>OY998176.1:1200000-1927500 GCA_963921935.1 Galeruca laticollis | reverse complement strand
TACCTCGTTGAAATAAGCTCATCGAGAGAATTGAAAAATGTAAAAATATACAGGGTGCCCCATTTAAAATGAACATAACTTGGATATTTAACTATTTTTGGGACGACCCATTTAATTGAAAATAATTTTAAATTATGGCTTTTTTGAATATGCACAAAATAGTCGGTACTTATGAATTGTTCATAAAATGGGGCGTTATGGAGTTATGGACTGTCTCTAGTATGGTGAGATACGCTGTATATCAATGAATGCACGAACTAGGTAGAATACTGGTTTATACATTTTTACGATAATATGAATAATGTCTCAGTGAATAAGGAAAGAGTGTTACTTATTTCAGATGAAATATTTTTTCCTTCTGTTACAGGAACGTTACAGAAGTCACAAAGATTTTTATGGGAAGTGTTATCTAAAAATAAAGTATAAATTCTGTTGAATTCAAATTTTAACATGATTTAATAATATATAATAATTTCTAGTCAAAAATAATAAATTGATCAACTAAAACAAAGTTCCATATTGTAATTTATACCATTATTCCATTATTGGTATTGGTAATACCGAAAATCTAGCCTAGCTTGTTTTCTCATTGTTAAATAAAGTAAATGGAACACAATTGTTTCTGGCCGGAAAATTCTATTGCGTAAATTAAGCAGCGCATTTTACTTCAGAAACAATTTTATGTTTCATTTGTTATAACATGGGAAAACTGAGACGCGCTAAAAATCAGCAAGTCTGGCGGAATTTCCTCCAAATTGTGGGACTGGCCCTAGAATAGCGGCCTATGAGGGAAATTGCGCTACAACGGAAATTCGACCAAACCTGACGCTAGACTAATTATCCATATAATGTAATGTGTTGTTGCCGCGTGAAGAAAGAACGAACAAACTAGTAACAAGTCGAATTGCAACCTCGACAGCTGTACAAAAGTTTTGAAACAACTCTAACGGTTTGTTTTCCCTTTTAAAATAAAAGATCCGTGTCGTATATTAAAATTTATAGAAACTGACTTTAGAATACTTAAAAACATACATATCATTGCTGTACTTTTTCAGTTTCCCTCCAAAAAACCTTCTTTATAAATAACTTTAAATTATAATTTTGATTGGTTAGAAATTGTGAATCATCTCTTGTATGATGCTTTCGAGTGCATATAGTATAAATTCAAAATAAAAATAAATAATTTGTTTTGAAATAAATATAGATTGTAGCCAGATATGTATAGATATTATTGTTAGATATTTACTTCAAAAGTGTACCACCTTTTTCTTTAAAATTTGCACAACGCGGTGCCTAAGAATGATAGGTACATAATTTAAAATCAATTAAATATTATTTTTATATAAAATGTATTTTAGCGGGAACAGAATGTATAGTATTTCTGAATGCTAATAAGAAACGTATAGAGGTTAGTCATATAATAATTAAACTTATTAACTAAGTAAGTAATATAAAGAAGGCAATTTAAAAAATATTGAAATATGGATAACTTTAAAATCTATAACCAAATTGCATACTTACTATAAGCAGCTAGCAGCAATAATTTCTACGACCTCTTCCTTGTTTAAGATGCACAAATGAAGAACTAAGTTACGAAAGCGATAGAGCGTTGTTGCCAAATCGAGGGACGTCCGATAACTTTAAGGTAAAAGTAACAACAGAATGTATATTTATATACAAAGTGATGTAAAATCGATAGTCGCGCTTCAAGCAGTAAATCGGTGAACTAAGATATACCATTTAGTTCATAATACGATTTTTGGACGTCCCCCTTGATATAGGTATGGTTCGACTCCATTTTTTTGTTCAGATTACGAAAAACTTAAAAGTATGGTTTTGCTATCGGACGTCCCTTATACGGACGTCCGATGCAAAACAGACGTCCGATTGATAGTAAAAGCGTAATGTATGGACGTCTGATGGCTGGATGATATATATATATATATATATATATATATATATATATATATATATATATATATATATATATATATATATATATTAGCACATGTATTCTTGGGGGTTAGGTTCAAACTGATAACCATATAGCTATTAATCTATTTTTATTTCTCATTTTTATGCATCGTTTCGACCGGCATCCCTGGTCTTTGTCAAGCCAACTAAAATTACTATAATAGCTCTTTACAATTACTATTACAATTGCAGTTTTATCGGTAGTAGAAAGACTGGTATTTGACCGGATCTTCATTGTCACTAATTTTGTTTTTAATACCTTGACCATTGCCGTAACATATTTTTATTAAAATGATTTAATTTACAACTTGTATTTAAATATTTCAACTACATTCAAATATTCTATAGGAAAAACTGCTTTTAAAATTATTGTTGTTGGTTTTTGAAATTTTAGATATTTGAATAAATTTTACCTATTAGTTTTATATCTTTTTTTTCATTAATTGCATTTCGATTTTTCTTTATTTCAAAAGCTTCATAAATCTCTCTTTTTCTTGTGTGATTTTCTGCTTTTAGGATTTTGGTTTGTTCATAGTCAAAAGTTAGTTTTTTCGAGTTTCGTGTTTGGTTAAATATATAAATATATATATAAATACATATATATATATATATATATATATATATATAAATACATATATATATATATATATATATATATATATATATATATATATATTGTGATGGGCAAAAGTGTGGAACCAACTGAATTTCTCTGAACTGGTTAGAGATATCGAAATGGAGTTGGATATGCATATATTACACAAAAAGGTGCACCTCTTAAAAATATTTTGACAATCGTACCAATTCCGGTTACACCGGAAGTGAACAGCTACATCGTTATTTTAAATGGAACAACCTAAATATTCATGGATTTTTTAGAGTACTTTTGTATCAATTTTTTTTTAAATGCATACTTTTTTAGTTAATAATTTTTTTAGAATGAAATTGATCTTTGTAGACCCTTATGAATTATATTTGTACGAGCAAACGCTTAAAGAAACGTAAAATGTTTCTGTAGGGTGACTACTAGGAAGGTCAAATGTAATTGAAGATGTGTTTCAAAACTCTTCATTGTATAATGGGGGCGTATAAAAAGTTTCAAAATTTGAATTTCATGTTTACATCCCTTATAACTAAACCTAATAGTTTTGAAGATATTGAAAACATTTTGGTTTTGAGGTGCTTTATCAATTATATTCACAAGTGAGAAATTTTCAAATTTTTCGAAAAATGTTCACCCAATACTTTGATCACGAAGCCCTTAATACCACTACCGAGTTGTACTTGGCAGTGTTTCTTTAATATTGGTTTTTTTTTTCAAAATCTTTCTATATTTCACAATATTATTATTACTCATTAATTATTATTTCCAAAAACATTTTATTTTTACTCAAATAGAACATCAATTTTCAAATCAAACCTTTCCCACATTCTTCATTTTCAATAGATCTACTGGAACGTTGCTTGTCCAAGTACTTTGTTCATTTAGGTAAGACCTCAAGAGCTTGTTATATTCTTTTTTCCTAATTTACAAAAGAAATTGTACCTTGAAGATCGCCATCAATGGCCGAAACTAGTTGATATAATTTACAAATAAAATGTGT
Organism: Galeruca laticollis; assembly: GCA_963921935.1. Lineage (NCBI taxonomy): Eukaryota > Metazoa > Arthropoda > Insecta > Coleoptera > Chrysomelidae > Galeruca > Galeruca laticollis. The sequence continues at coordinate 1,923,922 of OY998176.1, read as the reverse complement.
GACATATCGACTTAGAGTTTTCATTAATAATATATTTACTTTTATTGGTATTTTATTGTAAGTTTTTTAGTCTGTTGAAGAAATTATTGTTTTTCTTTTGGAAATATATTTTTTAATTTTAAATAATTATCATTATATTTTGTTGATGTTTAAGAATTTTGTTTGTACGCTCATTCATAGTTTTTGAGTAACATAAAAGTTTCACTTCTAAAGCTGTTCATTTTTGAATGAAGCATAAATTTATTATTTTCAAATTTTGGCACCCAACGGGTGTTGAAAATCGTAATTCATATTATTAAAAAAAAACGAATTAACTAAATTGTATCCGTAAATTCGAACAGAACCATTATGAGTTTATTATTGTAATTTTTCTGTGATTGAATTATTATAGAAACCAACATCTATGACAGGCGAAGTAGTAAGTTTAGTCCGAATGGCTGTAGCTGTCAAGAGGAAAATACAGTTGTATTATTTAAAAAACAACGAATTTTTACCGTTAATGGACGATATAATTTTAACCGACATTCCAAAATCGATGGTTTGGTGTCAAGAAGTTATATGTTTAGGATATAGAGGAGAGTATGCCTTATTTGAGGTAAATTATTATTTCCAATTCATAATATTATAATGCTTCATTTATTTTATTTTTTCAAGTTAAATGGTAAAAAGAAAGATTTATTTCCAACTAGTAGTACGAGATCTAACGAACCATGTATAGCGAGAGTATCAGAAACAACATTTGCGTTATGTAGGGATAATCAAACAATTTTAGTGAACGTAAATGGTGAGACTGAAAGAAATAAAGCTTTAAAATGGTCAGACGCGCCCGTTTCATTAGCTTGGGACGAACCTTACGCTCTAGGAATTTTAAATGATTGCATTGAGGTAACGATTTCAGCCCGATTTAATTTTTATAAAATAATTATTAAACTTATTTGAGGTGGCAACTTTGGAGCCGAATAGTTTAGTTCAAACTTTGACAGATCTGTCTAAAATAAGATTTATCGTCCCTTCTCGTCAAGGACTCTTGTACGCAGCGTCGGTTGGTCAAATTTGGGTTATTCAAGCTATCAGCGTGGCCAAACAGAGAGAAGTTCTATTAAAAGATAAACAGTTTCAGCTCGCTTTGAAATTAACGGTGAGCTGTGATTTTTCTCGCTTCTTCTTCTTAATTTAGTGAATATCTTCGTTTAAGCAAGCTTCCACAGAATCCGAAGAAGAAAAACGAGAAATCGTACATCAGATTCAGACGTATCTGGCTTATGATTTATTCAATAAGAAGCAATTCCATGAGAGCATGAAGGAATTTATCAAATTGGGAACGGACGCTTACGATGTCATACGATTATTTCCCGATCTTTTACCGCAACAACAAGTCGCAACCGAAATTTCGGAACCGACTCGAGATTTAACGGAAAAAGAATTGGAAACTAGCAGATTGGCGCTTATTGATTATCTCACCGAGATGAGATTTCGTTTACATTCGTCTGAAAATATGGTAAGAACGGTTTATTTTATTTTTACTGTACATAAATTTATTGTTGTCACCCTGTAACATTTTCGTAATGAAAATAATATAAATATGTTGAAAGATACTTGTTGATTTTTTGAGTTGAAATTTCATTTTGAGAAGAATTATTACTTCGAAGAAAATGTCAAAATGTTTACATTTTACATATTTTTCATACTCATAGATGAATATCACGTGAAATTTTAACATATTTCCATAAAAATTGGTCCATTTTACATATTTTTTATTACTCATTGAAATATAATTTTACATTTTAAATTTTTTTAGAACATTGGTTCTTTTTACATTTTTTTTATTATTCATGGATGAAGATCACGTGAAATTTTAATAAATTTCCATAAAAATTGGTTCATTTTACATATTTTTTATTAATCATAGAAATATAATTCAAAATTTTAATTTTTTTAGAAAATTGGTTCTTTTTACTATTATTTTATTATTCATAGATGAAGATCATGTGAAATTTTAATAAATTTCCATAAAAATTGGTTCATTTTACATATTTTTTATTAATCATAGAAATATATTTCGAATTTTTAATTTTTTTTTAGAAAATCGTTCTTTTTACAATTTTTTTATTATTCATAGATGAAGATCACGTGAAATTTTAATAAATTTCCATAAAAATTGGTTCATTTTACAGATTTTTTATTAATCATAGAAATATATTTCGAAATTTTAAAAATTTCTATAGAAAATTGGTCCTCTTTACAATTTTTTTATCATTAATAGATTAAGATCACGTGAAATTTTAATATATTTCCATAAAAATTGGTCCATTTTACATATTTTTTCGCATCAGCTGGGTGTTCACGCCTGTCTGATTTCCCCTGTGACTGGAGTTCTTGGGTTACAGGAGTTCTTGGGTTACAGGAGTCTTGGGGCGCTTAGACAAACTAAGTACGTGCTCTAGCTCGCCATACTTCCGGCATTTGATGTTCTTCGTCTTCTTGTCTGCCACACCTTTCAACAAGTTGACGATCTGGTCAAGTCTGTCATCGTCACCTTCTTCCTGTATGGTCCTACTTTTGTTGTATCCCGAAGCTATCGTGGCTGTTTCATATTCAAGAGCAGCTGTCGATGCGTTTACTAATGTTTTCGGATGGGCTAAACGAAGCGTTCTCTGCATATGGGGGTCAAGTAAGCCATCAATAAAGGCCTGGATGCCCAGACATTCCATCATGTTCTCTGGTGCTGACGAATAAGCAAATCGAACTAGTCGGGCAATGTCCATTTCATATTCTTGAAGGGATTCATCATGTTTCTGCCTTCGGTTCTCCAGCTAGGATTGATACAAATGTTCTAGGTGTTCGTGACCATATCGCAAGTCCTCTTCTTCAGATGCAAGTGGTATCGTCTGAAGTACATCTAAGGCATCTCCCCGAAGCGCTATAGTTAGGTTCATTGCTTTCTCCTTATCGCACCAATTATTCACTCTAGCGGCTGCTTCAAACTGTTTCACATAATTGGTCCACGACATTTTTCCATCGAACGTTGGGGCCTTGACTCGGGAAAAACTGCCAATGTATTCTGTGTTTCTGTCTTGCAAGGTTTCGTTTGCTCGGTCTTCTTTTCTTGCGCTGGCGTGTCTTGTCTTTCTAACTCCTTGATTTTCTCGTCCATCGTTGTCATCTTATTCTCAATCTTCTCGTCCATCGTTGACATCTTATTTTCGATTTCAGATTTTAGAGAGGAAATTTCATTTTCAACGTCAGTGGCAATGTCGTTTCTCATTAATAATATATCGTTCTTCAAAGTAGAAATATTGTCTTCAATATTAGCAGAAATGTAGTTCTTCATAGCAGAAATGTTCTCGTCCATGGCAGAAATCTTCTCGTCCATGTTAGCAGAAATTGCCTAGATTAAGGTGGAAGCCTCGTCATTAAATAAAACTGTTTCTGTATCAAAACCGTATTTTCCAGTGCCACTTTATGTCTTTCTACTAATTCACTTTTCTTACCAAACGTTGCCAACCACGATCTTCTAATTCTGCTCTTAACACAGTCACATAGTCTCTTGGCCATTTTTACGTAGCAATTTATTTATATTACCCCACACCTGACACCAATGTAATGTTTTTCTAATTTATTTAAACAGCAAACGGGTGGGATAAACTTTAAACACTCGGTTGGTGCACTTACTTAATTTATTTAAACACTAAACTACTCACCAACACCTAATCTATATGCACACAAACTTAATTATTAATCTATATCAACACTTCACTGTTCGCTAATTCGGTGTATTCTTGTCGCGATCACTTTATCAACTAACTAACTCTTTCTGGTCGGTCCCTTATATATTAGTGCCTTTTTCACTAGATAATTCTAGATTGCGGCATACACAAAAACAATTGGTTTTCTGGCATTTTGTAGATAAGACTGGTCACAAAAACAATGCCTAGATAAAATAGTCACAATCGTAAACAATTCTAAGAAATCCCTGCGCGTCCGCCACTACACTACACCAGTTTGATATTTCGTGACATTATATTATTAATAGATGAATATATTATGTTAGAATCTTGACATTCAGGTAGATTTTCATGAAAATTCGATTTCTATGTAGGCAAATAAAAACGCTTCAGGCAACCTCAACGAAACGGCAATCAGCAAATCTACAAGTCAATTGCTCCAGATCATCGATACCACTTTACTAAAATGCTACCTCCAAACTAACGACGCTCTCGTCGCGCCTTTACTTAGACGCAATCATTGCCATTTGATCGAAACTGAAAAGATTTTGAAAAAAATGGGAAAATCCAACGAACTCATCATATTATATCAAACGAAAGGACAACATAGACGGGCGTTGGAGTTGTTACAATCCGAAGGGAATCTAGAACGTATAATCACGTATTTACAACATTTAGGAGGGGAACATATGCAGTTAATATTAGATATGGCCGATTGGGTACTCAACGAATCACCAGAAGAAGGTTTAAAGGTGAATATTAGAAATGTAATTTAAGGTTAGACGTTTTTTCCCCACATTTTTCCAGATTTTCACCGAAGATTTAGCCGAAGTAGAATCGTTACCTAGAGCTCGCATATTGGATTTCCTCTTAAAATCCCACAAATCTTTAGCCATACCTTATTTAGAACACATAGTATACGTATGGGAAGATCCGAATCCGTTATTTCACAACGCTTTAATCCACCAGTACCGCGAAAAGATACTCACCGAAGGTACGGCGGCTTCCGAACACACCAGAAAGAAACTATTGGAATTTCTGGAAACCAGCAAGAATTACACCGCCGAAAATATCCTCGGCAGTTTTCCCACGGAAGTATTACTCGAAGAACGCGCCACCATACTCGGAAAACTCGGTAAACACGAACAGGCGCTCGCAATTTACGTCAGAGTATTGGGAAATGTGGAAAAGGCTGAAAAATATTGCAGACAAGTATACGATAAACAGATACCGGGAAGCTCACACGTAAGTATCGAATAACACTTCTAAAATTCTCCGAATGTAATTTAATTAATTACAGATATACGTTTACCTCATTAAACTTATATTAGATCCCGAAAGTTGCGTCATAACACTCCCTGGCGTTACTTTATCCCCTAAAACCGCCCAACCGGACATCGAATTGGCCATTAGACTTTTGCAAGAGAACGCTTCTCGAATGGATTGTCTCGAAGCTCTGAAGATTATTCCGGATCACATTTCCGTATCTAGATTATTGAAATTCCTGTTCGTTTCCATGCAAAGGCTCGTACAAGAAAGGAGGCACATGCAATTGATGAGGGGATTGTTGTACGCGGAACATTTGACGTGTCAAGAAACCAAAATGATGTTGGAGAGTCAGTATATTACAGTAACCGAATTTAACGTTTGTCCTGCGTGTAAGAAACGTTTCGGAAACCAAAGGTAGGAGACTAATTTTCCGTTAATAATTATTTATAATTTTTATATCTCTAGAAGTTTCTTACAGTTTATTTTATATAACATTATATTGAACTTATTCGTTTCGGTAATTAATCTTTAATTTATTTATGATAATTTGTTTTTTCTACTATTTATTGTAGTATTTTATTTTATCTAAATTATTTTTCTCTTTGATTACAAAAAATTATTCACGAATTGTTTCTATTATATATATAATAAGCAGACTTTTTTTTAATTGGAAAAAATACAAAAAAAATTAAATACCTACATTAATCATTCATAATTATTTCTGTATTTTAGTACATAGGTTGCTCTTCATTTAAGTACCTTGTGATACACGACATTTTTTGTTTTATTATCAGGCGCAAAAACAAACAACGCAGATGGTCTTCCGACCCGTGAACATGCCACGTATAATTGACCATGGGAAAAACATGAATGTTCTAGATTTAAACCACAAACTTTTAAGGATTGGCCTTGTGATTTGTTGATGGTCATGGCAAATGCAAGACGTATCGGAAATTGAAGTCTTTTAAATTCAAACGGCATATCGGTTGGGATCATCGGTATCCTCGGAATGAGAACTTCCTCACCTTTGAATTTTCCTATCATTATCGTAGCGTAAATTACATTGTTCATCAATTTTCTAACCACCAAACGCGTACCGTTGCACAGTTTTGGTTGGTTTATGTTTGGAAGCATGATTACTACGGAGCCAACCTTTAGGCGTAAATTGTGCGGTGGTAAGCCAGGCACGTCCAAAGAGTTTGAAAATTCAATTGGATAGTTGGTGGCTTCATCTTCATTTGTGACGCAGTCAATAGATTTGAATGAATGCATTGTTCCAATGATCTTATTTTGAATTATGTAGTTTAGGTCATCTACATCTTCATTCTTAGCCGCTAAAATTGCTCGCTCACTCAACCATTCATTATTTTTGTAGTTAGAAATAATTTCTGGAAATACATTGTTGATAAGCTCGTCTTTTGATGAGACAAAATTACAGAAATTATTTGGAAATGATATTAATCCGCTCGATTCATCGACAGGTACTTGACCATTACCGATAGTCAGCAATTGCTCCGAGAAATATATTCAGCAGATGTATCATTAAGCAATGTAACTCTCATGTTTGTTGTCAGTTGCAGTTTCTTCACATAGCGCCATAGATTTGACGATTTAAGGCAAGCGTTTATTTCGTCGGCAGCCGTAGATCTTGGAATTACTGGCAGTGTTTGGCGGAAATCGCCAGACAGTAAAATCATTGCTCCTCCAAAACATCTCGAGTCATTGCGTAAATCTTTTAATGTTCGGTTAAGTGCTTCTAATGCACGTTTATGCGCCATTGTGCATTCGTCCCAGATGATGATTTTCGATACCGCTAAAACTTTGGCCTTTGCTGAGTGTTTTGCAATATTACACGTTGGTTCTTCAATAATTTGAAGATTTAACGGTAATTTGAATGCTGAATGAGCCGTACGGCATCCTTCTAACAATGTGGCTGCTATTCCAGAAGAAGCAACTGCAACTGCTATGTTAGATCTCGCCCGAACAGTTGCTAAAACTAATGACATGAGGAATGTCTTTCCAGTTGCACCAGGGGCATCTAGGAAATATAAACCACCATTTTCATCATCGATTGCCTTCATTAAAGTATCATAAACTTCCTTTTGTTGGTAATTCAACAGGGGTACATTCGTTTGAACTACTAAATCTAATTCCTGGTGATCCTATTCACGTTCCCGTTCCAATTCTCGATTAAATGCGTCATTCATTTCACGATATGGTGCTGGCATTCCTAACCTGATTAATAAATTACCGCACATGAGGTAACACATATCTTCGATCAAGAGTAAAGCACGATTATGTATCTCCTCATTCATCTCAATATCGTGATTTCTGGAACTGACACGAATTTGATGTAAAATATCTTCTGACATATTATCCTTGTATTTGTGTCACAGGTTACATGGGTTTGATGGAAAACATGTCCAAATTATGATAGCGAATAATGTGCGTATCTGACTTGGAGATGCAGAGATAATGGCTTCAGCGATTGTCGTATCCCAATGACTATAGTTTTCTAATAACTTCAATTCTTCACATGCAGCACGATATGTTGGGAATATTACACCAATAACAGTTCGTAGTGACTCAAATGACGTTGGCCCACGCACATTTACCAGCAACAACCGCAAATAGAAACATTCATTATTCTTTGGATGAACTGTATACATACGACCAAGAGCATCAGTAAAACGACTGCTTCAATTTGCTCTCGTGATTGAGAAGCACGAAGTCGAGCCATACTATCGCGGCGCTGTTCACGTGCAATTTCTCGTTCTTCTTCACTCCTTTCATTTGCAGTATTTCGCATTCTTCTTGCATCACGGCTTTGTCGGGAAAGATTCGATCGTCTTGGTCGCGGCATTATTAATTAAACTTCACTTCACCTAAAAACTCAAATTTTCAACCATACCGAGTTTTATAGTTCACTTCACTGTTTATACGAATGGGCAATGGCACTATCATTACATTATAATTGTTAATTATTCATTTAATAGAAATAGTTTTATTATTGATTTCTTACAAATATCAAATTGTCATCCATACGTCATTACATAGCTGTCATTATACGTCAATTACATAGCTGTCATTTGCGTTTTGTTATTCCAAGTCTGATTCTTATTTGTTATGCCACGTTTTATAGTGACTGACGTTTCATGTCAAGTCACACGGGAATGCTGTCGAACGGGATAAAAAGTATCCTATGGGAATGCTGTCGAACGGGATAAAAAGTATCCTATGTCCTTCTCCTGGCTCTAAACTACCTCCCTGCCAATTTTCAGCTAAATCGGTTCAGCCGTTTTTGAGTTATAAGTGGAGTAACTAACACGGCTTTCTTTTATATATTGTGATAATTGTATCTTTTATTTATTTTATTGTTTATATTTTTTTTATTATTTATATTAGGTTTATATTATTTATTATAATTTTAGTTGTTGAGCGCCAGATGAAATTAATGAAATAATAAATGAATGTCTGTTTAGTTTAAAAAGTAAAAGGCCAGCTAACTTCAGTCCTCAAGATGAAACTCTTAATTATTTGTAGGGAATTATCGTGAGTAAGGATACGTTTATGTTTAAATTTAAACTTCAAAATATTTAAGATTTTATATAATTTAAAGGAAAAGAAATATTTACACTAACTGTTACTTATTATTTTCCAATAATTTTTGAATAAATCTAAATAGTACTCAATACGTTTCTGTACTACTAATAAATACCTTGGCCAATGGTTTTAACTATCTTACTGAATAATATTTAAAGGTTATGAGAAATTATATTGAAATTATCGAAAAGTTCCTTCTTTTTTTCTATATTAGTTATAAATCTATTCAGTAAAATTTGTTATAATATTTTTATCTAAAATTTGTTGAGTAACTTTTTATCTGGTCCTTGAATTTTATGTGAAATATATCAAAAAATTATCATTTGAATTGACACAAGTCCGATCAGATAAAAAGGTTATGTACTAAGTTTTGACAGTTCCTTTGTGAAAAATAGAAATGATATGAATTTAGTTTTCATAAATTTACCTTACAGTTTGTAATTATGCACTGGATTTTTCTTCGATGTTTCTTAATTTAATTAGGTGTAGTAATGAACTGAACCAAAATTCAGTTCTATGTCCTTGCTGGATACCGAAGACTGCTTCTCCGTAGTTCCAGTAAGTAATGTTTTATTATATTTACTTGTGTTGTGATCAAATACTTTTTTCCTCTTTATTTAATCTACAATATTCTCCACTAGTGTTATTGTACTCTGAAGTAATACTTGATTGATTTTACTTATATTTGAGAATAATTTCTTCTACAGCTTTTCTTATATTTCAACATGTATCTTCTTTCTTTAGTTTTCTTATTATAATCTTATTTGATTCTTCTGAATGTCTCTATTTTAATAATCTCTTTAGAAAATCTCTCTCAATTTTCTTCCCTTCTTTTTAATCAAAAATCAATCAACAAACTCCGTCGATTCCCCTTAGCAACCATCAACATTTTTTTATCTTCATCCTAGATGAAACTTTAAATTTTTTTCTTTTGACTAAATGACCTAGCACACTTCACTTGCACACTTCGAAGTTTCTTATCTAATAGTTTTATAATAGATTAAAATTAAAATCGTTATAACAAATTATTGGATTAATAATAAGTATAGAATTAGATTAATTTGAGAATCAAAATTTTAGTTCAATATATAGATTAGGATTAATAGCGGGGTTACTGCAACCTTAAGGTTTATTGTGACCCCCTATTAGAGCTGTTCTCGCCAGAGGCGCCCGCACATATACACACAGTTGGTGCCGTTGCCCCAACTGCGATTTCAAGAAGCTATGTTAAAAAAAGTTCTAATAAATCTTTGTAAATGTTCTTAAATGGGCCCCAAAATATTTTTTTCAAATGATAAAATATTTTACAAAATTAAACTTTATACATGAACATTAAACAGGGCGACTAAAAGGGAGGGGGATGCGGAAAGGGTATACTGCACCAAGCCATAAAAATATCAACTCGGAATGACACCATTTGAGTCTAAATAAGTGGTCACAAATCCATACTGCCCCCATCTGTGAACTTTCGCCCCAACTGGGAAAAAATCCTGCAGGTGCCCATGGTTCTTGCTACTTGTACAGCTGGCCTTTCATTTCTAAAGTTCCAGTGTTTGGGAATGCTTCAAGGAGGCTAGATCTCGCTCCTACAAGTTTCTTGTCCAAAGCATTTTTTACGTTGGCTTGAAATGATACGGAGTTTCTGCCTCCCCAGACAGCACACAATATCCATTAGACATCCACAAGATATCCTTTATGGATATACTGTATATCCATTGGATATAGATGGATAGCATATAGACATACAATGGATATCCATATGTCCGCCTATATCTAGGATATATGTGTTATCTCATGGATGTCTTTGGAGATATCTACTGGATATCTCGTTAATATCCCATGGATATCCTATGTTCATATTTGGTATATCCCATGGATATTAATATGATATTTTATATTCACATTTGGTATATCCTTCCTCCTCAAATATGAAAATCTGAGAATATATGACTAGTACCTACTGGTGGAAATACAAGGTGGTCCAACGAAAACAATACAAACCAAAATTTTCTTATGTCTACAGACCTGGAATTAAATCAACACAAAATAGTTTAGCCAGTCAACCAGTACAAAGTACAGAGTGAATAGTCTAGTATTTAAGTGGACGACTGTAGAATATTGTGGTCCAGTGAAAGATATTCAAATACTCATCGCGTATATCTGTTATATTTTGTACTGATTGACCAGAACTATTATTTCCAGTTAATCTTATTCCAGATCTGTGGATATATAACTTTTGTTAAGCATTGATTTTTTTTTGGTTTCATGGTGTTTGGAGGTATCCATGCAACCAAATACTTTGTGTTAGGTTATATATACAGTATATATAGTGATGTATTTGAAGTTTATATTTGAATCCAATTTCAATTAAGTGCCAATCAGAATCGATACCGAATTTGTTATTGATTTTCGTGTTGTGGATATATATCTTATTACTTAAACGAGCCCTAATTCAACCTATCAAACTATCGTCGTCTGCGATTCAAGTTAATACCGCTTTTCGATCAAAGGATTGGCACAGGATTACAAGTTTTCTCGCCCAGGGGTCGTTCAGGGCTTTATTTGAACACATACAACGGTAGACCACGGATGGAAGGTATACACATTTGGGAAAGGGTAACAAAGGTCACAAGCTCTATATAACTTAACTATATCGATATGTTAGTCATCCTTAGAAATTTTACTAGACAGTCTAATATTTTGATGTTATTCAGCGCCAGTAAGTGTAACATGTTGATGGGAGGGAATATCTTTTCATGTATTATGTTATTATAAAGTTCTTTCGTGGCATTACGATATTCCGAGCATTCAAAAAATATATGATCCAGGTCTCCTATGACATTGGCAATCTTGTATTTCCACCAGCAGGTACTAGTCAGATATTCATCTGTGAGTAAGAAGGTACAAAGGGAATTACATTCTTCATAATAGTAGTATTATTTGACATACTGTAATGTTTTTGTTATTTATTTAAACAATAAACGGGTGGGATAAATTTTAAACACACGGTAGGTTCACTTACTTAATTTATTTAAACACTAAACTAATCACTAACACTTAATTTATTTATACTCAGTACATTCACTTAAACTAATTTATATAATCACTTAATTTATATGCACTTATTTACTGTCAAATTATAAAACTAAACTAACTCTTCCTGATCAGTCCCCTGATATATTAAACCAATTTTTACTAGTAAATTCCGGACAATTGATTCTGGCCTTTTCTAGATAACTCTGGTCACAAAAACAATGTTTACATAAGATAGTCGTAGAGTCGTAAAACATTTTTTATAACTGCCTATCCGCCATAATTTTAACTTTTATACCTGGCTTAGACAGAGTCGGTGTTAGGGACTATACCAGGTTGCTGTTTCGTAACAATACGATGAAATTATATACTATGGAATAGAATGATAGAAAATACTTTATTTTATATAATATACATATTTGCATATACATCAATAATTCTCCTTCTTCACCACCCAGCTCATCTACTCTGCAAGGCTCTTTCTGTAAGAATTACAAAAGAAAGATTATAGATTTTCAAGGTCAGCTATATATCGTATAGGTACGCCCGAATATAAGATGCACCTTTCTTGTAAAATAACGTTTTGAACATTGGCCCGCGTCTTGTATTCGAGCACATACCTGTAATAAGAACATCTCTTATCATCTGAACAACATTATTATTTTATTATTGAGCTCAAAAGATTTTTAAATCAAATCAGTCGAGCCCTCAGAACCAGTTACATTTCTATGGCGTAGTGTGTGACACGCTTTGACGCGAGATGTTATTGCTTGTAATATGAATTGGGATTAGGAACATAGGGTTGAAAATGAAAATAAAGTAAAATATTTTAATTGAATAATAAAAATTTCCCTCATTCCGTAATAAATTTAAGGTATTGTATGTATACGTTTATTTTCAGTGCTTTGGTAAGGTACCCGAACGGAGAAGTGGTTCATTTTTCTTGTCAAGAAAAAAAATAACCTTTAAAATGATTTAGTAAGTAATATTGCAAATATACGTATAAAATTTGTATCAATTAATTATTTAATGTAATATAATAGTCATACTTTTAATTTTTTGTTTTTTTACTCCTTTATTACCTATAATCCTTAAATTAATATTTCCCAATGATTCCCGTTAAGTTTATTCCCAAATTGTTCGTTTTCTTTCACTGACAGTTGATGGTGTCACAGTCTGGCGTTATTTACACACTTGTGGACCATATCTTAATAGATAAATGATTACTTTTTAAATACGGCACAAGTATAATTAGTATTTTTTATAATGACAAATATACATATCAATTATTATTATAAATCTAATTTAGCTCACAATAACTTCAAAAATTTAGAAAATATATGGGGGAAGTTAATGAAATTGAATTAACTTCTGTATACGTAACCGTATTCCAAAATAGTTGTTCTTGATTTTGATAAAAAAAAACCTGAAATCAGGTTCCACCAAAAAGCTTGTACAAGGAAAATAATCGAGAATGTCCCATAAGTTCGCATTTCAGAAAAACCGAGCATCAAAGTTTAGTTATTGGAAAATTAAGACACATCAAATTTATATTTCTTAAAAACAATTTTTGTAAAATCTTTATAAAAATTAGGAATAATTGATTTAAAACAGGACAGCTTTTAGAACCCTATCCTATTGAGAATGGTCCATATCTATATATAAAAAAAATTAATAATGAAATAAATCAAATCAGAACAATATATATATATATATATATATATATATATATATATAAACCAATTTATTTGGGAGAAGCAGCAAAACGAACGTGTACTCTTATAACATTATATTTCCAATATTTCGACAATGAATATTGTCATCATTAGGGAGTTACAATATAATTAAATACTTAAAAGTTTTGAATAAATGAAAAAACTTAACCTTATTTACAATGTTAGCGAGGTTGTACGTATTGATTGAAAATATCCAAAACTTCAAGCATATTCATCAACCATAACAGCACAAAAATATGTAAATGAAAACCACAAACATATAATTAAAATCATTTAAAACTTTTGAAAATGTAAATGCCGACAAATTGAAGGTCGAACATGTGCTTCTTAGCAACATTACACATTAACAGAAAGAAGAACTGTCATGTCAAAAGATCGATCATGACTACCAACTGAAAAGTTGTGAGAAACGTTTGTATTTCTACCACTCCAACAAATAAACATATTATTTGCTCATTATATAGGTTGAGCGAAAAATTTTTTTTTATATTTTACTATTATGTTAATTATTTAAGATGAAAAAGGAAAAAAGTATTATTATTATTGTAATTATTTTAATATCAATATTATTATTCAAAAATTAACAGCAATTATACAAAGACAATCAACAGATTATGAGGTTGATGACTAACAACCTCACTAACCAACCTCATAATCTGTTGATTGTCTTTGTATAATTGCTGTTAATTTTTGAATAATAATAATATTGATGTTAAAATAATTACAATAATAGTTTTTAATAATAATAATTTTTTCCTTTTTCATCTTAAATAATTAACATTATAGTAAAATATAAAAAAAAATGTTTGTCGGCATTTACATTTTCAAAAGTTTTAAATGATTTTAATTATATGTTTGTGGTTTTCATTTACATATTTTTGTGCTGTTATGGTTGATGAATATGCTTGAAGTTTTGGATATTTTCAATCAATATGTACAACCTCGCTAACATTGTAAGGTTAGGTTTTTTCATTTATTCAAAACTTTTAAGTATTTAATTATATTTTAGCTCTCTGATGATGACAATATTGGAAATATGTTATAAGAGTACACGTCCGTTTTGCTGCTTCTCCCAAATTGGTTTTTCGATTTTCTTTCTAACTAGTCAGCAAAAGACTACTTTCCACTTTCTATATATATATATATATATATATATATATATATATATATATATATATATATATATATATATTAGAAATACGTCTCTTCGCGCTGTGTCTTAAAAACGGTGAGCCGTATAAAAAAATATTTTAAACAAAATTTATGTAGAATTGAATGTTCTACAATTTTTATCTGAAACATTTTTTTATACGGCCCACCGTTTTTGAGATACAGAAATTGTCTTCCGTTTATGGCCTTGAGGCTAGGTAAATGTAAAAAAATATAAAACAAACAGAAAAAAATTTATTTATATAATTTACAAATAAATATAAATTATTTTGCCACTAAAAAAAGAGAAAATAATTTTACAAGCACAATAAATTGAAGCGAATAATCGATTTACTGACTTTTTTTCTCTTCAATGGCCTCAGTACCTTTTTTACCTTCGATTTTTTCCGCCGATTCCGCGGTATAACCAAACTCGTTAACGCGCGTTTTATCTACAGGATAAATATACCTTTGATACAAATATATCAAGAAAACGATATCGTCCCTGAAACACCCGATCCTGTACATAATCGGCATCTTTATAACGAAAGCGAACATGTCGTCGATGAAAGTATTCAAAAATTTATACGTCAACATCCTCCAAGGTAAATGCGCCACCGATTTCAATTTATAATTGATAAACAATTGCGGAGTCATCATTATAAAACCGAAAGTGAGTAAATAACCGTATAATAAATCCAACACGAACGAGTACCAACCTTTATGTTCGAGATAAATCAAAGCGTACGCGCTGTAACCCGCGAAAAGGGGGAAACAAACCCACGATAGATATTTAAAAGCTAATTTATCGTATACTTTCGTACTAGATTCCACGTAAGAACTTTTATCTTTAAACGTTAACCTTCCATTTTCGAATTTAATATCGACCACTTTCCATATTTTCCAAAATTCAATACCCAATCCGACTAAACACGAAACCCTTATCAAAGTATTAGTCTCATTGTCTAACACGTATAATAGAACAACGAGCGACTGAAACACCCCGAAAAACACCGATCTCACCGATAAACCTTCGAGGGAGTTTCTGTTGTTCCAAAATTGAATATCGTTTTTGAAAGCTAAAAGTTCAAACACCGAATGAACTATAGAAACGATTACAGTAATCCCGAGAAGGTACGGATTGGTTTCCATCAGGGTTTCCTTGAGGGTATCTTGTTCTTCGTCGGTTTGAGCAGGTTCGCTGTCTCCCCAAACGTTCCACGACTGCCTCATATGTTGAGCAGCGTATAGCTGCCATTTGAATAAACTCAACGGTTGAATCGTTATTTTCAGCGTATAAGAATCGTTTAAAGGTTTATAATCCCTCGCCATGTTCCAGAAATCGTTGGCGAAAAGAACTGGTTTATATTGCCTGCCGTCGTCGGTGAATTTGATGTATTGATCGAGGGGTGCTGGTACGCCCCCATAATTCCACATCGTTTGATCTGTTATCAAATTTAATGTGAAATTCGGATGCCAGTGTGATACTATTTTCCCCTCTTCTACTTCTGATGATGTAGTTTCTCCTGTTAAAAGATTCTTCGTTCCTGTCGATTTGAGTTTTTTAAACTTATTTAGCTGTTTAATGACTGAAGACATTTGATTTTTCGCATAATTATTCGCCGTAGGATCGGGGCTCAATCCGCTTCTCACAATAAAAGCGTGTAAATATAGAGAACCATTATTTTTCATATTATTAGTAATTGGAACTTCCTTTTCAATAGCGTACGTTCCGTCGCTATTTTCACCAGACGTCCAATCTCCGTATTTTAATCCCTCTTTTAACCAGAATAAATTGGAAGCGTTATAATTATTCAAAGATTCGCTTTCAGATAAATATACATATAAATTCATTATTGTACCATCTTGAAATATATTTTTGGCTGCAGTTTGTGGTACATTCGAAACGTTATTAGTATTATTCTTTTGTGGTTGAGGGCTTTTGAAGAACGAGAATATAAAGTACATTATTATACCTCTTATTAAAAGCGATTTAAGAACTGCTATAAACGATTCGAATTTCGTAGGAACATGTTGAGGGGCAACGGGATTTCCCTGAAACAAAGATACTTCATATAGAGACGTGAATACGGCTAAAAAGGGGAGTTTTAATCAGTTTTTCAAAAATTGCGCACATATTTTATTCTTTCGTTAATTGAGGTTGACTGTTTTTTTGAAATAATTAGCAGATAATATTTACAAATTTATAATTTTTATGCTAACAATTTCCCATCGCTGAATATTATCTAGTTATTATTTCAAAATCAACACATTTTTAATAAAATTTTATGTTTAATTAAATATTACGACAAAGATAATTTTATTTACTTTACGAATTATTTGCATAAATTTAATGAGAAATTGTATAATTGAAAATACGAATAAAAAATAATGTTACTTACTGTTGTATCTGTACTATTATTGCTATTTCCTACGTTAGCTTCCATTGTAGGAACCTCATTAACCTGTTTATCCACCACACTCATTGTAATGGACGTCACGATTTCAATTATATTTTATTAATATCATGAAATTATTGTATGATTGTATGCTAATAAAGAGATACTGGCTCAATAAAGTATTAGCAGTTGATGTATATTTCACCTTTTGTAAAATAAAACTACTTTTGTATAATATAACATTACTTTGGTTTATGTTTCTGAGTTTCTGACATTTATGATCAAATAAGAATGTGGCACGTGATGACAGGTGAAGTTAAAGTGATGGGAAATGGTGAAATAGATGTGTCATTTAGGTGCGTTCTTTTTGACTGAGATGTCATCTCACTTCAGTTGAGGTGATCTGAGTTAAACTGATATAAGTAAGCACCAAAAAGAACGACATCTCATTCTCAATTGAAGCGCGAGATCTGTCGACTCATACGTGAATAAGAAAAAACATATAAATTAGTGTTTTTAAATGAAACTCTTGGTCTCTAGTTAATTCCACAATATAATAAAAGTTATTGAAAATTCTAAAAAATTGACAATTGTTTCGATAAATCAATATCATCAATATAAGGGTCGAGACAGTTAATTTCGTTAAAACATATAAACATAACCTATCTCGATATCTCTGATAACCACGCTTGATTTTGTTATTTTCAGTTTCAAATATTTCTTTGAGTTAAGATTTGTATGAGGGCTAATATTCCAACATTATTAGTTGTTACCCTCTTTCGCCTTCTGTGCATCTTCAAGGGATAGATTTAAACTATACAACAGATTCGTACATAGATAAAGGATAGGTTAGGTTAGGTTGATTTTCAATAGATGGATTCGTATCAGCATCTAATATTGCATCCATAATTTGTAACAAAAGATAAATAGATTATGTGTGTTTATATGTCAATGTTTAAAACCATAGATAACCTTGGTTAAAACTACAAATAACCGAAGCAAATCAAATATATCTTCAACCCCTCCACTTTATTTCCGACTCAAGTCCAACTGCTACCCCCTTACAACACATTCAGCTTCGATGAAGGGGGAGGAAAAATCTCAGCTCATTTAGAAGTGAGTAAAACAAAAAGAGCGCTCACATTACTGATGTGAGCTGAGATTATGTGAGATCTCAGTCAAAAATAACGCACCTGCGACATTCGAGAGTAAAACGAGAAAAATTGAACAAAAAAAACGACTGTGTTGTCATAAAATAAACGTACTTGTTACGCTCGTTATTCGCATCGCCATCGCGATAGATTTTTTATCACAAGATCACATATTAATTTGAGCAAATTGCTATTGACGAACCGCTCGACCAAATAAACCATAGATATTTAGCATGTATTGCGAAATTCATACCAATACTCTAGCCAGTGGTTGTCACATCATGAATTGACGCCATACTTCATCGCGTTCGTTTTAGGCCTGAGAGTGACTTTGGGTGAGTCGTGTATTATTGCGATGCGCTATTTTTCGTTGGGGCGTCAAATACTCAGAGTTTTCCCTCTTTTCCCTAAAGAGTAACCGCTTTGCGCGAGCTTTTTTAAGGGCATTCGTTTCGGCTGCAACAGTAGTGCGCTCTTTTTGGGGTGACACGGAAGTGTTCCGTGCGAAAGTCTCTAGAGCTAATGACATTTAAAAAGAACGCGATTTTGGTGACTTGTTGGCCAGTGCTTTGACGTCATAAATCGACTTCAAATTTAAAACTCCGTGTCTAACTTTTTTCGGAAATCTATAAATGGTATATACGAGAAACGTAATCAATGCTATATCACGTTTTAACGTACACTGATAAATGTTTTTTTGGTACGCGCTAAAATCATGCAAATTTTGATTTTTACTTACAGGTTACTTATGTCGGTTCCGTTTGCAGAGTATGCAAAGTATTCTACCCTCGTTTTTTCGCGTGTTTAGCGTTTAACAGGTTCACTGCTATCGGCGCGCATATGCGTCCTAGCTATTCTTCACTCTGTCCTAATGGCGCTCATAAGCGTCCAGTTCAATAATTCGGTTAACCTGTCAAAGTGAACTCGAGTTTGTTGCGGTTGTAATATTCGGCGTGGCACATGCAGAAAAGATAGAATTACCTTAATTTAGTAGCCGAGTCATCTTGAGTTTTTGTAGTTTGGTTGACACTGACAGTAATTATAAAATGGCCGACTCTGAAGCAGGTTCTTCGCAGACAAAGCGGCATGGAATGAGTCAAAATAGATATAAACCGTTAACTGAGGCAGCATTGGAAGAGTTATTATCAAATTCTGATAATGATGAAGATGTTCTCTGTTGATTTGTGAACAATACGGTCGTGTCAGAGACTAGGTTAACTATGAGTTAGCGTGTCCCTAGACACAGGATACTGAAAATAGTTCTCGTTAGGGTATTCTGTGGTTCTCGTGTAATACAAGTCGCGTTTGTTTTAAATAAATAACACACCCAAAATAGTTCTACGTCACACTTTTCTCACCAGTGCAATAAGGCGTTGGATTCATGACGTCACAACCACAGGCGGTACTATTTTATTTCAGTGGTCATGGTAATAGTAACGTTTTCAAATGTATCTAGAAACTGTGTTCTGATGTGTATATTATGCATCGCTGAATTAAAACTCATAGACTCTACAGTTTTGTAAGATATCCAGATATTTAATATGTACTAAATTTAAACTGCATAAATTCCTTAGCGTTTGAGAATACGTGATACAATATACAATTAATTTTACAAGGAACATTCCACAAGGCGTTCACAACGCTCAACATATTCCTTTAGTCGTTCCACATAACATCGAAAACGATACTTAAGTGGTTAGTACTTTCACTCACGTCGAGTTGATAACGTCTCATCTGAAAAGGTGAATAGGTGAATCAAAGTGGACTCTAAGAAATTCGGGGTAATTTTTAGAACTTGAACATGGCGACCGAAAAAAGTTTGATTGATTCTAAAAGAGGTATTTTAGTAGAAATCAATGTAATCGCTTCAAATACTCGATAATCGATTCGACAGTATTGTTCGCAAGCAAGCGGATGGAAAAAACGTTAGACGAATAGACATTCGTCGAATATTTACACCACATAAACAACAATTTTATCACATCTACAGTAGTTTCGACCTAACAGTTAGGTAGCGCTGGGTTAATAATCTCGGATACCATTAATGAGAATCATTTAAAGAAGAACGATTCGTTTTCATTATATCATTTATCTCGAAACTAATCCAAAGAGATTAACTTAAAAATCTACCAAAATATCAAACCTTTTAAGATTAACAAATAGGGATTTATATTTTTATCTATGTGCAGTGTAATTTACTGACTCCTTATTTTCTGATTCACGGCCTATTTCGATACAAACAAAAAAGAAGAAGAATTAAATTGTACTGTTGAACTGTTTGTTTATTGTCTTCTATTCCTTTTTTAATTTCTTCCTGAATAATTTTATAGGTAAAAATTATGTTGATCCAAATAGCTCGTAATTGTAGAAATTTAATATCATATGTGTGTTTAAGAAGGTTATGTCAAAAGGAGTCTTCTAATAAAGACGAACTCTTGAAACTATCCATACAAAAATTGAAGAAAGCTACGAACAATACCAAATCGATTCAAGATATAGAAAGTAATTATAAACTATGTTTGAGCAAAGGTATAACCGAGAAAACTATCGATTGTAATCCAGAAATGTTGACCGATAAAAGTTTGGTGTTTAAATTAGATATAATAAAATTACTTCCTCTAGATATAAATTCATCTGCTCCCTTATTAAAAGTCAACTATCCCACATTGAAAAACTTTATATTTAACGAACTAATCGAAAAGAAAATATTGGAACTAGCACAACTTCTTAAGGTAACTCATTTTAATTAAAATCAGATGAAAATCACATAGAGCCACCATATTTTTAGGTTAATGAACACGATGTGTGTGTTTGGATGTCTAAAAAGACTTTTTTAATGACCACAAATATGGATAATGTGAAAAAATGTATAAAAATATTAT
The DNA here is from genome assembly GCA_963921935.1 of Galeruca laticollis. NCBI lineage: Eukaryota > Metazoa > Arthropoda > Insecta > Coleoptera > Chrysomelidae > Galeruca > Galeruca laticollis. Next base: position 1,902,975 of record OY998176.1, on the reverse strand, counting down.
TAGGTAAGTTTTTACATAATATAACTAATTGTTAAACGATTTATTTTGTTTTCAAATTCCCCATATCGATAACTTATTTTAGATGCTGGTGTTACTCGCAGAGCGATAATTAAAGATCTGTGGGTACTTAGATACAACGCTGATAATATTCAAGAAAGAATAATGTTTGCCAAAGAAAATAACATCGAGACTATTAAAACTTGGATGATAAGGTCTCCACGCGAAATCATCGAAAAGTGAGTTAATATTGTAACATTTCGATTATTTATTACATACTTTTGTTGGTTCAATTTTAGTTTATATTAGAAACAAATTTTAAGATTTCAAGTGGCTAATTGTGGAAATAATAATTTTTTGAGATATAAATTCCTAATATTCACAGACAAAAATTTAGTTATTTAACTGGACATATTTGATTCCTTCAAATTGGTTAGTTTGAATATTTTGGGTAGAAAGTTGAGGAAAATGGGATTTTCCGGAAAACTATATATAAAAATCAAAAACTAAACCAAACTAAAATATGTATTCCTACATAATTGTTCCCGTATTCCTACATAATTGTTCCCATATAGTAAATGTAAACTCAAATTTCCAGTTTTCAGGTCAGAATTGCAAAATTTTTGAATTTTTTTCACATGCCTCCATAAAAAATTCTAAAATTCCAAAACTATGAGAGATATCAACTTCATTCTTACACCATTCGATACAGGAAATAAGCATCTTGATTACTGACCATATTTGATTCCATTAATTTGATATTTGTAGAAAATATACAGGGATAAAGAGAAATACAAATTTTTATGAAAAATTACCTAAAAAAATTTGTAGTGACTACGTCTATTGAATGAAAGGATTGAAATTGGTGAACATCAAAAGAGGTGTACATTTTACTGTAAAAAAAATGTAGCATCTCTCTCCAGTGACAATACAAACAAAGTTATAAAACATCATAAAATAATAATTTATTTGAATACCATAATAAAGTATATCTTCTTAAACATCAAAATTGTTGGCTACGTTTCCCAAAAAATGTCAGACTTTCACCTGAATAATTTGCAAATGTTTTAAAATTTTGTGATATATAAAATCAACTTTCTAATAATAATTTTTGTGATTTTGAGTTATGAAATTTAAATTCTGTAGCTGTTCTAACGATGTTTCAGTTACGCAAGACGACGATCTGATAACAAAGAAGTTTTAGGAGAGAAAGAATCATTAGTAGAATATTTGTCTGAAACATTAGAATGTTCCCAGGAAGTTTCGAGATACTTAATTTTCAAACAACCGGCATTACAAAAGAAGAGTTTAAAAAAAATAGAAGGTATGATCAAATTTTTATTGCAAAAAGGTTTTAAGCCGCAACATATTTGCAAAACGCCTAAAATACTGTTACACAGTGTGGATACTGTGAAGAAGAGAATAAAAGAAATAGAAGCTAATAATATACAGTTAGATTCGTTAGTTATGCTGACAAAAAGCCAGAGGCAGTATATGTATTTTTTGGACTCTGTAAAATGTAATAAAAGCAAATTGAAAAGTTCGTTTTGTTTTATTTCAACCGAAAATTCAGAATTTTAATACAAATTTTCAGTTGCCAAAGTGGATTTTTATGTGACATAAGCAAAATTGATTTCAAAAACAATTTATGTATTTTTAATGTACTGGATGTCTAAATAAAAAACGTAAGTATCCATATTTCAAAACTATTTGAGGTCGATTAAACAGGGCCGTCTTCAGGATCGATTAGACAAGATCGTCTTCAGAATCGATTATAAAGGACCGTTTTTTTGATCGATTATAGAGTGACGCCGATTATACAGTTCGAATTTCGTTAGTTATGTTGACGAAAAGCCAGAGGCAGTATATGTATTTTATTGACGGTGTAAAATGGAATAAAAGTAAATTGAAAAGTTCGTTTTGTCTTCTTTTAACCGAAAATTCTCAATTTTAATACAAATGTTTAGTTGTAAAAGTGAATTTTTATTGTGACATAAGCATAATTGATTTCAAAAACATTTAAAAACACTTCATGTATTTTTAATGTACTGGGTGTCTAAATAAGGGTTACTTGCACCCTAGTTGTAAAGTATAACCTGAAATATAGCTTTTAAAATAAATAATACGGATTGCGGGATAACTTACGTTATCAAAACTATTATTTTTTATATTGAGTAGACACGATTACTTACTTTTCAACAATTTATTCCTTTCAAAAACACGTATGAAACGCTTAAATAATCAAAAATCTACACTCAAATGGCAATTCCTATGGCAACAAATTTTGTTTGGATACAGTTTCAAATTGTGACGCATTCGCCCTTCCCCTTCTTGAAAAATATCCAATACTTTGTGACGCGCACATCAGGTTATTCAAGAAGGGGAAGGGTGAATCCAATGATTATATTCCCTTCCCCTGTTCAAAATAATTTCTTTTTATTGTCGTTGTTTTATTGTTGATATTAAAGAGTTGTTTACATCGAAGTTAGTTGAAATATTTTGAAACATTACACATGATTATCCACATTATTCAATACTATCAGGAATACGTACATACACAATAACCAAATGGAAAATGTTTATTAACAGCTATCAACAGACTGAAAAATGTGCACCGGGTCGACGTTTCGCAATTCACCATGGGATTTGGGTTTTTGTTTATTACTAACCACTACAATCGTTGCCATAACAACAGTTTTTTCATAACTGATTTCAGCTAAACGAAAGTGGGGTCAACTTGGCAACCGCGCATTTCCTCATATGATTTAGGTTTTTGTGTACCCGTTACCATGGTAATGGCTGCAATGGCAACAGTTTTTCCATAACTGATTTCAGCTAAACGAAAGTTGACCCGATAGTCGTCACAGTACCAACTTATAGAAAAATTACCAGAGCTGTGGCTTAACTTTAATCTAGTTTAAATAAATGACGGTGCAAGCCAAACAGTTAATCTAAGTTTTAATAAGTTAAACCTGGTTTTGTTAACAGAAGCTTTGCACTAGTACGGTACAAGTGGCCCTAAAAAAGGTAAGTAGCCTTATTTCAAAACTATATGAGGTTCGATTAAACAGAGGGCCGTCTTCAGGATTGATTATACGTGATCGCCTTCAGAATCGATTTTAAAGGGCCGTTTTTATGACCGATTATACAATGTAACATCTTAAAAATCGATTATACAGTTCGAATTTACTGTTTCGAATTTCGTTAGTTATGTTGACGAAAAGCCAGAGGCAGTATATGTATTTTTTGGACTCTGTAAAATGTAATAAAAGCAAATTGAAAAGTTCGTTTTGTTTTATTACAACTGAAAATTCAGAATTTTAATACAAATTTTTAGTTGCAAAAGTGGATTTTTATTGTGACTAAGTAAAATTGATTTCAAAAACATTTAAAAACAATTTATGTATTTTTAATGTATTTTTAATGTACTGGGTGTCTAAATAAAAAAGGTAAGTGGTTATATTTCAAAAATATATGAGGTTCAATTAAACAGGGCCGTCTTCAGGATTGATTATACGCGATCGCCTTCAGAATCGATTTTAAAGGGCCGTTTTTATGACCGATTATACAATGTAACGTCTTAAAAATCGATTATACAGTTCGAATTTCGTTAGTTAGGTTGACGAAAAGCCAGAGGCAGTATATGTATTTTTTGTAGTGTGTAAAATGTAATAAAAGCAAATTGAAAAGTTCGTTTTGTTTTATTACAACTGGAAATTCAGAATTTTAATAAAAATTTTTAGTGGCAAAAGTGGATTTTTATTGTGACATAAGTAAAATTGATTTCAAAAACATTTAAAAACAATTTATGTATTTTTAATGTACTGGGTGTCTAAATAAAAAAGGTAAGTGGTTATATTTCAAAAATATATGATGTTCCATTAAACAGGGCCGTCTTCAGGATTGTTTATACGCGATCGCCTTCAGAATCGATTTTAAAGGGCCGTTTTTATGACCGATTATACAATGTAACGTCTTAAAAATCGATTATACAGTTCGAATTTCGTTAGTTATGTTGACGAAAAGCCAGAGGGAGTATATGTATTTTTTGGACTCTGTAAAATGTAATAAAAGCAAATTGAAAAGTTCGTTTTGTTTTATTACAACTGAAAATTCAGAATTTTAATACAAATTTTTAGTTGCACAAGTGGATTTTTATTGTGACATAAGTAAAATTGATTTCAAAAACATTTAAAAACAATTTATATATTTTTAATGTACTGGGTGTCTAAATAAAAAAGGTAAGTGGTTATATTTCAAAAATATATGATGTTCCATTAAACAGGGCCGTCTTCAGGATTGATTATACGCGATCGCATTCAGAATCGATTTTAAAGGGCCGTTTTTATGACGGATTATACAATGTAACGTCTTAAAAATCGATTATACAGTTCGAATTTCGTTAGTTATGTTGACGGAAAGCCAGAGGCAGTATATGTATTTTTTGGACTCTGTAAAATGTAATAAACGCAAATTGAAAAGTTCGTTTTGTTTTATTACAACTGAAAATTCAGAATTTTAATACAAATTTTTAGTTGCAAAAGTGGATTTTTATTGTATATAAGCAAAATTGATTTCAAAAATATTTAAAAACAATTTATGTATTTTTAATGTACTGGGTGTCTAAATAAAAAAGGTAAGTAGCCGTATTTCAAAACTATATGAGGTTCGATTAAACAGATCCGTCTTTTCAAGATCGTCTTAAGAATCGATTAAAAAGGACCGTTTTATGATCAATGTGGGTAATTTGTGATGATCAATTATACAGTGTAACGTCTTAAACATCGATTATACAGCTCGAAAATTTACTGTTTGTTATGTTGACGAAAAGCCAGAGGCAGTATATGTATTTTATTGACAGTGTAAAATGTAATAAAAGCAAATTGAAAACTTCGTTTTGTTTTATTTTAACCGAAAATTCTCAGTTTTAATACAAATTTTTAGTTGCAAAAGTGGATTTTTATTGTGACATAAGCAAAATTGATTTCAAAAACATTTTTTAAAAAATTTATGCGTTTTTATTATACCGGCTGTCCAAGTAAAAAAGCTAAGTAGCCATATTTCAAAACATTAAACAGAGCAGTATTCAGGATCGATTATACAAGATCGTCTTCAAAATCGATTATCCAGCTTCGTCTTTTGAAGTATGTATGTGTATATTTCTTTATTACAAATGTGTATTTTTTTTGTTTAAACATCAGAAGATAAACTTTGTGGAGATTGTACAATAATTATTACCTGACGAGTTACGGAGTATAACACTTTAGAAATGATTATACAACGTCAAATTGTTCAATAGTTTTAAGTTTTGTTTGGTCAACTGTAGTTTTTAGTTACCTGTTTTTAGGTTGGTATTGCTATCAAGGGTCAAAGGCTGCTAGATATCAAGATAATGGCTGGATAACCAGAGAGAGAAAGAGAAAAGAAGCAGATGAAAGCTTCGGAAGAAGCAAGAAACAGAAAGAGGATAAAGGGAAAGTGGATACGGAAACAACTATGATCAAAATGATGCAGGAACTGATGTTAAAGAATGATAATAAGATGGAAGAGATAAAACAATTGAGAAAATAAAATGGAGAAATAAATGAGCAGTTGTTAGATATAAAACACGAAAATCTGAACATGAAGGAGGAAATTAAAACATTAAATGAAAAAGTAGAACACTTAGAAAGAGTTACTAAAAAGAAAAACCAGATCATTACTGGAATAGAAGTGAATACAAATGAAGATATTTCTCTAAAGCAAAAAAATAGAAACATTATTAGCAAAAGAAATACAAGTGGACGTTAAAATAAGAAACGCTCAGAAAATAGGGGAGAAGATGTGCTTAATCGAAATGGAAAACATAACAGATAAAATTGACATCTTGAAAAATAAAAGCAGACTGAGACATATCCGGGAAAAATTTTTCATTGAGTCGGATCTTACCAAGAAGGAACAGGAAATACAAAAAATAATCAGAGGAACGGCTGAGGAAGAAAAAGATAAGGGCAAACAAACAAAAGTAGGTTACAAGAAATTAATAGTAAATTGTATAGTATGGAAATGGAATGATGAACAAAAAACAGTTACAGATTAACCAACACACGTGACAATACGATTCCGGCATCGACTCAAGCAATGAACAAGGTACAGGATTACAGGAAAAGAAGTAAAGAAAAGAACCGCAAAAAATAAATAATTAAAAAAGAAAATAAAGTTATAAATATAGGAACATGGAACGTGCGAGGAATATACGGGGAGGGGGACATAACAAATTTAGTAAAGGAAGCAAAAAGATACAATATAGAAATTCTAGCACTGCAGGAGACACATTTAAAAAATAATAAAATAAAAGAAATTGAGGAATATGTCCTATTTACAAGTGGAAATGAAAAAAGACGATTTGGTACAGGCTTTATAGTCAGTAAAAATATGAAAGGACAAATCACACACTTCCAAGCGATCTCAGACAGGATATGCTAACTACAGTTTACTGGAAATGACAAAAACATAACAATCGTTAACTTTCATGCACCTACAGAAGAGAAAACTGATAAAGATAAAGATACATTCTATGAACAACTGGAAGAAACTATTGACAGAATACCAAACGGCAATGTAAAAGTAATAATGGGAGATGCAAATGCAAAAGTAGGAGACGAAGACATATTTAGAACAATAACTGGAGGCAAAAGCAAACATAATACGAGTAACGATAATGGTTTTAGATCAATCAATATGGCTATAGAAAAGCAAATGAAGATTGTGAGTACACATTTTAAAAGGAAAAATATACACAAAGGAACTTGGATAATTCCAGGCACTAACGAATCAAACCAAATTGATCACGTAGGGGAAAAAGATGCAAAATCAATAAAAAATGTAAAATCCTATAGTGGTGCCGATATAGACTCTGACCATTTTCTAGTAATGGCTAAATTTAAACTAACAGAAACAGATAAAAGAAAAATTAGAAAAAACAGAAGAAGAACGGTGGAATATAACATGGAAGAATTGCAACATCCTCAAGTAGCCGGTAAATACAGATCAAAAATCGACAAATACTTAGAGCAAACTAGGGAAACAGAATTAGAACAGGGCGTAGAAAAGAAATTATCACGGACGGAAACAGCAATTTCGAAAGCGTCAGATGAAAGCTTAAACACCATAAAGGCTACCAAAAGAAAGATCTGGCTTGACGACGAATGTATAGAAGAAATAAGTAAGAAAAGAAGTTTAATAGAAAAATATCTACAGACCGAGAAAGAACGGTCCAAACGGGAATACATTGAACAGACGAAAGATTTGCAGAATTAAGAAAAGAGAACACGATGAAAACAGAATAAAAATACTGGAGACAAGAAATTAGAAATTTCTATAAGGATGTGAAAGAAATAAATAAAGGCCACAGGCCAACAACACCATACATCAAAGATGGAAACGGTAAACTGCTAGGAGCAAAAACTGAAATAATAAGAAGATGGAAAAGCCATTTTGAAGAGCTATTAAAAGTAAATGCAGAACTAGAAACAGAAGAAAGAGAAGACGTTCCATTGGGAGAAGAAAACCGTACCGAAGATGAAGAACCTACACTAACAGAAATAGAAGGAATTATTCACAATATGAAAAATAATAAAGCCCCAGGATCCAATAGTATTACAGCAGAAAACCTGAAATAGGGAGGTAGTGTATTAAAAAAAGAAATTACTAAGTTAGTACAAGAGGACTGAACATATGCCAGAAGGGTGGAAAAAGCAGTAATTCTACCGACATACAAAAAAGGTCACATTTCACATTGCAACAATTACAGAGGAATAGCAGTACTTAATAGCATGTACAAAGTACTAGCCACACTAATAAAAAGACGATTAGAAACTGATACAGAAAAGATAACCGGCGAGTACCAGTGTGGATTTCGTAAGGCTAGAGGAACAACAGACCAAATTTTCTTACTGAAACAAGTATTAACACATCGTTACGAATACGAGATTTCTACATATATGCTGTTTATCAACTTTAAGGCAGCCTATGACACGTTAAACAGGACTAAGCTATTGAGAATCTTAAGAAAATACAAAATCCCAGAGAAGCTATGCAAACTGGTGGAAATGACACTCAAGCAGACAAGAAATGTAGTAAGAGTAGAAGGGGAAGAATCAGAAGAATTTTATGCAACCCAAGGACTGAGGCAAGGAGAGCCCCTATCTACCATGCTATTCAATATAGCATTACAAGATGTTATAAGGAAGAGCAAAATCAAACGTCAGGGTACTTTACTGAATAAAAGCCACCAATATTTGGCATTTGCAGATGACGTGGTTTTATTATCAAGGAAAAAAGAAGAACTGATAAAAATAGCAAAAGATCTAGTGACAGCAGCACAAGAAGTGGGGTTGGAGATAAATGAAGCAAAAAGCCAGTACTTGAAACTAAGAAATAAAACAGTAACGGAAGAGCCTGAGACATTACGGCTAGAGCTACAGAACGATAAAATAATACAAATAAAGGAAACCAAGAACTATATGTATTTAGGTATCCTAATAAATGATAAATGTGAGGAAGAAGCAGAAATGGATCTTAGACTGGTCAAGGGCAATAGATGTGCTGAAGAATTGCTCAAAATCTTGAGATCAAAACAAGTCACACGAGCAACAAAGAAAAGGATTTATAAAACAATATTAAGAAGCAGAAATCCAAACTCGAAACGTGGGAGAGGAAGATATTATGGAAAATTTATGGCGAAAAAAAAACCTGAAGAAGGATTGGAGAGGCGCACAAATAAAGAGTAGTATGATCTATACGATGACTCAACAATAATTGAAGTAATCCAATCAAAAAGACTGCAGTGGTTAGGTCACTTAGAACGAATGAAACAGTCAAGAGATGTGAAAGAAGTAGCATGGAAAAGAGCAGAGGGAAAGAAGAAGAGAGGTAAGCCCAGAAGAAAGTGGAAAGAAGCCGTAATGCAGGACGTCGCGGAAAAGGGAATACGGAGCTGGAAAAGCGTAGCAAGAGAATTAATTATTAGACAACGATTTTTATTATTATCAAACGAGATAATATATTTTATGATAGGCATAGAAATATAGGAACCTGAAATGCAATCCGTATCAGTGATTTTCTAGAGCCCATATTTTTTCTGAACGCTTAAAGTTCGGCTTTGCTCTTAAGCGTCCGATAGTTGGGCCATTTACCTTATTTGTGTAAAATGTTTAATTTAAATTATTTCTGTCCTAAACTTATTGTATAGATGTTGCTTTACTATACCATGATTTTGAATGGGATTACATTGTCCCAAAATAATATTAGGCTTGATTTTTATAACATTTTTGAATTTGGGACAGTGTTACCCCAATCGGGGGTGTTCAGGTATCGGCGTTAATTTCTTTGTTTGATTTACCTTTTCGATAAATAATCTGTGGACTGTATTATATGACTTTATTTTTACATCAAACTTAATCACTACCGATACTACTATACAGTGAATTTAGCCTTTTTAAATTTTAATAATATTGTTAACTTAATTATAAAGTCTAGAGTCCCCTCACTCTTATTCTCTTCGACTGCGACTGTATTCTTTTTCTTCCCCCTCGGGTCCCTGTCACATGCACATCAAATAATTACGACGTTGCCACTTTTATTATTTACTACAGAAGCCTTTGAGTCTTAACATACCCGCGGCCTTGAAAGCACCAGCTTTTAACGAAATATTTAATGTTCATTAAGAGAAGAACACACACGACTAATTGTCCAGCGGCAATGGGCAAATTTTGGAGAAGTCTCTTTTAATAGTTCCATTGTTGGTGAGAATCTCAGCAACTCTCGAGATATTATCACTTCCGCGAATTAATTTGATTACACGTCCTAATCTCCAGTTCAAAGGTGGTAGCTTGTCGTCTTTTACCAGCACTAATATGCCTTCTTCCAGCATTCCATTGCTTGTCTTCCATTTGGTTCGCTGCTGAAGGTCAGAGATATACTCCTTATACCATCTTCTCCAGAAGTGTTGTCGGGCATTTTCAATCTTCTGGTATCTGGATAATCTGCTCTCCTTTTCTAAACTCATATCTGGCTCAAGAATTGAAGTTAGTGGACGACCAATGATGAAGTGAGCTGGAGTTAGGGGAGAAGGATCTAAGGGGTCGGTAGATAGTGGAGAAAGAGGACGGGAATTTAATATGGCCTCTACCTGGCAAAGTAGAGTTGTGAATTCATCAGCTGTAAAGTTAGAATTACCAGACACACGTTTTAAATGACACTTCATTGCCTTAACCCCTGCCTCCCACAATCCACCAAAATGTGGAGCTTGGACAGGATTAAAATTCCAGCGTATGCCTTGGTTGTTCACAAAATCACTTATTGAAATTTTATTTTTATTTAGGAAATCATATAATTCCTTTAAATTTCTGTTTGCCCCAATGAAATTAGTACCGTGGTCTGAATAAATTTGACATGGTTTCCCTCGCCGACTAATAAAGCGTTTCAGAGCCAAAAGAAAATCTTCAGTTGAAAGACTATTTACAAACTCTAGATGAATGGCCTTTGTGGCAAAACATATGAATAGACAAACGTAACCCTTTATGAGTTTCGAGCCACGTCCCTTTTTATTGAGGACAAGAAAAGGTCCAGCATAATCTATACCTGTAATTTGGAATGAAAAACCTGATAGGAATCTATCACTAGGCAAATTACCCATCATAGGTTGAACCGGTTTAGGTTTCAATTTATAGCATCGTACACATTTATGAGCAACAGATCTAGCTAGATTGCGAGCTGCAATGGGCCAATATGTTTCTCTTATACTATATAACAGTTGTAGTGGTCCAGCATGCAGTAAGTTTTTATGTTCTTGTTCGAAAAGAAGTTTGGTGAAATAATGTTTTGAAGACAAGATCATTGGATGTTTTTTATTAAAGTGAAAATTTGAATTTTGCAAACGACCACCAACTCTAATTATGCCATCAGTGTCCATGAACGGATTTAAAGATAAAAGTTTACTCTTTTTGTCAATTTCATTTCCAACCTTCAGATCATTGTACTCCTTGGTAAACGAAGATATTTGGGATATTTTTACAAGTAACTTCAATGAATAATCTAATTCAGTAGCTGTTAAAACACCAAATGTTCGGTTTTCTTTAGCACTTAAACAATTTTTTATGAATCTCAAGATATACGCCATACATCGTTTTAATCGATTTAAACTAGAAAACCTTTCGAAGGGAAATTTACTTTCAGACACAGCAACCAAAGTCGTTTTTATTTCTGGAAGAGGGACAGACACCTTATTATCTTTCGGCCAAAATTCTGGACTCTCTCTGAGCCAACATGGACCGTGCCACCATATGTTTGAATTATTTAAACTACTAGGATAGGAGCCTCTTGATAAAATATCTGCAGGATTTTCTAAACTTGGAACATAACGCCATGACCTTATATCAGTTAAATCCTGTATTTCAGCAATTCTATTGCGTACAAATGGTTTTAATAAATGGACTGAAGTTTTAATCCAGCCAAGAACTATTGTCGAGTCAGACCAAAATGTTACAGAATTTAAATTAAGCCTCAGAGAAGTAGTAACTTTATTAACAAGTTTGGCTAAAAGATGGGCTGCACATAGTTCTAACCGAGGAATTGTTAGTGATTTAATTGGCGCAACCTTAGCCTTAGAAATAAGTAAATGACAGAATATTTCTCCATGGCAATTTTCTGATCTGACATACACAGCTGCGCCATATGCTACCTCAGAAGCATCTGAAAACGCATGTAAATCTATTTGTGTAGGATTATCGCAAATTACATGTCGGTCAATTTTTAAATGGTTCAGAGAAGGAAGTTCTTGTATAAAATTATTCCATTTAATTTGCAGATCATAGGAAATAGGACTGTCCCAAGATAAATTTTCTTTCCAAAGTTGTTGTAGCATTACTTTGGCAATTATAATGCAAGGACCAAGTAAACCCATTGGATCGAATATTCTGGATATGCATGAAAGCATTACTCTTTTTGTTAAGTGTTCACCTTTTAGTTCAACGTCAATGTGAAATATTAATTTGTCCGTTTTACTCATCCAAGATATGCCTAGAGTTTTTGCAACATCATCTTCGCCGATAACTAGACCTTCCGAAGCTTCAGCAAGTTTACATTCTTTTAAATCATTTAATATGCCCGGAAAGTTTGATCTCCACTTTCGAAGTGGAAAGCAACCTGAGCGAAGAACCTCGCATAATCTAAGGCAACTTTCTTTTGCTAGGTGAATATCATCAAAACCTGTCAAAAGGTCATCGACATAAAAGTCGTGAAGAATTATATTTGAAATCATAGGTAATTTGTTATTACAAAGGTTGCCTAACTCAACTAGGCACCTAATAGCTAAAAATGGTGCACTTGTGGTTCCGTACGTCACTGTGGAAAGTTCAAAGACACTTAGTTCTTTATTTTCGTTTTCTCGCCAAAGAATTCTTTGCATTTTATGCTGATCTTTTAACACTAAAACCTGACGGTACATTTTTTCAATGTCCGCGGTAACAACATATTTATATTGTCTGAAGCGTAATAATATTGAGACTAAATCGTCTTGAATGACTGGTCCCTTTAACTGGAGTTCGTTAAACGAAACTCCACTTGTAGTTCGAGCCGAGGCGTCAAAAACTGTTCTTAACTTTGTTGTCGCACTATGCATACGTAGGATCCCATGGTGCGGTAGATAATAGGCACCCTCATGATTTACTTTAGCTACATTACCTATATTTTGCATATGGCTGAGATTTTCATATTCCAAGATAAATTCTTTATACATTTTGGAAAATTGATAATGTTTTGAAAATTTTTGCTCTAATGATTTGAATCTCTTTTTGGCTAGATCTAACGATTCACCTAATATTTCCGGACTTTGTTTTAACGGAATCGATACAACAAAACGACCTTCTTGGGTTCTTGTGGTTGTATCTTTAAAATGAGATTCACAGTCAGTTTCCTCTTTGGACCAAGGACTGGCAGTTTTAACACTTTCTATTTCAAAAAATTTCAATAACTGATCTTGGATAGATGAATCAGATTCATTTTTAACAAAATTACAAACTGTATTATTAGAAATTTGAATGCCTTGTACTTTACCTGAAACCAACCACCCAAGCTGAGTTTCCTGTAAAACAGGACCATTCTCAGTTAACTTTAATTGTTTTGGACATAAAACATTCCAAAATATGTCAGCACCTATCAACATCTCCACTGGCCTGGGCTTATGAAAATTTTTATCGGCCAATATTAGATCTTTAGGTATCAATAAACTTTGCTTATCAATGGAAAATGTAGGCAAGTTTCCAGTTATCTCTGGTAGTATAAAACAAGACAAATCAGTTATAAAATTGTTGTGTTGAGATTTTAACTTCAAACAACATTTAGAGTTAACATTAGAGACGGTACTATTTAAACTGGAAACAGCAAAATGGACTGATTGCTTTGAAATATTTAGTTTTGAATGAAGAGACTCAGTTACAAAAGAAGACATAGAACCTGAATCTAAAATAGCTCGAACTGGTACATAAAAACCATTACTGTCTAAAACATCTACTATTGCTGTAGATAATAAAATTTGTGAATATTCTGATTTAGTGGTTAAAGAAACATTTTCTTCATTTATGTTTTGATCAGCTTGATTTTTATTTTCTATATGTAGAAGAGTATTGTGTTTACCTTGACATGTTTTACATGAAGCATACAATCTGCATTGGTTAGTTTTGTGACCACTTCGGAGGCAATTTAAACATAATTTTAACCTTTTGGCTTGTTCAGTGCGATTTAATACGGACATTGATTTAAATTTGTCACACAGAAAAACTCTATGTTCACCACTGCATATGGCACACTTAAAATTTTGGGAAAATGTTTTGTTTTGTTGTGAATTATTCCCAGAATCGGCAGAAAATAAGCCCCTAGTTTTTCCCGATTTTTGACCCTGCTCAAGTTTGTTTAATTCTAACCGCTCTAGCAAGTCTGCTCTACTTCTTAAAAATTCATACATATCCTCAAGAGAAGGCAAATCCTTTTTGGACTTGAATTCCTCCCATTTACTGACAGACGCATCGTCCAAACTTTTGGCCATTAAATGTAAAATTAACATATCCCACTGACTCGTTGGTAGTTCAAGACTATTAAGAGCCCTCAAGTGTTTGGAGACTGTATCTGACATATTTCTTATTTTAAAAGATGACGCTTTAACAATTTTTTCTAAATTGAATAATGCATCTAAGTGATTATGTATTAATAACTTTTTATTGTCATATCGTTTGCATAACAAACCCCATGCAACGATATACGTTCCTGCGGAAATTTCAAGAGATTGAATAACCTGACGCGCGCTACCCTCTAGACTAGCTCTTAAATAATGAAATTTATTTATATCGTCGATGTCAGGGTTGTCATTTATTAATGCGTTAAACGTGTCTCGAAACTCAAGCCAGGTATTTGAAGACCCACTAAATGTAGGTAATTTTATGTCTGGCAATTTTACTGCGGGAGAGCTGCAACCGTTTTTGCTTGAAATAATCGAAATTTGATCGGAATTATGATCATTATTGTTATTAATGGGTGGCTTTAGTTGATTTAATAAGTATTTTGCTGAAGAGAACGAATCATAAAAATTTTGTAAAAACTGTTCGCGTTGAGCTAATTGTTCAGTAAACTTGGCTTCGTCGTCTAAAATTTCCATTTCAATTTGGCTCTGAACACTATCAAACTCATTACTTATGTCACTAATACTATTTATTCTTTCTTCAAGCTCGATAATATTTTGTTCAGAAATATTTTCTTTATTCTCAAAACTTTCTTTTAATTTTGAAACTTTATTACTAAAAATAGAAATTTTTCCTTTTAGAACACCCCGTTTCTTAATTAAAGTTTTAAATGAATCGTCAGTCATGATTAATTTGTAAACTTATAATCTTAAATTAATTTCCTATCAGTGCGAAATTGAATAATTGTTGGCAACAGTGTAGCTTCAAACAAACGACCCTAGAGATATTTAACAGCTGCACTCAGAATGTTAAGAACCCAACAGATAAATATTAGGGTTCGTAAAACGTAAATGAAATATGATATGGCGATAGCAATTTGTGAACCACTTATCAACTCAAGACCACGCCCGTATACATATACAAATAATAATTATCTAAATTAACATGAGGCTGAATTAAACTCTACTCTCCAAATAAAGGCAATATTTTTAATTTTAATGGGAATTATTAAAAAAAAGGAACAAACTCACTGTGTATGTAACGTCCGTCGGCTTACCGGCGAAATTCAGATTTGCTGGATACTGGATTAAATCATCCCACTCATGCGGTTCGAAGACCAAATGTTCAGGTATCGGCGTTAATTTCTTTGTTTGATTTACCTTTTCGATAAATAATCTGTGGACTGTATTATATGACTTTATTTTTACATCAAACTTAATCACTACCGATACTACTATACAGTGAATTTAGCCTTTTTAAATTTTAATAATATTGTTAACTTAATTATAAAGTCTAGAGTCCCCTCACTCTTATTCTCTTCGACTGCGACTGTATTCTTTTTCTTCCCCCTCGGGTCCCTGTCACATGCACATCAAATAATTACGACGTTGCCACTTTTATTATTTACTACAGAAGCCTTTGAGTCTTAACAGGGGGTAAAATGGACCCAAATTTATAAAAAAATATCATCAAAAATAAATAAAAACGTTCTGAGCTTTAATTTTCTGTCCATATGTTCTCTGAAGCATTCGATATAGCACCAGAAAATTGGATATCTGTTTGGTATATTTGTGTAATTTAACGCAATTTAGGAAAAAAAAACGCAAAAATTGGACCCCCGTTGACGGTACGCTATTTCTATAGTATGTACAAAAAGTACGAGTAGTAATAAACCCTAATTAAGTATGCAAAACCTTTACAGGGAGCACCATGAAATTTTTGATAAATCTCTTACTTTAAATTACATTTCTTCCGTAAATCTAAAAACCAGGTAGATCGACCCCGTATTTGTTTCAGTTGTAGCAAAGTTTAGGGTTTATTCATTGTTAAAGGATTAGCAGATAAGCAATAACGCAATGCAGTGGTGTGTATTTTGGGAAAAAAATACGTTTTAAATTATAATATAATAAAAAATGAAAAGAAATAATTATTGGAATACATTTATTACTTACATTTTATTCTATATCCGACTCGGAAGAGGAAGAATCGTTGTTGACATTAATAATAATAGGGTCGATTCAATCATCACAAATATTGTCAATTTTCCACATATTTGCCTCTACTTTGATAACATGCTCGATACAGTTTGTCCTATTTTCCTTACTCACATAACTTACAGCACTCTCAAACAATTTCACAACATCGTTTATTTTGAAAGTAGTATTTTTTTTCCAACTTCCCCCTTTACCTGAGCCCATATTAATTCTATGGGATTAAGTTCACAATGATAAGGGGGAAGTCGAAGAACTGATATACCACGAGAAGAAGCCATTTCTTCTACAATGTAGGTTTTGTATTTATTCTTGTTCATTTTTGCAATTCTGTAAAGTTCTTTCCTTAATATTTTTCGAAATAAGCCATTCCAAAAGCTCTGCTTTACGCCAACGACTTGTGGGCAATGCTTCTCGTAACCGTGAATGGTAACTTGCGTTGTCCATAACAATAACAGCCCCTTTTGGAATCAGATCCAACATTTGAACAAACCATTCCTCGAAGACATCCCCATTCATATCTTCGTGATAGTCCCCCGTGCGTTTTGAAATAAAAGTTAATAATCCACCATAAACAAGACCTTCAGAACTTCCAACATGGACAATGATAAGTTTTTTTCCTTTTCCAGATGGTGGCTGCAAACCTAACGACAAATCTTCCACGAATGCCTGCCTTCCGCTTTTAATGTTTTCATCTTGCCAAGATTTGGAAACTGTATATCCAGCATTTATCCATGTTTCGTCTAGTAGAAGATTTTCAAATTTTGTTCTCTGGCATGTCGAATGTTTCTTTAATAGTCTCTTCTCCAAAAAACTATTTCCGGTTTATCTATCAAGAGAGATTTTCTATTTTGTTTTGTATATATGAAACCCACATCTTTCAAAAGTTTGCATAATGTCATTCTGGAGAATTTTGGATAGTCCGTATCTTCTTGCACTGATGTCATAATTTTGTCAAGTGTTGGAATTTCCTTTCGAAAGTAAAATCCATGGACTTTACGCCTTAGTCTTTGTTTTAATGACTCATCGATCTCAATTGGTTTTCGGCCTGAAGGAGTTTTAGGGGGTTGAAGAGTTCCATTCTTGCTTTCTTTTAGTAATCTATAAATTGTTGATTTAGCAACACACAACATAGCAGCCGTTAATTCCACAATATCATCAACACTTGCACTTGGATCCTTGTTTTTCAATGATATATAACAATTCAATATCAGAGTTTTTTCATTTAAAGATAATGGACCTGTTTTTGGTCGTTTAGATGGTCCTTGGCTTATCGACATTGTTTGGTACTTGCACAATTAACATTCAACAAATGTTTTAAATATATTCCAACTGTTTACAATATTATGGCAACCATACAACTTTACTCAAAGAACTAATGTTAAGTACTGATTTAATGTACCTACTTTCTTTTAAAATAATATTCCCGATAATGTTTCTAAGAAAACTGGGTTGTTTGGAAAATCCCTCTCAATAGTCAAATAATCTGTAAATAGGTGTAATCGTATTAAGTCGATTACAGTAGGCCACTTGCCATTTAAAATTTCTGACAAAAATTCCCCAAACACTACATATAGGAGTAATACAAATAAAAAATATTATGAATAAACGGGCATATCCGAACTCTGCCACAAAATAAAATTTTACCTGACTTGTATCAATTTGAGGATTACTGAAATGTTCGAACCTGGCCGCAACCATTTAGTTTAATCCTATTAGAGTCATTAGGGTTTATAATAGATAAAATCGGAGGCCCATAGAATTATGTATATTTCTGAAAGGTTTCAAAGATTTCTTGAATTAAATATTTTGAAGAAATCTTGATTGTTTTGATCGATATTTAGGGGATTAGGGGAAGGATGTTGATGCACTTACACTATTGCCTAAAAATCAGGAAGAAGTATTTAATAGTGTTCGTGAATTACAATTACGAACGAACCGAGAAGAGGAATTTCTATTAACAGCAGACCAGGTATTTAAAATTATTGTGTTCTCCTGTTTTTCCAACCTTAATTTTTTATGTAATTCGGATTGTATTTTGATGGATGGGACTTTTAAATACTGTTCAACTTTTTTTTACCAAATGTTTACCATTCATGGTTTTAAAAACGGCTATTACGTACCTCTTGTTTTTTGTTTGCTGCCGGACAAATCAAGTCAAACATATTCAAATTTGTTTTTAATTTTAAGACAAAAATGTAAAGAAGTAGGCTTAAATTTTCAACCTAAAGAAGTCGTAGTAGATTTTGAACTAAGCATTCATAACGCTATATATGAATGTTTTGGCAGAGATCAAATTCTTTTTGGTTGTAAATTTCATCTCTGTCAAGCTTGGTTTCGTAAGATTCAGGAGTTTCATTTGGTACAAGAGTACAGACAGAAAGGTTCTGTAATTGGCGAATACTTAAAAGTACATTTCGGTATTATGTATCTTAGTCCTGAGGAAGTTGTAGAATTTTTTTATAATGAACTACATTTTTTGCTTCCGAATGACGAAAGAGTTATAGAATTCCGAAATTATGTCAATAAAACATATATAACGCAAAATTCGATATTTCCACCACTTATTTGGGCAAATAATGCATCCTTTTTTAAGAGAACAACGAATTCTTGTGAGAGTTTTCATTCGCATTTCGGTGCTTCTTTTTACAAAGCACATCCAAACATTGTTCAATTTACTAGTGTGTTATTGGATTTACAAACGGAGGTATACGCGAAAATTCGTTCGGCAAACCAAAGCCAGAAAAAAACCAAAAAAACTATTAATGTTAAAATTAATTTCATTAATGATCATTTGGATCAATATAGGAAAAAAGTTATTTCTCGCTTTATGTTTGTGAAAACGGTTGCATGTAAAAATCTTCCACACGTTTAATTTTTTTTTTTATATGTTTATGTATATTGAATATATTTTATTGTAATGTAGATGTAATGTAGATGTAATTTTTTAGAAGTGGCAAATATACGTTGAAAATATATGTATGTTATTAATATTTTCTTATATTGAATTTGAGTACCTAAAGTTCAAGGTAAATTGTTAAATCGGATTAGGCTATTAGACCCCTACTGGTTTGGTAGTTCATCTCGAAAATTTTAAACACTGGCAGAGTTCGAACAACCCGTAATGACTACCTGCATTTTGTGGCAGAGTTCGGATACTCCGGAATAAACTGTGTTGCCTATCTTTATCAAACTTACTAAAATTAATGTACCTCTATCACTTTTTTTTATTAAAATTAGAACATCCCGTTACCTCTGACCTAAATCGTATATTCTTTAGCATAGCTGCAACTCATTCGTTCAATACAAAATGTACCTTACGGTATACCCTCTTAAAATATATTTTGGTACGTCTATGAAATCTACTTAAATGAATGATTTATTACTCCTTGTCCTTTCTATATAGACTATAGTCCAAGATTAAAATTTTACATTTTTTAAATATTTTCCAAGAAAAATTTAATAACGACATCTAGCGTACACGGTATTCATTAGGTTGTGTTGAGATTATAACTATAGGAAAAATGTTTTTAACTTGACAATACAATTAATCAGAAACGAACTTGCAGGAGTCTTAACAATCTTGCCATTCTCTCCCGACTTTCGTATACATTATTTTTACAATTTATAACTTAACGCAAAAATATATGAGATTTTACTATAAAATAAAGAAAAACTATCCAATTTTATACAGGTTTGAAATCATCAAAACTTTTCATCAATAATTACTAAAAATAAAAATGTTTTTCCTTTATATCCTATCATATATACTTGTTGCGAATATCAATTTCTAGAAAACTACAAATACTTTCTATTTGTTTTTGTTATTTTCCACGTTGATAGCGCTCCTGACAGGGAGTGGATGCGCCCTTACTTCCCACTCCTCCCTCTATAGCGGTGTTAGGAAAATCGACATTTTCCTTTGTTGACGCGCGTGTACTATGATCTGTGCACTACACCCTCGATAATAATCATGAAGAAAATTAAATCATTGGTGCTCTAATATACGATGTAAAACGGTGTGTTTGATATTAAAAATCAGATAAGGTAAATATATTTTATATTTTTTATCAATGTTGTTTTTCCGATTTTGTGATTCTGTGACATCTCGTCAGGTATCGAATTTTTCCTATTTATAATAAGGATATTTGATTAGGGATACCTTTTCAATTGATTTACTATCGTTACTTAAGTCTCGTATCCGAGAGGAAAATATTAAACTATAAAATGAAGTGATTGACAATAACAAATAAATATTATATAACAAAAATAAATGTATGATAATATAGTAATTAGAATAGTTCAAAAACAAACTTCTCATTTCGCTTCTAATGCCATTATCCCAGTGACACACTTTCTATAATCCGCTCAATGAATTTAAAGTAAAAAGAAAAAATGTTGACACGTTGACCTACACAACTTTTACAATATCTTCTGATAAAATATAATTATTCATTTATAAAGGCAATGAGAAGCTTTTATGTCTTTTTGGGAGGTCTATGACCTAAAATAATGTATTTTTATTTACTACTAACCTAATAAATTGCTATTATTTACTCCAGTCCCCTAACGAGAAGTAAGATTTCCCACCATAGGAAACTAATGATAATAAAAAAACACCTGAGTAAATAATAGGAAAAATTCAATATTTTTAATGACATTAACAGAAACTCTTGTTTACTGATTTTAACCAAAAGTAAAAACAATATCAACTTCTCTTATAGAAACGGGAACACCGTCAAATTGTTTGAATTTTTGATATGTACTGGTATTTGATGTCCTGATTAAAAGTCTCCATGAATCCAACCTTATCCTATGACTATATTTTGAGATACAGAGCGTTGAAGTTCAAAATCCCGACTTTTTTAAACGTCCCTCTTAAATATTTTTTATTGTTACTGCCAAATATATCAAGACAAAATACATACCTATTAGCGAAAAAAAAAGTCTGTTGTTTACAGGGTGATTCGTGCTTCCTCAGACCTGTTTCTGTTAAATTATGTATTTTTACAATGGAAAAAAGCATCAAATATCATTAACCCATTTCTGCCCGAATTTCGATTTTTTTTAATTTCAAAAAAAACTAGTTATTATTATTTTAATTTTTCTCCCATTTCGGGGGAGTATTTTATAGTGGGATCTCTTGATCAATCACTACAAAAGCTAACTTTAAAATGGATTTTCGGGTAAGTTCAAGGTTTTTCGAACGATTCTACATGTTTCAAGTATGACTGATTTTTGCATGGTTGTGAAAATGTTTTTTTATCGATATTAATTTTTCTCAGGTACTCAGTGAAATTTTTCGACACCATTTCAGTTACTGTAATGACAAGGAGTATAATGGAGATGTTTGAAAGGTGATGTGTGGATTTGTACTCTTCGGATAATTCATAATATTTATTTATCTTCTCCCTTTCTGTTTTTTTAAGTTGTGGTCACTGGGGTGGGCTATGTCGATGAAGAATCCTACTTTTTTCAATTTGTCAACAAGGACAATGTCTGGTCTGTTATTGGCTATGTGTTTGTCAGTGCGTATAGGGGTGTCACAGTATAGTAGATATGCATTATTTTCTAGAATGGGAAATGGGGTATACTTAAAGTATTTTTCGGATTTATTCTCAAACTTGCACGCGATTGCCAGGTGCTGGTGTACGATGTTAACTGTTAGACTATGTCTTTTTAAGTATTCGCTTGGTGCTAGTGTCGTGCAGCCTGTCATGATGTGTTCAATGGTTTCCGATTGTTTTTGGCACATTCTGCATAAATCGCTATCTAGCCTTATTCCATGTATCGTTTTAATATGATTTCTTGTTGCTATTACACGATCTTATATCGCCACCTTGAATCCCTCTGTTTCACCAAACAAGTATCCTTCTTGGAGCCATTCTGTAGACGCCTCCATGGAAGCATCGTTTAACAGGTTAAGATATTCATTATTATTATTATTATTATTATTTTTTTAATTTTTTTTTCACGTTAACCGGATGTTTAGCGTGGGAACCGGCAAGGTTAGTTGCAAGGTTTCCAGCATTTCCTATGTATTTTTGTTCAACACTTTTCTTATTATATTGCATGTGCTCAAAATGACCGCTTTTTGCAGCTCGTAGAAAAGATTTTTCTGGAGTCCTAGGCTATCCAGGTTCTTTTTCAGGTCTTTTGGTACTTCTCCAGTGTCTTCAATAATAATTGGAATGGTTTTGACCGTTTTCGCCTGCCATGTCTCTTTCAGGTCCTCGCACAATGGTATTTTTCTATTTTTTCCATGCCCTTTTTTTGTATGTTAGCAGCCGCTGGAACCAAAACATCCACCAAGAGTATTTCTTTTTCAGTTTTATTGAAAACCAGTATGTCGGGTCTGTTGTGTTGTACAGTCCTGTCTGTTTGGATATCTCTGTCCCAGTATAGCAAAAACTTGTCGCTTTCTAACACATGTTGCGGTGTGTACTTGTAGTATGGCGTTTTCGCCTCAGTTAAATCTAGTTTGTGGGCAAGTTCTGTATGTATTGTAATGTTTTTCTCATTTATTTAAACAATAAACAGGTGGGATAAATTTTAAACACTCGGTATGGCTACTTACTAATTTATTTAAACACTAACTCACTAATCACTAACACTTAATTTATATATACTTAACTAATCACTTAATTATTAATTTATATTAACTGTATATTCACTCAAACTAATTTATATAAACAATTTATATTCACTTATATACTGTTTAACTCACGATGTCAAATTATAAACTAACTAACTCTTTCTGATCAGTCCCCTTATATATTAAAGCCATTTTTACTAGTAAATTCCGGACAATTGATTCTGGCCTTTTCTAGATAACTCTGGTCACAAAAACAATGTTTACATAAGATAGTCGTAGAGTCGTAAACAGTGCGTATCCGCCATAATTCTAACTTTTATACCTGGCTTAGACAGAGTCGGTTTTAGGGACTATACCAGTGTGCTGTTTCGTAACATTACCCCCTCCTTAAATGGAAGTTCCCCCTGGAACTTTTGTGAAGCCGAGACCGGATGTTTGAATCGGCAACTGGCCCCATTTCTACACTTTCCGATCTTATGGAAATAGCAGGGCACTGTCTTCATCGGATACTGATAACGGGGGTTGTAGCTGCAAATTAATATCTGGACACCGGTATCTTGAAAGATAATCTCTACCATGTTCCTGATGATTCGCCAATCCAACTGGTTACTCGCTATCTTAGGCATAGCCAGTTTCTTCACGTTGGATTCCAACACATGGCATCGGAGTTTTCGAAGTGCTTCCCACACATCGCGGTAGGTAGATCGATCTTGGAATTCATTTTTAGTTACCACGTAGAAGACGTACCGCGAATTATGTTTCAGTTTCAGTGTCTTGCCAGGGGCTGGAATCTGATCTTCAAGTTTTTCTAATAGCCCGAACTTATTTCGAAAGACGGTTGCCAACCCTCATGCGTTCTTGATACGGGCGGGGATCTTGTATGCCAGTGAATAATCTTCCGGGAGAGTGAACAAATCATGTTGTTGTTCCGAAGTGACTCCATATCTAGCTTTCTCGGTACCTCCATACGCGCCCATAAATTCATCGAAGGTAGGGTCAGACACATCTTGAATAAGGTTTACTCCTTCCTCTAGGTCATGGTCTCCTTCAAATGGGGCTAGTCGGTTTTGGTGAACTACTTTTGGTTTTCCGTTGGGGTTCTTGCTTATGCGATATATAACATCATTGATCCTTTTCTTGATTAAGTATGGACCTTCCCAGGATTTTTGTAATTTTGGAGAAAATCCTTTTCTCCTCGTCGGGTTGTGTAACCATACTTTGTCCCCTTCTTTAAAACCGCCTTCTGTGGCCTGCGTGTCGTACCGACTTTTCATTCTGTCGCTGGCAACTTGAAGATTGGCTCGAACTAACTCATGAATATCGTCCAGCCTTCTTCTCAATTGGATCACGTAGTCTTCGCCTGCTAGATCTTCTCCAGGCCGGCAGCCAAATTCCAGGTCACAAGGAAGCCTCATCTCACGTCCAAACAGGATTTTCGCCGGTGTTTCACCCGTGGACTCATTGACAGCAGATCGATAAGCCAATGCGAATAGGGAAAGATACTGGTCCCAATCTCTCTGATGGCTAGATACTACTTTGGACAGGTATTTTCCAATAGTACTGTTCATTCTCTCGACCATTCCATCTGACTGTGGATGTAAAGCTGTTGTCCTGGTTTTCTTCATTCCCAGCTTGTCGCAAATCTCCTGAAATAGATGGCTTTCAAAATTTCTTCCCAGGTCACTGTGGACTTCCAAGGGCACTCCATATCGGCTGATGAGTTCTTTCACCAATACATCCGCGACAGTTGTGACCTCTTGGTTCGGAATAGCGTAAATTTTTACACACTTTGTGAAATAATCCATTACAACCAGTATGTACTTGCTACCATTTTCTGTCGTCGGAAATGGTCCAGCGATATCTAAAGCAATCCTTTCGAAAGGGCTTCCAACATTGTACTGTTTCATGGGTGCCTTTCTCTTGCGATGTGGTCCATTACTCGTAGCACAAGTCGTACATTTCTTACACCAGTCCTTCACATCGTCGGAGCTGTTTATCCAATAAAACCTTTCACGGACTCGCTGAAGGGTTTTCTTCACTCCCAGATGACCTCCCGATGGATTGTCGTGTAACTTCTTCAGTACCTCAGCTACTCTTGTTCTCGGGATAACTAGCTGTCTCCTCATCTCAGAACCATCATCGTTTTCAAGGACTCTTTTCAACAGCCCTTCTTCCAGGACAAGAGAGTTCCACTGAGCCCAATACGCCTTGAGTGTCGCTGAAAATTTTGACACTTCTTGCCAGGTAGGTCGCCGATTTTCTTCCTTCCATTGCCGGATCATCTTCAGGTGAGGATCATTCTCCTGATCTTCTCTGATCCTGGTGGGTGACCATTCTTCATTGACTACTGTAATTCTTGAAACTGCAACTTCCTTAGATTTCGACTTGTTGCATTGTGAATAGTCTACAGGGCATGGCCGTCTAGGCAAGGAGCTGGCTTTTTGGTGATTCACATTAGCTGGATGTTCATCCCTGTCTGATTTCCCCTGTGTCTGGAGTTCTTGGGTTACAGGAGTCTTGGGGCGCTTAAAGGGACTGCGTACGTGCTCTATCTCGCCACACTTCCGGCATTTGATCTTTTTCGACCTCTTGTCTGCCATACCTTTCAACAAGTTGATGATCTGATCAAGTTTGTCATCGTTATCTTCTTCCTGCATGGTTCTACCTTTGTTGTACCGCGAGCTTTTCTTGGCTGCTTTGCATTTAAGAGGTTTTTGGTTTACAGGAGTCGTAGGACGCTTACACGAACTGCGTGCATGCTCTAGCTCGCCACAATTACAGCACCTGATTTTCTTCGGATTCTTGTCTACCATACCTTTCAACAAGTTGACAACCTGGTCAAGTCTGTCATCGTCACCTTCTTCCTGTATGGTCCTATCTTTGTTGTATCCCGAAGCCATCGTGGCTGCTTCGTATTCAAGAGCAGCAGTCAATGCATCGGCCAATGTTCTAGGATCGGCTAATCGAAGCGTCTTCTCCATATCGTGGTCACACAAGCCGTCAATAAAGGCTTGGATGCCTAAACATTCCATCATGTTCTCTGGTGCTGATGGATAAGCAAATCGAACTAGTCGGGCAATATCCACTTCATACTCTTGAAGGACTTCGTCACGTTTTTGCCTTCGGTTCTTCAGCTGGGACTGGCACAAATGTTCTAGATATTCGTGACCGTACCGCATGTCCAACCTCTTCTTCAGCTGCTCGAAATCGTCCGTTTCTTCCAGAGGTATCGTCTGAAGTACATCTAAGGCATCTCCCCGAAGCGCGATAGTGAGGTTCACTGCTTTCTCCTTGTCGGACCAATTATTCACTCTAGCGGCTGCTTCAAACTGTTTTACATAATTGGTCCACGACATCTTTCCATCGAACGTTGGGGCCTTGACTCTGGTAAAACTGCAAATATCATCTGTCTTGGGTTGTGTTTCTGGCTTACAGATCTCTATTTGTTTTTCTTCTGCTGAAGTGTCTTGTGTTCTTAAATCGGCAATCTTTGTCTCTAACTCCTTAATTTTCTCGTCCATCTGATTTTCCATCGTTGTCATCTTATTCTCCATGTCTGATTTTAGAGACGAAATTTTATTCTCGACTTCAGCAGCAATGTCATTTTTCAATGATAAGATATCTGCAGAAATATCATTCTTCATAACAGTATGATTTTAGCGACGTTATTATATCGAGTAGTGTGTATTCTCTAAAAGCAAGTGTTTTGCAACCGCTAAGGAGGTGTTCAACATTTTCATGTTTGTCTCCACACATTCTGCACTGTGTTGATATAATGCTTTGGTCTTTGACTATATATTTAAGGTATGAACGAGTAGGGATGACCTGGTCTTGGATGGCGCACATGAATCCTTCTGTCTCTGGGAAAAGATTACCACTATTGAGCCATGCTATGGAAGCAGCTTTGTCTAAGGAAGTATTATTTAGTGTATTTGGATATCGTCCATGCAGCTCTTTTTCTTTCCATTGTGATTCCAGTGCTAAGACGGAGTTCTGCGGGTCGCATGCGTATTCTGTATCAGTTAGGTTTAGCGGTGTTATATTTTTATCGACATTTATGATTACATGATGGAGGGGGGAATCTGTTGCTCGATTGTAAAAGTAGTTGCGCATGAGTTCTATTTGTTTTTTGTGCATAATGCGCATGTCAGCTATACCTCTGCCTCCTTTATTACGAGGTAGGTGGAACCTCTCCTTACATGCTTTGGGGTGATGTTTCCGATGTTTAGTAAAGCATACTCTAGTTGCTCTATTTAGGTATTCGAGCTCCGTAATAGTCCAGTTTATGACACCAAAGCTATATGTTACTACAGGAATAGCATAAGCATTTATTGCCGTCGTGATGTTTTGTGCGGATAATTGTGTTTTGAGAATGTCTTTGGTTCTCTCTTTTAATTTATTTTTAAGCTGCTTTTTTACTTCCGGCTCTTGGATGCCTAACGATTGAGCAAATCCCAGATATTATTATTATTATTATTATTATTATTATTATTATTTTTTTTTAAAGAAGGACATAGTTGGCGCCTAAGCTAACCAAACAAGTGGCCCTTCTGATCATATGGTAGAGCCCTTGGAACCGCTATATGCATTACATCAAGGGGCGAAGATCTATTTGACGGTATGTAAAAAATTTAGGTACATCCACCCATTCCCTTCAGCGATGGTTTAGGTGGTTCCCTCTCCATTCCTTTGCTCTTTTTCTTTTTGAATCAATATATGATGTGCAACTATATCCCAATTCTCCTTTGTTTCAGCATTGCGTCTATGATATTTCCTGTGCAGAGGTGTTGTGCAAGCAATGACGTTGTGGTCTGTCGCTGTTGTTCCCATCTTGGGCAAAAGAAAATGGTATGTTCTACCGAATCTACATCGCTCATGCATAAGAAGCATTCAGCAGTCTCTTTTATTTCAAATCGTTTCAGGTATTCTCCAAAACATCCATGACCGCTCAGAAATTGCGTTAGATAGAAATCGACCTCTCCGTGTTTTCTATTCAGCAATTTTTTTAAATCTTTAATGAGGTGTTTAGTATATGTCGCTTTTCCATTTATTTACCCTCTTTTGCTGGGTGTCATATTTTATAATATTCCTATTTTCTGGTTCAAAAAAGATTTTTATCCTCTCATCTATCATAAGATCTATCGGCATGCCTGCTATTACCAGGACCGCATCCGTTGAAATCGTACGATATGCTCCGCAGACTCTCATTGATATATGTCTTTGCAATCTTTCCAAGCCCTTGATGTGTGACTTTTTTACTGGATTTCCCCATATTGGTACAGCATACAGTATTATGGAATTGACTACGGATACAAGGATCCTTCGTCTACTTGAAGTGGGTCCCATTATCAATCTGTTACGTCTTCAAAACTGTCTTCTGGATTATGCCCTATAAGGAAAGTGTGGTACTCTTCTACTCTGATGGTTTCTTGTTCGACTTCGATTGCCCCGCAGTTTTTACTCTAGATTAGTTGCCTGTGATTTATTTTGTCATTTGTCAATTTTGGCTGTATCTCTGTGAGTCTTTTTATAACGCGACCCCGTTCTTCTGTGTTTTCCGTACTAATAATTATTAATTTATCTTTTACGCTATTCGGATGTAATATATCATCCTGTCTTATTTTGGATTCTTCGAAACTACCTAGTTTTTCTTTTAGTTTCTGTCTAATTTTAATAATTTTGTCAATTTCATTTTCTCTGGTTGCACTAATATTTTCAGTTGGTGTGCTCACATATTTCATATATATTTTTCTCTCTTGTATGTTTGTTGCATTGTGCCAAATGCATATCGGTTCAGGCATTTCAGTCTTCTGAAACAGCTCTTTTACCATGTTTTCAAGTGTTTCGATGATATCTGCGTCAGAACTCTTTGCAGTCTATAGGCGATGTCTTTGATCTCTTTTTCAGTGTTGTTTGGGTAATTTTTACTAGTGTTTCTACATCTTTTTCAGCTTGGTCCATTAGTTTCACGTATTTATTGTAGAGTTGCATTTTATCCTCAATTATTTCTACTTTTTTAAAGATTTCTGGTGGTTTGTCTGTAAAAGATTCCTTTCTCTTTTTTTTATCTTCTCTATTTCTTTTCCGTTCTCCGTCGCTAGATTCGACGCTTGTTACTATCTATAATTCATGAACTTTCTTTTCATTTACAGTTACCATTTCGGAAAACAGAATAAGCTTGGCTCGTGAAGATATCTTCCTCTTCCCAATTGTCACTTTGAGTGGAAATTTCCCTGTGGAAGTTAAGTGGCATCTCTGATTGTATTGGAGTGTGAAATACTTCCGATTCACTTCCCTCCTGGTGGAGTTCTTGCGATGGAATCTCTCCGTTTAAAAGGGTTATTTATTTCATCCCCTCCGCCCGTTTCAACTATTGATTGACTTAAAGGGTCAATGCCTACTTTTTCTCTCTTACATTATCTTATAACTCAAGTTTAAATTTTGTACCTAATAAATAATAGGTAATTAGTTTCGACTGTTTGGTTGATCTTTTGAATTTGTTGATTTATTCAACTTACAATGAGATCACCCTGTAAGCATCAATTTTTAACAATGCCATTAGTTTTTGCTCAAAACATTAGCGATTGCAATAAACATCTAATGATTATACAAGAATAAGTAGAATATGCCTATACAGGGTGTACCACTTAAAACCAAACGCGTCAGAAACTTTGACTGTGATTTTTTTTAATGATATTTGATGCTTTTTTCCATTGTAAAAATACGTAATTTAACTAAAACAGGTATGTGAAAGCACGAATCACCCTGTAAACAACAGATATTTTATTTTCGCTAATAGGTATGTATTTTGTCTTGATATATTTGGCAGCAACATCAAAAAAGTATTTAAAAGGGGGTTTTTGGGGACCGTTTTAAAAAGTCGGGATTTTGAACTTCAACGCCCTGTATCTCTGCTTTTGATTGGGACATCAAATACTAGTACATATCAAAAATTCAGACAATGTGACGATGCTCCCGTGTTCATAAGAGAAGTGCGGCGCATTAGGCTTGAAAGTTATTCGAAATTATAATTAATTGTGTAATCCAGCGTTTCCTGTATTAATCGAACTAATATTTGGACCAGGTACATTCTCATCTGTGTTATGAATAATCCTCGTATTTTGCAAACGTTTAGTGTCATTTGGCACTAAATTATTAACGTTTTCTAAGACATTTTTACATAACAAAATGGTTAGGAAATTACTAATGTCAGCATAAAAATTGCTAATATATCAATGTCAGTGGTAAAATATATGTACAGTGCTAGTAATATTCTTAGATAACATGGTAATGTCATGTGCCTCTTACATTTTCCCGTTGACTATTAGGCGACTATTGTTTAACGTTAGAATTAAATGAGGAATTATTTCTATTATCATTAAAAAGGAATATTTTATGGGCACTTATACTTTCAACGTGTAGATTGAAAATGAAGAGAACGGATAGAAATAGTCGGGGTGAGCAAGAACTCCAGAGACAACGCAAATTGGAAGCTAAAAATCCTCAAGAATCAGACGAATGCGAAAGCGGCTAAGACTGTGAAATATTGATCGAACGTCGACTTAATTAGCACCTGCTGTCAAAAGGACTTCGAAAGTAATATTTTCTCTACGACTTTTAAACGTGAATCAAAAGACCTTATTAAAATAAACCTCATCTAGAGAATTAGGAATATTCAAGCTACGTGGTAAGATCAGATTTTATCACTTTCGGAATAAATATTTTCATAACCATTGTCAAAGTGACAATCTATATAAACAATTCTAGAATAATATTTTTATACCATTATAAACTGAAACGTTATTTACGTATCTAAGAATAATTCAACATACTTACAAGTGTATCAGTAAAGTCCACGAGATTAATTTGAAATCATTTTAAGAGGATCAGTAGTTGAACATACTATTTAGACAATAATCAATTCGAAGAATTTCATACCTGAAACAAAGAAATACAAAAGATTAGTAGGTCATCGTTAATAAATTTTAAGGTAAAATAGTTTCATATAAATAACCCATAATATTATTTTTTCACCCAACCTATCTAATATGCGAGAAAAGTATTGGTTTACCCCAAAAAAAGTTGGAATTTTGAAAACATTTTTCGAGTTATTTTCACGTTTTCCATCAACAACACCATGAAAAAATTGTTTTTAGAAAAAAAATCCTGTGTGTATGTCGTCGTCGGCCACTTTTCGTTACATGTCTTGTTAGCACGATACAGCCTCCGTAGTGCAACAAGTCACCAATTTTATGATTGAATATTATTCAGAACATCTCACTGATGAACCCTATTGATGTTCAGCTCACCAGAGCCAGTACAACAGGTGCTATAGTATTTTAAGTATGAAATTTATGTCATTTTTGGAGAAATTTCAGTTTGTTAGCACGATACAGCCTCCGGAGTATATACAAGTGACCAATTTTATGATTGGATATTATTCAGAGCGTCTCAAAGAGAAAACCTATTGATATTCAGCTCACTAAAGCCAGTACAACGAGTGCTATGGTACTTGAAAGTTCGACATTTTTGTCATTTATTGAGAAGTTTCAGTTTGTTAGCACGATACAGCGTCCGGAGTATCTACAAGTGACCAATTTCATGATTGGATATTATTCAGAGCGTCTCAAATATGAACCCTATTGATATTCAGTACACTAAAGCCAGTAAAATGGGTGCTAAGGTACTTGAAGTACCAAATTTTTGTCATTTTTGAAGAATTTTCAGTTTGTTAGCACTATACAGCCTCCAGAGTGTATACAAGTGACCAATTTTATGATTGAATACTGTTCAAGGTGTCTCACAGATGTACCCTATTGATTTCCAGCTGACTAGAGCGGGTACAGTGGGTCCAGATATACGACATTTTTGGTTATTTTTGGAGAAATTTCGGTTTGTTAGCACGATAAATCCCCCGGAGTGTATACAAGTGACAATTACATCTCACAGATGCGGAAAAGTTAGTATTAATCTTTAAAACCGTTTATTTAAAATTACAGTTGAACACATTCTTTTTACAATTTAATAATCGACATCGAAATAAAGTTTAACCAACTGTATAATCACATATAACCTAAATCGTTTTTGTCAAATAACATTTGGAACCATAAAAATAAATTTATTTCATTGGACGTAGATCTAATAAATGATTAATAAATAAAATTTTGAACTTGATACTATAATTTAAAATTTTGTTATATGCTGTGATAATAATTATTTAAAATAACAATAATATGTGTGGAATCGTGATTTTCGGGGGATCTTCCGGATTTGAGGTGCCTATAGGCGTCATGGGTTTAAAATATTTTTAGAGCCCCCCATCAGTGGAGCAGAATTGAACATGAAAGTTCGAAATTATGTTTTCAGGCATTTACTCATCGGGTGTATAGCTACGGTGGTAGAAAAAAATTTTAACCTCAAAATTTAGCGCATCTCGTAGCGCCCTATTTTTCGATAGAATGATTAAACTATATATATATATATATATATATATATATATATATATATATATATATATAGAAGATAGTCTTTGCCGACTAATTAGGTATAAAACCATGAATATTGGGATAACGGCAAGTTAATTAAAGAAAACTTTTTTTACTGTTTTTCTTCCAAGCTTTCGGAAACTTTTATTTCCATTATCAAGGATAAGTAAATTCTGTGCAAAAATTATGATAAAAAATATATTGGTCACACTGGCCAGAAATTAAAGAGCCGTATAAGTCTCCATAAGAGCGATTGTAAGTTGCATCCTGAAAGATGTGCCTTGGCTGAACATGTAATTGATAATGATCACTTTATGGATTTTGAATCTGTTAGTATTTTAGACATACAACCAAATACCAAAAAAAGACTTTTCTTAGAAATGGCTCAAATATTTCAAGAACCTAATACTATTAACAAAAAAGTGACCATAATAATCTGAGTGATATTTATTATTATCTAATAAAAATTGATAATAAAAATAACTAAATTTCAAATTCTTATACGTAATTAAAACTTATCTAAATGAAAGTTTGTTGATTTTAAGAACTAATCAAAAATTAAAAGCTTTCAAATTACAAGATAACTCTAAGCTTATTTCATTTGACGTTACTAATATGTTCACTAAAATTCCTCCTAAAGAATGTCTAATACATGGTAGAAAGTTACTAAAAGATAAAAATATTAATCCAGGAGTAATATCAGATATACTTAATTTATTTGATGTATGTATTAATCAGAATTATTTCACTTTTGACAATAACATATATATTCAAAATGAAGGTTTACCAATGGGAAGTCCTATATCACCTATTTTGGCAAACATTTTCATGGACAGTTTAGAAAGAGAAATCTTTGAAAGTAATATTTCTAAAAATGTTTTATTTTGGTATAGATATGTAGATGACATATTAGCGTGTTTTACAGGTAGTGAACGACAATTAGAGATATTTTTCAACCACATTAATAGTTTACACACAAAAATTAAATTTACATTAGAAGTTGAAGAAAATAACTCAATCAATTTCCTTGATTTGAAAATTCAAAGAGTTAATAATATACTTGATTTTTCAATTTAACGAAAACCAAGACTCGCTGATGTGACAATTCCATATAGTTCCAATCACCCCATGT
Source organism: Galeruca laticollis (assembly GCA_963921935.1). Lineage (NCBI taxonomy): Eukaryota > Metazoa > Arthropoda > Insecta > Coleoptera > Chrysomelidae > Galeruca > Galeruca laticollis. The sequence continues at coordinate 1,869,562 of OY998176.1, read as the reverse complement.
CACATAAACTAGCGGCATATAATTCAATGATACATAGAGCATTTTCAGTTCCTATGAACAAATGTAATTTTGATAAAGAGTTTAATACAATTAGACAAATAGCAACATCCAACGGTTATCCATTGCATATGATAAATAAGCTAATTAATAAAAAAGAGGAAAAAGTGGCATTACAACTAATATTTCCTAAACAAACTGAAGAAATAAAAACTTATAAAACTATCACATATGCAGGAAATATTTCTAATAATATTTCAAAGATAATATCTTCAGCAACGAATACAACAATTTCTTTTAATACAGAAAGAGTAACGTTAGTACAAAATTGTTAAATGTAAAAACAAAAATACCACTATTAAAGAAGTCAGGTATATATAAACTCAAATGTGCAGAATGTAATGCTGTCTATTTGGGTCGGACCCTTAGAAATTTTGAAATCCGATACAGTGAACACTTACGAGCATACAGATTAAAACAACCAGATAAATTCCATTACGCAAAACATCTACTTGACACCAACCATTTATTGACACCTAACACAGAACTAGAAGTACTACATATTTGTGATAAGAAACGAGAACTGGATTTCCTTGAAGAGTTGGAAATTAGAAGACACTTAAGAAACCCACAATGTGAAGTCGTCAATGAACAGATAAATTTAGGGAGTTCTCCACTATTAAACTGTCTTCTTAAGTGTTCCTGGTTTTCTATATCATTGCACAGTTATACTGATCTTAATTGGAAAAATGATATCCAGGATATCACCATAGGGCTAATAATATCTAAGCTTCAATATTTGTAATATCACATCTTCTTCTTTTTTCTTTTACCATATATTAAGTCAATCACAAGGTAGGATATTTATTAGTCTAGCCAAAAATAACTACTAAACATCAGGTAGGCATAAAATGAAATGTAACTTCTGTCGATGATATTCGGTTATCGAAACAATTGTCAATTTTTCATTATATGTATTGTGGAATTAGCTAGAAACATTAAGTTACATTTAAAACACTAATTTTATTTTAGGTGAATGATTTTAATATTTTCAATACATAATTTTATATAAAATGAATTTGTTATAACCGTTTATTATAATTTTATATATCTATGAAGAAATTATTAAGATGACATCTTTAATCATTTGAATATGAGTTTTATATAATAAAAGAAGAATATTCCAATATCTATTAACCTATATTACAAACATAACCTATTTTCTTCTTTTGTCCTTGATAATGGAAATAAAAGTTTCCGAAAGCTTGGAAGAAAAACAGTAAGAAGAGCTTTTTTCAATTAACCCCAATATTCATGGTTATATATATATATATATATATATATATATATATATATATATATTTATTTTTAAATCAGAAAATCAAAACAGATGATTATTCTGTGGTAATTATCGACCGTACTATTTATATAAACAAAAGGTGATGATTGTCGGGTATGCGGTCAGTATAAGAAATAAAACTCTATATTCTCATGCTCAATATTTCGCTATTGTTCAATAGCATCATCAGGAGACACTACAATAATTAAAATATAAATAAAATGACAAAGATAGGAACACAAATACTTACAGATGTTAAGAGTCAGTAAGAGTTGATGTACACCACATTAAGGTACTAACTAGACTAATTGCTAATGATTAATTTGTAAAAATAGTTGTGGTGTGAATTGATAAAAACAAGAAACAATTTGAGTTAAAAACAAAACAATAAAATAAATAATCTGAAACGTATGAATAAATGGGGTGACAAAACAACAATATTAAAATGAATTTAACAGGTGACAATAAATATCACTAAGTTTATTAGTGTCAGATTTGAGGTTGATAGCATCTTTTTGTTTGTTGATGTGATACATTTCAAAAAATAAACGATTCCTGTATTGGTCAACTATCTGGAGAATCTCTGTATCGTCATAATTGAACGTATGGCCCGTCTTTATAAGATGATCCACCACTACACAGTTATTCTTGCCTACTCGACAATCACTTCTATGTTGGGTAATACGGTTTTTTAACCATTGAGAAGTTTGACCAACGTAGCATCCCGGACACTGCGAGCAATTTATTTTGTAAATCACGTTGGTTTGTAATAATAAAGGTGTTTTATCTTTAACTTTCGAAAAAAGGAGAGAAATAGTTGTCAAATTGTATTTGGCAACTCTGAAATTGGTGAACTGTTTGAACAGTGGTAAAATCAATAGAGTTAAATTATTGATGTAAGGAAGTCTTTTGTACAGAGTAGCCTGTTGATTGAAATTGTCAACCTGACCATTGTAGAAGTCTGTGTTATAAATTAATTTTTTTAAAATGTGTTTAGGATAACCGTTGTTAACGAAAATATCAAATAACGATCTTAAGTTCTTATTAACAAATTTTTCATCACTGACGTTTAGAATTCTATTTTTCATTGTTAATACTAAGTTGTACTTCTGACTCTTAGGATGATCAGAGTAGAAATTTAAAAACCTTCCAGATGATGTTGGCTTTTGATACCAATCTAACAAGATAATGTTATTGTCGGATCTCATTACTCTAGTGTCCAAGAATGGTAAGCTGGCCCCACTCTCCAATTCCATAGTGAATTGTAAATGATTATCAAATGAATTGAAAACATTAAGTGTAAAATCAGTCTTATCAAACGGAACAGCACAAATTATGTCATCGACATATTTATACAAAAAAGGTAATTTGAAGGGCAATTTAGGGATTACATTGTCAAGTAGCTCGTCAAGGACAAGAGTGGCTAGAACAGGACTGATGGGGGATCCCATCGGTGTGCCAAAAATTTGGCGATAAAATACGTTGTTGAAACTGAAAAAAGTGTTATCAAAAATAAATGTAACCAATGATAAAAAACTATCCTTGGATAATGTAGTGAAGGGTTCCAACAGAAACCATTTTTCATCAATAATATTGGTAATTAAGTTTAATGGGATGTTGGTAAATAAAGATACTACATCTAAAGAAATAAGTATGTAATCCTTTGGTAATCTACAGCCTCTGATAGCATTGACAAAAGAAAAAGTGTCGTTAATATTATAATTTGTGTGATCCTGAAACGCATTTTGTAGAATATCAGATAAAAATTTTGATAGCTTGTAACTAGTAGAATTGATGGAACTAACTATAGGGCGTCTAGTTAGTACCTTAATGTGGTGTACATCAACTCTTACTGACTCTTAACATCTGTAAGTATTTGTGTTCCTATCTTTGTCATTTTATCTATATTTTAATTATTGTAGTGCCTCCTGATGATGCTATTGAACAATAGCGAAATATTGAGCATGAGAATATAGAGTTTTATTTCTTATACTGACCGCATACCCGACAATCATCACCTTTTGTTTATATATATATATATATATATATATATATATATATATATATATATGTTGGGGTAACGGCAAGGTTATTAAAGAAAATTCTTCCTACTGTTTTTTACCTTCCAAGCTTTCGGAAAGTTTTACTTCCATTTTCAAGGATTAGTAAATTGAGATTGATATAATTGTTTTAATAATTTAATAAATTGGTAAATATATTTGAACTTTTTAAAATATTCATCATCATATGACATATTTTACCAAAGAATGAAAAACAAGAAGAAAAAATCGCGCGGAGTAAATCGGGAGAATTGGTAGTCCTTAGCAAATGTCTATTTCGGTAGTAACATTTAGTCTGAATTATATTTTTTTCCTAAGGTATGTCGAAATCAGCTGAATGGAGTTCTTCGGCGACAGATGGTCGAAAACCCTTGGGACCAGCACCTATCGCTTCCTTCGAAGATCTCTCAGATGAGGTGAGGATACGTGTACGTATCTTTGTCCATTCTTTTTCTCCACTTTTAAAGATAATAACTTATTTTTCCAGATTACCTACAGTAATATCATTAAAAATAATTTTAAAAATAAAAGGAACTTGCTGTACCTGAAGAATATAATTAACTATGTTATTTTTTCTGATTGTAACGATATTTAAACGTGTTAAAATCCCATTTGATTCAGTTTTTCATCGACCTTCAAATTTAATATAAGTTTTACAAAATAAGAGTTGATCCACGTCATAGAACTAGTATGATGTTACATTTAAACAATGTTGCCAGACTATCAAAGTAGTAAGGAGATTGAGAAAATTTAAAATAATGAGACGTTATGTGGATGTTACCTCTAATTCTAGCTTTAGATAATAAATATACAAAACGAACGCGTGACTTCAATACGTCATTTAAGACGAGCATCAATTTCTATGTTCTATAATCTACAGACCAAAAAAGCGATGATGTTATAAATATGTGACAGTTACTGACGGAAAATAAATATTTGTTTACGTTCACTTTACGATTGTGATTGTGCTTATACTTGGCTATTGTTAATTTGTCGATCATTACGGAGTAGTTTTTTGATGAAATTAAAGTGTTAAAGAAAGGTGAAGACAGTTTAAACAGTTGACATGTCGTAGAGATAGAGTATGATGGTAGTTTAGGAGCGAAGCTTTAAAGCATAATTATTTGATAGTCACTGCAGTATCACTTTACAAATGAATAAACGTTTAAAATAATACAGGACAAGACATATGTCAAATAGTTGTTTTGTTTTCCCTCAGTAACTGTCAGCGGCCATGTTCTGACGTCACACTATTTCTGTCTATAGCACTATTTTATTATTTTTATACTGCCAATAGATACATTTAATTTAATAGATCTAATTTCATCGCAGCTTGAAAGTCCGGAAGACCAAAATTTATCTGGGTCTGTAGTCCGTCTACCAGGTATAAGAGAAGATCTGTCACCTGGGTCGCCAGTCTACCATTCCCAACATACTAAAAAGATTAGTCTGATAGGCTATCCTGTGAGTCCAATATTGAAGAATGTCAACGTGAAACATCAAACACCTAGAATTGACATTTCTAGAGCGAGTAGCTCGTCGCATCATGATAGTAAAGATAGCAGCCCAGACAGAGAAATATACGACCCTAATGGTGCCAAACTAGGTTTAGGTAAGTCATTAACAAACATTATATTTGACATCTCAAGTATAGACGTCCATTTTGTTTACAATTTTTTTTTAAATTGTAGTTTATTTTTAGGTTTTAAAGAAGATGGCGCTCTAGATTTGCGATCTTCGACTGAAGAGCTAGATTTTCAAGATATATCGATAAGTGGACGGAAAAGACCTCAATCTCCGTCTATCTTAGAAGAACCAATAACGACAAGAAAGGATTCTCAATGTTCAGATATAGTATTGCTGTCTATATCGGGAAGAACATCGAGATTATCGAGCATCGGAAGTCAAGGTTCCAATCAGAGTCGCATTTCTAACATTAGTCATATTTCCATATTATCCGAACAATCTAATCTATCTAGATGTTCTTCGCCTCATAAAATGCAACTGGAAACGTCTTTTTGCGGTACGAAAGTATTAGATAAACCCGCCAAAGAAGACACAACTGTCGAAGCGAAAATTGATACCGACGTTATGGAGAAAATTTTGCTATCCAGAAAACACGACCCCACCGAAGCAATTATCGCTGAAGGTGAGTTTTTTCTTCCTCCAACAATGAATCTGTCTGTTATATATTAAAACTAGTGTAGCGCTGGTGTAATATCAGTTCTGTTAGTGGAAAAAGTTCTTAATATAGCATACGTAATATGTCAGCTGTGACTGTAATCGACGAAAACTAAAGATACATTTATATTCAATTACGAGTGTGCTTGAGTTTGAAATGTGCCTGCTTGACAGATGACGTCTCCATGCATCCATTTACATTGAAAATGTTACGTTCATTTAAGCTTGAGCGGGCTTGTTTTTCTGCTTAACAATCCCCCCTTCCTAGATAACTATTTGGCGGAGACTGGTTCATGAGTAACGCAGTCTTCTTGTGGGTTTTGGATAACCTTATTCTTCGGCACGTTTTCGGATACTATAACAGGTGTGAGGGCGGTATCCTTAGCTCCAATGAAGGGTGTAAGCTGTGACGAATGGGACACTTCTAAGGGAACTGTGGGCTTATCAGGATCCGCTTGATCCTACGTAAAAAAGGACAAGTAAGCACCGTCCTCTTCTGGGAGCTAACTTAGCAGTATATCCTTTTGCGGAATTGCTAAGGAAACGGTTGGCAATCCAGACACGTTCATGAGGCATATACGTTTCAAGGGACGTCGGTTAACATTGTGAACAGTCTGGTTATGGTCTTGTTTAAGTTCGGTTATCTCATTAGTCAGCCGAATTGACGAACTGATGTAACCTTGGCGTTATGTCGGCAATGAAATTTTCGTTTCTTACAATAGCGCTAAGATCATCTGTTACATCCAGAAGGGCTCTCATTTCTCTTCCAAAAGTCAAGAATGCGGCCGAGTGTTTAGTGCTATCATATCTCGCCGGATTCATGGCGAATCTTGTGGCGGGCAGATGGTCTGGCCATGTAGGGTGGTCACGTGCGACAAGGATTCCTAGTTGGACCTTAAGATCTCGGTTCTTACGTTCGACGATATTCAGCATGGTATAAAGATATGATACTTTGATGAATTACCAGACAGAACGTAAGTTGCTGCATAATCGCGGAGACGAACTGGGACCCGTTGTCGCTGATTATTAGTCGTGGTAAGGCCGTAGCGCAGGAGTACCTCATCAATTAGAATCTTGGCAAAATTATCAGCGTTAGTTTCCGAGAGCGGAAACTGTTCTATACATCTACTAGCGGTATTTTATATGTTAAAAATTCATTTTTTTATTGGTAGTTGACACAAGAAGTGGACCAAAAAGGTCTATTATTGCCAAAACCTCAAAGCGAGGGTTAATAACGTTTGTTTGCATCAACCCCGCAGGTTTTCTGTTGGAAATCTTGTACCGTTGACACTCAAGACAAGCACCTAAGTAATGTAATACTCTAAGTCACCAGCAGTGAAACAGGTTCCAGCACAAGAACAATCACAAGCTGTTCCCCACAGCTGTCACTCCCACTACCAGCAATAGAGTGGAAGTTCCTGAAACCAAATACACAGATGAGCCAGCAGTACAAAAGGTTCCAGCAAAAGAACAATCACAAGCTGTTACTCCTAGCATCAACAAGATCGTCATCAAACAATTCTAATCATTTGCAGAAGTCAAACCTGGCTCAACCAGCGACAGCACTAAGATCATCAAGATTTGGTAGAAATAATTGAACCAATAAATACTTAAATTAGTAGTTACAATATTTTTTTATAAGCTACATTAAGTTGTGCTGTGTAATCTATGATTATTGGTATAATTAGTTAACCATTAACATAATAGAATGTTAAAAAATAAACGGTTTTCAAGATTAAAACCAACTTTTCCGCATCTGTGGCCCCGAACAATATTCTATCATAAAATTGTTACTTGTATACACATCGGGGGATGTATCGTGCTAACAAACCGAAATTTCTCCAAAAATAACCAAAAATTTAGTATATCTGAATTTATAGGACCCGCTGTACTCGCTCTAGTCAACTGAAAATCAATAGGGTACAACTGTGAGACACCTTGAACAATATTCAATCATAAAATTGATCAATCGTATACTCTCTGGAGGCCATAGCACCCGTTGTACTGGTTTTAGTGAGCTGAATATCAAAAAGGTTCATCTTTGAGATGCTCTGAATAATATCCAATCATAAAATTGGTCACTTGTATATACTCCGGAGGCTGCATCGTGCTAACAAGCTGAAACTTCTCCAAAAATGACAAAAATATCGTACTTAAAGTACTGTAGCACCTGTTGTATTGGCTCTGGTGAGATGAAAATCAATAGGGTTCATCAGTAAGATTTTCTGAATAATATTCGATCATAAAATTGGTGACTTGTTAAACTCCGGAGGCTGTATCGTGCTAACAAACTGAAATTTCTCAAAAAATGACAAAATGTCGTACTTCAAGTACCATAGCATCTGTTGTACTGGCTCTGGTGAGCTGAAAATCAATAGGGTTCATCTGTGACATGTCCTTAACAATATTCCATCATAAAATTGGTGACTTATTGCACTCCGGAGGCTGTATCGTCCTAACAAGACATGTAAGAAAAAGTGGCCGACGACAACGACATACACACAGGATTTTTTTTCTGAAAACCATTTTTCTGTGTTGTTGTTGATGGAAAACGTGAAAATAACTCAAAATTTTTTTTCAAATTTCCAACTTTTTTTGGGGAAGCCAAAATACTTTTCTCGCATATTAGATAGGTTGGGCGGAAAAGTAAAAAAATCTATTAATTAATACTATTTTCACGGTAAGTTTGGAAAACAATGTTTTTATTTTACAAAGAAAGGGAGATGTAAAGTATAGACACCTAGTGTAAAACGTGTGACTCAACATTGAAATGTCATTCTAAATATAGTTTTCGTATGTCAAATTAATCGCTTACATATTTTCTTTAAAATCATAATTAAATCAATAATTACAACGTTACAGTAGGCAGCATGGAGAAGGTCATCCGCTCCCGGTAAGGGATACCGATCTGATACTGTAATTGCACTGCGTGTTGTTTACTTCAATAATTCTGGATGCCAATAAATAATCCAGTTTTCCCCGAAGTGAAGTTTGGCGGCTGGGATTTAGCCGTTCAAATAAATTCAATATAAATAACGAATTATAGTCTATTTCTTAATGTCTGACAGCACAGTAGCCTCATTAAATATTCAAATAGAAAATTATCTCTTACAGAGTGATCCTAAGAATTTTACAAGTATATACTAAAATTCTAATGCAAAACAAGTAGGTGTCTGTATTGGTTATCTGTACATCCCTGTTTCAGCTCAAAATACAATATGGTAATAAAACTGAACAATGCCAGCAAAAGGATAAACAGTGCGGCAGTGGCGGAGATTACGATATTAGTTCATTTTGCTTATTTAATTAGATTCGGTCAACATTATTGTTGAAATAAAATTCATTCGTTTAGGCCTATTACCAAGTTACATTTTCATTTTTAAACGGTTTTATTTAGCTCACCTCGTTTGTTTTATTCTTGGGTCAAATTTAGTAATTCAAATTTCACCCTCTTCCTGTCAACCGATTAATCTGAAATTTTGTATACACTTTGGATTTTGGTGACAATACAATTATGTTTATTCATTGTCATTATAAATTCAAGATGGCCGCCGCTACAAAATGGCGAATAATTTATGTTTTAATAATCCCATCAATATGGGTATCAAATGAAAGGGCTCAACAAGCAGAATACAATATACTATAAAAAATTGAAATCCAAGATAACGGCCGCTACAAAATGGCGGATAACGTAGGTTTTATCAATCCCATCAACATGGGTATCAAATGAAAGGGCTCAACAAGCAGAATACAATATACTATAAAAAATTTAAATACAAGATGGCGGCCGCTACAAAATGGCGGATAACGTAGGTTTTATCAATCCCATCAATATGGGTATCAAATGGAAGTGCTCAACCAGTAGAATACAATATACTCTATAAAATTAAAATCCAAGATAACGGCCTCTACAAAATGGCGGATAACGTAGGTTTTATCAATCCCATCAACATGGGTATCAAATGAAAGGTCTCAACAAGTAGAATACAATTTACTATGCAAAATTGAAGTCTAAGATGGCCGCCGCTACCAAAGAGTTGGACTGCAATAAACTAACGGGCAAGTAACCTTGCAATAATGCAGCACTAAATGAATTAAACAGAATGCGAAATAAAAACTAAAAACCAAAAAATAAAAATAGGTAAAAAAACTCTTTAAGTTAAACGGTTTTATGTTAAACATACATTGCAATGTTTAAGATAAATGTACTAAAAACCAAAAAATAATAAAATAGATACAGTCGTGGGAATTATTAACATATGCATAGACTAGACTAAAATAAAACCGTGGGGCACGTCAATTGTCTACAAATTATCGACTTAATGTGCGATAGAAGAATCGTTTAATTCGTCGTTAGGCAGTTGGCCCGCAGACGGTGAGGAAATTACTTACTATTTTCTTGCTCATGGAAATTCCAATAGTTATACACTCCATGTAAATAAAAGAGATGTTTCAACTAGTTTATCGTTGGACATTCACACTGCTGGCTGGCGAGGAATCGATTCACTGCTCGTAGTTTGTCTTTAATCGACAAAACATATGATAAAAGTACTACTCGCTCACCACTATGAAACCCTAAAACTCGCTTATAATCGAGCTTGCTAGCTTGTTTCCAAATTCTAGCCATACTTATCACACGTCCATCGTTGTCGGTTAAACAACTGCCTAATTATAGTGTAACATTACAAAACAAAAATTTTAATCAACGATTGTAGACAATTGACGTGCCCCACGGTTTTATTTTAGTCTAGTCTATGCATATGTTTATAATTCCCACGACTGTATCTATTTTATTATTTTTTGGTTTTTAGTACATTTATCTTAAACATTGCAATGTATGTTTAACATAAAACCGTTTAACTTAAAAAGTTTTTTTACCTATTTTTTTAGTAAATTAAATCAATTAAAGAGAATATAGTTTAATTCTCATAATTCAAATTTATTGACAATGAATTAATGTATATTAAGTAAAGTAATCATACCATTTATAGGAAATATAAAATTCAATCTATAGCATCATCCTCTTCGCTGGCCATACAAGAATCATCCGAAGACTCGTCGAGAGAGATCACCATCGTTTCTATAGTTTGTTCTATGAGGTTATCTAAAACTTACATTTTCTCTTCCTCTTTAATTACATGATTCACAGTATCTCTCCAGTTCTCTTCAGTTATTGTTGTCAATGAGTACTTCATGAGTTCACGAACACCATTCATTTTAAATGTTTTATTATGTCTAACTACATAACCTTCCATTTGGGCCCATATTAACTCTATCGCATTCAATTCACAATGGTATGGCAGCAAACGAAGCACGATTCTTGGCTATTTCATCAATAACAAACTTTTTAAATTGTAGCTTGTGATATGAAGCAACCTTTAAAAGTTCTTTTTTCAACATATCATCTTCAAATGGTGTATCTTTTAAGATTAACCAGTTTCTAATATCAGCTTTCCTCCAAGAGGTAGATGGAATATTTTCTGTTAATCGCGAATGATAAGTGGCATTGTCCATAACGATTACAGCATTATTTGGAATTAATTCGACCATTTGTGTAAAATACATCTGCAGTAATTTCTTTATGATAGTCTTTGATTGATGTTGACTGAAACTCCAGTAAACCACCGTCAACGAACCCTTGGTTGCCTCCAATATGCGTTATTATTAGTCGGCGACCTTTACCGATAGGAGTTTTCAGTCCAGTAGATAAACCTTCTATGAAAGCTTGACGACTGGTTTGAATACTTTTGTCCTGCCATATTTTTTTCAATGAATGCTCTTCATTGAGCCATGTCTCATCTAGAGAATAGATTTGTCTTCCCTCCTGTCTGTATTTTCGTATATCTCGTAAATACTGGCGTCTCCAACATATTATTTCTTCATTGTCGATTAGCACTGATTTGCGACTTAGCTTCTCCCAAGTGAAATTTAATTTGTGTAATATTTTCCACAAAGTTTTTCGCCCTATGTCAGGCAAATTTTCGTCCTCCTTCACCATTCTTAGAATTCTGTCAAGGGTTGGGATCTCTTTTTTAAAATATAACTCATGTAGTTTTCATCTTATTGTATTTTGCATATGTTCATCAAGGTCAAATGGTTTTCTTCCAGTTGACTTTTTAGGTGGAGATATATTTCCATTTTTCCTCTGTCTTAGAAGCCTATAAATAGTAGATTCACTAACTCCTGTCATATTGGAACATGTCGAAACTATATTTCTAACAATTGCAGCCGGTATTTGATGTACAACAGCATCATGCACATTTAACACTACAGTCTTCGTTTGTAAGCTAATCACGCTCTTACACTTTACTGGGGTAAAACTTGAAGACATTTTTCACAACACAGTTAACACTTATGGAACATAAGCGACTCTAAGCAAAACAAATTATACAAATTTGGGCGAGACCAAGTTTCACCGTACACAGGGTGTCCCGGGACTGATGGGAAAAAAGTCAGGAGCGTATAATCTGAGCCAAAATAATGTTAGTACTTCATATAAACTTTTTCTATGGAGGCCCTCGTTTTCGAGTTATAGGCCTTGAAAGTATTAATTTTGAATTTGGTTTTTATTTTTATTTTTTGTACTAGTTATTTGATCTTTATCAAATTTACGGCAAAGCTATAATGTACGTGTATGTTTATTTTGGAAAGGTAAACAGATTTACAGTACTGCCTTGAAGCCAGGGACGGACTACTCGCAATGGTTAGTGATCCAAAAAATTTGCAGGGATGGCATACCCTGTATGAAATCATCGAAATTGACTTCTCCACACATTAAGCTAACGAAAAGGTACTCTTGTTAGAATTCGATAAAATGAGCCGTTTGGATAATATTTACAGTTTTATTAATGCACTACGTACAAATCTACCTGACTAACTTATTAATACGATGTCCCGGATTTACTTCCTTTTAATCAAAATTACGAACATAACATTATTAAACCATTAAGAAAACCTCAAAAAACACAAGTTATAAAACATTAGACTAATACTAATTCCTAAACAACAACAAAAACTAACGTTATTCTAATAAATGTTCAATATGAGCTCCTCCCACTTCCACGCACATTCTAAGTCTACGAAGGTTGTTTCTTTGCACTTGAATGAGCAATCCCACATTATTTCTAATAACATTGCAGTGTAACACAATTCTGTCTATTAAATCTTGTTTTGTTTGCACAGGTGTTGCGTATACCTTACTTTTGAGATAACCCTAGAGAAAGAAATCCATAGGATTAACGTCTCCTGATCGCGGCGGCCATTGAAAAGGGCCTCCACGACCAATCCATCTATTAGGAAACCTTGTGTGTAAATGCTGTCGTACATCTGAACTGAAATGAGGAGGGGCCCCATCATGCATGAACCATAAATTCCTACGAGTTTGTAGTAGCACATCATCAAACAGGTTCCATAACTAATTTTGCAAAAACTCCAAATATCTCTGACCAGTCAAAGTACCGTCAATAAAGTATATGGCTCTATCAAATGATTGCCAACTATTCCTGTCCAAATATTAACCATGAATCGATGCTGGCTCCTAGTTTGGATAATGCCATGTGGATTCACATCATCCCATAAATGCATATTATGAGAATTTATGATTCCATCTCTGGTGAAACCGGATTAGTTCGTAAAGAGAACGTTACTAATAAATGTATTGTCTGCTTGTTGTTGTCGCAGAAACCACTGGCTATACTCAAGTCGTGCAGGATAATCAGCCACTGTCATACTGTGTACTTTTTTCATGTGAAAAGGATATAACAGCTGTTCTTTTAGGACGCGATGAACAACTAATTTCGAGACGTTATGTTCTCTTGATACTTTTAGAAAACTCGTTGATGGTTCATTATCAACTGCATTTAACAAGTCTTGTTCAACTGCCACAGTACGTATGCTTCGTACTGGACCTTCTCCACTTTTTTTAGCAAAAATATTCCTAAAATTAAAAATTTTGTTTTGTATACATAGAAAATTACATTTACTTATTCATACCTGTTTCTCGTAACCTGAGATCAATACACTCAAACATTCGTCTGTCTGGCAATGCTCTGTTTGCAAAATGTTCTTCATAAAGCCTTCTGGCCTCTAAACAGTTTCGAGAAGCCAGTCCATACATTAGATGCATATCTGCGTACTCGATAAAAGCGAATTTTGCCATTGTAACTGTTAAATTATTGACAAGTACTGACTACGAACTATTCTACACAACGTTTGACAACTAATCCTATGGTAACTTGATAAACGGTAAAAACACTTATAAAAAGTTTTTACCAACTTTCGAATTAATAAGTCGTTAATGTTTTTCATCTTCTGCTATTATTTTTTTGTAGTACTGTAGGTAAATCTTGGACATCTATTAATAAGTTACGTTTACCTCGTTGTGTACTTATAAAAATGGCGAATGCGTAATTGGTACGTAGTGCATGAATAAAACTGTAAATATTAGCCAAACGGCTTATTTTATCGAATTCCAACAAGAGTATCTTTTCGTTAGCTTAATGTGTGGGAAAGTGAATTTCGATAATTTCATACAGGGTGTGCCATCCCTGCAAAATTTTTGGATCACTAACCATTGCAAGTAGTTCGTCCCTGGCTTCAATGCACTACTGTAAATCTGTTTACCTTACCAAAATAAACATACACATACATTATATCTATGCCGTAAATTTTATAAAGATCAAATAACTAGTACGAAAATTAAAAATAAAAACCGAATTCAAAATTAAAACTTTGGAGGCCTATAACTCGAAAACGAGGGCCTGCATAGAAAAAGTTTATATGAAGTACTAACATTATTTTAGCTCATATTATACGCTCCCGACTTTTTTCCCATTAGTCCCGGGACACCCTGTATACCTGCAAAATTTCTAAGTATTCATTGGGACAATCCCTAGTAGGACCCTATTGTAATGTTTCTTGGAAATGTTTTATCAACATTTCGAAAATCAGAAAGTAATTATCTGGAGAATGAATTGATAAATGGTTTGTTAATATGTCTCCCATGAATTGACCTGCTTCAAATTCTCAAGATAATTAATGAAATATTCAGTCAGAATAGTTGCGTTACAAGATTATTTCAAAAATAATTCATTGTTTTAACTGTATGTACTCTACAAATGTATGAAGGTCAGTTGGTTGTTTTAACTAACCGAATTCACATTTATATTACCTTTATATATCAGATCGGGTATAAAATTAAATAGTAAATAAATTCCTTAGATGAACTGTGACGCTTATGCTTTACTATCTGACTAGCATCTGTGACCTTTTCGTGTGCTGTCAGTTAATAAGAAACACACTATAAGCTGTACTTCAGCTTTCAAAACATCATTGATCTAAATTAAAAATGGCCTACTAATTGATTTGTAACTCCGATAGGTGGTGTTAGTTATTTTACTTTATACTTATCACAAATATTGAGAATCTAACGGAGATTTTCCATTATTTTTTTAATAAAATTTTGTAAAGTGGGGAAATTTTAACTTGCTTTGTGATATTATGTCTTCAGTTTGTTGGGTGTTGACGGAAATGGGAGGCGAGAATTATTATTTTGATAGACTCTCTCCGTAAGTATAGTGAATATCTTTTTTTTTTCTGTTTTAGGCATATCAGTAGAGAAAGTACACAGTCCAAATAAGGAACGTAGTCAAGAAGTTACGACCAAAATTCGAGAAATTCCAAAAATAATATCGACTGATACTAGTTCGCCGTGTAAAAATATTAAAAGTAGATTTCTTTCTGAAAGTGGAGTGGAATATTATTACATCCCATTGAAAGGACCATTACCGCCAGATCTTCCGAATACCCAGAAAGTTCAATACGTAAAAAAATCCCAAAAATCCCATAATCAGACTGAAAGTGATGTTAAACCTTTATCGAAAAAAACAGAACCTAAATATATAAGGATAAAATTGAAACCAGACAGATGTTATAATGATAATAATCCTGTTCCAGACACCGAAATTGATACAACAACTGCGATCAATGGAACCACAAAAAACATTGATTATAGAGAGGAAAATATCACTATTTCTTCTTCCCCTTCGATAAATACAAAATTAGAATTATCGAATGTTAGTAGCAGCAAAAAAATGAAACCCGAAGAGGAGAACGTTTCGCTTAAATCCCTTTCGTCAGCAGTCTCGACAGAAAGTATCGACAGAAAATCCAAACCTAAATCAGTGTTATCCTTATTCAAATCCAAAAAGTTAGATAAAGTCAATGGGAAACCTAATCATAACGAAAACGGGAGCATCAAACAGAGTTACCACGAAAATCTGCTGCAATGCGCAACCGTTAGGATACCATTACATTCTCCTACTTATTACGAAAACCGATCTGTGACGACGGCATGGCAAGAATCACCAAAAACCTCGGAAAATACGGCAAAACCAGCACTTAATAGTCGACAGAACAGCACCAGCAGTGAAAATATGACATTTTCTACAAATTTAGGTAACGAAAATGAAATTTTCACAACTAAATTTCCAAAAACCAAACCGAAACAAGAAGAAAATAACACCGAAGAAAAAATGGAGATACAAGAAAACAAAGATACTCAAGAAATAGAACAAACTATAGTATGTCCGAGTGAAAATCTAGTAGATAACGATGTAATCGAAGATAAAAGCGTAGCTTCCGTTTGTTCGACAGCCGACGATCACAATTCATCCGAATCCGAAAGAGATCTCGAAAATAGAAACAACATCCTCATAAGTACACAATTAATATGCGAGCCAGAAAAAGAAGCCATAGTTTCGGAAGATTCCTTCGAAGATGAACTACCGTACGTACCGACAACGTTACCGCTAGAAAGATCTGCAGCACTACCGATACTTCCAATAAGACAACGATCCATACTCGAGGTAAAAACTTGTCCCATAGAACGACCGAGATCGTCGACGCCTCTAAATCCGAGCTGCCTCAATGAATACTGCGAAGATTTTTCGAAGAAGATAACGAAAAGTACCGAAAAAATAAAAATTTTATTACCCCGTAACGATTCCGTCGATAAAATTAATAAAGGGAAAGATTTTAATCCGAATATGATGAACGCAAGCGAAACGCCCCCGCCGCTACCACCGAAAGGCGTACATTGGATCAGTTTCGATGATATACCCGAGAAACGAAAGATTCCTAAAAGGATACAAACTCTTCCTTCGCACAGTTACGCCGAGGAAAATACGCAAGAATGCGTGATATACAATTACGTAAATCCAGAAGAATGTAAATGCGAATGTCACGAAATAAGTGCCAAAAGTAAAACGAAGGAAACTAAAGAATCCGATGAAACTTTGAGGAAACGTACTGAAGATGACGAACTTCCTTTGATAGAAGACGATTATCAAGACGAATCCAAATTTATGTCTACGTGTAAAATTCCAGTTGAATCGGGCGACCGTACAAAGATTTTGAGGTTAGTTTATATGATACAATGTTATTTTTCGGTGTGTAAATGCTTTTACATTTTATTTCCGACTTTGCAATAATTTTGTTCTTTTATGTTCAACTTTAGAAGTTATTATTATTAAAAAGGTATTTATTAAAAGATTTTGTTTTCCAACAATTACAGAGAGCATAAAGAAATGTAAGTGCCAGTGGTCTGGCTTTTTTCATGCTGTCGGCGTAGTGTAAATGCACCAGTGAATGAACACTCAAGACATTTTTGAACTTCATTGTATTTTTGTAAAACATCCGTACTGATTTTCAGCTCTAGAAATACAGTAGAACTCCAATTATCCGAACTCCGACTATCCGAATCGCCGATTATCCGAATCACTTTCAGAAAAAAATTTGTCCAAAAAAAGTCTAAGTGCGCTATTATTTTTCCCCCGCAAAGCCAGTGTTTGCGCGTTCGCTCACTATTGTCCTTCCTTCCGCGAAGTCAGTGTAGGCACAACACGTGGTATGAGTCCCCACTCCAGTTCCGGCGCATTGCAGTCACGGCGCACCTGTCATTGTTTGTTTTGATTGTAGTCAGTGTGCTATTGACCTTGCTCGAGGACGCAACTCTTTCGCTACGGCTTACTTTTGTTTGTGCGTGTACAATACTGTATTGTTTTTTACCATGGCTTCGAAAAGAAAACGTGTTGTGCTATCGTTAGCGGACAAACTGAAACTTATATAGAGCAACTCGATAAAGGTGTAACGGGTAAGAAGTTGTCTGAGATTTATGATGTTGAACAAGCAACAATTTGTGACATTAAAAACAGTAAGTCAACACTTTTAAACTTTGTTTCGGTGCTTGAAAATTAAGATGGAAGTTCCTCCAGGAAAACAATGAAGACAGCAACCAACAAAAATTTGGAAGATGCCGTGTTTAAATGGTTTTTGCAGCAACGTTCTATGGGAAATCCGATTTCAGGTCCAATCCTTTGTGAAAAAGCCAAAATCTTAGCAGAAAAGCTTGGTTATTCATCTTTTAAGGCTAGTACCGGCTAGCTAAGGAACTTTAAATTCAGGCATGGTGTACGCGAGCTAGATTCTGCTGGTGAGAAGCTTTCAGCAGAATCTGAAGCTGCTGAAAATTTTATTGAAAAATTTAAAACTGCAGCAGAATCCTATAATCCGGAGTTTGTTTATAATGCCGATGAAACTGGCCTTGTTTGGAAAGCATTACCAAAAACCACTTTGGCTTCTAAAAGGGAATCTAGTGCCCCTGGACATAAGGTCAGTAAAGAACGTGTTACAGTGTTTAACTGGCCAACTCCACTGGAAATCATAAACTACCACTTCTTTTGATAGGAAAATCAAAAAATCCAAGAGCATTTAAAAACGTAAAAAAACTTCCACTCTTCTACAAAAGTCAACCCAAGGCCTGGATGACTGCAGCTTTGTTTACCGAATGGTATGGTGAAGTGTTTATTCCTGAAGTGAAAAAGCACCAAAAATCGGTGGGAAAAGAAGGCAGTAAGGTGCTTTTAATTGTTGATAACGCACCCACTCATCCTACAGCAGAACTGTTGGAAAGAGAGAATGGGCAGTTTAAAACGACGTTTTTGCCTCCCAATGTTACAAGTTTGCTGCAACCCATGGACCAGTTTGTTATTGAAACAATGAAGCGCCATTACAGAAGGCAACTGCTGAGAAAACTGCTGATCGAAGGTGCTGAAGATGAAGAATTGGTTTTGGCAAATCATAGCAAAATAAATTTAAAGGACTGCTGTTACATGGTAGCGGAAGCTTGGAGTTTGGTTACGGCAGTGACGCTAAGACGTGCGTGGAATAAACTGAAAGGCCTACCGTCTGAGAAGAACAAAAAAAAGAATCTGAAGAAAATGAGAAACAAGAAAATGGAGAGGATGAAGATGATGAAGATGCGTTGCCACTAGAGAAAATAAGAAAAATGATTGTAAAAATTCCTGGTTGTACAGAAGTAAGTGCTGAAGATGTAGGAGAGTGGATGGCTTGTGACACGTCTGACCCTGGTTTTCAAATTCTCAATGACGATGAAATTGTTGAAAGTGTGAGAGAAGATGTTGAAGTGGAAGTGGAAGAAGAACTTTCTGCTGATGTTGAAGTAGACGCTGGACCATCAGCTAGTGAAGCATTTGCCGGCCTCGAGACTGCTTTGAAGTGGATGGAGCGTCAGCCCGAGTGTGACCACTTGTAACTGCTCACCGTCAAGCGAATGCGTGATCTGGCTGGCCGAAAACGGATGAAGACCGCAAAACAGCTTACATTGACGGAGATGTTTGAAAAACAATGATTTTTATTTCTAAACTTGTACATCAGTACATTTTATTTATATTTAAAACATGTGAAAATATCATGTTTCTTTCATTTAATTCAATAAAAAAATAGTGCAGTATCAAAACGTAGCTTTTTTTCTCTCCAATGGCAATTTTTTAAAAAAAACTCCGATTATCCGAATATTTGATTATCCGAATGGGTCCCGGTCCCCATTAATTCGGATAATTGGAGTTCTACTGTATAACACTTCGTGTTTAATGAAATAGTGAACACGTTGCATACGATAGTTAGAGAAGTAGACAGTTTAACACTTAGTTATTATTATTTAGCGTATGGATTTAGTTATAATTAGTTAAAATTGTACACATTCACATTGCGTCATAAAAAAACATATAAGTGTATATCTAAGAGTAGAAAAGTAGAAATAAAATATATACATAAACATAAGTATAGCACGATTTGAAGTTAAATTTTAAAATCTAGACCATTGATCCAGTCCAGCACAGAGTCAGTGGCCTCATAGAAGTCGCTCATTTCTCCTCCGTATGCAGTACGGGGGCACTCCATTGTAATATGGTGGACAGTCTGGCGAGGCTTTCCGCAGTCACAGGTTGGTGCCCACTTATAGAATGAGTCACGGCAAATACCGTGAGACGTTCTTATCCTGTTAAGTGTTTTCCACTCGTGGCGAGGCAGCTCCATACCTGGTAAGGACACTGTAGGATCAGTTATATGTACAGTCTGGACTGGTTTCGAGGCTTCCCAGTATTCTCTCCATTTATTGGTCAAATTGAAATTATCTCTCACAAGTTTTTCTGCTAGCAATATTGGGGGAGATCTAGACTTCA
The DNA here is from genome assembly GCA_963921935.1 of Galeruca laticollis. NCBI lineage: Eukaryota > Metazoa > Arthropoda > Insecta > Coleoptera > Chrysomelidae > Galeruca > Galeruca laticollis. The sequence continues at coordinate 1,849,445 of OY998176.1, read as the reverse complement.
ATCTCTGCAGGACGGCTTCGGGAAGGTCACTATGTATTGGAAGTAGGGGATTTGTTATTATTTTATTATATTCCCTAACTAGACTCTCTTGTCTGCGGATGGAGGGAGGTGCAATGTGGCTTAGAACAGGGAGCCAGGGCAGATGTGTGCTTTTTAGACAGCCACTAATTAGTCTCATTGTCTCGTTGAGTTTGGTATCGATGTTCTTTACGTGGCAGCTGTTTATCCAGACTGGGGCGCAGTACTCAGCTACTGAGTAGACAAGGCTGAGCGCTGAGGTTTTAAGAGTGGATGCGTTCGCGCCCCAAGTATTGCCGCAGAGTTTGCGGATTATGTTGTTTCTGGTATTCATTTTAGCTGCGGTGTTCTTTAAATGTGTTTTGTATGAAAGTGTTCGATCCATTGTTACCCCTAGATATTTTGGGCAAGGATTATAGCGTAGTAGATTATTATTGAAATACACTTGGGGCTCCACTCGTGATTAATCTACTGACCCAATTTTCTAATTGGCGCAGGAAATGGCGGGTGACTCTTAATCCTCAAAAAACACAAGCCATCGTCTTCCAACACCCTGATACCAGGAGCGAACGACTTCTTCCTACAAACTTCCGCCTCGTGCTCTGGGGTGATCGACTCGAAATCCGTAGGGAAGTCGTCTATTTGGGAGTGAAATTTACTTACACTCTCAACTAGACGCCCGACCTAATGGACACTTTAAATAAAGTCCGACGGAGAGTTAATCTTCTCAAGGCGCTCGGCGGCACATTCGGACGCACACACCCTACTTCATACGTATAAAACATATATCCGTCCAATAATCAACTATAGAGCAAACGTCTATTGCACCCCCAACCATCTTGCTAAACGACTCCGAACTTGTGAGCAGTCAATACTTAGATACTGCCAATACAAGGCTCCATACTCTCCCACCAACACAGTATATGTCAATATAGACATCGAGCCCCTTCTACCACGCCTTAATAACCTACAAGCCCGATACGTTAGTCGAACTATCGAATCGGGCAGCGAAATCGCCAAAAACACCCTTCTCACACCGTGGGTCACCAATAGACGACCCCTCGGTATGTACCCCCAGAGGAAGCTCCCATTTCCTCCGTTGCGCCTGCTAGCCACGGCTTACGACGACCTCCCCGACGAATACATCGACTACCTCGACAGCTCCCCAATCTCCCTACGATAATCGTTAAAAACTCACTATTTCTTACACCATTCTAGGTCATTAATTCTCTACTCAACAACCTCCGCAACAAGTCCAAAACCATCATAATAAAACCTCAACAAATTCCAAAATCTCTCATTCCCATATTTGTTCAACACTTTGGACTAACCCTATATTTATTGCCGCCCCCACACCACCCACGTCGGTGTTGCAGGTTTTTGCGGTTTTCCTGTACACTCTGTGAATGAATCACTAGCCAAATGGACCGACGATCGACGCACCCGCATTTTTAGATTTAAAATTGTTATTATACCACCGACCATCGAAAACATTCCCAAACCACCGAAGGCACGTCACCGCAACTTTCCACCATATTTCAACAAAATACTAAATTCCATACACTTTTGAAAAATGTCTCCTATACACTTTTTCACATAACAAAAATCCAAAAAGTAGAAATCTTCAGTACCCCTAATACATCACTCTCAAATATCGGAGACATTTCAAAATTTTCAAAATCAATAAATAACATTCAATTTCATAATTTCTGACATCTAGCTAGCCCAACGCATATATCTATGTATCGGCAACGATACATGGTTCGTCTTCAACACTTACACTCCCATCCTAGACACTTTTTGTCAAATCATTTCCGCACACTTCTAGGCTTCGCTGCTTCCAGAGACCAACCCCCAATTCACCCCAATGCAGCACAACCCTCCAGTCTGGAGAAAGGCCACCCAACAACTCTCATTTCTAGACACTTCTAAACAAATTTTCCTAGTCACCTTTAAAATTTTTCCTTACTAGACACTTTTAAACCCCAACCTAATTTCTCGGCCGAGCGCGCACAAAACCACCCAACACACCCCCAACACAGCCCTGAAGAGGAAACCTATCCTATACCAGGGCAGCATCAAGAAAAGGACAAATCAACCAAGAAAACCCCAACCCACCCCAAACTCATTCACGAATCTCTCTCTCTCTCTCTCTCACTCGTGCTTGTTTATTGTTTAGGTGGAAGCACATCGCTTCAGTCTTGTTCATATTTGGAATTAGCCTCCAGTCGGCGAAGTATTTTCCCAGCATGTTCAGGTCTTCTGACAGTACGTTACTAGCTTCTTCGATGGTTTTACTTTGGGATGCAAGGGCCAGGTCATCGGCATATCCGAACTTTCTTGACGATGTCTGTGGGGTGTCGGAAATATATAGATTAAACAGGACAGGTGCAAGTACACAGCCCTGGGGCAGCCCATTATTGAGATGTCTCTTCTTGCTTCTGCTTCCTCTTGTTATTATTTGAAAGGGTCTATCGCAAAGCATGTTGTTCAGTAGATATGCTGTTCGGCTGCATGGTATCACGTTGAGAAACTTGTAGAGGAGCCCCTATCTCCAAACCGTGTCGTATGCTGCTGTCAGGTCGACATACACTACAGTTGTCTTCAGCTGTTTTTGAAACCCTGCTTCGATGTGTGTTGTTAAGCTGAGCACCTGGTCGACGCAGCTACGGTGGGGCCTAAACCCAGCCTGTTCAACAGGAATATGCTCCATTATCACAGGACTCAGTAGGTTTAATAACATCCTTTCTAGGAGCTTATAGCATGAGCTTAACAAGGCTATTGGGCGAAAGCTTTCAGGTAGGTTCTTGGGTTTGTTTGGTTTTAGAATCGCAATTATTTTTGATTTCTTAAGCTCCATTGGCATATAACTTGTCAGTAAAATGTCAGAGTAGAATTTACTCAGCCACATTCGAGTGTGTTTTCCACAGTTCTTGAGGAATTCGGGGTGAATTCCGTCGAATCCCGGAGCTTTGCCAAATTTGGTGTCTTCAAGTGCCTTATCTACCTCTTCCGCAGAGAATGGTTTGGAGAATTCTGGGTGGGGTGTTGTCGTATGGCGGAGGAGTGTCAGTTGTTTCTTAATATGTGTATTCTGTTGTCTTATACTTATGGCCTTAGAGAGTGTTATGACTCATGTAGCGATTTGGTCAGCTGATACTTCCGGTGGTTCGCGGGTTGGTAGATTAGAGCTACCCAGCTTCTTCAAAAGGCTCCAAGCTTTCCTGATAGATCTCTTAAAGTCCATGCTGCCTGTTGTTTATTTCCATTTATTAAGGCGTTCTGTGTCCAAGCGGTTGAGGAGTTCGTCGGCTATTTCAGAGTCTCCATTGTTCTGGAATTCCTGGTAAAGCTGCTCCGTCTCAGCGTTCCAGCCCGGTATATATTCTCTACGGAATCCTCGAGGTATATACTTTTTCGCAGTTGTTATCACGGCTTTTATGAATCTATTATAGTTGCTGCTCAATGGAGGGATCCATCTAACGACTTTATCCAGCTGAACAGCAAATTCATTCCATTGGGCCTTTCCAAAATTCCATCTGGGCCTGGGTGTAGAGTGGATTATCGGAATTTTAATTCCAATTTTGAGGACTATAGGACGATGTTGGCTGTGCGGAAAGTCGTCCAGGACTTTTCTTGACATTGGAATCGGGCGTTTTAGAGCATTCTCTGAGGCAAAGCAAATGTCTGGGTTGGTTTCAGTGTTCCACGCAGCTGATCTGAAAGTATTTCATTCTTTAGCATCAAAGGTTAGGTGGAGATCGTGTGAGTCTGCCCAGTTGGCAAGGCGCTCGCCGTTTTCATCTGTGGTACGGTATTTCCATTCAGTGTGGTGACTGTTAAAATCGCCTGCGTATATTGCAGGGTGTGGGTAAGTGTCTATAACGTTATCAGGCCAGAGTGTTTGTGGTGGTTTGTAGATGTTTGCGACCGTAATGTCCGCTATTTTTGTTATTACTTGGTGAACGTTTGAATTTATGCTGGAATTTAGTAATATAGCGTTTTCGATGTCTTTTCGGACATATGTCCCATTTCCATAGGACCGATGATAGGTGGCTCCCAGTAGGTCGAATCCCAGAATTTTGCCTCTTTGGCGCTGTTGGTCTGCATTCTCGATGTGGGTTTCTTGAATAATGGCCATGTCAATGTTTTGGTCTAGCAAGAGCTTTGAAATGTACTCACTCTTGGCTCTGCTAAGTCCTTCGGCGTTTATTCGGCAAATTCGGATCATTTCACCGAGGTTTTTTGTCGTTTGGCCCTGAGAGGGGCCATGGTTGTGAGATTTTGAAGTATGTGAATCCATGTATAGTAGCCAGGAGATCCGGAGATATTGTCTGGCTGCCCAAGATCGCTCTAACTCATTTAGCATTACCCAGGGTGCACGTGTAGCTATCTGCCACGGACGCGAGTTAGTCTACACTTAGTAAAAAAATAAAATGTTGCATAATACCCCAGTAAATGAACGAATGCTATCGTTGATTGAACATGGCTGATCCAATGAATGAACTTATGAAGAAAATAGACGTAGAACAATTTTTAATCAATGATTATCAACGACAACACAACATATGGTGATACAATATTATTTCAGACAAATTTCAGCATTTATGGACATTCGAAAAAACCACGTCTTATGAGCTTGGGTCCTTCAATCATTTCCACAATTGGAGTTTTCCCGTACAATATTTGGTCAACACGTTCTGGCCATTTGAAAGTATTGGGACCTGCTGGTGTCATAGCGCGAACTTTATATTCATCACCTTCTGCATTTTCCACTACTCCAGGAAAATATTTTTGGTTATACATTATTATGACATAAGCTCCAATTGTAATTTCTTGTGAATCATTGATTTTTGCTCCATTTTTATCCCTGATGATATCATCCTCTGGGGAAGATAGTATATTCCTTATGATGCTCGGATTGATATTTTCAGAATATTTACGAATTTCGGGACACTCGTAGGAACTTGGGTGCTTCGATCACTTCTGCAATTGAAGACTTCTTGTACCATATCTAGTCAACACAATCTGGCCATCTAAAGGTATTAAGACCAGCTGGTGCCATATCGTGGACTTCATATTCATCATTGTCAATAGTTTCTACTATGTCCGGAAAATATTTCTGGTTATACGTTATTATAACATAAATTCCTACAGTGATATCTTGAGAAGTACTAGGATTTTTATCTTGATTGCCAGTATCGATTATATCAGCCTGTGAACAGGTAACTTCTGTTGCTGGTGGTGCTTTGGTTCTTTTCGCGGTTCTTGTTGTAGTTGCTTCTTGTTTTCTTTCTCTCTAATTGATTTTTGTTTCGATTTCTCAGCTTCTTTTTCCTTTTCTCAGATTCTTTTGTATCTGTATAGTCTTTCCATTATTTGGAAGCGCTGGCAAATGGCATTAAAGTTGCCTGTTTCCTTTTGCCACACTTTTTTTCAATATTTGGCCAATGAAGATGTTGTAGTCATACGTCTCTGGTAGTTTTCGACTTATGCGGCTCTTGATTATGGAAATCGACACTACTGTTATCTATTACTACGTCTATTTTATCTGGAATCTCGAGTTCTTCTACAGCATTCAGATCATCTGTTTTACTTGTTTTTTTTCTCGTACCTTCTATTAGAGTATCATTATTAGTTATACTCTCTTGCTCGGTACTGTCCAATATATCTTCAGGATTTTCAATTTCTTCTATAATAACGTTTTCTATATCTTTCGTTCTATCCACATTCAATATTATTGTTGAATCGTCAGATATGTTATCTGGATAGAGAATACCATCAATTTCCAATGGTAGGTTCAACAGGTCATCTGTTAAGTCTGTTGTGTATTCTTGTATATCCGGTATGTCAAAATTAGCAATATTCTACGAGTTTTCTTCGAAGGCTTCTTCACATTATTGGTTCATTCCATCAGCATTTCTCAAATTATTCGTTCCATCGGCATCGGTTGCTTCTTTACATATTTTCCAAAAGTTGCAGAACTGAATATCGACTGCTTTTTCATCTTCATAGGCACTATTGAATTCTATCAAAGTTTTTGAATCAACATGATGTTTAATGACTTTCAGAACAGTTTCATATTCGTCTCTGATCACACAAAAATCCTTGTCACAATTTAGGTCAAGCTGCTGTCTCCTTGTTGAAATGCATTGGGAATAATTCACTAAATGGAAACAATCTACATTTTCTGAAACCGTTTTTTATTTCCGGTTTGATCGATTCTTCTAAAGCTTTTTGGAAAAGGGGGGCAAAGGTGTTTTTTGTAACTGATGTATTGGTGTTCTGTTTATGTTTCAAAATGGTCTTTTTTCAGTGTCCTCTGAGAGACTTGATACTGATACGTCACAAGGTTGCAAGATATGTGTTGCATTGGGCAGAATGCAGTATAGTATTATTCTTTTCTGTACACAGAAATTATACAAATCCATATTGATATGCGATTTATGACCGTCAAGCAATAGTAAAACAGGAAATTTGATGTTGTTTTCTTGAAGCCAAGGGATGGAAATATACGCAATAAATTCGTAGAATGTTGCATTTGTCACCCATCCACTATCTGATCGGCCAATACCCCACTCCTCAGGTATAGTTTGTGCTATATCTCTTGGAATACGCTTATAGGGGTACACAATTATAGGTGGAACAGATTCTCCTGAGGCAGAAAATGTACAGACAACTGTTGTGTAATCTTTTTCTGGGCCACTAGCAATTTCATAAAAATTCCTGTAATTTTTGGGACCCAGAAGCTTTCCAGCTTTTGGTCTAGTCTGCAAGCCGGTTTCATCCCCATTAAACATTCTATCAGGCTCAGAAAGGATGTCTCCAACGCCTTCTCCAATTGAATATTCCTTCATCTCCTGAAACCATTTTCGAATATTTTCCTCTGTTACAGATGCTCTCGCCTTGGATATTAATTCTGTATTCCTTGTGATTATTTTTGGATGTCTTTGTAAAAAAAGACGTAACCATTTCCTACCCGGTCTATCATCCACGAATTTATTGGGCCTATCAACAGCTTTGAGGACACGTTGCAGTCCTTCACCTCATCGGGATGCATGGGAAATCCTAATAGAGCTTTGGATAGAATCCAAGTTTCTAGAGTAGTTTCTTTTTCCCATTTTTCGAATAATGGGAACTTTTCCAGTGGTTTTGCGAAAAGTACACTTTTCGGAATCCCATATTGTCTGCTGGCTGCATTGATGGTGATTTCCTTTTTTCTTATTGCTTCCACGGCCTTCTGGAGACATTCATCCGAATATCGGAATGTTACATACTTTTTCTGATGTTCTGGCTTGGACTTTCCACCTTCCATATTTCTGTCAAATTATTGAAAAAAATTACTATTTGAAAATTACTGTCGTTAACAGTCGCCTGACAAAACGTTGTCTATCTTGTTTTAGAGCGAGCGCTACACGATATGCGCACCCAATCGCTCGAAAACAGCTGTTTGAGATCAGCGCGGAAAGTGTTTGAAAATTAGAAAAAAAAAACTGAAGTCATTAGTGCATAAACATTCGCATTTCTGGAATTTCTAGATTACGTCTCCCAACAAACTCTTCTTAGAAATACCTTATATGTCACACTTCAAAACAACCTCTTAGAATAGGAAATATATTCTATGCCATTTTTATATTATTTTTCTAATTCTAATGCAACCAAGTTTTTGTAATTTGTATGTTTCAGTGATTCTACTATACTAAGTACAAGGAATGGTCAACGTGCGATTACTGAAACTACATCTTCTTTCTCCAGTGAATTACCGTTATCGAGCAATACATCTTGTATGGCATCTCAGGTGATTAAACGTCCACTAAATACTGACTATAATTACCTATAGAATTTTACAAATCTGTATTGAGAATATATAATGCTACTACTGTTCATTTTGACACACAATGTATGTCCAGTATATTTATATATTAACTAATGTCAATATATTTATAATTTTGTTTTTTTTTTCAGGATGATTATCAGTCTCCCGTTTCACCTTATTTACCGAGAATCTATTAAGTTTAAAAACCTTCTTTCGATAAAAAAGAAAAAAATGTTCACTTTATATATTGTATGTTTGAATCTATTGAGTTGTAAGAGTTTATGTTATTACAAACTGTTATTTAAAATCCACTTGTTTTTATAAAAAAATAAAATATAAAATGAAAATTACGAGAGATTCTTTTAAAACCGTTGAAAAAGCATGTTATCCTCATACTTTGATTACAAGCTGTAGACGTAATATATAGAGAGCAAAGACATTTTAAAAAATTTCATAATTTATATTCAGTTTGTTCCCATATAAGCAAAAAAATAAGTAGTTTATCAAACATTTACCCGGTCCCTACTATTTTATCTAATAATCTCAATTCCTTATATTCTATGTAAGTACATTAAGGGCATATTCACATTCTGTGATGTGAAGAGAGAATTATATTGTTTCTGGTGGGCGTGGTCGAAATTAAACATGCTTTATTGAAATATTTATTACTGTATTGCCATCAAGAGCGTAACTATTGAGTTTATATATTTGTATTATTTTTATTTTAAGACAGATTAGCATTTTACTTGTTATTAAAAGGCCGGCACTTTACCGGTAAAGGTTGAGAGAGACTACATACTCGTGCTGTGGTTTGCGTAGGAAGAGAGCATGCCATGGGGTGCTTAGTCTCGATGTTTGACAGTTTTTTATTTGTAGTTATTCCTCATGTCGCGAGTGTCGTGAGCGTCGTCCTCATGGACAAAGAGTAACTCTGACAGAGACCAGAGATCACGGAAAAGAAGATTTAATTAATTGAGAAGAAGAAACATATACCTACCGTTATATTTTTTCCAAACTGTGGACAGTTAATATATTAATGAAATTGACTGTCTCGACCCTTACTTCGTGGAATATGCTCATATTAGTGTTTTTAAATGAAACTCAAGGTCTCTAGTTAATTCCACAATATAATACAAGTTATTGAAAATTCTAAAAAATTGACAATTGTTTCGATAAATCAATATCATCGTCAGAATGATAACAGCTGTTGTTCGTCCATTATAACAAGAATTATATTATAACTAAGCATAGAAACTGAAGCTAAGTAGGAATTAACGAAAACGAAGACCACTTTATTCAAGTACTTGCAAGAAATGTTCTTCCTGCAAATAAAATATAACACAAAACTGAAAACCATCCGCCATTTCATGCTTGTCATTTGTTTCCACAGATAATGTTCGTTCTTCAAATCCTCTTCTGTTTTCTTCTTTTTTTATGTTACTGTGATGTTTAATATGAGATATTACTGAGAGTTTTATGAACTAACATCGTACAGACGTAATCGCAAGAAGTTACTAAAAATTATTTCGAAAGATGTAAAAGTAACTGCAACATGTGATCATCTTAGAAACCTGTTAATTTGTAATATTACAGTAACGTTCCATATGTGACATTAGTGAGAAGTATGAATGTTTACTATAGGAAGTTACTAAAAAGAAGTTCATAGGATGTGTATGTAACTACGAATTCAAGTATTACTGTGTACATCCAAAATATGTTTTATTTACATGACATGGATGTTATTAGAGTTGGTAATAAAATTAAGACATCTAGGGGATATCTTATTAACGTTTTAATTAAACATCACGAAAAGTCTCTAAAAAGAACATCACAAAAAAGACTTGTTATGTTTCTTGTTAAGTGGGCTAATTATTCCACTTTCATTAAAATTTCAACATTATCTACGGAATTTGACCTTGACCCAGGTGAATTATTTGCCATCAATAAATGTTTTCCGGATTTTGTTGGACACTGTTGCCAGATTTATTAAATTTACGAAGGCATATTTCAAGCGTTACTTTTTTGGAATTAAACTGATGGATACCAATATAGAAGCTGCGTTGCAAAAAATTTCAGAAACACTATCAATACAGCTAAATAATTTCTCATCAGATATAAAAAATGGAAATCATCAAAAGACGAATTAACGTCAACAAGCTCCGAACAGATTTTGATAAAAAATTTCTAGAAATAAATGTTGAAAAACAATTGCAAATAGTCAAAAAAGAAAACGATGCACTCAAACGGAAAAATAATTTAGTTATCAAAGGAAGACCACAAACCGAAAAACACAATGGGGAGCTACTAGAGATTGTTATGGATTTCTGCAGGAAGGAGATTAAAGTGAATTTGAATAGCAATTAAGTAAATTACGTGCGTAGAATAGGTAGAAAAGAGAATAAAAACCTGCCAGTTTTGTATCGCTACACAAAAAATAGGAAGTTATGAGAAATTGTACTAACTTAAAAGGAATCTCCTTCAGCGTTAATGAAGATCTCCCTAAAGAGGCCTATATTAAGAAGATGATGAACAGAAAGACTGCAAAGGACCTCAGGGCACAAGGAATGGATGTACTTATTAGAAATAATCAAATATATGTAAGCCAGCACAGTGAGTCTCAGATCGGATGTCAAAGCCAATTGATGAATCAAGAATATGCCACGCAGAACAGATACGATCAAGACTCAGCTTCGGAAGGTGACGAATCCGGAAATCAAAGTCGCTTAACGAAGAAAAAAGACACTAGTATTGTTAAAAAAGGTGGTCTGGAGTTTTTTCTCCTTAAAAATAAAGTAACAAATTCTCATATGAATCAAGTAAATATATTATTCTGGAACTGTCAAGGGATGAACAATTTGTATGATTTTGATTCCCAGGATATTAATAATTTTTATAAATTTCCAGGTCTTGTAGAAACTTGGATCACCTCCTCTGATCCTGTGCTTCCTAACTTTTTAAATAACTTCAGCTTTTACCATAGCCAAGCTTTAAAAGATAAACAAATGGGCAGAGGCAGTGGATAAGAATTTAAAGGATCTCAAGTCTGTTAAAATTGTGAAACGTGTAATATTTGGTTGTTTTCGAGGATGCAGATAAATGTCACATGTTTTATCTTAGGTGTAGTGTAATTAAAACCAGGGCTAAATGACCATACTTGTATTGAGCTTTTGTATTAGACTGTGAGAGGTGTTATCAGTAAGTTTCCTGCTGATCAAGTAATTATTTTCGGTGATTTTAATGCAAGAATAGGTCTTCTCAATAACTTTGGTGGTGGGGATCCTCGGGATTATCCTATAAACTTCGCGAATCTAAAGACAGTATTGTTACACTTAGAGGGACGCTATTGGTTGATACACTTGAGAATCTGGGCTTTATCACACTAAACGGCAGATATGATGATTTTGAAGGTGGCTTCTCATACATCGGACAATCATGTACTAGTGTAATTTGAACTAACTTAAATAGTATTGTCAATATATCAAATTTCTATATTAATACAAATTTCATTTCCGATCATGTAAGCTGTGTAACAACCTTAGCTATTGAACATTATTTAGGAAACGAAAGCAATGCTAAATCTGAGTTTGTAACTAAAAAATATAAATGGGATATTGCAAAATCTCAAGCATATAAAAGTATCATGTCACAATATAATTTAAACCCAAATCTTACTGACCCTCAGGAGCTGAAGTTTGTGGGTGGAAGTCGTTCGCTCATGGTATCAGGGTGTTTGAAAACGATGGCTTGGGTTTTTTGAGGGTCGAGAGTCATCCGCCAACTCCTGCACCAATTTGAAAATTGAGTCAGTAGATTTTGGGATCGAATATTGAGAGAGCGAATGTCGGTGGCAGAAACGATTAGTACGGTGTTGTCCGCGTATAGTTGAATGTTATCACGGGGATGTCTTGGAATTAGTGTATCATACGTATAAATAATCGGGTGACGATTATTTGAAGGTTGGTGGTGGCGTTCTGACAAGAGTGGCCCTGCCTGAATCCGAATTGAAATGCCGGAATTATATTATTTTCAGTACAGAAGTCCCAGATTCTTTCTTTCAAAACAAGCATTCAAAGACTTTACCTAGGACGCTGATTAAATGAGATAGGGCGGTAAGATTCAGGCTTTGTAGTCTTTGCCGGGCTTGGGGATGAGAACTACGTTGGCTGATTTCCAACAACGAGGGAAATATGAGAATGCCAGGCAGGCGTTCAGCAGGGCGCAGAGCGGAGGGAAGATCTCTTCTGGCAGGTTTTTAAGCGCCTGCCTCGAGATTCCGTCGTGTCGTGGGGCAATGTTTCTCCCCGCTCGGCACAATGTTTTGGGTCAGGAGGTCGTGGTTTCGACGGCAAAGTCCCTGATAAATCGAGGGTTATCGGGTGGTGAAAAGACAGTTTTTAGGTTATTTTTGGAGGCGGTGGCTTTGTCTTCAGATGTGTAGATCTTCTGTCCTTGCACTTCGAGATGTGATTCTACCTTTCTCTTGAGGCCGACGAGGCGGTAGAATTTTTGCCAAAACACGCGCCCTTGTCTGAAGTCCAGCCCGGCTGTTTCGGCCTTCCATCTTCTCTGCTTTTCAGCATTGATTTCGTATCAAACCTGGGCGTTAAGACGGTTCCATTGTGTTTTGACGGCGAGATCTCGAGTGCGGACGTATAACCTGTATAACTGTCTTTTCTGACGAATTTTTTGCAGAAATCTTTGCGGAAGGAGTGTTGGGGCGTTGTAGTAAATAAACCTGAACTGAAATAGGCTTTATTCGACTTTTAACAACTTGACATTGACAAAATCAACTGAACAAAAATCTCAACGAAGATCAGATGAATATATTACATTCATCCCCCCTCAGTTTATCACAAAGTCCTCCAAATACTTCGGAGAATTCCTAATTCGAACTGGTCGTCCAACAGCAATATCATCTATTCTTTCTGGCATCTCTACTTGACTAATTTCAGCTGTCTCCTGTGGAAGATTGGATTTTCGCTTCTCCATCAAAACTAGATCGGTATTGCCATTCGAGGTTGTATTTGAGTTTTCTTGATGTAGATTTTAAGTTGATTCACTCAACAAGGTCATATCTCCGTGAGGAGCTAAATGACGGGTTGACACAGTGGTTTCTTTACCATTCAAAGAGCGTACATGTGCATAATCAGGGTTTGCTTCGATTAGTTGAACTTCTTCCACTAATGGTTCGTACTTGTTAGTTCTTACATGTTTTCTAAGATATACCGGACCAGGAATAGAAAGCCATGTTGGAACTGTAGTACCATTATAGGATCGTCGAGGATAACTAAATATCCTCTCGTGTGGAGTGCAATTGGTTGCTGTACATAACAAAGATCTTATTGCATGAAGAGCTTCTTGTAACACTGATTCCCACTGATCGATCCTGAGTCCCTGTGATTTCAACGAAAGTTTAATTGTTCTCCATATAATACCATTATAACGCTCACATTGGCCGTTTCCTTGGGGATTGTAAGCTGTTGTATGATTTGAAGCTATACCAAGTGATCCTAGAAATCCTTTTAGTTACTGAGATATGAAACAAGTTCCTCGGTCAGAATGTACATAAGATAGCGTACCAAAAATAACGAAAAGTTGACAAAGGCATTTTATAACTGTCGTAGAGGTCATATCTGGACAAGCAAAGGCGAAAGGAAATCGTGAATATTCATCCACAATAGTTAATATATATTTATTATTTGTTGAAGAATGTAGAGGCCCCTTGAAATCTATATTCAACCTTTCAAATGGAGATGTAGATTTTATTAGAGTTCCTCGATTTCTATGGAATCGAGGCTTTACTTCAGCGCAAATGGGACATGATGCAGTTAGTTTTCGAATGTCTTCCATAGAGAAGGGTTAATTTTTACAGCGAATCCAATGGTTCATTCGAGTAACTCCAGGATGACACAGAGAGTTATGTAGATTATAAAGAGTCTTCCTGTTATCTTCACTCAACAATTATGAAGTTATTCTCGAGAAGGTGTCTGCTACTGTATTTTCGATTCCAGATCTATATATAATATCATATCTGAAACATGATAGTTCTAGGCGCCACCGCATGATTTTATCGTTTTTGATTTTACTGAAAACCTTGTGATCAAACATGAAAGATACCGATTTTTGATCAGTAATCAACTGAAAATGGGAAATAGGGCTTCCACAATAGCATATGCTTCTTTTTCAACGGATGAATGTCTCTGTTCGGTACTTGAAAGAGTTCTTGAAAAGAACGCTACAGGTCTTCCATTCTGAGAGAGCAAAATCCGACGCATCAGTTTCTACGGTGAACATAACGGATTCGTCAATAGATTTCACGGCAGCACTGGAAATAATTTTCTTCAATAGTTCGAATGCTGTAATAGCATTTTCAGACATGGGAAATGTTTTACACTGTACCAGTGGTTGAATTTTCTCAGATAAATTAGGCACCCATTTCGAATAATGAGCAAAAATTCCCATTATACGGCGAAGGGAAGCTAAACTATTTGGTGCGGGAAGTTCCAAAAGTGGTCTGAGTCTCTCTGGGTCTGGTTTAATTGTTTTCCCCGTAATACTATAGCCAAGAATATTCATTTTGTCAGTGGAAAACATACATTTCTCCTTGTTCAACGTTAAACTATACTTCTCTGCAGCATTCATGAAGAGTTGTAAATTATGATCGTGATCCATCTTGTTCGATCCACAAATGGTTACGTCATCCAAGTAAGCATAGGTATCTTTCAAACCCTCACTTTCGATTATATTTTGGATTGTCCTCTGGAAGCAGGCTACTCCATTAGTAACTCCGAATGGAATTCTACGGAATTGGTAAAGTTTACCGCAAGCTTCAAAAGCAGTATACTTTTTTTCGTTATCTCTGATGGGAATCTGGTGGTAAGCATTGCGTAGATCAATTGTACTGAACATTTCGTACTTTGCTATTTGATTAACAATATCATCTATCCGTGGTAATGGATAAGCATCAAGTAATGTAAACCTATATTGATTGTTTGTGAATAATCAATTACCATTCGCTTTTTATGAGTTTCGCTTGAGGTGACTAAAACTTGTGCACGCCACGGTGAGTTACTTGGCTCAATAATATTTTCTTCTAATAGTCTCTTCACTTCATTATCAATGAATTTAGAATCATCAGATGTGTATCGGCGAGATCTCACTGCGATAGGTTTACAATTTGGTGCCAAATGTGAGAATAGAGGAAATGGATCAACGTTAGCCAAAGCTAGATTACATTCTGCCAAATAATCTCTTGGTCCACCAAAAGTCACTTCTACACCTGAGTGCTCTTTGAGTAAATCATGACCTATTATCATATCTGCACACAAATCATCAAGTACCAGTAATTTGAAGTTTTCGTATTTATTCTGCAACATTTTAATGGTCACGATACAGCATCCGATCACTTGAGACACTTTAGACGTAGAGGCCATGGCTACATTACATGAGGAAGGAAATATCTTCATTTTTCTTGCTCGTACTATTTTATTATTTATGAAACTATCCGAACTTCCTGTATCAATCAACACATCCGCCATAATTCCATTAACGTCAATTTAAAGGATTGCTCTTGACAGGCAAGCTGGGGATGCAGCTGAAATTGTAACCAGGATTGTTGATGATGTCTGTTTGGTTGAGTATTTGGTGGATTTTGCTGAATTGCCTCGAGATTTACAGACTTTTGAAAAACGTCCCTTCTTCCCGCATCCATGGCAGTTGCAATTTCTAGCTGGACACATATCACGAGAATGATAATCAAAACCGCAAAAGAAACACTTAGAAGAAATTGCGGAAGTAGTTGGTTGATCGGAACATTCTTGAATTTGTTCAGAGCGATTGTCTGTATTCATATTAGCTGCTGCATTAAAGGATCCATATGAAGATACATAAGCCTCTGAATGATAATGAGCCATTTCAAGAGCTCTGGCTTTGTCGAAAGCATCTTGTAAGGTTAGTGTATTATTTTCCAGAAGTCGTTGTCTGATGTGAGGAGAACTGAGACCACTGATGAACGAATCTCTTATGTAATCATTTTTGTTTTCGTCTGCAGATACAGATTTAAAATTACAATCTTTGCTCATTTCCTTCAGAACTTGTAAGTATTGGTCAATAGACTCACTAACTTGTTGACGCCTTGTTGCAAGGGAGTATCGAGCAAAAATTTCATTGCGTGGTTTGACATAGATCTTTTTCAAGACTGCGAGTGCTTCATCATAGGTTGAACATTCACTGATAAATCCATAAATAGTGGGACTGACATAGTTAATTAGGATATTCAGTTGCTTATTGCTTTCTGTGGCATTGACAGCTTCAATAAAATTCTCGAATGACCGAATCCAATGTGTCCACCGTTGAGCGGCAGTACTAGAGCTTGGTTCAACTTCTAACCTTTCTGGTCTGAGTAGTTTATCCATCTTATGTAGAATCAAAAAAAAGTCGAACAAATTGTAGTAAATAAACCTGAACTGAAATAGGCGTTATTGGACTTTTAACAACTTGACATTGACAAAATCAACTGAACAAAAATCTCAACGAAGATCAGATCAATATATTACAGGCGTGATCGTCACTATTATATTCCTAACCACGATCTCGAACATTCTCAAAAATACTCGAGTCGGCGCCTTTCATAAATAAATAGCCGAAGTAAAAATAGAAATATAAAAAATGCTGTGTAAACAATTACGACTTTATGTTTTGAAGTTAAACCCAAAAGTAGTTTGTTCACGACTATATTGTCTTATCTCAGAGGCGGCTTTTATCAAAGGGAGTGCGGGCTTATAATGCCTTTGATAAATAGAAAGCGAAAATAAAAATACAAAAAATGCTGTGTAAACAATTTCGACTTTGTAAGCGCGCACAAGTAGACATCGGCGGTGTTTTAATTTTTTTTTCTGAATTCTTGCGGTATCGCGGAACACTGGTATTCCGCAGAACACTCTTATAGAATCGCTGCTCTAGTGAAACAGAGTCTATAAATCTTATTCACATTTATTTTATATATTCAGACTTTTATAATTTTATAACTTTTCTATACGATATTATTTTGTAATATCTTTGTATACATGTTAGTAATATTTTATATCTAAAAAATGTCCATCTCCAATATTATCACTGTTAGTACATATTTACTTTGCGCGTGGGCATTAAAAAATGATTTACAGTAAACTGGCACAATTTTGAATGTTATTAATTATTGTTTATCTTATCACTCAATTAAAATAGATATAACTGAATTCATGTTGATGTTTATTTATAACGGTAAATGATTCCCTCGAGTATGTGAGTATCTCAAATATTTTACTGAATTTAATTTAGAATGTTAGTGAAATTAATTAAGTTTCAGCTATCTTCGTTCCTAATAATTACTAGAAATAATTTTAACTTCTACAAGTTAGTAGCTATTAGTTATATATTCAATAGGAGAACGATCTGGCGACTAGGCTTTTCACTCGAGCGTAATTAGTGATGTTGCACATTCTTTATATCTTTATTACATACTATTCTCATAAAATAGCTTATATATGTGTCATATCGCCATTTTACTTGCATTAATGAATTCTTCTTCTTTGCATAACAGTTATACCAACTTATGTATAACCATAGAACATGTGGTAGGCGTTTTGTGTGGTTCATATATAAGCTATTTTAGTGCATATTCACAACAGTTAGATGAGACGTCTTAAAGTTAAATTATAATTTATAGTGTCCTTTCATATTTTTAGGTTACAATGACAAAAATAGTTTTGTTTTTTGTGGCGCATATAATTTTTTATACGTCGTCAACATGTACATCGCAGCAACCAAACATAATTTTCATATTAGCTGATGATTTGGTAAGTTTTCTTAAGTAAAACATAGTCGCAGATTCACGAGAGAAAAAGCTACCTGAAGTTGCAGTCACATGAACGAACTTCTTGTCAAAACCAATCGGCATAAATCTTCGTACTACGTTAAAAAGACAGTGTTTTGTTTCTACGATTGTCAGTAATTCAACTTCAGGTATCTTCTTTTCTCGTAAAACGGAGTCTAATTTCAACCTCAACTCACAAAGGCGGTTCGCGTGAACAGACCGACCAATAAAAATCGAGAATATATATACGGTGTTATGCATAAATCGACTAAGCCACAAAAATATAGTTTTTAGATAATTTAAGTTAAAGTTTAAATCCAAATCGAAATAGAAAAACAACAACGCCAATTATGAAAAACGAGAAAAAAACTGTCACTTATGACAAAAAAGGCAACCGGAAGTGGCTTAGGTCATTTTTGAATATCGACAAAACTTAGTAGTCCAGGCGGTATAGCAATCGAAATGAATGTTGTTTGATAACGCAAAAGTTTTTATGCAGAAAGTTGCCGAATATTGTGTACAACAATAATCTGCTAAATGCTGTAGAACCACAAATGTACCGTAATATCGAAAAATAACCCATTTTTCGATACATTTGTTTCTAAAACTTTGAAACGAAGCCTTAAATAAAAAAAAATTCTCGTTCATTTTTGTTTATTTGACGATTTCCTATAAGGTTATGATAAACGCGAATCGAAAAACTTTAATTTTCCATGAATAATATGCGAAAATTAGTAAAAAAATCATACGTAAACTTTGATAAATGTTTTCGGTAAGTAAAAATTGATAAATATTTATCAAATTTTCAGAAAAGATACGTAAACATATGACTATTACGCACAAAAATTTTTGTAACGATCGATCGCGTATTTTTTCACTGCCACCATTATTAATTAACAAATTATAAAAAAGTTGATCGCGCGTACCTTGTTTAAACAACGGTGAAAAAGCAGCACGCAATTTTTAACAGTTACTTAATGTCATAACAAACAATAAGCAATTATAAAAATGTCCATTTTACGTTTTAATGGTTTTTTACAATTTTTTTAAATTTTGTCAAATTTTTTCCATTATAAATAATTTCTCGTTTACAGCATCGGTTCGATGTAATTTAAAAATTGTTTTCCATCTGAATACTGCTTTTCAAGCACTTTCATTTTAGCGCAAACAAAACGACGAAATTTGACCGTGTAAATCCGGAGATAGAGGCCCACAAAGTTAATAATAATGTATGGCTTACTTAATCGTTAAATCGAAATTAGAAAAATACTCTCTTATAGCTAGTTGCAAATACTTTCTATATTCGTCTTGTGCATTTTCCACAGATGAAAGCCAAATGAAAGAAAAATCGATGAAAATACCGTAATCAGAGGAGTTCGTCGGCCGAGCGGCGTGGGAGCAGGAGTGGGGATGGCGGAGAGCAGCTGTGCTGTCGCGCGGCCCGGGTGTTTCAAAATTCGAATGCGCGGTAAAGCATGAGTTATCTTGGCAACGGTAGCCCTTATCGAGACGATTTTTTTAATTCGATGTAACGAAATTAGAGGAATCAGAATATGCCATCAAAAGTCAATATTACAGAGAAATTTTGCACGAATTTAAAGATCAAAAAAGTATGCTATTTTCAGATATTTTTTTACCTTTATTTGAAAATTATATAAGTGTGCAAATATTTGCTCACTCCGCATACAAGTAAATACGCGTTGAGAATACTTTCAACTGTGAAACTGACACTATCAAGGACGCTTTTCGACTAAACAGCAGACGACCGTTAAAGGACGCTCTATACGATGCCATCCGATGGATGTTCTTCACAAGTTCTGCGTGTGCTGTGTAGTTTTGAAATAGATAACATCCCTAATTGGCTAGTCGGGTCCAATGTAACCAATGAGCGTGTTCGATATTAGAGTCCCAAGCGCCTATATGTAGGCGGGGCCTAAGTTATGAATACCAAGGAGGGAACTGCCATCTACCTGGATCAAAGTAACCCAATGCTTTTACTTGTTCCTACGCAGTATGTATACCTGGGCTGAAATATTATTATTGCAAAATGTTTATTATACTGTAATAATGTCATTTTATGGAAAAAAGCGCTACCATATTTATTAAATGGTTTTATTTAGCTCACCCCGTTTGTTTTATTCTTGGGTCAAATTTAGTAATTCAAATTTCACCCTCTTCCTGTCAACCGATTAATCTGAAATTTTGTATACACTTTGGATTTTGGTGACAATACAATTATGTTTATTCATTACCATTATAAATTCAAGATGGCCGCCGCTACAAAATGGCGGATAATTTATGTTTTATTAATCCCATCAATATGGGTATCAAATGAAAGGGCTCAACAAGCAGAATACAATATACTATAAAAAATTGAAATCCAAGATGGCGGCCGCTACAAAATGGCGGATAACGTAGGTTTTATCAATCCCATCAACATGGGTATCAAATGAAAGGGCTCAAGAGGCAGAATACAATATACTATAAAAAATTTAAATCCAAGATGGCGGCCGCTACAAAATGGCGGATAACGTAGGTTTTATCAATCCCATCGATATGGGTATCAAATGAAAGTGCTCAACCAGTAGAATACAATTTACTATGCAAAATTGAAATCTAAGATGGCCGCCGCTACCAAAGAGTTGGACTGCAATAAACTAACGGGCAAGAAACCTTGCAATAATGAAGGACTAAATGAATTAAACAGAATGCGAAATAAAAACCAAAAAATAAAAATAGGTAAAAAAACTTTTTAAGTTAAACGGTTTTATGTTAAACATACATTGCAATGTTTAAGATAAATGTACTAAAAACCAAAAAATAATAAAATAGATACAGTCGTGGGAATTATAAACATATGCATAGACTAGACTAAAATAAAACCGTGGGGCACGTCAATTGTCGGTTGAACAACTGCCTAATTATAGAGTAACATTACAAAACAAAAATTTTAATCAACGATTGTAGACAATTGACGTGCCCCACGGTTTTATTTTAGTCTAGTCTATGCATATGTTTATAATTCCCACGACTGTATCTATTTTATTATTTTTTGGTTTTTAGTACATTTATCTTAAACATTGCAATGTATGTTTAACATAAAACCGTTTAACTTAAAAAGTTTTTTTACCTCTTTCTATACAATTTATTATAAAAAAGGACGGTTAGTTATTATAAACAAAGACCATTTAAGAAAGAAAATATACTTTTTCCGCAAACGTCAAAAAAAGTAGACATTAACGTCAATTCATGATGTTGAAGTATGATTTCACAGACGCCACTTTTTTGTACGGCCGTGAGCGGACAATAAAGTACTTTTTTAACAGGGAAAATAATTATTAGTTGAACTTTTAAACTTTATTAACGATAATAATTATTAATAGTAAAATTACAGTTATTTAAGGTTGCACCGCACATATTTAATGCAGTACCTGATTTATTCACTGTTTTTTATTAGACAAAGAGTCTTAAATGTATCCTTCAGCGACAGTGCTCGACCTCCAACCTCCATGCAGTTTCAAACAAGTAATATCAGCTCCTCCATCCACAAGTTCTTCTTAACGCATGGCCGGTGTAAGCTTTTGAATTCGGTAGTTTTAAATAAGTTGCTACTGTTTTGGGTACGTTACTAATTGTATGAATTCCCATGACCATGCGATAACATTTTCCCTTTTGAAATTTCAAAAAAAAGCGTCGGCTTTCCATAGCTTGTGGACGTAAAGAAGTATATTTTCTGTAAAGATTTATATATTTTTCTCCAATAATTGTGAACGATCGTGGCTTTTTAGATTTACTATCAGGAATCTTTATATGAATAACAGATCCTAAATTTTTTCTATCGTCTATTGTCATGTTCACCATTTCATCGCATCTACATGCTCCAGATACGCCCATTATTAGAACAACCTAAAAGTAGTATGTATTTAAAAACTTGATTGTATTTATGCAGGTTAGAATATTATAACTAACCTTAATTCCTAGATATTGTTCATTAGGGGCATTATTTAAAAAATCTTCAAACTGGTCTTTTGTGAATACCTTTGACTTTTTGGGAGTATACCCTTCATTCTGCTTCTTCAGATAAGCACGTAGTTTCATATATTTGCTAATATCTAATCCATGTTTAATATTCAGTAATGATTTTATCATAGAATACTGAGACCACATTGTTGAACTCTTCATTTTTAATATAGTTGTCATTTCAAAAAAATAAGCTAGTAGCACATTTTCCGAATAGTTTGAAATGTTTTTACCATTGCACCATGTGAGAAATCTTTCGTAAGCATGATTATAAACTCTACTTGACTTAGTTGGAATTATATCATTCGTAGCTGCCTTAGCAATGTCAACAACGTCGGGCGGTGTACAGTTGGGTTCTGAATCCGACATAATATAATCTAAAATAAAATTTCAGTACACTTTACTACAACAAACGAAATTTTGATGCTCAAGTACTTACCAAAAGAGCACAGTCCAATTGTTGCTTTAAATCACTTACAATATTTCTGACATTATAAAATATTATTGCACTGTCAAATTTGTTTTTGACTTGGCAATCACAAAACCAGTAACCACGGAAATGTAGTGCGCAGTTTTATAATTATTATTCTCTGAATTTATCAACTTCGATGCAATCGTTTTGAATTTTATTTAAATATTAATTAGTTCTATAGTCTGGATGCCGTTTGCGGAAAAAATAGCATGTTTCATTCGGAGCAAAAGCACTTTTTGTGGCTCGTCTGAAATTGTCGGCCTCACTAACGTTAGGCCATCAAACATTCAGACTCGCCACAAAAAGTTATACTTTTACTCCTAATAAAACAATATACTATTTTATCAATATTTATTATTTAAACGTTTAATTAGTTGCATGATTTCATGAGCATTAAGCAACAAAATAATTTTTCAATCATACAACTATTTTTTTGATGCAAATGAAAATAGCATACTTTTTTTATCTTGAAATTCGTGCAAAATTTATTTGTAATATTGTTTTTTGATGGCATATTCTGATTTCTCTAATTTCGCTACATCGAATTACAGAAAATCGTCTCGATATGGGCTACCGTTGCCAAGATAACTCATGCTTTACCGCGCATTCGAATTTTGAAACACCCGGGCCGCGCGACAGCACAGCTGCTCTCCGCCATCCCCACTCCTGCTCCCACGCCGCTCGGCCGACGAACTCCTCTGATTACGGTATTTTCATCAATTTTTCTTTCATTAGGCTTTCATCTGTGGAAAATGCACAAGACGAATATAGAAAGTATTTGCAACCAGCTATAAGAGAGTATTTTTTTAATTTCGATTTAACGATTAAGTAAGCCATACATTATTATTAACTTTGTGGGCCTCTATCTCCGTATCTATGTAATAAATACCAATAAGAAACATGGGGAGAATCATCCTTACTTTTTACATTGTAACGTTTAAACTATAGAAAGCGGTCGTTCACATTCATACAATGAAAAAAATACTTATCTAAGCGTTTGTCTTGCTGAATAAAAGTAAAACCAATAATATTTTAACCGGAAATAATAATTGCGTCAAAATAACGAAATTTTGCGGACTCAAATAAAAATCCAAGTGTTAATCGAACGATAAGTTCCACCAATCAAAAAGTAACAGGTACAAAAAAATGAAAAATCGCTGACAAAGGACAAATGCCGAAACGTCGAAAGGGTAAGAATTGAAGTGGCAGTTGGTAGAAACTCGCGGTCGGGAACGGTCCAGTTTTCTTTTGGGGTTTCGCGGATAACGGTTTTTGAGGGGTCCTGAGTTCCAGTAATTTATAATTAAAGTAGTGTTTTAGCAATCAGGCATAATTATTTTTTTTTCTCGAAGAGGGAAAAACAGATTACAAGGGAGCGTCTACTGTACGCGCTCTGAAAGGGTTTCTTCTTTTGTTCGAAACGCGAATCGTGTCCGTCGGCGTTTTTGTGAACACCCAGTCAGGGAATTGGTAAGTCTGATTTCAAAATTATACTAACTGTGTATTATGACTTTTTTGTAGTTTGGTTAAATTATTAACATTGCCAGCCCGCTTCCTATGATATTATATTTTGTGTATGATAGTTCATATCGTATACTAGTATTTAATGGTGATATCTCACCGTATGAATTAGGAATAGGGAGCACATTTGAGGTTTAATATTAAATTGTTGATATCAAAGTTCATATATAGGGTACGCGAAAATATGCAGGCTCTGGCGAACATTTTTTTTTAAATACCAAAATTTTTTTTTCTGCGAGTCATTCGCACTGATTTAAAAGGGGTTTCTCAAGTTTTCTCCCAATCCCATTTCTGGTGTTATTTAATTACAGTCACAAGGCACTATATGCGATTGTTCCTGACGCTTTGTAAATTTGGGGCAATTATTTATATTTTTTTTATATTTTTTTTTATTAAACTCGTTTAAGAAATCGTTATCGGTTAATTTATTTACTCAACCAGGAGAGAAGGAATACCTAATCTATACACATAAGATCTACACCTAAAACTTTCCCTCAACACACCCCTCTAACTGACGTAACCCCATAATACAAGACCTCTCATTACCAACGACACCTGGTAGCAGCGGAGGCCGAAGCCAGCTCTTTCGGACATTTCTTACAGGAGCCGTCGACTCCTGTTTCCCACGGAAACGTGGGTGGTGACAGCCAGCTACGCTGCCTTCTCGGTCCATTGGGGACATTTTGACAGCAGAGTTATATATATTTTTGTTAGGTTATTACATTTTGGTGACAGCAGTTTTTTTTAGGTTATTACACTGGTGATGGAATTTTGTTTTATTTAGGTTCATAGTGGAATCCATTGATTGATTATTACAGTGGTGACAGCGATTCCTAGGTTATTACAGTGAAAATATCATAGGTGTTACTACTGGTATTACATCTACACGGTCAAATTTCGTCGTTTTCGGCTAAAATGAAAGCGCTTGCTAAGCAGTATTCAGATGGAAAACAATTTTTAAATTACATCGAACCGATGCTGTAAACGAGAAATTATTTATAATGGAAAAAATTTGACGAAATTTAAAAAAATTGTAAAAAATCATTAAAACGTAAAATGGACATTTTTATAATTGCTCATTGTTTGTTATGACATTAAGTAACTGTTAAAAATTGCGTTCTGCTTTTTTATTGTTGTTTAAACAAGGTGCGCGCGATCAACTTTTTTATAATTTGTTAATTAATAATTGTGGCGGTGAAAAACTACGCAATCGATCGTTACAAAAGTTTTTGTGCGTAATTGTCATATGTTTAACTATCTTTTCTGGAAATTTGATAAATATTTATCAATTTTTACTCAAAGTTTACGTATGATTTTTTACTAATTTTCGCATATTATTCATGGAAAATTAAAGTTTTTCGATTCGCGCTTATTATAACCTTATAGGAAATCGTCAAATAAACAAAAAAGAAAGAGTACATTTTTTTTATTTAAGGCTTTGTTTCAAAGTTTTAGACACAAATGTATCGAAAAATGGGTCATTTTTCGATATTTCGGTACATTTGTGGTTCTACAGCATTTAGCAGTTTATTGTTGTACACAATGTTCGGCAACTTTCTGCATAAAAATTTTTGCATTATCAAACAACATCCATTTCACCCTACTTTTACTGCTCTACCGCCAGCACTATAGTCAATAGTGTGTTTAGTATCAAATGGTACTAGTTGAAGAAGATGATAACCCCTCTTAAATGGCCATTGGCTAAAATCCTCGAACCCCTCCAAGGCAAATATGGTAAAGTCTGAGCCGTTACAGAATACTTATAGCTGATGGAGAGTTTGTTCGTGCAATAGTCCAACTCTGTAATTTGTATACAGGGTGATTCATAACTATTGGGACATAGGCTAAGGGTAGATTGTTTGGACCAAGATATGGAGATAGAACCAAATATACCTCAATAAAATATTGCTGTGGAAAAAGATAAAGGGCGTTAAAGTTGAATTTTTTTTCGTTTTTTGCCAATAATTTCACTGTATATTTATCGATTATTATCAAAATCGGCACAGAGGCATAATTTTATACAGGCAATATTATTTTATATATTATTTGACATTTTGTTACAGGGTGAGCCTCGTGAAGGATTTCTGATGATGAAATTGCTGGTAACTTTTTTTGACGAAACTTTTTAGTGATTTTTATCAAAAAATATGACATAAACATAATTTCTACATAATATTAGTACTCTTGTTCAAACACGATATTCTCATTCGTTTTCGAGAAAAACGCAATTGAACAGTTCAGAGTATCGGAAGGGGATTTCAAATATTATTTCATTTATGAAAAGTGTGCTTTGGACTATCAGATAATTGTTGTTGGTTAAAGACATTTCTTGTCAGTGAATATTTTTTGCTGCGAGTTTATAGTCGATTGTTGCATTTTTTAAAGCTGTTATATATTTTTTGGATTAAAATGCCTCGTCACAATAATTTTACGAATGAAGAAATGCAGGATACGATTTGTGTATACGCACAAGAACATTTTTGCGGGCGCTCTGCAGCCAATTGTTATATCCAGGCAGGAGGCAACCAAATCACAAAACTTTTTCAAATCTATTTCATCGTTTGGGTGAAACCGGGTCATTTCACAAAAAAAACCAAGGTGGTCGTTCGAAACAAATATCACCTAATCAAGAAGATGAAATTTTGGTTCGAATAAATGAAAATCCTACATTAAGTTCACGTCATTTGTCATCAGCGGCAGGAGTAAGTCAGTCGTCTATTATTAGAATTCTAAAAAAAGAATAGTTCCAACCTGATCATTTCACTCCTGTTCAAAATTTGCTTCCAAGAGATCTCCCACGACTGTTACAGTTCTGCTAACGTATTCTCAACAAGCATAATGATGACCGAAATTTTATTAAGAATATTATGTTCACCGATGAAGTGATTTTTACCAAACGAGGGGTATTTAATTGGAGAAACAGTCATTATTGGGAAGAAAAAAATCCGCATGTTCTGAAAGAAAGACATTTCCAGCATGAGTTTAAATTGAATATTTGGTGTGTCGTTATAGGCGACCAACTACTAGGGCCATATGTTTTGCCTCCAAATTTAAATGGAGATTCTTATTTAATTTTTTTGCAAAATACTTTTAGTGATATTTTGGACAATCTGTCACTAGCTGTAAGAAATAAAATGTGGTTTATGCAGGATGGAGCTCCACCTCATTTCCCTTTAGTTGTTAGAAATCATCTAAATTACATATTTCCTCAACGATGGATTGACAGAGGAAGTGATTTTGCATGGGCACCAAGAAGTCCTGAGTATAGCCCGCTTGATTTTTATGTTTGGGAACATATCAAGTCCTTAGTTTATGCCAATGAAATTAACTCGAGAGACGAACTCTGGAGGAAAATACAAAATGCGGCTAACTTTATAAGGGGACAGCATAATTTGTTCTTTGAAGTTCGAAAGTTCTTTATTAAAAGAATTAGAAAATGCATAGAAGTCGGAGGAGGCCACGTAGAACATTTAATTTGAGTTTGCTCTTTTTATGTTTAGTCCGGGAAAGTAAGGAAATAAAAGTCAAAAGTTTCCCATAATTGATTTTTCATTTTTAAATGAAAATATATTGACCCAGCATCACTCTCCTAGATTGTCTAATAATTTCCGCTGGAGCTTGCGACGCAAGCACAGCTCTGACCACCTAAAATTCAAGTGATTTATGCTCGTGTCATTTCTGGATGTGTTCTTACAAAAAAATCGTAGAGATGAAAATTGAAGCAAATCTTATGCTCTTGAAGGTGACGTAAATAGTTTTTCCAATAAAAAATTTTCCGATCTTAAATTTTCCAAAAATTGAAAAAATTTACGAAAATTATATTTTTGGTTGGTAATTATAAATAAAATATTAATATCGAGGTCAAAACATAGATAAATATAGAGGGCAAACTTCTTAAAATTTACATTTTTTCAGATTTGGAAAATTCAAAATGGCGGCTGCTCAAATTGGAAAGAAATTTTTTTTTCAATCGCGTCTAAATTTATGAACATTAACGATATTGAGAAACGGTTTGTTGCAACCGATAGAGTGAAAGTTATATTTTTATAAATAACATAAACAAAATTTTTAGAACATTTACCGAAAATGAAAATTTTTCCATCTAGTTTTTTCTCATTTTGGCGTTGAAAAATTTGTTTAAAATATGTTTTCACGTTATAAATATGTGTGTCTTTGAAAGACGAGTATTTAAAAAAAAATTTTTTAGATGCGATTTTTACAAGTAGAGATAAACAAATTCAAAGTCTGTTAGATTCTGTGATAATATTGATTGAAATTTTCAAATTTTGATCACTTCGCTAGGTTGTCGAATCACAACTCAACTTAAACACAAATTTTCATTTTTCTACCGTCAATTGGTCCATTCAAAAGAGAATAGTAATCCTAGCTCGCTCGGCCAAACGGTGCGGCGGCAGCTGCTTGGTGTTGTGGTGGGGGGTCAGCGCTCGTTCGCAGTTGAACGAAGCTCAAGCTTTTATTTTGGTTTTCTTTGTAAAAATTTTGCATTTGTGGTTTGCTAATAGTATGGTTATTATAAACCATTATGTATTGCTAGAAATAAGATACAATGATATTTATAATTTATATCTATAAATCCATTTATTATATATATTATACATAATTTGGAACGTAGATACTAAGAATAATATTTATTCACAAATTTACATCTATTTCCTACAAATTCTCGCCCTTTTTGGTCTCTGAGGAAATGGCTCTGTACAATTTTCCTCGTCATTATCATTAGCAAACAAATCCTCATCGATATTATTGCTACTATCAATTGCAAGTTCACAATCAACTAATTGAGTCATATCAAAATTTAGCGCATCACTCAGAGATTCATTATCATCCTCGTCATTGTCAAATACCGTACTTACAATTTCGATGTTACAACAGTTTTCGTCTTCGCAATTTTTACATAATATCGTACAATGTATGCCAACTTTTTTACAACCACACCTAGTAGTAGAGCACCCTGTGGTACAAGAACACGAAATAATGTTCAATAATTCGTCGGGTACGAGTACGTCGTCAGTCATGTTAGTAAGGGTATTTTGGGCGTTCGAAGAGAATGAGCGCTGACCCCCCACCAAAACGCCAAGCAGCTGCTGCCGCATCGTTTGGCCGAGCGAGCTAGGATTACTGTTCTCTTTTGAATGGACCAATTAACGGTAGAAAAATTGTGTTTAAGTTGAGTTGGGATTCAACAACCTAGCAAAGTGATCAAAATTTGAAAATTTCAATTAATAGTATGGCAGTATCTAGCAGATTTTGAATTTGTTTATCTCAGCTTGTAAAAGTCGCATCTGAAAATTTTTTGTTTCAAAATACTCGTCTTTCAAAAACAAACATATTTATAACGTAAAAAGATATTTTAAAGAAATTTTTCAACGCCAAAATGAGAAAAAAAATTTTTTATTTTCGGTAAATGCTCTAAAAAATTATGTAAAAAATTTTTTAAAAATTTTGTTTATGTTATTTATAAAAATATAACTTTCACTCTGTCGATTGCAACAAACCGTTTCTCAATATCGTTAATGGTCATAAATTTAGACGCGATTGAGAAAAAAAATTTGCGCAGCCGCCATTGTGAATTTTCTAAATCTGAAGAAATGTAAATTTTTAGAAGTTTGCCCTCTATGTTTATCTATGTTTTGACCTCGATATTAATATTTTATTTATAATTACCAACCAAAAATATAATTTTCGTAAATTTTTTCAATTTTTGGAAAATTTAAGATCGGAAAATATTTTTTTGAAAAAACTATTTATGCCACCTTCAAGAGCATAAGATTTGCTTCAATTTTCATCTCTACGATTTTTTTGTAAGAACACATCCAGCAATGACACGAGCATAAATCACTTGAATTTTAGGTGGTCTGTGCTGTGATCGTCGAAATAGAAGCCTTAAGATACAAGTTTTTTATTGTACGTTACTTGAAATCTCCTTTTGATACTCGGAACTGTTCAATTGTGTTTTTCTCGGAAACGAATGAGAATATCGTGTTTGAACAAGAGTACCAATATTACGTAGAAATGTTGTTTCGTCAAAAAAAGTTACCAGCCAATTTCATCATCAAACAATCTACCGTTAGCCTATGTTTCAATAGTTATCAATCACCCCGTATACTTAGTAGATCCTCTAGTTCTTACAAGTCTTACTCATAGTTACTTTTTTTATTTAAAAGTTAAATTATTGTTAAAACTGGTTAGAAGTAAAATTATAATTTAAAAACTCCAAAAATAACAAAAACAAAACTACCCATATAATCACAAAAATTATAAAACTTTTTTTTCTTTTTATAGATGCTATGACTCACAGAAGTATTGTAAAATCTAACTGTACCTTAAACATTTTTTTATAATTCGCGTACAAAAGATACTTCATTATAACATTGTTTACAGTGTCACAATGAAGCTATTTGAACACTGTTATAGTAATTTTTAGTGTACAATTGATTATTGAATTTAGTTATATTTTTATTTGACATTTGACTTTAACCTTGACACCAATTCTAGAGTGGAGATGCAGAACGGTCTATGTGCCAAAAATAAAATTCGGAGTAAATGCAAAAAACGTTTATTATCTGGCTAAATCACAAAAAAATTATCCTCTATAGATATTTACCTAAACATCTGAACTTAATGAACACAAATATAAACAAAATAAAAAATTTTAACCGGCTACAATATAACATCAAAAACAAAAACCTCTGGAATGTTCTAAGTCTTTCAGACTGTGGCAAGTCAAAATGGTCCAACTCCAAAGACACATTCTATACTATAGTTAAGCACTCCTTCCGATATGTTCTTTAGTAGCCGCAATAATATTTTCGCAATAGGCATGAAGTTGTAAAGGAATGTAGTCAATCATTCTATATTTCTAAGTTTTTCGGCCGTAACCCTATTTTGGCACTGTAGCGGAAGTAATTTGATTTAGCTTTTTGCCTTTTTTTGAAAACGTTACACGTAACCCATGATTCAATGTCGCTGAATGTTTTTTTTGTTTTTATGAGTGTTGGGTTGTCCCTGTCGATTCGCAGCCACGAAACTTGTGATATTTGTAATTTGGTCGTGTTAATAAATTCGTTCAGTGCTTGTGCAAAATCTTTAAAATCATTTTTTTCTCGATGTACAGTCTTAAAAGGATTTTTGTGACGGGCTGCAGCAATCATTTTTTCCAAATCATTGAGGACGAAACATTTTGATACCATTTTCCGCTTTTCTATCTGAGCGAAATCGCGGTCAAATGATAGATAGCTGTGACCGCTAACCAAAAATTTGTGATCTATTTGCTCAAAAACTCCTGTAGCAACAAGGTGAATAAGGAACATTGAAAAGATCCTATTTTTAGGTTGGCCAGTGCAGTTGTCGCTCCAAAATACAACCTTTTGCTTTTTGGCAAACATTTCGGTATGCTGGGTGAGAACTCTATATAAAGCCGATGCAATTTCATTACCGCCCCTTCCTGTAACAGTTTCATCCCACAGACACATTATACCAGTTTCTGTATCAGATATGTGTATATCAAAATTGAAGCAAGAAATTTGGCGACTGTAAAACATATCAGAGTGGGTATAAATAGTACTTGTTCTAGGTCTATTGAGATCACATTGCGGTCGTAAGTAATAGACTGAGAGGCAATAATGTCTTTATTCATAGCGGTTCTTGCACTCTCGGCCTTTCTGTGATGTAGCTGCAATCGTGCCGAAAGTGCTTGTTTTTCTCCATCTTTGTTTGAGCTAGATTCAATTTTGTTGCTCAGAGAATCGCATGTTGAACAGGTATCTGACTTAGGACTGCCAAATCGAAGCATTGGAAAATCTATATGGAAAATGGACGAATACAGCTTATATGTTGCGATAGTATTCGGAAATGTCTGTCTGAAAGCAAGAAACATACGATTTAAATTTAAATCAGGGCTTAGAAATTCTCTGATCGATTTTCTGCGACTGTAATGATTGCTCTCTCTGGGGAAACTATTTATATGATCTTTGATCTGCTGCTTTAAATCTGTTGTAAATTTCATGCGTTTACTGTTTTTACCACGTCCATCTGTAAATGATACCTTTCCCCGTTTTTTTCTTTCAATAAGCTCCTGAACTTTTCTGTGACTAAGTGAAAAAATGAAATTGACTGTCTCGACCCTTACTCAAATGTCCAGAATGTAATGCTGTCTATTTGGGTCAGACCCTTAGGAATTTTGAAATACGATACAGTGAGCACTTACGAGCATACATATTAAAACAACCAGATAAATCCCACTACGCAAAACATCTACTTGACACCAATCATTCATTGACACCTAACACAGAACTAGAAGTGCTGCATATTTGTGAAAAGAAACAAGAACTGGATTTCCTTGAAGAACTGGAAATTAGAAGACATTTAAGAAACCCACAATATGAAGTTGTCAATGAACAATTAAATCTAGGGAGTTCTCCACTAATAAACTGTCTTCTTAAGTGATAATTGTAAAGATCAGCAGATATCGTTTTCCTGGTTTTCTATATCATTGCACAGTTATACTGATCTTAATTGGAAAAATGATATCCAGGATATCACCATAGCTTCAATATTTGTAATATCACATCTTCTTCTTTTTTCTATAAACATATATTAAGCCAATCACAAGTTAGGTTACTTCTTGCTCTAGCCAAAAATAACTACTAAACATCAGGCATAAAATGAAATGTAACTTCTGTCATTCTGACGATGATATTGATTTATCGAAACAATTGTCAATTTTTTAGAATTGTCAATAACTTTTATTATATTGTGGAATTAACTAGAGACCGTGAGCTTCATTTAAAAACACTGAAAAAATGAAATTAACTGTCTCGACTCTTACTTCGTGGAATCTGCTAAGTGAAAAAATGTTTGAAATTGTGCTGATCTTTACCATCCGGGATTGTATAATAAACAGTACACTATCTATGGCTGGCTTCTGGACTCTCGTATGCTCCGTGACGTCTTCTGTTCACCTTACCCACTCGTATTAGTCCCAAAAGAAACGTACCCTGTTTTTCGTAATCAGCGGTTGCATACAAATCTCGAAAAAGCGACGTTTTCTGCTCAAAAGATATCGAGTTGCTATGGTATCGGCAGGAACAGACCGCCTAAAACAAAAATATTAAGCTTAAACGCCGCGTTTTAGTCAAAGAGGTTAAGAAAATTTTATTTACCTCAGCTGTTGGTGCTTTTTTTACTGAAACCTCGACGCCCTTGTAGTTTTTGTATGATAATCCAACTAATTTTAACTTTTTTCTTTCTTTTCTAAAATTATATCTTTGTTTTTTATTCACATCTGTTGATATTACATTGCCCGTAACATCTGCAGTGGCATCCATCTTGTATCAAACTAACGTGTAGTAACTGGCACATAGACCATTTCAACCGAAAATGCGCTGGCGGACTTAGACCTACCCCCACTTTCGGTCTAATATTTCCATTGAATAAAAAGTAAAGGAAGGAGCAATAAACACAAGTTTGGTTGATCAGGATGGTTGTTGCATATGGCGGACGGCAATATCCGTTTTACCATATGCGCGCTATATAAAATTATTTTGTAGCAAATAAAAAAATTAGATACTACATATAGGGACATCCAAAAAAAAACTAATTAGAGTAGGCGTTGAAATTTTGATGGTTATGTAGATACTGAGTAAGAATGACATTTTAAACCAGAGAACACGTGTTTTGTTTCTAGTTTAAAATAATATTTTATGGTTAAAGATTAGAGTGGCTACATAACAAACAAAATTCCAAAGCTTACTACAATTATGATTTTTTTGGATGTCTCGATAAAAAAAACAAACAGAATTCACAATTAAAATTTTATTGACCTTTAAATATAATTAATTTTGTTAACGCGTTCCTTATATATTCTCTACTAATCCTATTTTTACAACTAGAACTTAATCTTATGTTTAAGAAAATTTCTAGAACACTTTTTAATAATAAAATATTATGGTTTACCAATGGAGTGGTATCATGTGGAATCATATTGAGAAAAATTTTTTTGTCTTTAAAGTCATTTAAAACTTTTATTATTATTTTATTTTTATTAATTTTTAAGTTTTTAAAATTGTTTGTCAGGCGCCTCAAAAATTTTTCAGCAATCACACATATATTAATGATATCCTCACTGGGGTATGTTAGGCAGTGCCTTGACTTTAAATTAATTAAAGAATTTAACAAGTTTTCTCTATCACCATATAGTTGGGAAACACAATATTCACATTTTAACTTTCTCCCCAATTTAAAACTCACAAAACCTGCTATATATGTGAGTACTTCCAAACTATATGATGATAGAGAATCTACCTGAAAGGCATAATTATGTTCATCTATAAATTTTAATATGTCATCCTCATTATCATCATCATTTCTATGTGCAATAGATTCATTTATTATATTTATTGCAGATTTTTTTTCACTACCAATATTTAAAATATTAATTTCTTCTAGGGGAACGCAATTTCCTGCGCCCCCTTCTCTTATTTCAGCATGAATTAGAAATTTTTTAAAAGCAGACATAAACTGCCTGCATGTAGGATTATTATTATAACCACCATGTGCTCTTATGGAACTAAAAAATAATTCTATATGGTCTTGATTTAATTTGTATGTGGGCAAAAATAAAAGTTTTTTATCATTAACGTATTCCTCATAAATACTAATAATTGAACTCATACCCATTAGTATACCAGTAAATCCAGCTTTTCTCTTAGAGTCTAAAACTGGACAACCCGAAAGTTTTAAATTTAAAATATAGTCTTTAAATTCATCCCAAATTTTTTTTATATTATTAATATTGCTGGGACAAACTGCTTGTTTATAACTAAAATTGCTCATTTTATGTGAATTCATTATATCAAAAGCATTATTCATAATTAATATAAAGTTAGCAGTAGGGCCGCTGCCTTGAAAATCTTCTAGTTTTAAAATGTCTTTATAAAAAATTAAAGAATCGGCCACAGATTTGCTCAATAATTGAGTGGCTAACTTAACTTTCATTTTCTGTCTGAAAAAGTCTATATGTTTTCTTCTTAATTTGTTTCCTAAATGAAATCCTTCTTTTTCTTGCAACTCATTAAGTTTAATAACATAATTGTAATCAATTAAATCCCCATTTTTATCAGTAAACGTTTTAATATCTCCAAAACAATTTCTAATTAATTTAATCATATGTACTGGATCTGGCATTAAAAAATATTTAGTATTGTCTATAATTATATGTGATTGTATATTATTTTTATTAAAGTTATAATTTAACTCCTTGCACATGCTAAAATTAGTGGCAGTTCCGTCAAAAGTTATGTTTGTTATTTCAATTCCTACATTTTTTAAAAGATACAGTGCCTGTTTGACTAAAGCTGCCTTTTGTGAGCTATTTAGTGAAGATATAAAAAAATAGCCTATTGGTAATTTCCATGGCTCATTGATACACACTATCATAAAAACTAAAACTTCTTTTGCTATTTCTTCACAATCTCCCTGCAACTCGTTTCCATAATCCACATATCCATAATATTTGTCATTAGAATATTCTAAATGCTGACGAATGGCAATTTCATCAAAAACCAATGAACAAAATAATGGTTTTTCAGTATTTTCCATTTTTGATTTTAAGAAATTAATGGCTTCTTGGCTAAACCCCGGCTTTCCATTTATAGAAGAATACCATTTTGACAAAGTTTTTGGGTGAGGTAAACAATTTTGAAATGTTCTCCGAACATAACTATATGCTTTCGGAGAAAAAAAATGTAGGGTCACTGCAAATGCTCTCACTTGTTGCTCGTACTTCCGTTTTACCTTCTGTTTGATAGGTTTTCTAAAAAGTCTGTCAATTATTTCTTTGTTTGGGCCAAAATGTTGCAATAATACATTTTCATGGTCAGTTGACAATAAGTTTTTTCTTTGAAGCACACTTACCATTGACTTAAGAGAAGTTATATTTTATCTCTGCCCCCAAACAATTTTCTGAAGTTTTCGAATTTTCGTACTTTTTAAAGCATCATTTTTTTGCAAATCCATAATTTTTCTTTTTAATTGTCTTTTACGTGGGGTATCTTCTGTACATGGATTTATAGAAGGATCTCGAGTAGGTGTTTCTGCCCTGGATGATGGTCCTGGTAGAGGGTCACCTTGGTTTTCAGATGACTCAATAGATGTAAGTTGAACTGGATTAAATTTCCTTACCTGTAAAGTTTAAATACATGTAAATCAACATTACTAAATATAGAAGAAAACAATTTTGATATACCTATTTATAAAAATGAACAAATAATATAAGGAAATACTTACATATTTCAAACGATCGACTTTTATTGTGGGTAGAGCTTGGGACCACAATCTAACTTTTAGCTTTGAGGTTCGATCAAAACATTCATTATTGAAATGTTGAGAACACAATACACTTGTTCTTATAGGTGTCCAATCTGGTTTATTAACAAAATTCGTCCACAATTTGCTTTTCTGACAATCTTTAGGAAAACTAAAAACATATTTTTATGCATCAAACTTTTATAATCAATATTTACACATTATAAATAAATCCAATTTGAAAAAATGCAAATAAATATTTCTTAAATGTATAGTGTTACAACAGTTAACTTACTATTTTTATTTTTATGTTACCCCTATGTCTTAACCTTGTCATTCATCAAAATATGAAATGTTTATTTTGCATCTTTTATATTATTTAAAATTAATATAAATTAAAGTATAAAAGAAAACAACTTACCTATGAAAAGTGATGCCTAAAGATTTATTTTTAGGGGTATTGGAGCAACCGCAGGCTGCACAACTAACCATTTTGTTTGTAGTCTAATTACTAATATTTCAACACTTAAAACACTATTCTAATTAATCCTAATAAACACTTATTTAAATACAAAACAAAAATACAAGAAAAACTAATGAAAAACACTATAAAATTATTATAAAACTTCCAAAAGCAAAAACGTACTCTCCAACCAATGCAACAACAAAATAAAATGAGTCATACTTGGTTGTTCAAGATGGCTACTTCCGTCTTGCTTTCTCTCTATGAGTGTAGATAGTAGCTATCCTTCCTTTACTTTTTATTCAATGAATATTTCCTACCTTTAACTCTCGTTTTGGCACATAGACCGTTTCGTAGGTTATTGGCCATGGCACGTAGACTCTAAAATTGATAAAATATAAAATTTCGAGTATGTGGCACTTAGACCGTTTTGCATTTCCACTCTAGAATTATAAATAAAATGGTCTAGCGTTGCTCTAACTAGCAAATTATTATACTAAAGGTAAATTAGAATAATTTATATATTAAAAATATTAATGAATAAAGTACGTTAACGTTTATTTATCAATGATTTGTCAATTGTTTATTTTTATATTGTATAGTATCAATATATAGGTATACAAAACGTTCGATTTTTGGGATAATTTACCAGATATCTATGTGAAGATGTATTACAGAAATAATTCTGTTCATGATATAATATAAATAGATCGCAAGAGCATATAGGAAGAAGCTCTCTTTTAAACAAATAATTATCCTCTTTCTGCTTAAATGAAAGTTTGTTTACAGCTTACACAATTATTCGGTTATAATATGTCAAAAGTCAGAAGTGCTGAATAAAACCATCTGTGATCTGACAAATTAGGAATCTACAGAATAGCCAACTTAAATTCAAACCACTCCTCCTAGTTTAAAAACAGGGATTATATGAAATTCTATTTTATTTAAATAATTAAATAAATGAGAGTTATAAAAAATATTGTGTAAAACTTGTGCCACAATGAATTTCTGTAGTACTCGTGATTTGCACAATGCACCGCTTCGCGGTTCGTTGTGCAAACTTCACTCGTACTACAAAACGAGTCATTGTGACACTTGTTTTACAAATAACTATAATCAGGCTTATAATTTCAAGGAAAACTTAAAGAATTGAACATTGAAACAAAATAAATGTCATAATTATCTGTTAGAAAAATTGCCACTTTACTGGCACTTTGAGTTGCAAAGTTCTTGTTTTTGCGACAGCTGCATTTGTCATACTTACAGCCACCTTTGCAAGTACAACGACTGTATCATTGCCCGCTACATTTGGACGACAATCTTACACTCTCTCTCAATGAAATCTCTGTATTCGGAACATCTGTAGGCGAAATAAACTTTTCCTTGCACACTGCTTTCTAGAATAAAGTTGATTCAAAACACCATGTTTCGTTCCCAATTTATAAAGATTAGCGGGTGTTATTTCAATTACAGTAGCAAGTATATTTCTTTCGTCACTACGAGCTCGATCGACATCTGGAACCCGGACCCCCACTGCATCGTCAACATTAGCTACGGGATATTTAGCATCAGATGCATCCAAAAATTTTTCGGCTTCTTTCAGCAAATTAATTAAAGCTGATTTTCTAAGAAGCATAACATTTTCTGTCTTGCGCTTCACGTTTTGTTCTAATGAAAGCGTTTCGTCTTCAAATATTGAATTTAAATTCAAAGTTTCTTCATCCTGAGCATCGAAACTAATAGGTGATGAACATAAATGTATTGCATTGTCGGCGGATTCCACATATTTTGTTTTGTTGGAGTCTATTTTATCATTTTCAATGGATTCTCTTTGGCCTGTTTCATTTTCAATGGAACGCACCTATAATTTCATGGTTTCGTTCTTTTCTTATTAAATGCTAACGTTTCCAGCGCCATCTCTTAACAAACGGTTATACATATTAAAATTTAATGTAGGGATATAGTTGCTCATATATTTAAATTCAATTATTCATGTATAAGTTACATAGACCATAAATTCAAAATTAATTTATGCAACACACAACACAACCAGTGGAATAACTGACACCTCTCTGTACATGATTGTGAACATTAACTCTTGGTGATTACTCCTTGACGATATAGATGACACAGAGATAATTTGGGATTCCCGGCCTGGCACAAACGTTAAAACGATTCATTTACATACAATCATTATAATTTTGATCCTTCGTTTATTTTCTGGTGTATTTAGCAGGCTTTCTATACAAAATTGTAAGTTAATTGTAAGAGTTAACACTATAGCGCCAAGGATTAGTATACTTTGGAAGTAAAAGAAGATAATAATCTAGTGACATGTTTATTATGTGGAAAAACACTTAAAACTTCAGGTAACACCACAAATTTGAAAAATCACTTAAAATCGATTCATACAAAAATTCTTAATGACAAACAATCACAGGAGCCAGGATAAAATAGACCTAGTATATCAACTAATACCGTTTCGGACATGGAGAAGGACAACGACTATAGTGAAACTGAAGAAATGTCTGATTCCGAAACTTGTTCCAATGTAAGTACCAATACTAGTAGTATTAGTACGATGCAAAACAAGTTTTAAACGACAAAAAACAATAAACGAAACATTTTCCCAAATTACATCTCATAAAGAAGGAGGTAATAAATATAATAAAAACAGCACAACCATTTTATAAATGATGTGTCACGATTTTCAGCCAATAAGTATTGTCGAACAGGAAGGTTTTCGTGAGTTGTTGAAAGTAACAGCACCTAGTTATAAAATACCCTCTCGGAAAACATTTGGAGTGTTATTAAATAAAAAAAATTAAGGTATTTCCAATATTTACAAAACAAAAATACAAGATGCTGCTTAATCATACTGTCTTACTACAGATATATGGACTGAACCTTTTAATACAAAAAGTTTCTTAGGCATTACTGTTCATTTTCTACAAAATTATAAGTTAATGTCCTTAAACATAGGAGTATTTGAATTAGGTCAAAGACATACAGGTGATTATATTGCTGAAAAGCTAAAAATCATAAATAAGGAATGGAACATAGAAAATAAAAAGATCACAGCAATTATAACGGACGGAGCAGCAAATATGAAACTGGCAGTTGATCTTATAGTGGTAGACAAACAAAAACGTATTCCTTGCTTTGCTCATCAGATAAACCTGGTGGTGGAGAGAGCAATGCAAGGCGATGAAAAATCAAACGAAATAATTAATAAAGTTAAGAAACTTGTTACTTGGTTTAAGCAAAGTTATGTAGCTAGCAATAAGTTACGTAGAGCCCAAAAAGGAGAGGAAGAGCGTTCTGCCAAAAAATTAAAACAAGGCGTAGCTACTCGCTGGAATTCGACCTTTCACATGTTAGAAAGATTCTTAGAGTTAAGAGAACATGTAACCTCAATCGTAAATAAATTTGACAGTGCACCAGTTATGTTAACTGGTAAAGAAATGAGAGAATTGGCAATTATCAAAAAAGTTTTAGAACCTTTGGAATTAGCGACAAGAGACATATCAGGGGAGAAATATGTGACAACGAGTATCATTATACCTCTGATCTACAATCTAGTAAACTCTTTAAAGGCGATAGCGATTGAAC
Organism: Galeruca laticollis; assembly: GCA_963921935.1. NCBI lineage: Eukaryota > Metazoa > Arthropoda > Insecta > Coleoptera > Chrysomelidae > Galeruca > Galeruca laticollis. The sequence goes on along the minus strand of OY998176.1, from coordinate 1,809,343 downwards.
CATCCAACACAATAGCAACACATCTAAAAACTAATTTATTAGCTGAGATTCCCAGAAGATTGGGAGCTGCTGAACAAGTACAGGGTGTCCCAAATTGGTGTGTTTTGCAGGGTATCTCGTAAACTAAAAGAGATAGAAGAAAAGCAGTTGAGATGTTATGACTTCTTTTTTTGTTAAAGTAACGATAGCCTAATTAAATCTTTAGTAACTCCCTGCGGTTGGAAGATACAGGGCGATTATTGAAAACTGTCGAAAACTACAAAGTACTATAACTTCTTAATTAAGAAAAATATAAAAAAACGTTATAAAAACTTTCGATAGATATAATATTAAAGAGTTCAGTGGCGTACAGAATTTTTTTCTTAGGGGGCTCGCTAAGGAAATATAATGCAAACTTATGTTGTTTTAAATGGGACACCCTGTATATTTTGACGTTTTTCGTTTTCTTTTTTAATTCTCATTCACCTGATATGACATATTATATATCCATTTTCAATGGTTGGAGCTACAGTGCAAATAAACCATTTATGGATGTTATCAGGTGAAACACACTTAAAAAATTGAACACTCAGTAATGAAATTTAACATTTGATTATAAGGATACTGATGGGTGACAATTTTATTTATCAAAATTATAATTAATACAAAATAAAACCATATTAAAAAAATAAAAACAATAAACTTATGAAACAACAAGAAATATTGTAACAACTAATCTACCTATAACTAATTTTAATAGAATGTAAAAATTAAATTAAATATTCAAAATGTCCTTCGTTTTCATTGATTAAAAAGTTTTTCGTTTAAATAATCTTCAACCAATTCAGCATTACCAAAAATAAAATCAGTGAACAGTGAAACAAAGTAGGTAAATATAGCTGATTATTGATTTTAAGTACCTATATTATTATTTTGAAATTATTGAATCCGTTTTTGGTAAATAACATTACGAAATAAGATGTCTGTATTTTTTTACCGATTTTACTTTTATTTCTAATTATGTTTATCCCGATATGTTGTTACATTTTAGTTTATTTACCTCAATTGACATGATTGTTATATCTTATAAGAATGTTCATTTCATCAAGTAGGCTTTGGTCCTCTTACCATTGAAAATAAAACAAAACCTGTGTTACCTGTCAGAATTAATTTTACGACGTGCAGTCTTGTCAACAACATGAATTTTGAAAATCGTGAAAAATATGATATGCATGTGGCATATATTGAATGTCAAAAGAATGTTATTGATGCGTCTGAATTATATTTTCAACGATATCCAGAAAGAAGGCAACCTGACAAGAGAATTTTTAAAAACCTCGATTCAAATTTAATCGAGTATGGATGTTTTGTAAAACCACGGCGAAAGTACGAAAAGAATCATGAAGAAAGAGAGGTACGTTGGGATATATCCAAGCTCATCATGAATCTTCTCTGCGTCAAATTGAAATAGGTGTTCCGAAAACTACTGCAGGAAGGATTTTAAAGAAATATAAATTTAGGCCTTATCGGACATCCGTTCGTCAAAAATTATACCCAAACGATTTTTTGAGACGAACACAATTTGCACAGTGGTATATAGGAAAATGTAATGAACATTCAAATTTTTATTCAAAGGTAATATTTAGCGATGAAGCTCGCTTAAGCAGTGCAAGAATATTTAACAGACATAATGAACTATATTGGAACGACACAAATCCACACTTAGTTCAGGGGATCAGGAGACACAAGGCAGATTCGGCTTTAACGTTAGTTGTTTTGTCAAACATAATAAATTAGTTTATCATATATTTGATGATAAACTAACTGCTGCTGGATATATAGATATCTTGGAAATAAACTTACACCAACTTTTGGAAGAGGAAGTGTTGGCTGATAGGGACACATTTTGGTTCCAACAAGATGGAGCACCTGCCCATAATGCTCTATTTATTGGAGATTATTTAAACGAAAAATTTCCTATAGGTGGATTGGTACTTATGGACCGGTTAGGTGGCCCTCTCGTTCTCCGGAAGTAAATCCTCCTGATTTTTTTATTTGGGGATTTTAAAAAAATAATATTTACAAGACTAACTTCGAGAGTAGGGAAGATTTATTACAAAATATTCATAACGCATTTAGAAAAATAAACCCAGTGCACATTCTCAATTGTGTAAGATCAGTAAGAAAAAGGTGTCAATTATTATTACAACAAAACGGAGGACATTTTGAACATTTAATGTAATTTTTACATTCTAATAAAATTAGTTATAGGTAGATTAGTTGTTACAATATTTCTTGTTGTTTCATGAGTTTATTGTTTTTATTTTTTTAATCTGGTTTTATTTTTCATTAATTATAATTTTGATAAATAAAATTGTCACCCATCAGTATCCTTATAATCAAATGTTAAATTTCATTACTGAGTGTTCAATTTTTTAAGTGTGTTTCACCTGATAACATCCATAAATGGTTTATTTGCACTGCACTCCAACCATTGAAAATGGATATATAATATGTCATATCAGGTGAATGAGAATTAAAAAAGAAAACGAAAAACGTCAACATATACAGGGTGTCCCATTTAAAAAAACATAAGTTTGCATTATATTTCCTTAGTGAGCCCCCTAACAAAAAAATTCTGTGCGCCACTGAACTCTTTAATATTATATCTATCGAAAGTTTCTATAACGTTTTTTTATATTTTTCTTAATTAAGAAGTTATAGTACTTTGTAGTTTTCGACAGTTTTCAATAATCGCCCTGTATCTTCCAACTGCAGGGAGTTACTAAAGATTTAATTAGGCTATCGTTACTTTAACAAAAAAATAAGTCATAACATATTAACTGCTTTTCTTCTATCTCTTTTAGTTTACGAGATACCCTGCAAAACACACCAATTTGGGACACCCTGTACAGTTGTTTGCAACAGCTATGCTACTGGACCCACGTTTCAAAAAAAATTATTTTAAAGATATATTAAACTGTGGAAAAATAGTAGATTATATTAATAATATGATTCAGAATCAAACAGATTCTCACCAAAGAAAGCAACCTGCTCCAAACCAAGTATCTATATCAAAAGGTAAAGGAACATAAATAATTTTTATTTTTGACTAATAGTTGCTTTTTTCAGACAAAAAGAGTTTATGGGGTTCTCACCAACAAATTGTAGAAGAAAAAAGTTCACATTTGCAAGAAGGCGAGAAAATCTCGGAACTATTCCTCTTTTAAAAAAATGGTGTGATTAGCTTGGATTCAAATCCATTAGAATGGTGGCAAAAACACGAGCAAATATACCTCACCTTGGCCAAAATAGCTAGAAGGTTTTTGGGAGTTGTTGCCACGTCAGTCCCATCCGAACGACTTTTTCAAAAGCCGGCAATATGGTAACTGAAAAAAGAAATATACTGCCTGGTGAGAAACTTGAAAAAATGTTATTTCTGCAGTCTGTAGATAAAACCTACTGGGAATAGCAGTAAATTAGCTACTCAATTTGTGTTTGTAACTTCCGTTCTTTTTTAAATTATATTCTGCAATGCATACTTGTCTTTTTGTCAAAGGATACCTAATATTGTAACGATCAACATTTTTCCAACTTCAAACTGATACTGGAGACATTTGGAGGCTAAAGGCTAAAGTACATTTTTGTAATATCGATATTGCAAATTATCGATATTTTGTGACCGATAATATCTGTACTTCGATATTTGCTGTTCGATATTGATATCGATATTACGTTTCGATATCCCATCACTAGCTTTGATTGGTCAGCGCGTGCCACGTGTTTGCTCACCCGCCCGCACCCCATCCAGAGTATTACTAGATTTCCCGAAAACTACATGACAATATTCACAATGTCTAGGCAATGTGATACACATGGAACTTCAAATTATAATTAACCTTCATAGGACTGGCCGGGGTCCATTTGTACCCCATGACGTATGTTTTTGCTGTATCTTTGCAAACGCAAATTTTTAAACATTGATCTCTCATCTAGCTGCAGTTTATGAATAATTTTGATAAAATATGATGTATTTAGTAGTTTTTATTGGCTGGTATAAACAAAAAATAGTTTTGTATTCCAGGAATCTCTTCAGACCCCGGTCAGCCTTTTACGTCCGATGAAATAATCCTGGTAACTGTTAGTGAAATCGGGGAATCCCATACATTTAACGTTTGTTTACTCACAGGGAATTTACCCATATAATTGTAAAATGTAAATTGCCAGTTAAAATGGGGGATTCCCCGCACTGCGATATAATTTTTAGACTTGAATATTCGGGTTAGTCTCTTGTGATATTGCGAGTAGGGTAGATCGTTTTCAAAATGAGTCAGTTTTTATTTAGAAACAATCGCAAGGGGCTTACTAACGATGAGATGTTACGTATACTTGAAAGTGATGATCCAGAGTTTGATAGTGTTATCAATGAGGAAACATCGAGTGATTTAGAAGATGAAGACATTGTCACAGAAGTAGAGGCAGAAAATGATGTAATAGTTGTTGATCAAAGTATAGAGATAACGAACCCAGAGGAACCAACAGTTAGTAACAGCCAGGGCATTCCAGTATATAAATCTAAAGATGGAACTGAGTGGTCAAAAATTCCAGGAAACACAAAAGTTAGACGTTCAAAAGCTAATATTCGGAGACATGCTCTAGGCCTTACATATTACAGTTCTGATATCTCAAGTATAAAAAACGCTTTTCTTCTTTTCCTATCTCCGGATATTCTGAACATAATAGTAACCGAAGCAAACAGAAAGGCACAAACATATTATGATAAATGGAATATAGAAAATCCGAATAAAATTAAAGTTGTTGTACCTGTTGATTCTACAGAGATTGAAGCTTATATTGGACTGTTGCTTATTCTTGGTGCACTTCAAGGATCGAAAGAGGCTATCGATATGCTCTGGTGTCAAGATATTTCTTACTGTCGTCCTATAATTCCTGCTGCAATGTCAAGAGACAGATTCAAACAAATTACTTCATTTTTACGCTTTGATAATTTTCAAACAAGACAAGAACGAAAATTAGTAGATAAACTAGCTCCGATAAGAGATATATTCGATATTTTCACTTCTAATTGTAAAAAATCACTTAATCTTGGCGACCATCTATGTGTAGATGAGCAGCTTGTACCATTTAGGGGTAAGGCACCATTCCGAGTCTATATGAAGAGTAAACCTGATAAGTATGGAATCAAAATATGGGCTCTTGTGGAATGCACCACTTCTTATATTGCAAACATGCAAGTTTATTTGGGTAAGTATTTGAAAAGCAATATAGGCAAACTTTATATTCCTATGTATCTATTAATTTTTAGGAAAACAAGGTAACAAAGCGGAAAAGGGTCAAGGTCAAAGGGTTGTCCTAGATTTGACAGACCATTTGGAAGGCGGATTTGGAATTACGACCGATAACTTTTTTACAAGTTTAAAACTTGCTGAGTTGTGGAAAAAAAATATTACTTTATGTGGAACCCTCCGGAAAAATAAAACATTTATTCCCAGGGAACTTCTACCGGCATCGTACAAGAAAGAGTTTTCAAGTATGTTTGCTTTTAGAAATCAAAGAACGCTAGTATCCTATGTTCCAAAACAAAAACATGCTGTCATCTTACTTTCAAGTGAGCATACTGATAGTAAAGTAGCTGGAGAAGAATAGCACTATAAACCAGAAATTATTCTTCATTACAACAAAACAAAAGGTGCTGTCGACACTTCAGATAAGTTGGCCAAAGAATATACAGTGCAGAGAAAGTCAAACCGCTGGCCAATGGTAATATTTTCGCATCTTATAGATATCGCAGGAATAAATGCTTATAAATTGTGGTTACTGCAAAACCCGGATTGGCGAAAAAACAGTTTGGATAAACGTAAAATGTATATTTTGGGACTCATAAAGAAAAGCGTTTTCCGGCGATATAATAATAAATACATTCAGACGAATAGAAAACGGCATATGACAGACGTTTTTCACGAACTACTGGATGTAATAGAACATAGAGTTGAACAACAAAATATTACCAGGGGGCGCTGCCATATGTGTCAAAGAGGAAAAGAAGAAAATCCAGAAAAATATGTATTAGGTGTAATAACTTTGTGTGCCTAGAACATTCAAAATCGGAGATAGTTTGTAAAAAATGTTAAAATGATATGTAGCTAGTAGTATTAGTGATTAGGGTATTTTGTATTTTTTCGTGATGATTTTTGACTAATAAATGGTTAATAGTAAAACTTTAATAAAACTCCTTTTCTATATATTTAATTTAAAGAAAAATACAGCATTTCTGCAATTTTACGCATTCTTCCATCGTCTTCTAGGACCCCAGTTAGTCCTTTTCGTAAAATTTTGATGTCCGTCCCATGAAGGTTAATTACTTCGCCCTAAGTAGCTTGTCATTATTCATAATGCCCAGGCATTAAGAAAAATGCCCCAATTTATTACTTGGTCTATAACAGATACGTAAGCAGAGCAAAGGGAAGAAAAATAAACACGGTCAAATATAATGAATAGAATGTGATAAACACCATTCATAAGTACTGACAACTGAATATGTTTTTATTAAAAATGTCTGTTTTACTATCAACTTTATCACCTTTCCGTGAGAATTGTAAATATGGACGTTTTTAAGAATGTAAGCATAAATAAACTTACCTTAAATTCTCTACGATGTCACCTTTATCTTCATTGATCAGCACCATATTTCCATACCATACCATGCCATACGCCATAGCGGCTTGCTTCCACATATTTACTTACATCAGTGACATACAATATAATCACGCTATCATCTCCTTATGGGTACACCCTCTAGTCCACTACATTAGAGCAGCCTAAAGTAAATACCCGTTGTTTCCAGGGAACTAATTTTCCTCAAGAATCGTTTGGTTACTATTCATACCATATAGTACGAATTATGTATACCAAATTGATTATATAAAAAAAATAGCTTATCCCAACAGCCTTGTCCTTGTAGTTCGAGAAAATCTTACCGGACAACCCACACATTTATGGATACAGACATACGAAAGAAAACACCAAGAAGATCAAAAATATTCTCCAACTTATAATACTCGATATAGTTACAGTAAACTATAAGACCCAACTATTTTATCTAGAAATATTTTTTTCGAATCCAAAATAGGGGAAAATTTGAATTAGAAAATCATAAAAAAATCACCACCTATTATATTTTATTAGTAATATTAAAATAACATACTTTATTGTTTTGATTTTAATTAGCGTAAATTTTAAGAAGAATATTGAAAAGTTTGAAAAAAAGCAAATTATGCAATTTAAATGAATTTTCTCAATTATTGGCAACTTTGGAAAAAATCGTTATTCATCACAAAAAAAATGATTATCGTAATTTTATTTATATTTTTCTCAATAACTCAAAAATTAATTCTCAACTCATTTGAACTTTATTATGACAAAATTTCCAAAACTATCACCAATTCCTACTGATATTTATATTAATCACAACAATGCTTAAAAACAAACTCAAAATCTTCCGACTTCTTCCTACTGGATGCTGTAGATCGTGGTCATCGATCCCGGCTTCAAAGAGTTTCAAAAACTACAAGTCTTTATTGTACACAGAGATAATATGTGATTCAACCATAGAAATATATATAAACTAGAATGCCAAAACACTGAAAATTAGCTGACGCCTGGAGTTTTTGCGCTCATGTACTTTTGAGTTTGCGCAATGCAGAAGGGCATATACGTCCTTTGGTATGTAATTTTGTTCACGCGTATCCTTATCTATTGGCACTCTAGGTTTATATACAATTTCTATGGATGCAACTAATCCACAAAACAAACACAATGTAATAAGTTTTATAACTACAACATTAATTCTTGAATACATTTTATATAAAATGTATGTAATAAAAATTGAAAAATAGTAGATTTTATTTGGGCACCACTCAAGAATAAGAAAAATATATATATTTTATAGATTATTAATGTTTTATTGTGCTTTTAATGATTGGAGCCCAGAAATAAAATATAGTAAAGGGTGACCTGTTTGACCAAGTATGGACAGTAGCAACAATAAAAATGGAAGTAAATGAAGAAAAGAAAACAAAGCAAAGTAGAAGGTGGAATCTATAGAGATAAAAAGCCAACGGAATAAGAAGAAAATACGCAGAAGCATTGCAACAAAAGTTATTCAGAAAGTAAGAACATAATATATAAGAACAGACGACAAAAACTAGAAAAAGTATAATAGAAAACGAAGAGGGAATTTTGGGTACAGAAGAAAATATCAAGAGAATGGTTTAATGAAGAGTGCAGGAAAAAAGTGTAACTAAAAAGCAAGCTAGAGACAAATAGAAATGAAGAAATAATGAAAAAGGACTTAACCAATACAGAAAAGAAAAACTAGGAACCACGAAGCTTTTCTAAAGAAAGAAAACGTAATGGATTGCACAACAGATGAAAGAAATAGAATATATACGAATATATTGAGAAACAGAATAACGGTAAAGATACCTATGGAAATATGGAAAAATAATTTTACTAATACCTACAAAAATAAGAAAGAATGCGAAAAATGAAACGAAGAAATAAAATTTGGCAGAAGATGAAGAAGCACCCACATACGAAGAATTCATAGGAATTATAAACCAGTTAAAACTAAATAAAACAGCAAGACCCGATGAACTTAACAGTGAATTATTAAGTGAAAGAGAAAGAAGAAAGAAAGAAAAAGATGTATACTCATATCAATACATAAAAATTGATACAATTGAAATTTTGAAAAAATTGTGGAAAAATAGGGGTTCATATTTTAATTTAAAATTATTATATAGTTTGAATATTGGAAAATAGTATTTTGGAAATATTGGAACTGTTTGAATGTATTTGTTTAATTTTTCTTCATATTCGGAAAACAATTTATACCTCTGGAACTAACTTGTGAAAACAATATTTCAGATAGTATTTTAATTTGTTTCTAATCATGCAACGTATTTTACCATAGAAGTTTTTAGGCACAGTATATTGTAATAATATAAAAAATAATCATTTTTATTGAATTTATTCAATATTTTGTGGATCATTTAAATTGTTTCTAACTATGAAATAATTGAAGCCTGAAGTATGTTTATCAATAATCTAAATTATATTATCGTTCAATGTACCTAAATCATAAATATCCCAGACACACTTCTGGAATAACAAAAATAAAATTAGCAACTGACAATAAAATTAAGAAAATATAAGTTTTGGCTCAGCTTTACTATGCCTCTGATTGAGTTCAAGGATCGTATTTTTTACAGATAGGTCTTATTATAAGAAATGTTTATACCAAGTTGCAGAAGCGTATATTAATGGGTATATAAATTTTCAAAATTAGTTCTGTTCGACTTTACGGATAGAATAAATTCAGTTGATATAATAAAATAATATAGTAATCTCTTTTATTGAAACATTTATAGTGTTTAAAATATGTTTCATTCTCATTTACGTTTCTATGTAAGTTCCCTTTGTAATATAAATTCTATGAACAAATGTTAATAATAAATTTATCATATGTTTTACTGTGAGCAATGCAGCAATGTGAAGAAAATAAACTCTTGTTAGTTTGTTCTAAACTTTCGATCATTTATTGTAACCATTATCAAAGAACGATAAAAAATATAAATTATGTATGTTTAAAATTAAATTTAAGGTGAAAAACTAATTGAAGTTAGTCACAATATTTATAAAATCTTTGAAATGGAGAAAAAATATCATATCGATCAGTCTATTACCTACTACAAGTAAAGATCTTGAAAGATTGATATTAAAAATGATCAGCCAGGAACATGACCTACACACACTCCTTCCAAATCATCCATTTGACATCCGAGAACACCACACTACTACGGAACAAGTCCACAGGACAATCAATGAAGTCTCGAAGATAAGAAATACTGCAGCTCACAAGCTTTCGGCAAAGTGCGGCATTCAGGCCTCCTCTTTAAACTAAAAAACAACATTTCCCATAACTTTTACCTGCTCCTCAAATCCTACTAAACAAGAAGACACTCAAACCAGTTTTCAACACAATTAAATCCGGCGTACCTCAAGGTAGCTTTCTTGGACCACTGATCTTCTCTATTTACACCTAATATACCTGAAACTGTAAACACCACTATGGCATCTTTTGCTGATGACGTAGCAGTTAATGAAAATCCAGATAGAGCTTCAAAAGACCTCCAATAACACCTTAACCTCCTTGATGACTGGTATAATAGATGGAGAATAAAAGTCAAGCAAACCAAATTGGTACAAGTTACTTTTACAACTCGACATAACTGCCCACCTTTAGTAATTAATAATATATCTATACTTATCAAAACCGAATAAAAGTATCTTACATCGAAGGCACACATCAAAACCAAACGTGGGTCAGTAGGTCATCAATTTCTGACAAATCATTTAAAACCCGATAGTTTCATTTAAAAACATAATTATATTCCACACAGTAAAGTAAATTTTATATAGTCATTTTATGAAGGGGTTGGAAGAGATGTTTAATATAAATATTATAATGTTACCAAATCAAAAACTGATTATTTTCATATAAAGAAATCGTAACTTTTTAAATGAATAATAACTTATTATGAAAACAAAATAAAATATATCTTCTTACACATTAATATTGTTGGCAACGTTGCCCAGTGGTTCCTTTTCAAGATTTCAAAATTAAATGTGAACAATCCCCATTATTTTTTCATTAGGTATTGTCTTCTACTTTCTAATAGTGTAAGTTTTATTTTTAGATTCAGCACTTAAATTGAATTTTAGTCATTTTAAAAACGTATAGGTAGGTATATTAGGCCAGGAGAACTACTTCCAAAAATGGCTGTTTTTGGAAAAAATTCCGAACAGGGTATGCTCTACGGAAAAAGGTAGAAAAGGTGATTACAAATACTGGGTAAAAAATTCAACGCATGGATCTTTTCCTTAACGAAGGTGTGGGGGTGGAAAGAGGTGAATAACGGTTTTTCACGATTTTCGGCGTAAATACTGGTTTTATCGAAAAAAATTGAATAGATATGTTGTAGATAATTAAAAAATCTACAACTTTCTTGTAAACTATTTTTTGACATAACCTGAAAATATCCGAGAAAACTGCAAAAAACTGTTTTTTCCTTTTTTTTATTTTTCATTTCGCCAAAAATCGTCTAAACATTTTCAAATTTGGTGAAAATGTAGCTTCTTCAATTATAAGTAATTTGCTTCTTTTTGTTTTCTGTAACTTAATTGGTTTCTGAGAAATTAACGTTTTTCGAAAAAAAGACGTTTTTTTCAAACGCGTATTCAACCTTTTTTTCTCAATGTAGAAAACTACTGCTGGCGTGATTTTTTTCGTAAAAACTTCAAATTTCATTTTCTAAAATAAAAACATACTACTTCTAGCAAAAAATCTCGTGAAAATTGCGAAAAACTGAAAAATCGATTTTTTCCGTAAAAACCACGTTTTTCTATCTTTTGCGGGTCGTAGCGCTAATTTTTTACTTAAATTACACCACAATTATTATAAAACTGATAAAAAGAGAAAACTTCCAAAATTTTAAGACCTATACAATTATAATTGAATCAAAACTTTAATTTTACAACGGTAAATCTGCCAAAGTTTTGATTCAATTATAATAGTATAGGTGTTAAAATTTTGGAAAGTTTCTATTTTTCCAAGTGTTTTAATAATAGTCACGTAAAAAATTAGCCCTACGACCCGCAAAAGACAGAAAAACGTGGAAAATGAAAGTTGAAGTCTTTACGAAAAAAATCATGCCTGCAAAAGGTTTATACAGTGAAAAAAAGGGTTGAATACGTCTTTTTTCGAAAAACATTAATTTCTCAGAAACCAATTAACTTATAGAAAACAAAAAAAAGCAAAATACTTACAATTAAAAAAGCTACATTTGCACCAAATTTGAAAATTTTTGGATGATTTTTGGCGAAATAAAAATAAAGAACCAAAAAACAGTTTTTTGCATTTTTCTTGTAGATTTTTAGGTTATATTAAAAAATGGTTTAAAAGAAAGTTGTAGATTTATTAATTATCTACAACATTTCCATTCAATTTTTTTCGATAAAACCAATATTTACGCCGCAAATCGTGAAAAACCGTTTTTCACTCCTTTCCACCTCCACCCCTTCGTCAATAAAACGATCCATGCGTTGAATTTTTTACCCAGTATTTGCAATCACTATTTCTACCTTCTCCCGTTGAGCATACCCTGTTCGGAATTTTTTCCTGAAAAAATATTTTTTCGCCTGGACTATATCGAAAAGTATTTATTAATGACTTGGTATTATGAATCTTTCCCATAATAAGACCATCCGTAAAAAAATTCAACCATAAATTGATATTTAGCACAATATATGAGCAAATGTTAAAACAATTTTATTTTTGTTATTCTCAGCAACTAGCACCTACCTTTGCAAACCGCTTTTTTCTACTCGTTCATTTGTGAAATTTCTGTAACAGAAAAACGCTGTTTCATTTGAAAATTCGTCAAAAAAATATGCAAAGAAATACTAACTAAGATTTTTTTACTAAAACCGGTCCTGTGGGAAATGTGTGTCTATTATAGATCAAAAGATTCATTACTTTTATAAATTTTAAACACAAAACATTTATCTTTAATTCTGGCAAATATTTCCATTTATTAATTCAAATAATTATGAGATACATTTTCTAAATAACTTTCTAAGAATAAGAGCAAGTATAAATCGCATAGATTTGATTACAAAAAAACGTTTGGAGTGATTATCAGCCTAGTTACCACTACCAAATTTGCATTATAATATTTTTATATCCAAAATATTTCTATAAATCATAACTAACTAAGGCCCGGTCTTTAGAAATCTGAATAAAGTTGTAAATAGTATATATTCATCAAATAAGCCCTTGATTTGTTTTTCCATTATTATATTATACTACAGTTATTAGAAGCTGTAAGTTCGAAATAACGAAATAACCGACTGAAACAGATTAACTACGAATTGAGTTGTTCTCTTTTTAATTAATAATAGTTTCTAGTGTTGACGATTCTAACCTAGTTTAAATAAAATCTGTCACATTTATTTTGAAGTAGATATTTTTAATGATTTCGATGAACTCGAAAACCAAGAGATAGAAGAACGTTACCCATAATATGGGTATAATATACCGTGAGAGACGTATTGCCAATTTTGAAAGATGGGATGAGAAAGAATCGTTACGTCCTTTTCGATACAATTACAGCATTTTTTTAAATATGTACATGAAATAATATGAAACACTGATTTCAGTGCTGTCATCTAACCTAAAATCTATTTTGCAACTTACAGCGCGACCTTGAAACATAATAATTGTTTATCCTTTTCTATCACATACACACTTTGCATCAAACTATCTTTCTCACAAATATTATCAAGTCTGTTATTGTAATTTCATTGCAGCCAACGTTAAAATAGTTATTTTTGTTGTGTTAATTTACCGAATAATAAATCAATGGTTAAAATCAGTTTGAAATATATTTACACTTTATTTGTTGAATAATACCTCCTAATAAATTTATTTTTCAGTTAGTTATTAGCCATTTTATTCGCACTTGAAAAGACCGGGCCTAAGACAAACAGCTAAAAGTGAGCTGGTGACAAATTTGAAAAAATTAAAATGATAAATGTTTATATCTATGCAGTTTCTAATAGAATAAAAAACGTAAAATTGACTTATATGAGATATTAAAAGAAATAAACTTACCCATTTAAATTTTAATAACAGATAAGTTGAATTTTGCACAATTTTTATAATGTATCAATCACCACCGAATTACTCAACGTAATCACAAATCACCCACACTAACATAATGACTGTAAAATATAGTGCCTTGTTACCTTTCGGCATAAAAAACGAAGTTTCATTCGGTATCATGTCGTAAGACGACGAAGTTGATACATTTTTTTTGGAATTGATAGGTGTATAGATACTGGATAATTGAATGTCTTTTTTTTGGTAAACATTGTTAATATATTATAAAAAAGGAGCTTCTTTTTATACAGGGCAGATAAAAATAAATTTTAATAAGAGGAATTTTAGGATATTTATTTGAAACATATTTATGAGAATAATAATTATTGATAATGTTTAAATTCAATTGAAACGATATAGAGACGATCTACTTTATATACAGGACTACCAAAAATACATTGTAGTAAGAAAAATTAAAAAGTTATTAATTTGAAGGAATATATATGAGAATATTTTTAATGATATTTGTAATTGAATTGAAGGCCCACCTATGCAGGATCTTTACAGGGTGTGGTAGATATACAGGGCAAATAAAAATACATTGGTGTAAAGGGAATTTTAGAATGTTATTTATTTGAAAGAATATTTTAATGAAGTTTGTAATTGAAGTCTTATCTATATTGTGAAACGATATTTACAGGGTTTGGTAGATATACAGGGCAAATAAATATACATTGGCTTAAAGGGAATTTTAGAATTTTATTTATTTGACAGAATATATATGAGAATATTTTTAATGACGTTTGTAATTGAAGTCTTATCTATATTGTGAAACGATATTTACAGGGTCTGGTAGATATACAGGGCAAATAAAAAGAAATTGGCGTAAAGGGAGTTTTAGAATGTTATTTACTTGGAAAAATATATATGGGAATATTTTTAATGACGTTTATAATTGAATTGAAGTCTTACCTATCCTGTGAAACGATATTTACAGGGACTGGTAGATATACAGGGCAAATGAAAATACATTAGCGTAAGGAGAATTTTAAAATGTTATTTAGGCATTTGAAAAAATATATATGAGAATATTTCTATTGACGTTTGTAATTGAATTGAAGTCTTACCTATCTTGTGAAACGATATTTACAGGGCGAGGTAAATATACAGGGCAAATAAAAATACATTGGCGTAAGGAACATTTTAGAATGTCATTTATTTGAAAAAATTCATATGAGAATATTGTTAATGACGTTTCTAATTGAATTGAAGTCTTACCTATCCTGTGAAACGATATTTACAGGGACTGGTAGATATACAGGGCAAATAAATATACATTGGCTTAAAGGGAATTTTAGAATTTTATTTATTTGACAGAATATATATGAGAATATTTTTAATGACGTTTGTAATTGAAGTCTTATCTATATTGTGAAACGATATTTACAGGGTCTGGTAGATATACAGGGCAAATAAAAAGAAATTGGCGTAAAGGGAGTTTTAGAATGTTATTTACTTGGAAAAATATATATGGGAATATTTTTAATGACGTTTATAATTGAATTGAAGTCTTACCTATCCTGTGAAACGATATTTACAGGGACTGGTAGATATACAGGGCAAATGAAAATACATTAGCGTAAGAAGAATTTTAAAATGTTATTTAGGCATTTGAAAAAATATATGAGAATATTTCTATTGACGTTTGTAATTGAATTGAAGTCTTACCTATCTTGTGAAACGATATTTACAGGGCGAGGTAAATATACAGGGCAAATAAAAATACATTGGCGTAAGGAGAATTTTATAATGTCATTTATTTGAAAAAATTCATATGAGAATATTGTTAATGACGTTTGTAATTGAAGTCTTACCTATCTTGTGAAACGATAATTACTGGGTCAGGTAGATATACAGGGCAAATGAAAATACATTTTGGCGTAAGGGGAATTTTAGAATGTTATTTAATTGATTATTTTTTGACGTTTCTTAAAATCAATGAAATGCTTCTTTATTTGACACAAGGGTAAGTTTCAACCAATCATGTCATTATTATAGTGGGAATAAAGCTCTTGTGATTATTCTCGGGAATAATCACTGTTGCTTTTATTTGTCTAGCAAGTGTCAGATAGTTGTCAAAATAATTATCTAATTGTGTCAACGTTATATATAAAATGAGTGAACATCATCGGTTTAGTACCTTTTCTGATGAAGAAATAACGAATAAGATTATAGAAACTAAAGATAATAAACAATCTTAGAGAAAATACGCAGGAGGAAACACTTAATATAACAAGCAATTCCAAATCCTCAATAAATAATGAGTCTCGAAATATTTTTAATAATTGCGTTTTTCATTGTACTAATTTAAATTGTTAATTCTTTTAATATATTCATAATGTGTCAACGATATTTTCGTATATTGTGATAATTAATTAAATTAAATCTTTCAATAATTTTATGATAGTTTTATTGATCTTTTTTATTGTAAAAATTTGTGAATCAAAAAATAATCTAGTCAAATATAACTCGAGAGTTCCATAAATTAGAAAATAATTTGACAGATTTTGTTCAAACTTGTTGCCATTTGGCAATAGCCACTCGAGCCCTGCGGGCTCTCGTGACTATTGCCTGGCAACAAGTTTTCAAAAAATCTGTCAAATTATTTTCAATTTATTCTCACTCTTTTGTTATATTACTACTGAAAAAATTTATGTGAGAATATTTCACAAAATGTTTGTAATGGAATTGAAGTCTTACCTATCTTGTGAAACGATATTTACAGGGTCTCGTAGATATACAGGGCAAATGAAAAAACATTGGCGTAAGAGGAATTTTAGAATGTTGTTAATTTCAAAAAATATATATGAGAATATTTTAATTACATTTCTAATTGAATTGAAGTCTTACGTATGCAGAAATCTTTTACTGATGACAGTTGTAATATATTGATCTGATCTTCGTTGAGATTTTTGTTCAGTTGATTTTGTCAATGTCAAGTTGTTAAAAGTCGAATAAAGCCTATTTCAGTTCAGGTTTATTTACTACAATTTATTCGACTTTATTTTTGATTCTACATAAGATGGATAAACTACTTAGACCAGAAAGGTTAGAAGTTGAACCAAGCTCTAGTACTACCGCTCAACAGTGGACACATTGGATTCGGTCATTCGAGAATTTTATTGAAGCTGTCAATGCCACAGAAAGCAATAAGCAACTGAATATCCTAATTAACTATGTCAGTCCCACTATTTATGGATTTATCAGTGAATGTTCAACCTATGATGAAGCACTCGCAATCTTGAAAAAGATCTATGTCAAACCACGCAATAAAATTTTTGCTAGATACTCCCTTGCAACAAGGCGTCAACAAGTTAGTGAGTCTATTGACCAATACTTACAAGTTCTGAAGGAAATGAGCAAAGAATGTAATTTTAAATCTGTATCTGCAGACGAAAACAAAAATTATTACATAAGACATTCGTTCATCAGTGGTCTCAGTTCTCCTCACATCAGACAACTACTTCTGGAAAATAATACACTAACCTTACAAGATGCTTTCGATAAAGCCAGAGCTCTTGAAATGGCTCATTATCATTCAGAGGCTTATGTATCTTCATATGGATTCTTTAATGCAGCAGCTAATATGAATACAGACAATCGCTCTGAACAAATTCAAGAATGTTCCGATCAACCAACTACTTCCGCAATTTCTTCTAAGTGTTTCTTTTGCGGTTTTGATTATCATTCTCGTGATATGTGTCCAGCTAGAAATTGCAACTGCCATGGATGCGGGAAGAAGGGACATTTTTCAAAAGTCTGTAAATCTCGAGACAATTCAACAAAATCCACCAAATACTCAACCAAACAGACATCATCAACAATCCTGGCTACATCCCCAGATTGCCTGTTAAGAGCAATCCTTCAAATTGACGTTAATGGAATTATGACGGATGCGTTGATTGATACAGGAAGTTCAGATAGTTTCATAAATAATAAAATAGTACGAGCAAGAGAAATGAAGATATTTCCTTCCTCATGTAATGTAGCCATGGCCTCTACGTCTAAAGTGTCTCAAGTGATCGGATGCTGTATCGTGACCATTAAAATGTTGCACAATATATACGAAAACTTCAAATTACTGGTACTTGATGATTTGTGTGCAGATATGATAATAGGTCATGATTTACTCAAAGAGCACTCAGGTGTAGAAGTGACTTTTGGTGGACCAAGAGATTCATTGGCAGTATGTAATCTAGCTTTGGCTAACGTTGATTCATTTCCTCTATTCTCACATTTGGCTCCAAATAGTAAACCTATCGCAGTGAAATCTCGCTGATACACATCTGATGATTCTAAATTCATTGATAATGAAGTGAAGAGACTATTAGAAGAAAATATTATTGAGCCAAGTAACTCACCGTAGCGTGCACAAGTTTTAGTCACCTCAAGCGAAGCTCATAAAAAGCGAATGGTAATTGATTATTCACAAACAATCAATAGGTTTACATTACTTGATGCTTATCCATTACCACGGATAGATGATATTGTTAATCAAATAGCAAAGTACGAAACATTCAGTACAATTGATCTACGCAATGCTAACCACCAGATTCCCATCAGAGATAACGAAAAAAAGTATACTGCTTTTGAAGCTTGCGGTAAACTTTACCAATTCCGTAGAATTCCATTCGGAGTAACTAATGGAGTAGCCTGCTTCCAGAGGACAATCCAAAATATAATCGAAAGTGAGGGTTTGAAAGATACCTATGCTTACTTGGATGACGTAACCATTTGTGGATCGAACAAGATGGATCACGATCATAATTTACAACTCTTCATGAATGCTGCAGAGAAGTATAGTTTAACGTTGAACAAGGAGGAATGTATGTTTTCCACTGACAAAATAAATATTCTTGGCTATACTATTACGGGGAAAACAATTAAACCAGACCCAGAGAGATTCAGACCACTTTTGGAACTTCCCGCACCAAATAGTTTAGCTTCCCTCCGCCGTATAATGGGAATGTTTGCTCATTATTCGAAATGGGTGCCTAATTTCTCTGAGAAAATTCAACCACTGGTACAGTGTAAAACATTTTCTGAAAATGCTATTACAGCATTCGAACTATTGAAGAAAATTATTTCCAGTGCTGCCGTGAAATCTATTGACGAATCCGTTATGTTCACCGTAGAAACGGATGCGTCGGATTTTGCTATTCCTGTCCAACTCTCTCAGAATGGAAGACCTGTACCGTTCTTTTCAAGAACTCTTTCAAGTACCGAACAGAGACATTCATCCGTTTAAAAAGAAGCATATGCTATTGTGGAAGCCCTCCGGAAATGGAGACATTTCCTTATTGGCCGACATTTTCAGTTGATTACTGATCAAAAATCGGTATCTTTCATGTTTGATCACAAGGTTTCCAGTAAATTCAAAAACGATAAAATCATGTGGTGGCGCCTAGAACTATCATGTTTCAGATATGATATTATATATAGACCTGGAATCGAACATACAGTAGCAGACACCTTCTCGAGAATAACTTCATCAATGTTGAATGAAGATAACAGGAAGACTCTTTATAATCTACATAACTCTCTGTGTCATCCTGGAGTTACTCGAATGAACCATTGGATTCGCTGTAAAAATTTACCTTTCTCCATGGAAGACATTCGAAAACTAACTGCATCATGTTCCATTTGCGCTGAAGTAAAGCCTCGATTCCATAGAAATCGAGGAACTCGTCAACTTTTCGTTATTTTTGGTACGCCATCCTATGTACATTCTGACTGAGGAACTTGTTTCACATCTCAGGAACTAAAAGGATTTCTACTATCACTAGGTATAGCTTCAAGTCATACAACAGCTTACAATCCCCAAGGAAACGGCCAATGTGAGCGTTATAATGGTATATTATGGAGAACAATTCAACTTTCGTTGGAATCACAGAGACTCAGGATCGATCAGTGGGAATCAGTGTTACAAGAAGCTCTTCATGCAATAAGATCTTTGTTATGTACAGCAACCAATTGCACTCCACACGAGAGGATGTTCAGTTATTCTCGACGATCCTCTAATGGTACTACAGTTCCAACATGGTTTTCTGTTCCTGGTCCGGTATATCTTACAAAACATGTATGAAAGAACCAACAAGTACGAACCATTGGTGGAAGAAGTTCAACTAATCGAAGCAAACTCTGATTATGCACATGTACGCTTTTTGAATGGTAAAGAAACCACTGTTTCAACCCGTCATTTAGCTCCTCAATGAGATATGACCTTGTTGAGTGAATCAACTTCAAATCTACATCAAGAAAACTCAAATACAACCTCGAATGGCAATACCGATCTAGTTTTGATGGAGAAGAGAAAATCCAATCTTCCACAGGAGACAGCTGAAATTAGTCGAGTAGAGATGCCAGAAAGAATAGATGATATTGCTGTTGGACGACCAGTTCGAATTAGGAATTCTCCGTAGTATTTGGAGGACTTCGTGATAAACTGAGGGGGGATGAATGTAATATATTGATCTGATCTTCGTTGAGATTTTTGTTCAGTTGATTTTGTCAATGTCAAGTTCTTAAAAGTCGAATAAAGCCTATTTCAGTTCAGGTTTATTTACTACAGCAATTTAATTGAAAAATGTGCCTTTGAAATGGTAAAACCTTTGATGATTCCAAAATAACTGAGAAATTTAAATCAGTGGTATATTCACATCAAACTACACAAAGAAGGGTTTTTGAAATGGGTGAGCAAGAAGAAAACTCTTTGCTTTGCCAGATTAAAAGAAGCCATATTTTTTATTTTGTTTGGATGAAACATATGTCAGTCAACTCTTAATATTTGTACGTACTGCCTTTGAAGACTTCTCTAGTAAATAGGAACTATTTGATTCGTGTTCTCTTCATGGAACAACAAAACGGAAATCAATTTATAAGGTTTTAAGGAAAATAGTTGACAGAATTGTAGGCTTTGGTAGATGTTCGGCCATTGTTATAGATGGGGCACCAGCAATGGCAAGTAAAAAGTCTCGATTAGTAGGGTTGTTTAGGGAAAATGGAGTAATTTGTCCGACAATCCTCTGTGTCATTCACCAGGAAGCTTTATGTGGAAAATTCATCAAACAGGATCAAGTTTTTTTAACTTGTGATTAAAATTATAAATTTGGTCAGATGTGAAAACCGAGCCCTTTTACACAAACAACTTAAGAACTTTTTATAAGAAACAGAGGCTGATTATAGAGACTTGCTATTATACAATCATGTAAGGTGGTTTAGTGCAGGAAAGTGCATAGAACGATTGTTTCCTATGAGAAAAGACATCCCTTCAAAGGTAGGATTTTATTACAAGTGGTGACAGCGGTTTTTTTTATTAATAAACAGCTCTATTGAAGGAGGTTTTATTACACAATCAAATAACGAAAAGTATTGATTTGACGTATCAGCCAACTAGGATTAACTGTATGTTGTACGGTTGGTTGCATATGTTTGACGTTAATACATTGTCAGAAAAGACAGTGCCGTACTTAATTTTATTTGCTAAAAAATATGTTATAATTTTTACTTTGTTTGGGTCGTTTCCAAAACACTGCTGTTTCCTTTCGATTTCTCGTGACCCTTGATCCAGCCCAAAGTAACATTGTTGTTGTTACAAGCTTCGATTAAGTCCATGTGACAGTCTAGTAGTAGGCCTGATGTAATGCGTGGTCTGTTCAGGGCTAGTAGTGTTTATCTACTATCCGTAAGGATCTAAATATTATTACCTGTGGTCTCCTTTTGGGTAATTTCTTTTGCAGCGATGCAAATAGCAGTGAGCTCTGTTTGAGCAATACTTTAGATTCTGGGGTCTGGAAAAAATTCCACACCCTGAGCCTACATTGGTTTTAAACCCATCTGTGAAGTCGCGGATTGCGCCTCCTTCCAATGGGTCTTGGGCGTTATTTTTGGAGATTACCTTGTAGGGCATGTGGAAGGCGTATCGCGGTGGAATCGAGTCCCTATTGGCCTACAGCAGTGGGTCCTTTCTGAGGGCCCTATGCCACAAGTTACGTCTTCGTTTACCGGATCCGAGAATACCCCTCCCTGTGGACAACCTTTTACAACCAAGCCTCTGATGGTTACATCGTCTACACTGATTTTTATTGCTATTTTTGAGAGCATGTTATATATCCAGATATTTATTATTTGGAAGATATCCTTGTTGAGAAGTGCGTTTGTTATTTTAGGAAATGTGGTTCTAGTAAACGCAAATTCTATGTCGATGAATACACCCAGGGTGGAATCTCTTTTTTTCCAGCCACGGATGAAGAGCCGAATCTGTATATTTCCCTGGAGTGGATTTTGTATTATCCCTACATCTCTTATGTATCGTTCGTACAGCTCTCTAAAGTCTTCATTGAAAACGATGTGAGGCTAATGGATCGATATGCTTTTGGAAAGGATTGGTCCATTCTTTCTGGTTTTGGTATGAACACAACTTTGATTTCTCTCCAACCTTTTGGAATGTACCTCAGTACCAATGAGGATCTGAGGATTACCACCAGATGCGGCATAAAGTCATCTAATCCCAATTGAAGTAGAGCTGCATAAATGCCATCCGTTCCTGGAGATTTAAACGTGGAGAAGCCAGAGATGGCCCACCTCAGTCTGTCCACGTCAACGATCTGTCGTGATGGGGTAGTGATTCTCCTCTTCCTCCCAGGTTGCCGTGTTTGTGGTTCTGGAGTCAGGGAAGTGAGTTGACATTAATAGTTGAAGGCTTCCCTTCAGGTTGGCAGTTTTTGTGCCATACTCTTTTCGATAGGGCTTTTTGGAGTCTAGATGCTTGGGGGAATCTTAGATTTCCTCGCAGTAGATTCTCCAAGCTTCTCTTTGTTTTTGTCTAATGATTGTTTTATACTCCTTGAGGTGAGACTTGTATGCGTTCCAATCCTCTTCTAGTCTGGTACTTTTTACCTTGTTGAAAGATGACCTAGCCGTCCTCATGAACTGATTAATCTCTTGAAACCACCATAGAGCGAAGGCTCCATTAAGATCGACCCGACTGAGGTGGCAAGACATCTTACAGGAATTCATTATGACGTTTTGAATGGTTTCAGAATAAATTTCCAAATCACCAACACGTCCTTGACTCCACGCAGAGCCTCTTCCAAACAGTGGACATATTTTGTCTTGTCCGTTTTCCTGGGGTCGCCTGCGGATGTTGTGTGGCCAGTTTTATTTCAAATTTTATCCAGCGGTGGTCCGACATTGAAATGTCGTCGGATACATACCAGCCGGAGATTATGTTTATTTTACACTCATAAATAATATATATTCCGATTCTTGTTGACATTTAAATATTGTTTGTAAAACTATTTTTCTTAATTGTATAAAACCAACACTTGAATCAATAAAAATAATATCATACTAATTCACGTTTTATTTATAACTTTACTTAATCTCTTATTACTGTTTTAAATTAAAGTATTACTATATGGCCCGCAAACAAGTTCGAGGTTTAATTTTGGCCTTTGAGCCTCTGCTTTACAGTAATGAATGTTTCTAGGGATGGAATGACGTAGGATTTCACGGGTCCAATCAGATACCCACGCCAAATATAGACGCTTTAGCATACTCCGGTATAATTTTACAAAATTATTACGTCAATCCGATTTGTACTCCTTCGAGAAGTGCTTTGATGACGGGTAAACTCCCCATACATACGGGTATGCAACATACAGTACTTTATGGAGCTGAACCTAGAGGATTGCCTTTAAACGAGAAACTTTTACCGCAATATTTGAATGATTTGGGCTATGACAGTCATATAGTAGGAAAATGGCATTTGGGCTCATACAAACGAGAGTACACACCTTTGTATCGAGGATTCAAATCACATATTGGTAAATACTTTTATATTTCGAAACAGGGTGTCTCTAATTTATATCGCTTTCGCTTACCTGTATTTCCAGTTGTTACATTGTATATAAAATAAAAATCGAAGTCGCACACTATTAATATTTACAGAACTATACACAAAGTACTTTTTATACGCTTATTATAATTTTACACTGTTTTTTTTCGTTGCGAAAATTTGCCACCAATAACATACTAATTTATTTGCCGAGAGATACTTGAGCGGAAATAAAATACTTGAGTTACTACAGTACGGTACTGAGATACAAATGAGCTGAACTGATTCTTGAAAACAAAGAATTCAAAGTGTCGTGCGCAATTTTACTTAAAATTACTCATCTTTTGCCTCAGGTATTTTAGACCAGGGTCGATAATTTTTAAAACCAAAGAAAATAATAGTAGGATGAAACCCATTATAGTATGTACAAAAAGTACGAGGAGTAATAAACCCTAATTAAGTATGCAAAACCTTTACAGGGAGCACCATGAAATTTTTGATAAATCTCTTACTTTAAATTACATTTCTTCCGTAAATCTAAAAACCAGGTAGATCGACCCCGTATTTGTTTCAGTTGTAGCAAAGTTTAGGGTTTATTCATTGTTAAAGGATTAGCAGATAAGCAATAACGCAATGCAGTGGTGTGTATTTTGGGAAAAAAATACGTTTTAAATTATAATATAATAAAAAATGAAAAGAAATAATTATTGGAATACATTTATTACTTACATTTTATTCTATATCCGACTCGGAAGAGGAAGAATCGTTGTTGACATTAATAATAATAGGGTCGATTCAATCATCACAAATATTGTCAATTTTCCACATATTTGCCTCTACTTTGATAACATGCTCGATACAGTTTGTCCTATTTTCCTTACTCACATGACTTACAGCACTCTCAAACAATTTCACAACATCGTTTATTTTGAAAGTAGTATTTTTTTTTCCAACTTCCCCCTTCACCTGAGCCCATATTAATTCTATGGGATTAAGTTCACAATGATAAGGGGGAAGTCGAAGAACTGATATACCACGAGAAGAAGCCATTTCTTCTACAATGTAGGTTTTGTATTTATTCTTGCAATTCTGTAAAGTTCTTTCCTTAGTGGATCTTTTGGAAACTTAATATTTTTCGAAATAAGCCACTCCAAAAGCTCTGCTTTACGCCAACGACTTGTGGGCAATGCTTCTCGTAACCGTGAATGGTAACTTGCGTTGTCCATAACAATAACAGCCCCTTTTGGAATCAGATCCAACATTTGAACAAACCATTCCTCGAAGACATTCCCATTCATATCTTCGTGATAGTCCCCCGTGCGTTTTGAAATAAAAGTTAATAATCCACCATCAACAAAACCTTCAGAACTTCCAACATGGACAATGATAAGTCTTTTTCCTTTTCCAGATGGTGGCTGCAAACCTAACGACAAACCTTCCACGAATGCCTGCCTTCCGCTTTTAATGTTTTCATCTTGCCAAGATTTGGAAACTGTATATCCAGCATTTATCCATGTTTCGTCTAAGTAGAAGATTTTCAAATTTTGTTCACTGGCATGTCTAATGCTTCTTAAATAGTCTCTTCTCCAAAAAACTATTTCCGGTTTATCTATCAAGAGAGATTTTCTATTATGTTTTGTATATCTGAAACCCACATCTTTCACAAGTTTGCATAATGTCATTCTGGAGAATTTTGGATAGTCCGTATCTTGTCATAATTTTGTCAAGTGTTGGAATTTCCTTTCGTAAGTAAAATCCATGGACTTTACGCCTTAGTCTTTGTTTTAATGACTCATCGATCTCAATTGGTTTTCGGCCTGAAGGAGTTTTAGGGGGTTGAAGAGTTCCATTCTTGCTTTCTTTTAGTAATCTATAAATTGTTGATTTAGCATTGGGACATAAAAAGGTAAGTTTCCACCAAATTTCGTTAAAAAAAAATTTTATAAAAGAAAAAAATAAAAAACCAAAGAATTGGTTTTTTGAATTTTTCACATAAATTTTGAGGTTATGTGAAAAAAGTGTGAATACAAAAGTTTTAGATCTTTTTATTACCTACAACTCTTTGCCATTTGAGTTTTTTCGATAGGACTTTTAGTTTTGCCGGAAATCGAGAAAAACCGTTTTTTACCCTTAAAAACTCACCCCCATCCCCTTCCCGACCTCAGATCGCCCGTAAATTATTTTTCCTTTCATTTTTATAATATTCCCCTCCTTTTCTAATAGGTTTCATCCTACTATTATTTTTTTTCACTTTTTATGATTTTTAAAGGCTTCTACCCTGGTCTATCTCTTAATGTCCAAAGGTTAAATATTCCTTCACATTTATTGTCAAAATTAGCTGACAATCAATTCAACGCTTTTGCTCATATAGATATGTTGCTCGGTTACGACATTTATTATGCAATCCTTAAAAATGGTATTAGACACCTAGGCTCTGGACTTCCATCGCTCATTAACACCCATTTAGGCTGGGTTATATCTGGAAATGTCCCACAAAATTGCATTGAGGAAAGTTCTCTAACACCTATTACTCCCATTCGTTCTTGGTCAATAGTTTTTCAGCAACTGAAACCAACTCAGTCCCTCATAATGACGCGCATCTTAACATATTGCTTCAGAAATTTTGGTCTCAAGAGGAGGTTGATTCAATTACCTCCTTTCGTTCTTTATCGGCCGATGAAGAAAAGGTCGAAGAAATATTCTCATCCACCACCAAAATTTTAGAGAACGCAAGATATCAAGTAAACGTTCCTTTCATATAATCGAATGCTCGCAAACAACTTGGATATTCTCTTTTAATAGCAAAACGTAAATTCGAATCACTCGGAAAAAAATTCGCTCACAACCCAGTTCTTTTCCCTGAATATAAACAATTTATCGATGAATACGTTTCTCTATTGTTCCTTTACCTCTCACCAACTCCTTCAATGAAAATAAGTATTTTGTACCTCACCTATGGGTTCTGAGAGAACACAGCGGAACCACTAAATTGCGAGTGGTTTTAGATTTCTCCTCTAAAACAACTTCATCTTTCGCTCTTCTCGATACTTGTTAACAGCTGATATACAGAAGATGTACAGACAGAT
Source organism: Galeruca laticollis (assembly GCA_963921935.1). Taxonomy (NCBI): domain Eukaryota; kingdom Metazoa; phylum Arthropoda; class Insecta; order Coleoptera; family Chrysomelidae; genus Galeruca; species Galeruca laticollis. Next base: position 1,782,636 of record OY998176.1, on the reverse strand, counting down.
CTCCACAAACCCAAATCAACATTTTTCATAGAATATATTATGGAGAGATTCTTCTAATGATTATTTTTTATGCATAGAATTAACTTGCGTGTCGTTCGGACAAAAATGTGCTCTCCATTTCGCATATCGAATACTTCAAGACATTGTACAACGAAATGTCCATTTATCTCTCGCTTCAGACGCACACCTGACAGTATGTGGATGACTTACTGTCAAATGCTGACCTGAAGCTGTTGTAATCCGAATCTTAATGCATCAGGTTTTACGCTAAACAAATTTCGTTCGAATTCTGTAGTCTTCCATAACGAATCAGTGTAGTCTCAAGCGTTAGATCTAGACTTAAATTTTGATAACATGTCTTGTAAAATTGTTGGGCTTTAGTGGAATCCAACTCACGATATTTTTTAAATCTCTACTTCTTTATGTTATGATCCTCTAGGATTAGTCAACCCCGTCATTGTCAATGGAAAGATATTAATGCAACGCACATGATTGCACAAACTTTCTTGGGATCAAGAAATAAGTTCATCATCCTCGCTTGGAAAGATTTTGTAAACAGTATCTCTTCGATGTTAAGATTCCACACTATCTATTCATTAATGAAAAACCCATAGAATGACAACTTCATGGATTCTCAGATGCCAGTTGAGTGGTATATGGATGCAACTTATATCACCTCTCCAAATATGCGAATGCGAACATCCATTGTACATTAGTGGGTGCAAAATCACGAGTTGCGCTATTAAAAAACATGCTTACCATTCCCAAATTACAAATCTGTGTTAACCAAATTCACTCAACGAACGAACCATGCAAATTTTTAAACCAAAAATTCAATTGCAGTCAATTAATTTACAGTCTGATTCTCAAATCGCTCTGTCGTGGTTGAGGAGACATCCCTCGCAGTGGAATGTGTTTGTGAGCAATCGTGTATCACAGATACAAGAGACCTCTAGCTCTAGCAGTTTTCAATGGCACTAGGTTCGGTCGGAACTTAATGTTGCACGTAGAAAATTCGACAATTTAACTCCTTGGTTTCACGGTCCCTTGTTTCTACATGATTCTAATTTCGTGTTGAGTGACTTTGCCCAATTTCGCCTCATATATGATCCTCCTGAATGAATGCAAAACAGTTTTCCAACCTCTGTAATTGAAGAACAGTTTTGGCCCAAGCTCTCGTCAAAGTTTTCGACTTTTTCCTCAGTTTCAGAGGATAATAGCATATATGCTACGGTTTGTGCAAAACTAAAAAAAACAACAGTGCACAATTAGCAGGTCCTTTATCGATAAAGGAAATTGAGCATGCTACTTCTTCAATTATTAAAAACATACAAACTCAATGTTTCGACAAAGACATTGAAGCTCTCTCTCGTGGAAAATTATTGAACAAGCAACTTCTCTCACTTAAGCCATTTTTAGATACCGACGGAATTTTGCGAGTCGGTGGACGCAGATATTCCATATCAGCAGTAACACACCATACTGTTCCCATCCAAAGAGCACACTGTCGCCCCCCAAAGAGCACACTGTCTCTCTCTCTCTCTCTTTGACTTAAAGATGAGCATGTTTGTTAAGGATCATAGTGGCCCCCAAAATGTTCTCTCCAACGTCCGGTTATGCTACTGGCCCTTGGACGGTCTCCGCGAATTAACGCATTATAAGAAATTCTGTAACGTATCATAGATTTAATGCCATTATGTCACAACAAATCATGACGGATTCACCCAAGGATAGAATATCCCTATCCAGACCCTTTGTAAAAATTGGCATATATTTTGGTGGACCCTTCATAGCAAAACCGTATCGCTTACGCAAAGCTCCTATTGTAAAAGCTAGCTTAGCTCTATTTGTTTGCATAGCTACTAAAGCAGTACATTTGGAACTCGTTTCTGATTTATCTACAGACTCGTTCTTAGCTGCTCTTAAGCGGTTTATAGCTTCTCGTGGGCATCCTTCCGTGATATATAGTGACAATGCTACCAATTTCGTTGGTGATCGAAATCAACTCAAAGAACTGCGCGACTTCTTTCTATCTCCTGTCTCCTCCAAAACAATACTCAAATTTCTCTCCAACAATGAAACTCAATGGAAATTCATACCCCCAAAATCTCCTTATTGGGGGGGGGGGGCTATGGGAAGCGGCGATTATAAGCGCCAAAAATCCTCTGCACAAAATTGTGGGAAAGCAAACATTCGCCTTCGAGCAATTCACTACAATCCTAACACAAATAGAACCTATACTCAACTCTAGACCCCTGTACCCCTTGTCGAATGATCCCAATGATTTGAATTCACTTACTCCAGGCCATTTTCTGATCGGCTCCCCTTTAACACCAGTCCCTGACAAAGACATATCTACTCGGTCAGCAAACACATTATAGTTTTGGCAAAAGTGCACACAAATTCAGTAGCAGCTCTGGAAAAGATGGTCGTTTGATTATGTCAATCGTCTCCAAAATAGACCTAAATGGTTCAAGACCACTAATGATCTGGTCCTGGTAAAAGATGAACTATCCCATCAACTCAATTGGCCACTAGATCGTATGATTGACACGATTTCTGGGAAAGATGGCCGAGTTCATGCTGTTCGCATTAAAACCAGCTAAAGTCAGTACACATGACCCATTACAAAAATCCCGGTATTGCCAGTCTGTTTTGATATCCTCCCATTCTTGTACAGTAGTTATTGGTATATGTTGTAAATAGCATATAAATTTTCATTTAGGTGGTTGTTGCTGGCAGTATGTTCGAAAAGATGATTCGAACTGTAAAATTCTATGTTGAATAGAATTTACAAAACATTTGTTCTGAATGAAAGAGATTACTACCCTTTTTGTATTCCGAAAACTGAATATCTTTTGTTATGCATTTTAAATTCTTCTGAAGTATCAAACTTTTATGGTCGAAAAATATCCTTAGTAATAAGAATTTCAAAGGTATTCAGTGCGGTCAATCGTCTTCGGAATACAAAAAGGGTAGTAATCTCTTTCATTCAGAACAAATGTTTCGTAAATTCTATTCAACATAGAATTTTACGAAAATTCATATTTACAAATTGAGTTTTTACGCTTATTTAGTTTTCTTGAAACTGTTTATTTTAACTTGGCAACAACGCTTATCGTTTCTACCAGAATATTGAGTCTAATTTATATCGCTTTCGTGTACCTCTAGTTTTTATCAAAACGCTGGATACATATAATTTGAATATAAATTTTGTTTAAACGATTTCGGCAGCTCTAAATTATTTCCCTAGGATTGAACTATGTTTTTTTAAGGGTTTTGGACCGGTCATCACGACTACTATGACCATTTAGCGGTAGAACAACCCGGATGGGGTTTAGATATGCGAAGAAACTTAACAGTAGCTTACGATTTACACGGAAATTATTCAACGGATATATTTACGCAAGAATCCGTTAAAATTATTCATGAACATAATTCAAATAAGCCTCTTTTTCTGTATATCGCACACGCTGCTGTTCATTCCGGAAATCCTCAAAATCCTCTACCAGCACCAGACAATCTTGTCAATACGTTCACGAACATAGATGATTATAACAGAAGAAGGTTCGCAGGTGAGTTGAAGTTTTACATATTCATTCCGCTTCAAAAAACTTATAAGAAGAGAGAATTTTCCAGACATTTTTTTACATTAAACTCGACAGTTATCCCATGAAAACTCTACTCATCTGCCGAGTCTGCAACCATACCCACGTCCAATGACTCCCCATTTTCCGACAAAAGTATTTATATCCTCCCCTGTTGCTAATCAAATTTTAAAAGCTGTCTTTTCGTTCCTAACCCTAACCTAGATTTACCAAACCTGTTCTTCTTTCCAACAGTTTCCACTTTCTTCACCTGGAGGTCGTCGTCAAAGCTTTGAAAAGTTCTTGTTTCTGATTAACTTCCTTTTATGTTATGCCTACATTTTTGTTGACTAGATTTTCATGAATTTCAGCCATGCTTACGAAACTGGACGAATCAGTGGGGGCTGTAACGAAAGCTTTATATGACAGTGGAAAATTGGAAAACAGCATAATTATATTTTCCAGTGATAACGGCGGCCCAGCTGCTGGTTTCAATTTGAACGCTGCTTCTAATTTCCCACTTAGAGGTGTTAAAAATACTTTATGGGAAGGTGGGATCAGAGCGGCGGGATTGTTATGGACGCCGTTACTCAAAACCCCTCGGAGAGTCGCCATGCAAAGAATGCACATCGTCGATTGGCTACCGACGCTTATAGATGCTGCTGGTGGAAATTCTAGGTAGTGTTAATATTTTCTCGCGAATTCAGTAACTGTGCTATGCTTTCAGGAATATTGGTAACATTGATGGTATAACCCAATGGAATGCTCTATCTGAAGATAGGCGGTCTATCAGAAACGAGATTTTGCATAATATTGACGACATTTACGGTAATGCTGCGTTAACAGTTGGACCTTGGAAATTATTACAAGGTAAATCAAATGAAGAATTTAAAAAAAAATCAACACCGTTTGTAATATTTAATATTTAGGCACAACTTATAATGGAACATGGGATTCGTGGTATGGACCAAGCGGTAGGATGAACAGTTACAATATATCGCTTATTATCAATTCACCTGCAGGACTAGCGTTGAAAAATATAAACAAAGCGGCTGATAAAGAACAAATTTCCACGTTGAGACAACTAGCTACTTTAAATTGTTCTAGTACAGCACCTTTAGACGGGAAATGTAATCTTCTGGAAGAAATTTGTCTATTCAACATTGAAGATGATCCTTGTGAAAGGAATAACATCGCAAAAAAGTAAGACAATCATAATTCCTTTACAGATATTCTGTCTCTCTCGTTTTTTGCGTATCTCTCTTTCATAATATTATGTTGTATTTTACTCAGAATTCATCAGTAACTGTCTATTTACTTGTCTCAGCTGTTGTTCTCACAAATTTTAGAATTATGAAACGTTTTTTAATTTATTTCCAAACTTTTGTATCAATAAGTTTAAGACAGCCATGTTAAACTCAAAGTCACTGGTTGGCCAAAAGCATGAAGACCATAGACTAGGTGGGCCGCAAAACCTAATCTTAAAGAAGACAAACTACTGAAAATCTTAACGAAAAAAAGTACTATTATGTTAGAAGTATATTTATTAAATTTCCAATAAAAAGGACATTACAAAAACTTACAAACATTAACTTCTTTTGCCAGATATTTGACATCTTTTGTCTTTAATTAAGTTGTCTATTTGTGGCGTCCGTCAATCGCGATCTTGCGGGAGATTTGTTTCCTTTCATCAAAGAAAATAATTGTTCACTTATAGGTATTTCCAAACATTGGCAGGATTTTACAGGCAAGTTTTCTCATTTCTTGGTATTGAAAAGGCAAGTAATTCGAATGAACCAACACTATCAAATTTTTCTTTTAAATGGGTTTGACCCTGAATCTCAATCACTTCCATCTGCAAGTGAGGGGGAACTTTATCAATATCGATAGTGAAAAGACCAGTAAATAAGGAAAAATTGTTTTCTTGGGACTTAAAATCCTGAAAACGCTTTTCAAATTCAGACAGAAGGCTTCCCATTTTCTCTGTATACATTTTGTATGATATTGAGCCACTTGTACTTTCCTGATACGCCTTGCAAGTCGGAAAATGTGACAGATTATCCACCGCTAACTGGTTTTTCCACAGCATCATCTTACACTTGAAAGCTTTAACATGATCATGCATATCTGTTATAACTTGACGTGGTCCTTGCAATTTCGTATTTAAGTCCGACAAGTGTTTTGTGATGTCTACCACAAATGAAAGATCTTGTAAAAAAGGTACGTCGGATAATAAGCTGACATCTTGTTCTTTCACTTCCATGAAAAGACGTATTTCTTCTTTGAGTTTCCAAAACCGATCGAGAACCATAGAACACGAAAACCATCGCAGTTCTGCATAATAAGGTAAACCAGTGTACTCACTTTCTAAATCACGTAAAAACGCAGAAAACTGTCGCTGATTCAAGCCACGTGACCTTATGAAGTTTATCATTTTTTTCACTGACTTTAAAACGCTTTCCAACTTGATCACTTTTGAGCATAAAACTTTTTGGTGGATTATGCAATGAACATGATGAAAATCTGGTTTGTCACTGCCCCTTTCTCTGATATTTGTTTGTAATATTTTAATGAAGCCATTATTTACTCCAGTCATTGAAGGAGCAACGAAATACAGTTTTGACAAATCTAAATTGTACTTTTGCAGAAGTCCATAAACAGCATTGAAAATATCCTCCCCAGTTGTTGTATCATGCAATGGTACTAATTCCAGTAATTCTTCATAAACGTTGATATCTCTATCAACAGCACGAAGAAAAACAGCGAGTTGCGCCACACCACACACATCTGTACTTTCGTCACAGGCAATAGAAAATGCAATGAAAGAGTCTGATTTTGTTTTTATCTGTTCGCTTATATTGGCAGCCAACTCGGTAACTCTTTCAGCGACAGTATTCCGGGACAAGGATATATTTTGAAAAGCCTTCACGCTCCCGGGACTTACAGTTTCCGCGGCCTTTACAAGGCACTCTTTTATAAACTCACCTTCAACAAATGGTTTTGAGTGTTTTGCGATCAACTCCGACAGTACGTAGCTCGCTTGAACGGCAGATTCATTTTCTTGCTTTGGACGTGTAAACATAAGCTGTTGATCTTTTAACCGTGATTTTAACTCTTATAACTTTTCGTTTCTAATCATGCCTGTATACTTGTCAAACTTAGTTTTATGACTATCATAGTGACGTTTTATATTATATAATTTTGGGACACCGACTGTACTGTTACAAATCAAGCAAATAATTTTGTCTTTAACTTAACAGACATGTTAAAATCTTTATCCGAAATAAATAACAATAAGTACTGTTACGTGTTGCAACAATAAGTACGCAACTAAACTCGCAATTCTATCGCAACTGACTCATAACTGACTGAACAACTGAACTCAATCGAGCGGTATTGGCTTATATACGGATTGTGATTTCTCGACAGTTCTTTCCAGAATGTTCAGGTAGCGTCATCTGTGTTCTCGCGCGATAGAACTTTCCAGAACAAGCCAGGCTTTTAGGTTGAGCGCGCATCTTAGTTCATTTCACAGTACTTTATTTTCGGTTTTAACAGGCTCGCGGGCCGCATTACATGGCTGTTTTCAAAATTGATTCGAGACCGCAGGAAAATGCTCAGTGGGCCGCATGCGGCCCGCGGGCCGCATGTTTGACATGGCTGGTTTAAGAATTAAGGTTATTCAAGTTTATATTTGAGGTTATAAAGAATTAAATATTTATTTGTAGTAATCCTACTATCGTTAAATGGTTAAAAGCAATTTTGGATCAGCATAACAAGACTGCAGTACCTCCGGGAAATCTTCCATTGGATCCAAGAGGAGATCCGAAAAATTGGAATTATGTTTGGACAAATTTTGGCGATATGTAATTTGATAACAACTGAATTATTGTTATTATCATAATTGAAAATTAAATACAGCAATTTATTGGTTATTAAATTTCAGCCCAGAGTTTGGAATTCTTTAAAAAAGTTTTAAAATGCTCATAAAATATAGTATACTTTTCAAAAATATTTTATCCTAACCCAGTGATTGGCAAAGTACGCCCCGCGGTACAGTTTCGGCTCGCGACAGGATTTCTATATGGTTCGTGATAAATCGCCTTAGAAACATTAGTCTATTTTATAGTGATGGGCAAAGTACGGCCATCAGGCCAGTTTCAGCCCACAAAAGGATTATTATATGGACCGCAATAATTATAATTTGACAGTTCGGTAAATTAAAAAAAAATAAAACCACCTTAAAAATATTATTCGCCTTTAAGGTTTTCTCAGTGATTGGTAAAGTTCGGCCAGCGGGCCAGGTTCAGCCCACGAAAGGATTGGTATAATGATCTGCGATAATTATAATTTGAAAGGCCAGCAGTATAAAAAAGAATAAAATCACCTTAAAAATATTATTCGACTTTATGGTTTTCTCTTAACTCGGTAATTGGTAAAGCTCAGCCAGCGGGCCAATTTCAGCCCGCGAAAGGATTAGTATAATGATCCGCGATCATTATTATATGATAAACCAGCAGTAGTAAGAAGAATAAAATCACTTTAAAAACATTATTCGACTTTATGGTTTTGTCCTAGCCCAGTGATTGGCAAAGTACGGCCCCGGGCCAGTGTCAGCCCGCAAAAGGATTGTTATATGGTCCACGTTCATTATAATTTGACAGTCTAGCAGTATAGAAAAGAATAAAATCACCTTAAAAACATGATTCCACTTTATCGTTTTGTTCTAACTCAGTAATTGGCAAAGTACGGCCCGCGGGCCAGATTCAGACTGCGAAAGGATTGGTATAATGATCCGCGAGAATTATAATTTGACAGTCCAGCAATATAAAGAAGAATAAAACCTCCTTAAAAATATTTATTCGTATTATGGTCTTCTCTTAACTCAGTAATTGGTATAGTACAGTCAGCGGGCCAGTTTCAGCCCGCGAAAGGATTGGTATAATGATCCGTGATAACTATAATTTGTTATTCCAGCAGTATAAACAAGAATAAAATCCCCTTAAACACATTATTCGACTTTATGGTTTTGTCCTAGCTCAGTCCCTAGTAGAAATTTATCTTGGCGCAATATTGGCCAGATGTTGCCGCCAATATTCGACAATATTGGAATTAGAAAAAAATGTTAACGCTTTCCAATGCTCAACCAATATTGCAAAGGCAATATTAGGAAAAAAAACTAGATCCCATGTATATCCAATATTGGTGATATATTGTCAATATTGCACCCATGTCTTGCCAACATTCACAATAAAATATTGACAGTATATTGAGAATCAATCTGAGGCCAATATTGCGTAAATATTGAAATCTTGCTGCAATATTGCACCAATATACCAATATTGGGGCGATGTTGCGCCGATATATAGCCAACATTCGGTTCTACTAGGGGTGATTGGCAAAGTACGGCCCCGGGCCACTTTCAACCCGCAAAAGGATTGTTATATGGACCGTTATAATTATAATTTCATAGCCCAGCAGTATAAGGAAGAATAATTCACACTAAAAACATTATTCTACTTTATGGTTTTGTCCTAGACCAGTGTTGAGCAAAGTACGGCCCCGGACCAATTTTAGCCCGAGAAAGCATTGTTATATGGTCCACGATCATTATAATTTGACGGTCCTGCAATAAAAAAAGTATAGAACCGTTTTAAAAATATGTTTCGACTTTGTGGTTTTGATCTACCACAGTGACTGGCAAAATACGGTTCCCGGGCCAGTTTTACCTGGGAAAGGATATGTATATAGTCCGCGATCATTATAATTTGATGGTCCAGCAGTATAAACAAGAATACAATCTCCTTAAAACATGATTCGCCTTCATAATTTTGTTCTAACTTAGTGATTGGCAAAGTACGGTCTGCGAGTCAATTTCAAGCCGCGAGAGGATTGGTATATCGTACGCGATAAATATAATTTTAGGGTCCAACGGTATAAAGGAGAATAAAATCTCCTTGAAGACATGATTCGACTTTATCGTTTTGTTCTTACTTAGTGATTGGCAAGGTACGGTTAGCGGGCCAGTTTCAGCCCTCGTGAGAGTTGGTATAATGATCCGCGATGATATTTTGATAGTCCAGCAGTATAAAGAAGAATAAAATTACATTAAAAATATTATTCGACTTTATGGTTTTGTTCTAAACCAGTGATTGGCAAAGTACTGCCTGCGGGTCAGTTTCAGCCCGAGAAAGGATTGTTATATGAGCCGCGAGAATTATAATTTAACGGTCTAGCAGTATAAAAAATAATAAAATCAGTTTAAAAAACGTTTCGACTTTATTGTTTTGTTCTAGCCCAGTGATTGGCAAAATACGGTCCCCGGGCCAGTTTTAACTAGGAAAGGATTGGTATATAGTCCACGATAATTATAATTTAACGGTTCAGCAATATAAAAAAGAATGAAATCGTTTTGTTCTTATTCAGTGATTGGCAAAGTACGGTCAGCGGGCCAGTTTCAGCCCGCCAAAGAATTGGTATAATGATCCGCGATACTTATAATTTGATAGTGCAGCAGTATCAATAAGAAGAAAATTACCTTAAAAATATGACTCGATTTTATGGTTTTGTCCTAACCCAGTGATGGGTATAGTACCGCCCCCCGGCCAGTTTCAGCTCACGAAAGGATTGGTATATGGTCCACGATAATTATAATTTGACGGTTCAGCACTATATACTCTTTGCATAGGTAGAAGCGTCAATTAGACAAGCAGCGTAGTTTATGTGTTGCGGGTCGAACGGGATGATAGGATAAAACTTTCCAATAAAAACTAAATTGTAATGTTCAAAATACAAATATTTAATCTTGCCTTCTTTTGAAATTTCTTGAACTTTCTGGCCCCCTATGAATAAAGTTTGCCTGTCACTGTCCTAACCTTAGGCAAGCATCGCATATGTTATAGCCTCACTATTTTGTTTATATTTTCCGAACTGTCAAACGCAGCGCTGTATGCTTAACTTCTATCAATAGCCAAAGAATTAGTCTATCATCACCGCATATTGCATTTTTTTAACCGCATTATTTTTCGAAATACAAAGCGTCAAAGTTAAACTTTGATGTTTGGTAACCCACTATGCAAATAAATATTACAGTTATGTTAATTCAACATCACATTGTGATAATGTTATTCCTTTTTTTCCTCTTGTTTTCATCACATGCACATCCATACAACCGCTTATGCCCAGCTTGTGGCTGTTAACTTTTGCGATGTTTCAACTTAATTTCTCAGCGATGTTAAAGCACTGCCTTTTTATACATTACTGTGATGTTACTAGAACTTCCTCAAAAGGAAGTCTTTATAACGAACTAAAAACAAAATTTCTGTTACATTCTGAAATGCCTTTTAACATCTTGTCGATGTTAATGCAATGTCTAAAAAATAACATCTTATCAATGATCTAAATGCGACATTTCGAAAACAATACAGTGTATTCTCGTAGATGTTTTATGGACATTACATAAACCTCTAAATAATACACCTTAAACATTCTAGATGACATCCTATAGGCCATATTTCAAAAAATAGTCATGGTACAACTTTAAAAAAAATACCTTCAGAAAAATGACCCTGAAAAATCGCTGGAAAATATCTGCTATGGGGTTAAAAAATAGGAATCTATTCCAAGATATAAGATTTACAATATCAGATATAAAAATTTAAAAAATGCTTCAATATACATTTGAAATTTCCAAGTGGATACAAAATTACCTCATTTCGTTATCAATCTTATTGAACAGAAAAACTCTTAAATGCAGCTAAAATCATTAATATCGGTAAAAAACGAGAAAGTTATACATTTGTTTATAAGTTTAAACCTGCCCCACCCATTATTTGAAGAATAATGGCAAAAAATCTCCTTAATTAAATTTATTCATAATCTCATCAAGATTTAAAAAAAAATATTTTTCTCCAAATGACATTAAAAGTGGCCTTTTAAGGACACTTGGCAGGCTTAGAAGTTGTACTTTTAATACCTAGGCAGAAAAAGTTCGTGGCTAGGCAACCTTCCAAGTAATAATTTAAATCAAACTGGTTATTAAAATTGACAATGACATTAAGAAAAGATTAAATTCCTCATCTCGCGCCTGGTCCCTTATCTCAGGTGGTGTTAATTGCATCAATTCATCCTCACTTTGCAGTAAATCCATTTCTAACATGGCAACTTTTCAAAATTGACAATGACAAAGTAAACAGTAAACAAACATATTCAACAAACGTCATCAGCGGTAAACATAGTAACGCAGGGCCCAGTTACCTTTGATAAAATAATTTAGTTATTTGGATATTGATAATGAAATGCAATTTAAATATGAAAAAGTCGATTTTGCGTGGAATTGGAACAAATTTGAAGAAAAAATTATATGTTTCACACGGCAGAAAAGCAGATTTAATGCCTTGGTTGGTTTCATAGCCTCGCTACGCTCGGCTATGAAACACCAGCCGCGGCAATAAATCTTGTGCTTTTATGCCTAGGAAAACAAATAACTATTTTAGGACACCCTTAGTATGTTTTTTTGGAGTATTATGTTTTCGAGTGTTCATTCCACCCCTAGCGGATATTTTAGAATTTTAGACAATGCAAAATTTTTATCTAACAATTTTTCAGGATCACTTACCTAAAGGTATTTTTTTTGAAAGTTGTACCATGATTATTTTCTGAGATGTGGCCTACAGTCGTTCTTAGTTGTTCATCCTGTACATTTAAAATAAAATAGTAAAAAAAGCAATAAAGGATTTAAAACGTTTATTCACTATTAATGAACAGTACAGTAAATTTGAAAAAAAAACAGGTACAAAATTAGAAAAAAATATCTTGTCCAGGAATCCAACCTAAAAAAATAAAATTGTGTAAGCATATTACATAACAAGTCTGGAGAGTGGAAACTGTTGAACGCATTCAGTGAAAGCAAGAAATAAAAAAGGGTATATTAATCCGTAGTTACCATAACATAACATACTTTGAAACTAAATTAATTAAGTTTAACGGATACACATACATTACAGCTAGTTTACAGAAAATTTATCACAATAGTTTTTTAATTATATTAAAACTTGTAAAGCTTATTAATTCACTTGAACAAAATCCCGGCATGAGACTTCTCAAGGGTGGTCCAACTCCAAGTTAATGACACACTTTGTATAACAGAGGATGATCAGACTATGAAAGGTCAGGGCGCCACCACCTTCTCAAACGTTACGAAAGAACAAGACCAAAACTACGGTGATAAAGGTGAAAACACCGTGTAAAATAATTTACTCTAAATTGAAATATTATAAAAAATTAATATTAAAAACGTTAAAAATAAAATGTGCTCAAACTCAATCAACCCGAACACGATACCCTGTGGCTCTCACAGTCGGGTGGATTAAGGTACAATTTCACGTGACGCTGGAAGCTCAGATTTTGAAGCTCAAACCGGTGGTCACATGACTACATGTGCAGTTTTAGCGTCGCTTTAAGAAGTTCGTTTTAAACCAACTTTCAGCGTCGATTTTCAGCTTGAACCAGTGTTGCCAGGCGCAAAATATTTATATCCTCAACCATCTTACCCAAACTGTGCCAACCGTGATTTAAAAATACCAAACATATTAAATTAAATGTAACAAAAATTTTGCAAATAAACTTTTTATTATAAAATGCATAAAATTATATAAAATCAAAATTCAATTTTTTCAATGCACATAACAACTTCAAAATAAGAACATTCTTCTATATCTCATCACAAATGAACAGAATATTACTTTGTACCTTACTTAATGAAAAGTAAGCAAATTTACTAGGTTCTCACTTTCTACCAATAATATTTAAAAACCCTAATAATTTCGTCACTACGTTAAAAAATCCCCAATTTGAGGAAAAATCGACACCTTTGGCAACAGTGGTTTGAACTGTGTTACTCCATAGACAAATCGAATAAGTATTATTTGCCTTATGGTTTATTAATGTGTTAACAAAGAGTATATAAATATTGAGTAAAATGAATGAAGAATTGGAATCTATGATTTATATTGAGTCCTTACACTTGTGCTAAATATTGTATATTCCGATTATACCATTCAGTATATTTTTGATGATATTCGGCAACATATTTTCCATATCGATCTTTATTTGACATTTTTACAATTGTTTATCAATATAATTATTAACAGGAACAATTAAATTTAGGATTTATATGTATTTTATTTGCAAGACGCTCCAATTTTGACGCTGGAATACCTTTTTCATGGAAGCTACAAATTTGAGCGCTCTATTTAGACATGTGACAGCTTTTGAAGCTCATTTTTGAGCTTCCTGCGTCACGTGAAAATGTACCTTTAGAAATAAAAGAGAATATATATAAGAAAAATTAATTTAATTCTGCCTTAGTACGGGACGGAAAAAATACAGGATATACTTAACTGACGGTACTCTGGTGATTTAAGATGTTTTGAAGGAATGGAAACGGTGTTTTCTATGGTGAAAGATGTCTCGGACCAATGGAAGCTGTCTTCAACGGTAAAGGTATCGTAAATAGATGGAAGCTGTCATCAACGGAAAAGATGTCTTACATAAATGGAAGCTGTCTTCAACGGTACAGGTGTCTTACATAAATGGAAGCTGTCTTCAACGGTACAGTTGTCTTAGATAAATGAAAGCTGATACGTAGTTCTGACGTAGCTGTCACGTAGCTCTGACGTAGCTGCTGTGCTTACCTAAGAGTACACAAGAATCAGGGATATGTAGGAACTTGATCGTAATGGAGCACATTGTGTTGGTTCAGCTTTTCAGGTTTAAAAGGAAGGCAGTTATTTGAATTTACAAAAATAAAATTTACTGAAAGCTTCCTAACATATATGTCTCCCATATTGAAACAATAAAAAAACAATTTAACTAAATTAGTAGTATACTAATGTCCTGAAAAACTTATGAGTCAAAAAATCTTATCTGAATAAATAACGTGCTTTAAAGAATATATCTGAAGCCTGTAGTGTCAGCATCCTTCATACGAATGAATATTCTATGGGTTTTTAAAATGTAATTAAAATGATCTTTATATTGAAAAAAGATATTTTGCAACATAAAAAGCTCTCAAGTATTTGCACAAAATTAAGCAATGATTTGTATTTATTTTAAAATGAATATGTAGGTATAAAATAATGATTCCGTGACCACGTGCAACTGTAATTTTTTTCTGAATATGTAAAAGAACAGAAATGAAAGAAATGCAATAAAAATAATCTCAGCGATTATATGGAATGAAGCTTAGAGATTATAAAATATAAATTTCAACTTACCACAGCAAATTAAGAAAACTTTCAGAACAAGAGAAAACGTGAGTACGTGTTTTCTCTTCAACGTCGGTATCGAAAAAGGGAGGATTTTCAGCTTGTAGGGAACAGGGGGAAATTGATAAACGTCAATTGTCTCAACGTTCAGTTTTAATTCTATGGTTGGGAGTGGCTAATGAGACGGAAAGCGGAAATTACACGGAATTTATTATATTACATCGAAACAGGTCGATGGACATGTTACAAACTAATAAAAATTTTACACCATGAAGATTTAATGAAACATTACGTTACATCAACAGAAATCCAATCTGATTAAAGAAAATTCTATCGTTTACTTATGGTTACTTTTTCTCACGCAAGAGTGGCTGTTTCGAGTTCCTCAACCATTCCATAACGTACACTTCAAAATCCTAATCTGTGAAACATTTAAAGGTGTTCTGAACAACAGCTAATAAAACAATTACTTTAGATCAAATTGTGCTCATGGAGACCATCATAAACTACATCAAACTTGATTTTCAGCCAATTGACTGGGACCCATTTTCCATAAGATACATGCGGGTTTCTTCAAAGGAATAATAACATATTTTATTTCGAGAAGTGACTTTTCATGATTTGCCTTCTATTACATACCTCACACCATTTGGCAGGTAAATTCAGGTGTGCCGTGAAAATTCTTACTTCTTTCCTGTATAAAATAATATACTATTCTCATCTTGTTATTTTCATCCTGGAACAAATTGTATATTAACATCGTCGAATTGTAACTTAATGAAAACTAAGCATTATTAATACACTGTTTACAAAAATAACTACTTATAAAGAAGAAATATGAACACATTATCAAGTTAAATGAGTTTATAATGAATTGTATCCAATTGAGTATCCAATAGCTGTGTTTCTACAATAATAAATAACTGAATGTTGTTTGTTGACTGGAGTATTCAGTATCATAAGTTACATATTCTTCAACTAGATCAATATATGTGTCATTGTAAGGGATATCTACAGCTTATTTATTGTATTCAGTGAATTTTCATATGGAAATGAGCTTTTTAACATAAATTTCTGTTTTTAAAGTCTTAAACAGTCTCTAATTGTTCACAAGAATTTTTAGTAATAATGTTAAAATTTTCTAAACCTGCAAAACTATATTGATGGCTAAAACTACTACTACAAAAACTAGAACTAGAGATACTTGATTCAATATTTTTTGTACTGTCTAATACAATGTTTGTATCAGACTATCTGAAATAGTTACTCCCCTTTCATTACATAATTACCAACTATTTGTTTTTCATTTTATTTGTGTAAGTAGCTTCTGAAACATCTTGAACATTGAAAATATTTTTTTCTAGATTCAAATATCTGCCAACATATGAGCATGTTTTATTATTAATAATAATGTTTACCCTATTGCAATATTAAGTTTTCGTAGGGTATAATGCATATCTAGGATTTGAAATATTGTGAATCGTTTTTAAAATATACTTACTTAAAAATTTAAAAAACCTTTATTTTGTAAACTCTGTTATATAATGTTAGTGTACAATTCCACCACCTGGAATTTCAATGTATAATTGCGGATTAACGTATTGAGTATCAAGTTTTAATAACTATGATTTTGGAATAGGTACTTACCGATAACAATTGTTGTTCGTCCATTATAACAAGAATTATAACTAAGTATAGAAACTGTAGCGAAGTCGGAACTAATGAAAACGAAGACCACTTTATTCAAGTACTACTTGCAAAATATGTGCTTTCTGCAAATAAAATATAACACATAACTGAAAACCATCCGCCATTTCATGCTTGTCATTTGATTCCACAGATAACTACTGTTTGTTTCTTTCGTCAGTTCCTCTTCTGTTTTCTTATTTTTTTTTATGTTACTGTGATGTTTAATATGAGATATTACTGAGAGTTTTATGAACTAACATCGTACATACGTAATAGTAGGATGTTAGTAAAAATTATTTCGAAAGATGTAAAAGTAACTGCAACATGTGATCATCTTAGAAACATGTTAATTTGTAATATTACAGTAACGTTCTGTATGTGACATTAGTGAGAAGTATGTAAATTAACATTGTATGAATGTTTCCTATAGGAAGTTATTAAAGAGAAGTTCATAGGATGTGTATGTAACTGCGAATTCAAGAATTACTGTGTATATCAAAAATATGTTTTATTTACATGACATGGATGTTAATAGAGTTGGTAATGAAATTAAGACATCTAGGAGACATCTTATTAATGTTTTAAATAAACATCGCCAAAAGTCTCTAAGAAGAACATCACAAAAAAGACATGTTATGTTTCTTGTTTAGTGGTTGCCGTTTACGATCCCTCTAATAGACCTTCTCTTATCTTTCTTAATTACCCTCGTAGATGTTTTATGTGTACACACACAATAACTGCCTTAAATTTGAACTGCCTAATTGTTATATTTGGAGTAAAATTATCATTTTCGTTCATCGCTTATATCTGTCCAATTGTCAAACATAGCACTGTATGTTTATAACTGTTATCGATAGCCAAAGAATCACTGCAAATTTCACTTTTTTAATCCCATTAATTTCAAAAGTATAGAGCGCCAAATTTAAACTTTGTTTTTTTATTACTATTTTGAATCACTCCAATAGATCTTCTCTTATCTTTTTTAACAACCCTCGTAGCTTATTCTCGGATTTTTTATATGTTCAACCAACTTTTAGGAAAAACTGTCTAGAATTTGAGTCGTCTATTTGGAATATTTTGGGTGAAAACACATTTTTGTTACGTGTTACTTTTAAATGAAGCTGATGTCACAATTAAATCAATTTGTTAATATTGAAAGTACTTTCTACCATATTTCAAAGTTCAAATTTCCTTTGGATAAAAAAACGAAATTCTATAGTTTATACAATAAATATATTTATTAATAATTACCAAACCATAAGTTGATAAAACGTAAAATAAATAATCAGTTACTGTTGTACATCGACCTACAAATTCAAATATTCTATAAATAAATTTTTCCATTGATATGGAAGTAGAAATAAATATTTACGAATTCCTCGGTATGCACAATTATAGAGATATAAAAGGTTTGTCGAAAGTCTGTTTTCAAAACGAACTTGTTGATCTACATTTGGAATTAAACGTATAAAATCAGTGCGTGTTGAGTGTAAAACAAATCTGTTGATGTAACATGAGTGGTAGACTTTTAAAAATTGGTTTTATCGGCGGCGGGAAAATGGCACAAGCGATGGCGAAAGGATTTATCAAAACAGGTATTTTTTTTAATTATAATTAAAAAAATAATTTAACATGAACCAGTTATTCCTTTTTTTAATTTGGTGAGTTAATATACGGGGTATAATCAAAGAATAACACATTTATAAAATAATATTTCTCTAAAAAATTCTTCTTATTTAAACACAGTTTTTATGAGAATTTGTAATTAAAATTTTTTTGGTTATAAGTATATTTCAATGGAATTTGCTTATTAGACTATACCAATCGCGTACTGATTGTTCAGTTTCGGGTTATTATTTTTTATTTTTAAGAAATAAAGTCGATATGTAGTACTTTAGGACGACCTACGTTCCTTAGTAAATTCCAGCCCACTGTGTGGCATTTTTTATTGACTTGGAAGCAGAAAGAATTATATTGAAAATGAATATGACATTTTATGTCAACAGTGATTAATTGAGATTGATTATATATTTTCGAGCAAAGTTCTTGTCCGTTCAGAACCATAAGGAACTGACGACAAGGCAACACAACACTGGTGAGTCACAAAAACAATAAAACCGTTCCGTATATTCATCATTGTAATTAAAATTGAATGTGATTATTATTAACTTTTTATACAAATATTGCGTGAAAAAGATGTTAATGAATTTATATTTTTCAATTATATCGAAGTTTCAATGTCAATTTTAGGTTTATTTATAATTAAACTTTTGGGAATTTATTTTATTCTTACTTACCGCTTGGCATTTGAGTCATTCGTAAAGGGTACGTTTACTTTACAGATGCATGAATTGAAAAAAACGTACAGTGTGTGCCAAATTGGTATGTATTGCAGGGTATGCCGTAAACTAGAGAAGCAGGGCCGATACAACCTGGTCGAGCGCCTTTTTTTGGTGCATATATTTTTTAAATTTTATATTATGTATATTCAACATAATCGCTAGACGGTAATTAATAAATAATACAACTTTGGAGCAAAAATAAACATTTTATTACCAAACAAAAAATAAACATTTTTTGAACAAGAAATAGTTACCTAATCTAAATAACCTGAATAAAACTAAATAAAACTAAATAACCACTAAATAAAAGTAGCTTTACGCGCTTTCTTTCTTGAAAATTTAGAAATAAGTTCAGTCATATTTATATTGTCCAACAAATCATTTTCAATCGATATGATTGCCAAATTATCAAGCCGTTGTTGGCCCATTGACGATCTTAAGTAGTTTTTGATTAACTTTAACTTTGAAAAAGTACTCTCCGCTGAAGCAACCGATACAGGCATTGTCAACAAAATTCGCAAAGCTACGCTTGCATTTGGAACAGAATGAGTTAAATTTTTTTTATAATGTAGTTTAACATTTGTGTCGGTGTTTGTAGATTAAGATTTTTTAAAAATTGCAACTCGTGGAACAAGTCTGTTCCATTTATGTCACGCTCATTACGATTTTTGTCTGTTAAAACTCCTTCAAGATGTAAACAACAATTTAGTTGTTCCTTCTCTGGTAAATCTGAAAATTTACAAATATCCCATAAAAATTGAAAATGGTCGGAATGGGACGACAATAAGTCGAACCTTTCACCAATTGAACTTATAACAATATCAAGTGTACTAAAAAAAATGTTTATTTTAAAATACCGTTCTCCATCTGTAATTGGTTCATCGTCATTCTCGTAATTAAATTGTTTTTTAACATGCCTTGGTCTAAACACATTATTAGTTTTGAGGGTTGGCTCTACATCTAGAGATTTTGCAAGTTCAGAAGCATCAACTAATACATCTCCAAATCCTTTATCACTTCGGTAACTATTGAAAAACTTTAGCAAATTATTCATTTGGGTACATGCTTCCGAGATATTAAAATCTTTGGTTTGTAATGTTTTGCTAACAGTATTGACTCTAAACAGAACATTGTACCACAATACTAATGTACATATAAACCGGTAACTTTTTAATTTATTTGCTAAATATTCAGCCATATGCTTTGTATTGTTATCGAAAGAAACTCCACTGAATATACTATATAAAGCATCATAGACTTCCACAAGCTGATACCTCAATGGAGTAATGGCATCAATTCTGCTCGACCATCTAGTTTCAGAAAGTGGTTTTAAAGTTAAATTGGAAATATGTTCTTTCAAAACGGTCCAACGATTAGTTGAAGCCGAAAAAAATTGTAAAGTTCTTGAACCGTAGAAAAGAATTGTTTCCCTTAACTGCATCATTTACAACCAAGTTTAAACTGTGATTACAACAAGGTACAAAAAATGATCTTGGATTCAAATCTAGAATTTTTTTTTGTAAACCGGCTTGTTTGCCTCGCATGTTGGCACCATTGTCATATCTCTCATATCGTATAAATTTAAATTATGTTTTTCTAAAGCATTTAGTAGAAATTTTTGTAAGCCCTCAGCTGTTGTGTCTTCTATTGGAGCGAAATGTAAGAAACGTTCATCAACAACAATTTCCCCTGATGCTGTATCTAAATTTACGAACCTGATACAGACAGAAATTTGTTCTTGATGGCTCATGTCTGGAGTACAATCAAGAATAATAGAAAAATATTTTGAATTTTTAATCATATATAAAATAGTTTCCCTTAAATTATTGCCTATTATTTCAATTTGAATGTGGATGCCAAGGTAATGATTCATTCTGTTGCTTTGCATTTGTACCCTCTTAGTATGTTCAGCCATTATAGGATCGAATTTGGCAATCATTTCCACACATTTTAAGAAATTGCCATTCTTATTTTGAAACAATTTCAAATTTTGACCGCGAAAGGATAGATTTTATCCTGAATAACATAGAATACTCGCTCAATAACTGCATGTCAATATTTAATTTCAGCATTAAACAAATATTTATGAGTTATATCAATCGTATTGTTTGTTTTAAATTTAGTTAAACAGTCAGACCATGTCTTAAGATTTTCGAAATGCATTTTACTTTTTTCGTGAATATTTAAATGTTCACTCAAATGTTGCCATTCATTATAGCCATTTTCATCAGCCAATCGGGCTTTTGCGGTGTTAAGGTTGAATATTCTGCAACAAAAACAAAACACTGAATTTTTCGATACCGAGTACAGAAGCCAATCACTCTTGATTTTTTCATTATTTGGCAAAATTCGAGTGAAGTATGATTCAGAAAATTTTCGCCCCGTGTTGTCTTTCGGAAAAACGCAATTTGAATTGTTATAATAGGTTGGACCATATTTTCTCAGAAGTTCAATATTCATTGAAGATAATATTTTCGGCCACAAACCTGGATCTTTAGACAGCTGTACAGTCTTACTATCAAAAACTTCATCATCAGCTTCGATAAACGTTACAGTTTTTTCAACTTCAACTGAACTTGATGTCGATGGCTCTATATTATTATCATCATCTTTTACGGAAGCCTCCGAAGGAGAATCAATGGGTGCTTTGAAAAATTGAGTTATTTTCTTATTGGTATTTTCCAACACCTCCTCCCATTTACGTTTGTTAATTAGATTTTGGTAACCAGAAAGTTTCTTTTTACCTTCAGACATCTAAAAAAATAATACCACATAAAATTTTGGGTTTGGGTTCGGGGTTTGTTGAATCTAATTAATTTATAATTACGAATTATAACGATCTGGATATACATTACTTACCTTAACTTTATTTTATACTTATAACTTATACTTTAAAGTTTGAGCCTCCAGAAAAGAACAAAATTTCAAATAAGGAAATAAGAAATAGGTATAACTTTTTAGCTGATGCGAGATGCGATTTACTCTACTGCTTAAGACAAAAGCCAACGCTCAAATGAACATGATTTCACTGCAATACTCGCTTGGCCAGACAAGAATGAACTTGTGAAATGAAACATAGGAACTAAGAAATATAGTGCGGGCGCACGGCGCTCAGTAATAGAACAAAATATGCAATAGGTCGGGACCAAGCAACTTAAAGAAGTCATATTTGAATCTATAGATGATAATAATGATCATAATAATACATTTTATAAATTATTTGTTTAAATATTATTACTTATTTCCTACTTTAATCTTAATTCTAGCATATTCAGACATTGGTAAAAATAAAAAAAATATCTTCGGCGCCGTCGTGCGCCTTACGACCTGCACATATGATTGGAACGGCCCTGTAGAGAAGATAAAAAAAAGTACTTTTTTTGTTAAAGTAACGATTGCCCAATCAAATTTTCAATAGGTTCCTTCATTAGAGAGAACTTCTGTTTAGGAGAATATTGAGAAAATTTTATTGGAACTTTTGATAGAGTTAGTGGTGCTCCAAAAATTTTTTAAGGGGTCTCACTAAGGAAATGCAATACCAACTTATGTTCTACTGTTCCGCCCAACCTATCTAATTTGCGAGAAATGTTTACACCAAAAAAATTTGAAATTTTGAAAAAAAAATTATTTTTACGTTTTTCATCAAGAAACACTAAAAAACAGTTTTTAGAAAAAAAATCCTATATGTATGTCGTTGTCGTCGGCCACTTTTCGTTACTAGTCATCAATTTTATGATTGAATATTGTTAAGGACATGTCACAGATGAACCCTATTGATTTTCAGCTCACCAGAGCCAGTATAGCAGATGCTATAGTACTTTAAGTACGGCATTTTTGTCATTTTTGGAGAATTTTCAGTTTCTTAGCACGATACAGTCACCAGAGTGTATAGAAGTGACCAATTTTATGATTGAACATTATTTAGGGCGTCTTATAGATGAATCTTATTGATTTTTAGATCACCAGAGGTAGTACAACTGGTGCTATGGTACCTGAAGTGCCACATTTTTCGTCCTTTCTGGAGAAATTTCGGGTTGTTAGCACGATACAGCCTCCAGAGTGTACACAAGTGACCAATTTTATAATTGGATATTATTCAAGGTATCTCACAGATGTACAATATTGATTTTCAGCTGACTAGAGCGAATACAGCGGGTCCTATAAATCCATATATACTACATTTTTGGTTATTTTTGGAGAAATTTCGGTTTGTTAGTACGATACATCCCCCGAAGTAAGACAATTTTATGATAGAATATTGTTGAGGGCATCTCACATATGCGGAAAAGTTAGTTTTAATCTTTAAACCGTTAATTTTTAAATAGGACACTCTATATATTTTGATATATTTCGTTTCTATTTTTAATTATTTTTCACCTGATATGACATACGATATATCCATTTTTAATTGTTGGAGTTACATGGCGAATAAAATGTGTGCAGTTGACTTCACATTAAATATACTTAAGACTGAAACATCCAGTAACGCAATTCAACATTTTATTATGATAATCTAAACTGCCACTTTCATTTGAAAGAATGCTTTTAAATCACTAGCAACGCTTCGACACTCACTTTCCAAATTAATATTAAAGATCGCGTCACGCACACTAGCATCTGCTTTGTCGTTGCCTTCGATTCCAATATGCGATGGTATCCATATAAACTTAACGCTTCTAGAATTCAACTCAGCTTCCAGTCATTCAGCCTTCATTAGTTTTCCAATAGGATTTTGTTGGTATATTTGCTGCAAACTTTTTTAAGCACTTGGTAAGTCGCTAAGAATGAGGCTGTTTGAAAATGTTTGCGAGTTTACGAGTTGGAGAGCTTTGTATAAAGCAAAAAGTTCAGCAGAGAAGATACTGAGGCTGGAAGGAAATATTGGGAAATATTCCCTGAGTTTACAATGACAGCCCCTACCCCTGTTTCACATTTTGATGCATCAGTGTATATTTGATTGCAGTCACTGAATAGTTGTTCCAAAATTAAATTAAATTTATCTCTTAATACTGCTGAGTTTACTTCGTTTTTAAACGGTTTTATTTAGCTCGCCCCGTTTGTTTTATTTATTCTTGGGTCAAATTTAGTAATTCAAATTTCACCCTCTTCCTGTCAACCGATTAATCTGAAATTTTGTATACACTTTGGATTTTGGTGACAATACAATTATGTTTATTCATTATAAATTCAAGATGGCCGCCGCTACAAAATGGCGGATAATTTATGTTTTATTAATCCCATCAATATGGGTATCAAATGAAAGGGCTCAACAAGCAGAATACAATATACTATAAAAAATTTAAATCCAAGATGGCGGCCGCTACAAAATGGCGGATAACGTAGGTTTTATCAATCCCATCAATATGGGTATCAAATGAAAGTGCTCAACCAGTAGAATACAATGTACTATATAAAACTAAAAACTATTTGCGAATAATGAGGTAACAATGGCATCAGACAGAATTTTTGATTGTCGACGAGATTTCCATGGTGTCTTATCAAATGTTATGCATGATGGACGCTCGATTAGGGCAAATTAAGAACTGTGAAAATGAGTTTTTTGGAGGAGTAAACGTATTACTTTTCGGTGATCTTTTACAACTGCCTCCTATAAAACGATCAGGAACACCTGTTTTCAAACAGCCAGAACATCTCCAACCAACTACACATCTCTGACGTTTATTCACGCTGTGTGAATTAACTGAAAATATGTGTCAGCAAGGTGACCAGACTTTTATTGATATTTTGAATGCTTTGAGAGTCGGTGAGCTAACAACCCAACATTTTAGTATTTTAATGGGAAGACTTCTTCGAGACACGAGTGATGAGTTTGCAATAGACAAAGCGTTAAGGGTATACCCCACAAATCAACAAGTTAACGACCACAACTCTGCTGTATTGAATTTGTACAGAAATAATGGTGCTCGCATTTACAAAATAAAAGCGCAGGATCAGCTAGTACACGCCACACGAAATGCAGACAATGTGGATACAGCTACTATAATACCAGCTGATATCAAGAAAACTGGGGGTTTACCAGCGGAACTGGAAATATTTGTGGGGGCAAAAGTCATGCTACGGTCCAATATTGACGTTTCAAAGGGATTAGTAAATGGCGCTATAGGCTACATCAACGAAATCGTTTGGCCTCAATTTCGTCGAACTCAGATGTATGCAACAGATGTACCTTCCGTCCGAATTGATTTCGCAAGAGACGGAGTACATCTTATACACCCGAAAGCCATACAGTTTCCAGCTAAGTACAATTACGGGACGGCTGAAAGAAGAATGTTGCCTTTAATACTATCATGGGCTTCTACAATACATAAAATGCAGGGCAGCACTGTGGATCACGCAGTCGTATACTTAGGTGCGAAACTGTTTGAAGAAGGTCAAGCCTACGTGGCTCTTAGTAGAGTAAGATCTTTGCAGGGACTACGTATAGAGGAGTTGGACTGCAATAAACTAACGGGCAAGAAACCTTGCAATAATGAAGCACTAAATGAATTAAACAGAATGCGAAATAAAAACTAAAAACTAGAAAATAAAAATAGGTAAAAAAACTTTTTAAGTTAAACGGTTTTATGTTAAACATACATTGCAATGTTTAAGATAAATGTACTAAAACCCAAAAAATAATAAAATAGATACAGTCGTGGGAATTATAAACATATGCATAGACTAGACTAACATAAAACCGTGGAGCACGTCAATTGTCTACAAATTATCGACTTAATGTGCGATAGAAGAATCGTTTAATTCGTCGTTAGGCAGTTGGCCCGCTGACGGTGAGGAAATTACTTACTATTTTTTTGCTCATGGAAATTCCAATAGTTATACACTCCATGTAAATAAAAGAGATGTTTCAACTAGTTTATCGTTGGACATTCACACTGCTGGCTGGCGAGGAATCGTTTCACTGCTCGTAGTTTGTCTTTAATCGACAAAACGTGCCCCACGGTTTTATTTTAGTCTAGTCTATGCATATGTTTATAATTCCCACGACTGTATCTATTTTATTATTTTTTGGTTTTTAGTACATTTATCTTAAACATTGCAATGTATGTTTAACATAAAACCGTTTAACTTAAAAACTTTTTTTACCTATTTTTATTGTTAAATATACTTAGAGTTGTATTAACACTAGGGGTTTTAATGGTCCAGGGTGGAGGATGATCCAAGTCTACAGGAAATACAGGAGGTTTGGGGCTTATTGCTAAAGTGATGTGGATATTTATTGGTGAAGGTGTTATTATAAAGGGGCTTGTTTTTATTCGATGCAATTGAGGTAGCTTGTGACAATGTTAGATACATTCTTTGATAATGTAGAGGAGGTTCATCCGTTTTACTACGAATACTATCGACAGGAGTTGTTCTAAAAGCTCCAAGCGCAATTTAAAGCCCAGTATCAAGTAATTTTAATGTTGTTCTAGATGCAGAGGCGTAAGCTATTGATCCATAGTATATTTTAAATCTTATTAATTTAATTTGTAAATAATGTAATGTTTGTTACTTAATGTCTTCATTCCTTCCTTCCTTCTAGCCGTTTTCTATCCGTTGGATATAGGCCTCTCTCAATGCTCTCCAGGTTTCCCTGTGTTGTGCAACCTGATACCAATTAAAACCTGCTGTGCATTTTATATCGTCGTACCAACGCTGTTGAGGTCTGCCAACGGTTCTCCTCTCGCCCCAAGGTCTCCATCTAGTAACTTTGCTGCTCTAGTTGTTGTTGTTTCTAGCAATATGCCCAGCCCAGTTCCATTCGTTAGTTTTTCGGTCTTCCAGTGTTACTCCAACTATCTTTCTCTCTATTGCTCTTTGATGTGTTTTGAGCTTGTTCAAGGTCTTTTTTTGTCAAGACCCAAATTTCCGATGCATATGTAGACACTGGCAGGACACATGTATTGTATACTTTTGCTTTTAGTTTCATTGGTAGATTTGACTGAAACACCGGTTTTAGTTTGCTATATACTGCCCATCCTAACCGTATTCTCCTATTGAGCTCTATATTCTGGCATTCCTTACTAATTGTTATTTCTTGGCCTAGATAAATGTACGACGCTACTTTTTCGATTAACCGATTCACAATGGTTAGTGTATTGGTAATTGTATCTTCGTTTGTCATGAATTTGGTTTTATTTATGTTTATCTCTAGTCCAACCTTGTTTGCTTCATGGTATAGTTCCTGCATCATGCCTATAAGTTCTGACTCGGTTTGAGCGAATATTACGATGTCATCTGCAAAGTTGTTCAGTTTTTCGCCTGCTATGTTTATTCCTCTGTCTTCCCAGTGTAAATTTCGAAATACATCATCGAGAACTAGCGTGAATAATTTTGTCCCCTTGTCTCACTCCTCTTCCAGTCTTTATCTCATTTGTATCTGTTTGCATCCTGATCATCATTTTAGAGTTTACGTAGATGTTGCTTATGATGTCGATGTATCTTTGATCGATTCTGGCTTTTCTCATTGCTCGGATTACCGCCCAGAATTCCACCGTGTCGAAGACCTTCCTAAAGTCAACAAATGCCATCCATGTTGTGATGTTGTACTCCGTGGCTTTCTCTATTAATACTCTGATTGTGTGTATGTGTTCTATTGTACTCATATTTTTCCTAAAGCCAGCCTGTTCTTTCGATAAATATGCCTCAAATTTATTTTCTAATCTATTGGTAATTATTTTCATGAATAGTTTGTAGATCTGTGAGAGAAGACTTATTAGTCGGTAATTTTCAAGACTGGCCGGATCTCCCTTTTTATGAATAAGGATAACTATGGAGGTATCCCAGTCTGTTGGAACGGTTCCTTCATTCAGGCATTTGTTAAAAAGCAATTTTAGTTGTTCCATTAGAATTTTTCCTCCTTCCTTCAGCATCTCTGGCAGTATAGCATCATCTCCTGCTGCTTTTCAATTTTTGGTTTGTCGCAGTGCTCTATTGATTTCCTCGATCTCGATTTCTGGAAGGTCTTCGGATCCAACATTCATTATTCTTCTCTTTTCCTCGCTTTCTGCCTCCTTTTGTCTCGTGACACGAGACACGAGTCAAAAGGACGCGACACGAGTCTTCATTATGTTTAGCCTTTTATGACATGATGGTTTGCTTTATATGTTCTTTCCAAGAAAGTTTTTGGTTCAGCCACATTCCGAGAAATTTAACTGATGATGGCTTCAACGAAATCACTTCATCATATAGAATGAGTTTTGGATAAGATTCTGAAAGCCTTTTAGAAAATAGTACTCCTTTTGTTTTTGAAACTGAAAATTTGAAGCCGGTATTCTGCGACTTTTGTTCTAATTGTGTGAGAAAGGATTGAAATATATTTGTCATTAGAGTGGTATTTTTGCCTTTACAATAAACTACCACTTCATCTGCGTATAAGCGAGCCTTAAGAGGCTTTGGTATATCTTTAATAATCTTATTTATAGCTATTAGAAACAGTTTTGTGTTAAGGACTGAGCCTTGAGGAGTTCCGTTTTCTTCAGATTGACTTTCAGAATATGAATTATGGACTCTTACTTGAAATGATCTGTCTTTAAGGAAATTACTAATAAATCTGAGGCAACTACCACGAATATTCCATGAGTGGAGTTCTTTCATTATGTTAAATCTGTAGCATGTGTTAAATGCTCTTTTCAAATAAAAAAATATAAGATGATTGTTTCGCCCACAGTGCTTCATGGATATCACTTTCTAGCTCCAGAATATTATCGATGCCGAAACGATTTTGTCGAAAACCATTTTGTTAGGATATTAAACGTTTTGGTATTTCCAAGGTCCACATTAGTCTGTAATTAACCACTTTCTTCATTAATTAGCACATTGAACAGGTTAAACTTATAGGTCGATACGAGTTAGTTTCAAGACTTGACTTTTGGTTTTCCAGGAACGGTAGAATGTACGTTGTTGAACATGTTGAAGGAAATTGATTAGGTTTCCAGATAAAGTTGAATAGTTGGAGAAGGAATGTTTTCGCATGAAGGTGTTTTGAGAATGTGACTGGGATAACATCTGGTCCAGGACTAGTGTCTTTCATGCTATAAAGTGCATTTTCAAATTCCTCCATAGAGAAGGGTAGGTTTAATGGAGAGTTTCTGTCTTCGTCTTGAAATAACTCTGAATTTTCCACTATTAATCTGTTTTCGAGGAAGGTATTATCATAATTGCGGTTGTGATTGGCTAAAGCGTCGGCCATTAGCTGAGGAGAGGTTGTGACTGCATCATTAATCTTTAGAGATAATATTGGTGTGCACTTTACTCCTGAAACTTTTCTTATTCTTTTCCATACTTCACTGATGGGAGTCGCGCTGTTTATTTCGGAAACATATTTTGACTATGATGTTTTCTTAGCTGTTTTGATCACAAGCTGTGCCTTCGCTTTGAACCTTTTGAAATCTATTTTATTTTCGATTATCTTGTGCCTCTTGTGCTTATTAAGTGCTGTTTGGCGGCACGAATTGACGTATGACATTCCGTATTCCACCATGGTACGGGGGTGCGTTTTTTGTTTGTCCTCATAGTTTTTCCTATGAAGAGGTCTGAACTTCTTAGAATAACGCTGTTCAAATTAGTTAAGGATTCATTAACATCGTCAGTCATCATACATTCCAGTATTTCGTGGATGATGTGGGATTCAAATTCTGTCCAACTTGCAGATTCTGTTTCAGGAGTCAGGGCTGCTGAGTTCTTAATAAGAATAGGATGGTGATCACTGCCGTATGTGTACTGAAGGACTTTCCAAAAAAGGGGAGGAGTAAGTTGGAGGTCGCACAAACTTAAATCAATTACTGATAAGTTCCCAGTGTTGACGTTAAATCTTGTTGGAGAGCCATCGTTAAGAAAGCTAAGCTGAAGGTCAGATATGATTTTTCGACAATATTACCTCTAGCATCAGTATGAAACGAGCCCCAGATAATGTTGTGATTATTAAAATCTCCTACTAAAATGCGAGGAGCCGGTATCTGACTAAACAAATCTTTTAGTTCGTTATAAGTTGTAGGAGTGTTTGACGGTTAGATAGTGATTACAAATAAAATAAACATTGTCTGACTTAATTTTAACAACTATGGTTTCCAAGTTAGTTGTTACTAGAAATAAACTTGCTTCTAATGTATCCTTAACAAATGTTGCTACGCCACCACTCGATATACTGTTGGTCGTGACTCTATCTTTTCGAAAGCATTTTAATTATACAGAGTTGTATATTTTTTTGGTTTCTTGCAGGCATGTAGTGATCCCTAAAGGACAGCAATGGCAAAAGGACATTAACTTAGAAATAATATTTAAATTTAGGTTAATATTAATTATAGTATTTAGGGAGCATTGCTCGGCCACGGTCAATGTCAGTTATCAGTGGAAGCACGTTCGTGTTTATATATATATACAAACATGTACAACTTATAGACGGAGGTCAGGCATGTAGAAAATCATATCTATATTTCCTATAAATTAAGAGTTAACGAACCAGGATAGGAGAGTTGTTATTAATACTTTGAATAAGACTATTAATTTTATATTTGTGTATTTTTAATGTATTAAACGTCATCCCAGTGATATTTACAGAAGTGATGTTGTTTATTTTATTCCCGCATACAGGTTGCTAGGTACGTGGTTTCCTCCAAGATATAATACCTTTGTGGTAAGCGTCGAGTATACGAGGGACCCTTTCTAAGTAACCACCACAGGCATATTATGTCCGGAGTTTGTTCAGCAATAAGGAAATGAAGCGTAACAAGGCGATGGAAAAATCCATCAATATTCCACTCTAGTATCGATGTGAATTTAATGAGGAATTAATTTGTATATGTTAGTTTTGGCTTAACTGAGAGGCGTTGCTTTCGTCATCTGAGAAATTACTACCGATCTGAGCTAAAATTTTCTTTTTAAGTAAAGTTAGTTTGCGCTTCGTTGATTTGTCTTTTACGTGGGGATATATTATACGTAGCATCCTAGTCAGTGCTAAAATATCTGCGGTGTACTCTTTTATAATACTAATGGGATCTGAAGATCCGCTAAGACTGCTTAGCAAAAGAATTAGTTGATCGAAATTGAGCAAAAATGGAGGAGATTGGTTTTCGATAAATGCATGTGATTGTATTAAGTTTAAATTGCTATCTTCATTTTTTACGTTAGAGTCGAGCTTTGGCTTCTTTGCTTTTGACTATCTTTTGGTACAGGGAATTCATTGCACTGTGTGATAGGTGGACTCACTTCAGGTGAAACGTATTCGTCAAAATTTCGTTTTGGTTGGCTTGTATCGACAGTTGCTTGAGAAGTTTTCATAGTTGTGAATATGTGTGGGTTATCAGATACAGCTTTTGTATTTGTTGGTTGTGTTACTGTATTTGTTTGAGATGGTGCTGATGGGATTTAATACATGTGAAAGTACTTGTATTATAGGTTCAGAATATTGAGATGCTATGTGCCCTAGCAAACTATATTATCTTGAGAAATGAATATTCTGTAGGAAGTGTTGTCGAAATCAATTATAAATGAATCTGGAAGCTGTAGGTTGTGTGGGCTTCTGAAACTCAATATGTGAGTATATTTCGGTAGAGATGCATCAATTCTCAAGAATGGCATGGGTGAAACAGGAGCTAAACCAATTTTTTGTAATTCATTAATCAGTATATTATGAGGTATAGATGGGCAAACATTTGAGAGAACGATTCTTTCTGTTGGTGATATTAGTTTTCTAGCACTGTCTATCATTCCATTAACTTCTATTTGTCCGTAGTCATTCATGAAAGTTTCTACTAGTTATTTATTGGATAAATACATGCATATCCGGTTGTTTGATAACCGGGATGAACAGATTATGTTTTTTGGCTGAATTATACTACCCAGAGGAATGAGGTAATCTTGAAGACGAGTGTTTTCTAATGCACTGAAGACGATTGCTTGTTCTTTTGAATGGAAGGTGGGGCTTGAAACTGCTGACGAATAGGTTTGGGAAATATCTGACCTAGACTGAGAATGTGGAAGAGTCGAAACATTTTGGTTGGGGTTCATGATGAAGTGTCCGAAAAATAATACTGCTCTGTCACCTGATAAAACAGGTGTATGGGCCTGCGATAGTAATTATCCAGCTAATGAGGCCGGTTTCTTATCAATAACAATATAAAATAAATGAAACTGAAATTGTTTAATACGCAGTTATTGTCCACATTGAAGTTAATAATTTAATTTTGAAGATATCAAAATGCACTTACTGTTGTAAAAGTATCCCTACATAAAATTCACAATTATTATTTTGTCAACACTAGTAACTTTGGAAATAATTGGAGCCCACGTTGAACACAGATTTTCTGTATGCGGTCAGGACCGAACTCTACCCCCCTCCCATCCCCATATATATATATATATATATATATATATATTAAAGTGAAATATATCTACTAGGTTATGTTGAATCATTAACATCACTCAGAAATGTGAATCTAAGTAATAGTAGTAGTGAATATTCGATAAAAGGAAATAATCCATAAAAAAACATAGCTTAAATATGACAAGAAATATTTACAAATAGAATACAATTGATAAAATGATATAAAAGATCACTATTTAATTTTGTAACTATTTTTCTTTAAAGTATATTTCAAGATATTGAAAATACAACAGTAACAAGTAAATTACGTCAAACATAAATTTTATACATAACTATGATCATCACTGTATATGGTATCACATGAATTTTGAAATAAAATTCAATTATTATAATTTAATATTTTGTAGACACTTTCAGAAACCCTGTATATTGCATAAACTATTCAATTATTTGTATAAAACTTCAAGGTCAAAATATCAACGCAAAACAACGTTCTGTTAATAGTTCGAATAGAGTATTTCGGAGTGACAGTGGAAGTGCATAAAAACAAAGTGAATTTGTCTACTATAACGCAAAAACAGATATTTTGATTCAATAACAACGATGTTTATTTATCAACAAATGAACGATGGAAAACAAAAAGTAAAAAACATTGGAATGTTGTTGATTTTGAGCTAGAGAGACGCGGTGTAAATTTAAAAAATGGAGGACGTATTAAATTTCTTTCCTCCAAATTGTTTAGTAAAGTTTTGAACAATAAACTAACAAAAATTTATCACTCGTATATTAATAAATAAGTGTAAAAATGGTGATAGCGTCTAGATATGGTAAGATGAACAATTACCTTTATTAATATAATCTTCGATGACTATTCACATATCTTGTTGTGGATAAGATATTTCTACAGATGAAATAATTCACATCACATCATTTTCCACATCTGAATTTCGTTTATTCGATCATAGGCGATCGTTTTTCTCCGATGCACCACATTTAGGGTCAAGAAGAACCAACCATAAACTCTATTGCTCATGTATATATTGTATTTCTCCTATAAAACATTTTTGATATATTTATATGTTAGGTTATATTGTTTGGTATCTATTTATTAGCAAAAATATTAGTCTTAGATATTCAATCTCCACTAAATATCGGACATAGAACACTAAACACATATTAAAAAAATCAATACTCACCAAATATTTACAATAAATTATGATAATACATCCCAAACACTTTGCTTTTTCCTTCATTTTGTAAACTAAATAATAATCATCACAGAGTACCACAACACACAACGACAAGGTTAACAATAGCGAGGGTAGAGGTTGAATCGTTGTGAATGCATTCAGAACTTTTAGAATAATAAGTAATCAAGCGAAACTTACTTGATACGTTTGAATTCAATAATATTAGTAATTTATGAAAAGCGTTTTTGTGCGAAGATTTTCGTCAATAATATTCTATTGAGTTTAATATGAATTATAAACTTCTAACTCATAATAACTTCATTATTTACATAATTATGTTCAATTAAAATCATTTGTCTATGTTAGTTTTGCGTTTCTTTGGTATCTTACCTACAGTTTCCTGTTGCTGACAATCGTCAAGTGCCGAATCTCATCCCTGAGATACAGTGTGAAAAAGTTAAACAAATTTATAATATTTTCTAACTTGTGTAGTATTTTTTTTGAATTGGGAATTCGTAGAAAGCGAACCAATACTGGCGCCCATACAATCCACATAATAAATTAAAATTAACAAATAATTAAAAATACAATTAAATAATTTACTATATCTCAAATATTAAAATATATAGTAAAATAGCCCTCCAAAGTAGGCTCTTATTAAATTAATATAAATTAATAAAAATATACAATAAATGGCTCCCAACGTAGAGGCACTTTTTCTATTATATAAAATAATATATAAGAGATAGTCTTTGCCGACTAATTAGGTATAAAACCACGAATATTGGGGCAACGGCAAGTTAATTTAAAGAAAACTCTTGTTACTGTTTTTCTTCCAAGCTTTCGGACACGTTTATTTCCGTTATCAAGGATAAGTAAATTGAGATTGTTATAAATTGGTAAATATAAATATATTAAAGGAAAAAAATAATCACCGAAAATTAAAATTTATTTCAAACTATTATAACGAAAAGTATATAGAAACGAGAAGAAAACTTAAGGCATTAATAAACACCGAGCATAAAAAGTATTTGCGTCAAGTCGAAGATAGTTTAAGTAATAATATGAATATATTTTGGACATACGTAAATAAAAATAATAGTTTTTCTAAGCAGGTAGGTACATTTAGATTTAAGGATGGAAAAGTTGTCGAAGGGGAAGTAGCAGAAAAATTTGCTGAATATTTTGCATCGGTGCATTGCCCCGAACAGTCTAATTATAATATCGACTTCAAGGATTTAATTAGTAATAATCCTATTTTAAATATTTCTGAGATTACAATAAATGATTATGTGATAGCAATAAAAAAATTAAAACCCAAAAAAGCAGCTGGATCCGACGGAATTCCTCCATACATACTAAAAGGATGCTATGAATGGCTAGGGACACCTTTATTACATATCTATAATAATATACTCACAAACGCACAATTTCCGGAAAAATGGAAATTATCATTATACTCTCCTATACACAAATCTGGAGATAAAAATATTGTTGAGAACTACAGGGGTGTTTCGATTATGTGTGCTGTTTCTAAGGTTTTTGAACAGATAATATATCTGAAAATTTATAATCACGTAAAAAATAATATAATTGTTGATCAACAGCATGGATTTACGTCGGGACGCTCAATAAACACAAATTTATTTAATTTTGCGGAAGTTGTAAACGATACGTTCCAGGATCGATTACAACTGGATGTCATATATACAGATTTTAAAAAAGCTTTCGATCAAATGAATCACGACATATTGCTTAAAAAATTACACAAGTATGGAATGTCAAATAATTTATTGAAACTTATATCAAACTATCTACGTAACAGGCATTTTGTAGTAAAATATAACGGAAATACATCTGGAAAATTCCATGCAAACTCGGGAGTTCCACAAGGATCAAACCTTGGTCCGATGTTGTTTGTTTTATTTATCAATGATCTTCCAGGTTATGTTTCGAATTCTGAGAGTTTGGTATTTGCAGATGACTTCAAGATGTTTAGGAAGATTCAGACTGTTCGGGATTGCATACTACTACAAAAAGATATAAACAGCATAATTAGATGGAGCAAGGAGAATAAATTACGTTTTAATGTTGAAAAATGTTGTGTTATGTCTATATCTAAGAAAAAGGAGTGTATCATTTTTGATTATCTCATGGACCAAGAAGTATTAGAAAGGAAGGATGAAGTTAAGGATCTTGGAATTATCTATAATAGTCAAATGTCTTTCTTTGCACATATACAAAAATCAGTCAGGAGTGCCAATCGTATAATGGGTCTAGTCTTCAGACAAAGCATTCTTTTCTCAAATACAGAGACTATAAAAAAGTTGTTCAATACCTTAGTAAGACCTAAACTTGAGTTTGGGTCTATGATCTGGGGAGATCAACCCCAAATGTACCTGGAAAATATTGAGAAAGTGCAGAACAAATACTTACGGTTCTTGTATTATAAAAAATATAAGCATTGGCCGGATTATAGAACAATCAGAACAACTAGATTACGGGAAGAATTTGATGTTATGTCTATCACTGGTCGGCGTAAATTAAACATGATGATTTTCTTGTATAAAATAATAAATTG
Source organism: Galeruca laticollis (assembly GCA_963921935.1). Classification (NCBI taxonomy): domain Eukaryota; kingdom Metazoa; phylum Arthropoda; class Insecta; order Coleoptera; family Chrysomelidae; genus Galeruca; species Galeruca laticollis. Next base: position 1,746,656 of record OY998176.1, on the reverse strand, counting down.
TATGTCGACATCAAGTAATTTATTGTACTCAATTCCTTTCAAAGTTCCGTCAAGGTTAACTCGATCCTCCTTATTGTTTGGGAGATTAAGAATGTCAGTTTGTTCTCCTCTGGAGACCATGTTAAAACTTGCCAATAGGATAAATAATGTTACTGAAATAGATTGGACAATGTCAATTAGACAATTCAAGAAAAATATTTGTGAACATATTAAAAAGTTCGGTGTATGAAGGGACACTTTTGGAAATTAGTCGTCTTTGTCTTTATTCTCTGCATCAATCAATATCACTGCTTCATGTATAAATAGTCATACTATATAATGTTAGTATAGAATTTTGGAATTGTTAATACTTATTCCATGTAATTAGGTTATACAACCTGTTTGGAATAAATAAATAAATAAATAAATAATTATATTTGAATTTAAAAAAAAAATTTTCAACCATAAATCATTTTGACATTTTGACAGATTCATGAATGTAAACATTTTCTTTATATGCTAAAATGTTTTTGAAAACAAAAGAAGAAAATTGGTTATATTTGTAATATAGGTTATTAGTTATTCAAATATTCTTCTTTTATTATATAAAATTCAACCTCAAATTATTATAGATGTGATCATGTCATCTTAATAATTTAATAGTATTGAAACCATTTTTAAAATCATTTACCTAAAATAAAATTATTTCTAAAAATCATCAAATAAGAATTTGAAATTAAGTTATTTTTATTATCAATTGTTAGTAGATAATAATAAATATCATTCAGATTATTATGGTCACTTTTTTTGTTGATAGTATTAGGTTCTTGAAATATATGAGCCATTTCTAAGAAAAGTCTTTTTTTGGTATTTGGTTGTACGTCCAAAATATTAACAGATTCAAAATCCATAAAGTGATCATTATCAATTACATGTTCATATAAAGCACATCTTTCAGGATGTAACTTACAATCGCTCTTATGGAGACTTATACGGTTCTTTAATTTATGACCAGTGTGACCAACATATTTTTTATCACAATTTTTGCATGGAATAGAATATATTACATTTGAAAGATTAAGAATTGAAGTTTTGTCTTTCAAATTAGTGAAAATAGATTTTATGGTTAAGCATGTTTTATTGGCAATTCTAATGTTGTCCATTGGTTTAAAAATCCTACTCAACTGTAGTGTTATTTCTTTAATATATGGTAAAGATACATAATGATTTATATTATCTGATTGGTCGTTTCTAATATTAATGTCTGCAATGTCTATAGTTGGAGAATAATTAAATAGTACGTTTTTAACTAATTTATTCAAATATAATTATATTTACCAATTTATAACAATCTCAATTTACTTATCCTTGATAATGGGAATAAACGTTTCCGAAAGCTTGGAAGAAAAACAGTAACAAGAGTTTTCTTTAAATTAACTTGCCGTTACCCCAATATTCGTGGTTTTATATATATATATATATATATATATATATATATATATATATATATATATATATATATACATATACATATATATATATATATATATATATATGTCTAATTTGCTAAAATGTCGTTGTTATTGTTTTTTTTTGTGTTCTCGTTTCTATGAGACCTCGCCGGACAACTAACATTTTTTTTGTATCTTCGTCTTTTACCGCAGTTCTGCCTTCGATTTACACTTGAAACGCACCGTTCTTTCCAATTTGAAAACGTTCGCGGAATTGATACTAACGAACACAACTAATTACAAAAATAATTAATAACATAAACAAGAATGGAACACATACAGGGTTTGAAAGTGATGCCATGTTGCGTTGGACGAGTAAGCAGCGAGCTTTTGCTGTTTTTACAAAAATGCAGATAGTGCTGTTGGTACTCAATGTAATTTCAGGCAAGAGTGCCAATTGTTACCGCGTGATCCTGTACCTTCAGCGAACGCCATCAACCTTTGAGTATTTAGAAGAAAACACTAGTACTAAAAAACGAGGAGGTAATGTAATAACGGGTTGTGCTCTGAAACTTCAACACTTTGATAGCCGAGTACTCTTTTGTTTTGTCAACAGAGAGAGCTGGCCTATAATAATTTATGGATGAGTGATGAAGCACACTTCAATTTCAGTGGGTACGTTAATAAATATAACTTTAGGTTTTGAAGTGACAATAACCAACGAAAAGCCTTTCCCTTTACGAAAGGTGTGGCTAGTCCTTACTTTTTCGAAAGTAAAAACGACAACACTGTAATGGTGATCTCTGAACGGTGTGCTGATATATAGGTGAACTTTGCACTACCTGCTCTTGATGAATATGTCAATGACAGACAATATTGCAGCAATCCACAGTGTTAATATTTTGATTAACTTGCTGAAATTGGTATTTCCCTGCCGCTTAATTAGTAGAAATGGTAATAATATTCCTTGGCCTGCCTATTCACCAGACTTGTGGCTGCTGACTTTTGTGGGGTAATTTATTTGAAGTTTAAGGTTTTCGGAGCAAGTCCATCAAGAACTAACAACGAATTGAAGGAACAAATCTAATAGGAAATCTATAATCATTATGATTTTATAATCTGTCATATTTGTAATTTATAAATTAATTTATATTGAATTTTATAGAATAATTGATTGTCGTTGTACACGAAATTGCTTTTGTAATTTCATAACGGTTATTCCTTAGATATTTGTTTATATATTGGTATAAAAAATTTATTATGACGTAAAATATTAATTACCATAATCTAGAATTTGTACTTCTTGTGTAAACACTTGCAAAATGCAGATAAAACAACTGATATAAATAGCAACTGGATATATTTACAATTGAATGGAAAATTTCAAAGTTTCCCAATTTTAGAAATGAATCAATAATAGCATATTTTGCAATCTCCTCGTAGTTAATAAAAATATAATAGTGACGAACGTTTTTACAAGATAACAAACATATTATTTTGTTTAATGGGAAATAATTATTAATTATTTATCTCTGTAGATCTATTGACAGATCGCGTTTTGAACAGGGCCGGATTATATAAATTTTCAGGGTCATTCCTCATTTTTGTACTGGGTAGCCCATTAAGAATGGACGCCGGTCATATCTCAAGAAACGATAATCATAAAATTGCAGTAAAAAAATTTAGTAGGTAAATCGGCCAAGGAAAATCGTTGGAAATTATTTTCAAGTTCGAAAGATGGCCGCTAGGAAGCGCTACCGCTATGGCTAATTATAAAACGGGCGTTTTCTCAAAAAATATGCAAGTAAAGATTTATTTTAAATAATGACTTCGTAAACATAGATAAATTTGTAACATTTTTTGTTTTAGGCATTTTATTCTATTTTATAATTTTTTTTTTAGTAATTGGAAAAACTTTATTAGACACAGATTAAAATTTTAACATGTATATATGAATGTATATATAAATTTTGCAGAAAAAAAAACAAATAAGACATTGATTCACAATTAAAATATACAATTTAAAAACTAATAAAAAAAATTATTAAACTTAAAAATGGGATTTTGTGTCATCTTGTTCATAGAAGAGAACATATGCTTCTCCACTGACTAAAGATTTCCACGATATTAATAGCACTTTTGAATCGTTATAATCGTGCCACTGTCCCGTGTAGGGATGTCGGCAAAATTCTGTGTAGTGACCATTATTGGTGGTTCCACAGTGATTAGATATAGCGTAGAGGTTGTACATACAAGGTGCCACATTATCAGCCGCGTAATGGTTCATATCAAGCCCTTCTATTGGAAAATCTATTGAATCATTAAGTTTTCCACTAAAACTTTCTGTTTGCGAAAAGCGCTTTAGGTGAATAGCCAGTATTTTCGGAAATTTATGAATTGAGAATGATTTAATGCATCGTCTTCGTTCCTTACATTTCGAACATGTTGGTTTTTCATCACCGTCGAGTGTTTCTTCTCTTGTAAACGAATCTAAACATTGTGAAAGTCGTAATTGACCTGTTCTTTGTGGTATCGGAAGGGATAAATCCCAAAAAGTATCGTAGGTAACTGAACAGTGACCACAGTGTGTGCACTTGATTGTTGATTTTAATTGACCGACAAAGTTATCCACAACCTTGGAGTTGTCCATTCTCGGATATCTCAACCAAGATTCTTGTGCTTTCTCAATGTCACTAAGTTTGTCATCAATTTCTGTTGATATGGGCTTTGGTTTTTCATATACCTTGTTGACATCTTCGTGAAGTCCTGCTAATAGGTAACGAAGAAACTCTTGTGCATCATGTTTAGTGTATCCCATGAACCTTGAAGTCGATCGCTGATCTTACTTTTCAATGATACTGTATTAACCACTCTGTCTGAACCGTCTTCAGACCAAAGTTCTTGAATAACTTTGGCAAATGCTTTAATTAGTGTTCCTTTCATGCTAGATATGTTTATGTTAATATCTCTTATATATGCGTCTTTCCTTAGATATTGTAATAGCCACCTTGTGTTTGATAGGCATTGGATAATACACTATTCATGAAACATGTGTTACCAATATTTTTAAGGCCTTTAAGACCCAAAGAATCTTGGGGAATACCCTTTATGGATCTGAATGTGGAAATATTGTTAAAAGCTCTTTCGCAACTACTATCATTGTACGAATAATTTCGGATTCTATGATTGTCTTTCTCACTTGATCGGCGTGATAAGGAATTTGAATTGATGATGTTTGCTACTGAATTGGATGTAGATATTACGGATTTGAAAAGTGTTTTGGTTAGAGATAATCTATTGCGTATAGGAATCGCATCATTCTCTAGCATAGTCATCTTTTTCAGTATTCCTATGAATGGGACATCATCTGGCTGGTGGTTATCTGTATTTTTTAGTACACTGAGGCCCAAAAGCTTGTTGGGGGCATAATTTATTAAATTGTCAACGCATGTATTATCAGAAGGCACACATTCTGAAGAAGAGAATGAAGATGTTAAATAAGAATTTCGGAAAAAGGAAAGATCACATGTTTTAGGGTCTGAAATGTGAGAAAGTTTGAAAGTGGTAGAAAAATTACGTTTCTTATGATTAGGTTTCATAAAAAGAGGCTTAGAACGGGGAAACGTACCGAGAAAAGATGAAGCGTTTCCTTTTTGAATTGCAATACTTATTTGTTGTATAAAGAACAAAGTTGCTCTTGAATCATTGGTTTCTACTGATATTTTTTTACCGATTTCTTTAATGAATTTTAAAGCTTCGTGACCGAAAACATCAGAGGTTTCAATTGCTACAGGAATAAAAATGTAAATGTTCTCCAAATTTTGGTATTCATTGATTTTAAAAGTTTCGTCTTGTAAAGCTGCAGCGCCTGCGGAAGTAGATGTGGATCGGACATGGGACGGAGCCCAAGTGTCAGTGCAAGTGAAATCCCATATAACTGGTCTGCCGTGTTGCCATGGAATGAGGGTCATACCATCTGGACGTTACCCGTCGTCGCGGCAAGTACATAACGGTTCCAACGAACAGGGAATCTTTGCAGATGCCATGCTTCGTTTGATTAGATCATTTTCTGCAGAATGACGTGAAAACGGCCGGCACTTAATTTGCAGCTTAGGCCGTGTCTACCATATTCATCAACATCAGCTCCGCAACGACAGCGATGTTTTACACAAATTTGACAACCTAAACGGAGACCAATATAAATACGGAAACTTTCGTCATCTAAAAGCGTACCTAATGGGGCCGACGGTAAAGCGTTCAACCATGCTCCTAATTCCTTTGAAAATGCTGCATTCAAACGAGCCTTGTCTGGTAAATTGATAGCTTTCTGAAGCAGATTTTCTTTTTCTAATCTCCCAGGATTTTTGAAAGGATTTATAATCATCGGGTACAACTTTGTTAGACTTTAATGACCAAATATTTTCTGCCTCCATTAATAAAGGAGTGGAAAAATATAGGCAGAATGTAATTAATGAAATTTTTTGAACTATTTAATGATGACAAAAAATAAGGAAGAGCTACTGAAACGATTGAGCGAATTCCTAAACCACCATATGAAACAGGTAGTGAAGCTTGTTTCCAAGAAAGGTCCTCTAATTTAATGTTAATTAATGACTCTAATGAATGACGAATGGCATTGTCAAAATTGATTAAGATATCATTATGTAACCAGGTCGGACTACATCTTAAGATATATGTTAATTTTGGAATTAATAGGCAATTCTTGAGAAGGTAATAAGCAATATGTGTCGGTAACCAGGATAAACGAGATGACATTTTTTTGAAAAAGGTTAGTTTTTCATTGAAAGCTGATAGAAAGGATTCGTTTAATAGAGGAGCACTTAATAGAAATAAATTTTGTCTGTTGGTAATTGTTATGCCTGGTGCTACAGAATTAAATTTATCAATGGTTAGATTATTTGGTGTTTCTAAGGAAAATAACTCGCATTTGCTGAAATTGAGTTCAAGACCAATATCCTTGGAATTGTTTATTATATAGACAAGAGACTTGAACACGGAATTAGTATTACCACCTAAACAACCATAATCAAGGTACCAATCATTGAATTCTGTGTCAATGTTGCTAATAAGTTTGTGTATCGATATGCAAAAAAGGAGAGGTGCCAAAGGGTCCCCTTGTTGGACGCCTCTTTCCGAATAAATGATGTTTTCGCCAAATAAAAGATATGAAGGGAATCGATAACATTGATTGATGAAAGGAAAAATTTCAGGTAGAATATCTGCTACAAGTTTTAATAAATGATCGCGATGAATTGTATTGAAAGCATTTATAAAATCAATTTTCAGAAAAACTTTATTATTAACGCCTGGATGATTGGAGACGTAACGTCTTGCTGCATGTGCAACTGCTTCACAACCAAATTGTAATGGACGAAGTAAATATCCTAATTTGTCTCTGATGTTTGAACAAATTATTTTCGCTACTAAACGATGGTAAACTGTAACAATGTTTATTGGTCTGATACCTCCTGCTTTTTTAGTTAAAGCTAATAGTGACGCGCCGAATAAAATAGGACGAATATTAATGTTTACTGTGTCATTTAAAATAAAATTACATAATTTACACAAAGATGATAAGAGATTTTTTCCTGAAGGGCCAGCACTGTAACTTATTAAATCTTGTAGATGTGAAGGTCTTAAAGAGTCTAAACCACCCGCAGAACTTGTTTTAAAAGAGTTTATTGCGCTACTCACAAATTCTTCTGTTATAAAAAAAGGAATATGTTCCGAAATCAGAGTAGGGAACGTACTATTAAGTTTCTCTACAGGATGTTTCGATTTTAAATCTGTTAAAGTGGCTGCACTGACATCAGCAAAACTGTCATCTGAAGCTAAGATTTTGATTGCGGATGTCAAGTCGCCGTCAGAAACTTTATTAATGACATTTTTAATTTTACTATTTTTTGACAAATTTATGTTTTTCCGAACTGAGAAATTTCTATTTTGTTGATCAGAGGAATTTAAATGATGATCTATATTTTCAAAAGTTTTTAAATTATTCTTGATTATAGTAAAGAGAGATACTTTTTTATTAGAATTTTTAGAAGGAAGACTCAAAACATTATACGGAAAAAGCAATAGATTTTCCCAGGTAGTAATAGTATTTTGTCTTACGCATTCTTCAATCAGATTAGATAGCGTTGATGCACAAAGAGCCCTTGAAGCTTTTGGGACTTTTCTTATTACTGATCTTTGGCTCTTCAATTTTGCCAACTTTATCTGAAAATTCGTATCTTTTATATCCTTATTTTCAAAACTTTCTACTGTAATCGTGGGGGAACGTCAAATATGTTTATATTTAAAAGGCAATAACTTCAGTATGGGTTGACGGATTTAAGCAAACTAGATTTTCTATAGTTTTCACGTACATTGTATGTTTCGAACGCGAGAAATTGTCACACTTTTTTATGTCGACCGAACGAGAGTGGTGCTTAATTATGAACTGACTGCTCTCTGAATGAATGTTAATTTCTATCGCAATTTTTGGGAGTAGAGCTTCCCGGTACTGACTGTAACTATTTCAGTTGAATGGTGATATTTTTGACGTAAAGTTAATTACCCACCGTGAAGCGATACATTGGGTCCTTTTAGTTATTTTGTGTCAATTCATAAAACATTTATTTCAAATACTTGAGATTTCTCTTTTCATTGTATTGGGGTTTAAAATATTGTTCACAGTGCTAATTTAAGGATCGTAGATCATTCAAAGTTATTTGTTGTAACATATTAATGGTTTTGGAAAGTTCCATAATCTCTATTTATAAAAAGATCATTTGAATCATTTAAAATTTCCATTGTTTGGACGGCATTTATAGAAACTAACTTATCTTTCATTACGGGGCGTTTACGACCATTAAAGTGAAGACTACGGGCTTAACGTTATAATAGATATTCAAGCTTGTCCGAGAATTCATAGAAATGTGAAATTTCTTGTGATTGATTTAACATCGTGATATATACAGCATGTCGTATCACAACAGAGAGGTTATCGACCATCAACAAACGTGGATGAAGCAATGGAATATATTTATAATTTATTACAAAAAAAAACACAGAGGAATGCCAGTTTTGCCTCGAAGATCTAATGAGTTCAATCGATGGAGAGTATCGACTTGATGGGCGGACGCGGACGCAAAAATATGGCGACGATATTATAATTTAAAATTGTAAAATAAGTATGGTATACAAAATGAAAAGAAAGTCCTCAAGACGAACTAATTTGTATAGTATTTGATGTCCGCAATACAGAATTAAGTCGCAGCAGCTGGCGAACTGTTTATGCTGAGGCAGTATGGCGCAGGCCGCACATGGATTCTCTGCGGTATACGAACTTTGTATGGGCCGCAAAAATTCATTTAATCTCGCTGCCACCAACAACCGATGCGTGCCATCATCATTCAATCCGAACTTATTATCAAGTCCAGAGCTGGCGGGGAGTTCATGCTACCACAAAACTAACACTTTGTTACCTGTTGTTTGGTTACTAATTATTTTGTAGCGGCTACTCATAGAGCATCTCAGGTGAATTCTTTTACCAGCTAAATAATGATCTAGGAGTAGGTCTTAGGAAAACTCACAGCCAAATGCAGATACTAAAAGCTCTATTTCCAACAACAAGAAACCGGACAGAGGCAGATGGAGGCTCACATACTGAAAGTCTCCCAGATTTTACCAGGGCGAAGTTAGAAGTGGCAGCGATGGCCATGAAGAATGGCAAGGCTCCAAAAGACACTCAAAATTGCGGTGAAGATCAAGCCACTCGAGGTGCTAGAATATTTTAACTCGGTACTGCGTAGCCAATGGTTCCCGGAGGAACACAAGGAGGCTAGAGTAGTCCTACTACCCAAAGAAGGGGAGGACCTCAGCCTTAACAACAGTTACAGACCAATATGTTTGATTAACGCCATGGGTAAGCTGCTGGAACGCCTGAGTGGATGGAAAGGATTTCCTATACCCACACCAACATGGTTTTCGTGCGAGCCACTCCACGGTAACGGCTATAACAGAGTTGCAGGGGAAAATTAGGGATAGCAAGGATAAGTGGGGGCTGATAGATATCCGTAATGCTTTCAACAATAATTGACGCTTTGAAAGGGGGGAATATCAGCGAATATCTGGTGAGCTTGGTAAGTAGCTACCTGAGCAACAGAAAGGTCGTTTCAGGGGCCATATCCCACAAATGCACGATGAGCGTTCCACAGGGCTCGGTCCTCGGGCCAGTTCTGTGGAATGTTCTGTACAACGGGATTCTAATAAAATTAGAGTATGGACCGAAAATATCGGTGATTGCGTACGCCGATGACTTGATGTACAGGGTTGTAGGTAACACGGAGACGGCTGTGAGAAATGAGGCGGAGAGTGATGGCTGTTAATTGCACGTGCAAAACGGTCTCAGGATCGCCCCACATAAGACCGAAGTGATTGTCATGAGGAGCCCCAGGAGGATGGGCCCCTTCAAAATGGTGGTGCAGTGGAAAAGGATTGAAGCATCCAAGTCGTGCAGGTACCTGGGCGTAGTACTGTAGCATGATAAAAATACAATGCCTTTTTTGTATTGTATTATGAGTAACTCACGGAGGTACATTAATTCGATTACGCCACCCACTGAGTATGCAACTTTATACACATTTCTGTATAGTTGGTTGCATACCGGAATTAACTATGGGTTTTAAAATTATTTAAGCATATCCTGGAATAACGGGATGTAAATAATTAAATGGGTGTTTAGAGTAATATTTTTATTAATATTCTTCATGTGATTTAACCAATCCATGAGTATTTTATTTGACTGCCATTGATACACTGTTTGCTGATGTCAATTGTAAAGTGAAGAGAAGCTAAAATTGTTGAAATCACTTGTCCGATACTTGTCGAATGGTTAAGTTGGGGTATCGATGAGGACAAGTCGTGAGTATATAAAATGGCCGGTGGCACATGGTTTAATCCATATATTTTGGGAACTATAGTGGTGAAAAACCCTTGGTAACAAGGTAAGCTTCCATCTCGTATATATTTTCACGGCTATAACCCACAACTTCTTTTTAGGGTTTTTTTTCTATACTGCATAGTTTTTACATGCAAATTTTTACATTTTTTGCCAATTGATGGTTTGATAGTTTTTATGATGGTGATCAATGATAGGATGATCAAGAACAGATTTTAAGAAGCTTCAATTTCGGATGATTCCTGTATGGTATGTATTCTCGTAGGGATAGCTGACAGGCTAACGTTCTCCGTCCAGGGCTGTAGGGACGTTTTGTACTTCGGATTACGATTAACGTTATAGAGCGACAAGAGCTTTTAACGGCGTTTCCAGTTCAAAGGACGAAGCTGGACTTATGTTTGTTGGTGACAACTGTCGAATAATTCCATCATGAACAACGATTATTAACCGCATGGCTGAATCTTGTTCCATAAATCAGATGTTGCTTGTCAATTAAGCCAATTGACGTCTAATAGTTTGGACACTAACCGCAAGTAACATTTAAAGTTTTATTTGTTTTTATCTGAAGTTTGAGCAAATTATTCATTTTATAACTTCATTTTTTAACGTTCAATTACACATTAACTTTTAACTTGTATATGGTTATTTATTACTGTTGTAAAGCGGTAACTGGTATACCATTTACGTGTTGCTAAAGATTTAGTGTATTGTATATTATGATCCCAGTTAGTTGATAACATTAGAAATTGTTAAACATTTTAAATTAACCAATCAATGATAACCGCTATCATTTCATAAATAGAGTTGATCACCTCATATTTTTGAGACAGGTTATTACAACATATGTTCAAGGTACCATCCATTTAATTAAACTGTTTCATTGGCAACAAAGTGTTTTATTTGATTCACAAACGTAAAAGCAAAACGATATAAATAACATATTTGAAAAGTTACAATAGCTATTTTTTTTCATTATTGGTTAATCAGTAAATTTCTTGAATGTCCTACTAATCAAGTGGCGCCTTAAAATATAATAAAGGACAAGCTTTCAAATATTCCTCACTAACTCATGACCTTATGTTCTCCGGCGAAAAGCGAACCTTTGGCAATGTAACCTCACTTCTTGGAGTAACAACAACAAGGTAAGGTTACAGTACTCACAAAAAACCTGTCATTTTCGGAGCCCGTGGAACACATCTTCCAAAAGGCCAGGACGAAGATAGCCCAGCTACAGCCCATCAACCATCTGAAGTAAATCCGACTGCAGTAACACCCATCGTTCTTGAAAGTACTAACTACGTTACCAGTTCTGGCCAAACAGTGAAACCCACTCAAAGACTCAATTTATAATTTGTTTGCTCTTTGCATTTCATGTTTCATTGTGTTTCTTCTGTAAAAAGGGAGGATGTAGCATAAGTATAGAAATTCACAAAATGCCTACAATAGTTCGAATATCAACCCTGCCCAATCGTCCACCTTCGTTTATTCTCGTAAGCCTGCTATGCTTTATTTAAGGGCAGTTCCCTCTCATCTCATTCCTCAACAATCACCGACCTGAACAGACGAAAAAGGTTTAGTGTACAGTTCTTTCAAATTTACACCCGATAAAATGGGTATTTTGCAAACTAACAATTAAGTGGAAAAGTAAACATCCTAAATTCAGTGCTATTTAAACTGCGAGTCCATTATTTATTGTACAAAAATTCAACCATCTCCGAAGTTAGAATAACTGGGGAGATATTTCTATATCCACGTGCCGAATCAACTTTAATATCACCATCAGTCCCAAAAAATTGCAGGGTTGCCAGTTTTCTTTGTTCTACCATAAGTTTGAATTTAATTTACCTATTTGTAATTATTTAGCTGAATGTATATATATATTTACATTGTTGTCCAAGAACCACTGTATGTGAACATAGTTGCAATTCCCCCCTGCTCCACGTGTTCAATTAAATTAAAGTATGTCTAAAGGAAAGGTTCTTTCATCATTCGTATCTTACTCCACAGTTTCGTAACATGAGTCACTGGTCCTTCGAAGCTTTCATTACACATTTAATAACTTATTTTAAGAGTTCTCACTAGTCTAGTCGCTACCAAATGTAGAGAGGTGATAATTTGACAACACATTACTTTCACAAAATCAGCGATCCTACCCTACACCTTCTCCTACAATAAGAAATACTTTTATATTATTTTTATATACTGTTGGCACCATTTTAGGTTGCGTCGAATGTCAATGTGTCAATCATAAAAGTCAGCAGTTGCAATATGAATTTTAATAAAATCACAAGCTAAAAACTTATCCGTAGTTATCATTAAAATAAAAGTTAACGTTACATAAACATATAAAAAAAAATGTCCAATTTCAAATAATTACCAAGAAAAAATTTCAGGATTATCGGAAGGGTCATCCATGATAGCCAGCTGTCATCCTACAGACCATCTAGCTGTCAAATCTTTCAAGGCAGGTAAACGTGCTAGAAAAAAGTACGCGTTGATTTTAAAAATATCGTTTCTGATCTTTGATTTTTTTAGGAAATTGGAGCGAGTGCGACATTCGAAAACACTGAAGTTGTCGAAGGATCTGACATTGTGATAATAGCTACTAAACCAACTGTAGTTTCTATAGCTTTAGCCGATATTAAGAAAAATGAAATCAGAGCTGATAAATTATTTTTATCAATAGCAATGGGAGTAACCATCAAACAATTAGAACAGGTGAAATATTTAATTGATAATGAATCTTATAATTTTGTTAAACGCGGGATTTTTTTAATCAAACATGATTTTCATTAAATTTTCGCGCGTAAAATCTACGTCACGCATCAGTTGTCATTTGTCAAGCTTCGCGTTATACGTTACGTCAAATTTCAAGGTTTTAACGTAAGGTGAAGCTTTACGATAATACGTGACGTAAGTTTGCACATGCTTTGGCCATTTATAGTGTGATTAATCATTTTTAGATGCTTCCTTATGAAGCGCGAGTAATTAGGGCGATGCCAAATACTCCGGCTTTAGTACAAAATGCCGCTTCAGTATTCGTCAGTGGTACAAACGCTACAAAAGATGACGGTAGAGTTACGAAAAGGTTATTAGAATCCATAGGCACATGCGAAGAAGTTCCCGAACATTATATTGATGCTATTACCGCTTTAAGCGGTTCTGGACCTGCTTACGTAAGTATTGTTTTTCTTATTTATATAAACTACTCTGAGGGGTGGAATAAATTTGTACACACTCACTTGATTTATTTATTCACTAATTTATATTAACTACACAGTATATTCACTTACGCTAATTTACATAAATTCTTTACTATTTACTATAATTCACTATTTCACTATTCTGCCACGAGATCAAATTGTCAACTAACTTTTCCGTTGGCAGGTAGTCTCTTATATATCAAGTGCCTTCTATTCCGGAAACTTCTCGATTGCGGCTCCCAACAACAATCGACCTTCCTGGAAACCTCTAGATAAAAACAGTCACAAAAAATAATGATAAATAGTTCCAAGAAATCCCTACGCCTTCCCCAAATTTTAGCGTTCATATATCAAATAAGACAGGCACTACACCAGTGTGTGATTTCGTAACAGTATATAATGACGACATTTTTTAATTAATTCAAATATTCTTGGTTTTTTTGTTTAGGTTTACTTGATGATCGAAGCACTAGCTGACGGTGGTGTTAAAATGGGTTTACCTAGAGATCTCGCTTACCGATTAGCATCACAAACAGTTCTAGGAGCTGGACAAATGGTTAGGGATACCAAAACGCATCCAGGGGTTCTTAAAGATGACGTTTCGTCACCTTCCGGATCGACAGCATACGGTTTGCATTATTTAGAAGAAAAAGGTACGTTGATATTTTTCGCAGTGTATACATATAATAACGTTAAATTTTCAGGTGTACGAGGTGCAGTTATTGGAGCTGTTGAAGCTGCAACTAGACGTTGTCGGAAAGTGACATCAAAATGCGAAAATAGTTAACTTAAATTTAGTGATATTTATATTTATTAATATTATTTAAAAAAATTAGTTAGTACACAAGGCTAGTGGTAATATACTACGAAAAGACTATAATTATTTTGTGTGACTTACGTAATAAGAAATTGTTTAATAAATAAATTATATTACTAGTGTTTTAAATTGGATCAAATCATCAATATTTAGTTGAAAAGCACTTGTGATTTTAAATTGTAATTGTTTCAGCTTAATTCATTTCGATAGAAACTAAAGACGAAAACACGTTTTCGAGAAGATCAAAGATCGCCAGAACCGCTCCTCCGCATAGGAAACGATTGTACTGAGAAAAACCAATATAGATAAGAGCAACCGTTTACAAGATCCGCAAGAAAATAAGAAAACAACGAGAACGGAATATTGGCACCGACTCGAAAAGCCCATCAATGAATTACAAGAGTTCATTCAACTCAATTTAAAAATGCACAGAGAGATCAAATTCAAAGGTGGATCATGTAAAGATGTGAGAGCAAGCCTACCATGGCTGTTGCCTAACGTTGGAGACCCAAATCAGAACAGAAAGCCATTGTTGTCATCAGTAGTGATTTCAGTGCTAACTTATGGAATTTCCGTTTTCCCCAACGCCTTCGGAGTCTAAGAGCTACGAGAAAAGTCGCTTCAATATATCGACAAGTAGCTTTCGCACAGTGTCTAAAGAAGCGATTGCCTATTCAAGAACCCCTATATCAACGACAAATGTCATCTACAATGAGGTCTGGTGAACTCAGAACTGAAGAGCTCAGTGAAGGATAGATGGATGTATCGTCTTATACTCCAGATCGATGGAGTGCCCGTTCTGCCACGGAGAATACGTATTCTTTGCGTGTCCACGATTCAGCTTGCCACGTGGAGATTGTCTTCAATCAGAAAATCCAACCAGACATTTTAGGAGCAATGCTGTCATCAAAAGCTGCTTGGAACGTGACCAGCACTTTCTCCACGGAAGTCCTAAAGGATTTGCGTTTCATCGAAAGGAAGATAGTAAAAGAAAAACATGGCTAGAAGAATAGATGAAATGACTTGATTTAACTGAAGGAAGAACAGAAGCTATATCCTTTCCCTGCGATGTAAAGCATAACGACGGTTTCCGCCGGAGAAAGAGGAGGTTTTTAATCGGTATTGACTCTTGAGTCCGACTTACCCAGGCTGAACAACTGGTCCTAATGATATGCGTATTTTCCTACCTCTATAAAAAAAAAGAAAATAAAAACGCAACCACGCGGCATCACTTCTATCTGCGTATGTTCCCTCCACCACCCAAACATTTAAGGACATGACCTTGGATTAGTAAAAAAAGTGCAGATTGATCCTTAGCGATTTCCCATGTTATTTTACATAAGGATTGGTCTAGAACCCGTGCTGCTAATTTACTTCAGTTGATAGATAACACACGGCGTTTGACAGTTAACATGTCATGATTGTTTTAAGACTCTATGTTCATGTTGCTTTTTCTGCAATCCCTGGGAGTATTCTCCTCCTACAATTCAACTATTTTTAGATATTCTTCAACACTTAACGCAGAAGAACTTTCCTTTATTTTGATTGGGTTTTGTTGAAGAATTCTGCATTTCGCATTTCTTGCATCTTTGGCAGCAGTTTTGAAAGACGTCTTTGAATTGATCGAAACGTACATTATATTGAATGTGGTACATTTCTTGCAGTTTTTTTGCTACGATATTCCACATTGTCTTCACCACAAATTTTTTATATTGCTTCGCCTTTCTTCCGCATATGGAACCCCCAGTCTTTCAATATTATAGCCAACTCATCAACTTTGGTAACTTCCTTCAAATGGTAGTGTTGTGTAAGTTAAGTTGGCAACATTGTAATTAGTCTTAGTTTGTCATCCTGGTTTCTCAATGATACGACGTTGAGCGTAGCGAGATGTACAAAATGGCGCTTGTAGCTAGATCTTGTATCACATCAATAAAAACTATATAAAAAGTAAATAACAAAAATTATTATTAACCAAATACGAACTAAAACAGGTAGCCTTTTATCTTACAAAACTCGAAAAACTGTGGCCATATAGAGGCATGAGTTTTTACAGAGATAGTTGGTAAACTTTTATGAATTGCCAGATCTAAACTATCACACGAAATATTTCTAAATCGTGAATTAATTTTCATTAAATCGGTGAATGAATTCAAATGACTTTTCAGACGCTCAATTAATAATGTTTGTGTTCCAATTACTTTGGTTACTCAAAGTTCATTTTTTTATATATCAGTTAGTAGTATTTTTAAGTAAATTTGCCTTTTTTACGTCTGAATCGTTGTTTATTTCACTCTCCTTGCCCACTGTGTGAGAAATTTAACATGTTTGGCGACCGTGTGGATAATGTCAGAATCCCTTCCTTGAAGTATCCGTTCGTCACTAAAGAATGTCGTCAAGAATTAAGTCTTCAACTTCGGGGAAACGTGAAGTGATTCGTGCTACCTTCACGAAGATTTACAACGGGCTGTTGCCGCTTATTTCAGAGGTGAACGTCGATGTGTTTGAAGTAAATGGCCGATTCAAACTCCTAGAAGGTAAATATCTTGAACTTATTGAGATCAATCGGAGGTTTCAGGCCGAACTTTTAGAGTCAGCCCCAGCTGAATTTGATAAAGCCCTACTGACCTATGTGGAAAGTTGTGAAGAGTATGAGCTGAAATATGACACCATCGAGTGTAGAGTTGAATCCTTGATAAGGCCTGGGCCCTCGATTGTGAAAAGGGTACACTGATAAGAGTACTAAGATTAGGTTGCCTAAGTTCCAGTTGACGACAGTTTAATGGCGAGATCTCCCAATGGATTGTTTTTTGGTCACAATTTTCTAGTATTGACGTAGATAGCGATCTCTCTGATGAAGATAAGTTCTAGTACTTGATACAAGCTACTGCTCCAGGTTCTAGAGCAACATCGTCCCGCCCCGCCCGTCGTTGTCGCGCCAAATGCGCTTGTGGGGGTCGCCATATTTCTTTGTTGTGCCCAAAATCGAAGGCGTCAGAGAAAAAATTAGGCGCTTAGCCAAGCCATTTTAAAGCCGAGTTGAAGGAAGCTTCACTCGTTTCTGTTGGTCACGCCCTCTCTGTGAGTGATAGTCTAGAAGTACTTCCGCAGACAGCAGCAGTGGGTACAACCTACCCCATCGACCAGTGTTAAAGGAGTGAAGTTCTACGACGAAGCTGCGACGAGTTTTTTATGCTTCTGCCAGGATGAGAGGGAGGCCATCGCTGAATTACTAAAATCTGGGCGAAACATTATTTTGCTTATTCCTGATATTCTGTTTGACTCCAAAAAGCACAAAGTTGGGGCATCAGCCGATATTGAGAAAGCGTTCTTACAAATTGAAATACACCCCACTGACCAGGAATATTTGAAGTCCCTTTGGACAACATTTGATCAGGAAAACTGTGACAATGAGACATAACAGAGTTGTTTTTGGTGTGATCTGCAGTCTCTTCTTGTTGGCTGCAGTGATTGATCATTACATTGACACGATGAGTGAAAACGCGGCTCCTGGTGTTGTAAAATGGCTTCAACATATGAGGAGATTTTATGTCGACAACCTTGTCTGCAGTTTGGACACCCTGCCAAAGGTTCTTGAGTTCAAGTACCTTACCTCAGAGGCTATGGACGAAAGTAGGTTCAACCTGAGAGGGTGGGAGTACTCACAAGATGGCGCCGGTAATTCCTCAACCTCAGTCCTTGGACTAAAATGGGATCGACAACGAGACGTCTTTAGTTTGAACTTGGATTGGTTGGGTTTTGCACGCCAGTTACTGTAATTCTAAAGCGCTTAATTTAGACCTTGTGAGAACACAAACTTGAGTGGAAAGATAAGCTCAGTGATGTAACGATGCAAGCTGTTGGTGAAGTCCTTCAAAACGCCCATCTATTGCGAGAAGTGCCTGTTGACCGTTAGTGTGGCGTAACCCGCAATAGGTACATGCATTTGTTGTTTTGTGATGCAAGTGCGAAGGTTTTTGTCGCCTCTGTATATCTTCTTTGATATTTCCCCTTTTATGTTTTCCGATTTTCCTTTAAGTTCCAATATTCTTCTCTCAAAAGATTAAAAATGACATTTTATGTATGTCTTCTAGCATATTACAGATGACGTTTGATATATCTATAAACATTTGACATATGGCGTACGACAGCTGACATATGACAGTTGGCAAATGTCGTTTGTTTTATGTCACTTTTGCCTCGAAATCACTTACTACATTTTAATACAAAATTTTTAAGCTTGGAATCTTGATTTTAGTTACTTAACGAGCAAATAAGATACGATCCAGAGTGTAGTTGGCCATTTTTGAAATAACGGATTACAGTGGGATGGAAAATGAAAAAACCGGTATCAACAATTCAAATATTTGTTTTTATTCTCTAACAAGTACATCGAACATAATAACCACTTAAAATTATTTCTGAAATAATTTCAAAAAAAATTAGTCCTACTAATAATTGAAACTATATTACAATAATGGAATCATCATCATCTTCATCGTTATATAAATAGATTCAGAAGGCAAAATATTTTATTATTTTTGTATTATTATTATTATATACAATATTTATGTACAATAAAACAATACTGCTTTACGATGAAAAACAAAACTACTACCCCAAGAACAGAAAAAAAACAATGAAATATATTGTCAACTTTTAAGCATCTTACTACGACTAAGTATATTTTGTAGGGGACACACAGCGACCACGTAATACCCAATCAAAACGATCTTACGATGATTGAATAAAGCAAATAAAAAAATTTATAAAACGACAAAAATACCAACAAAAGACTTGGCGTTGACAAAGAAACTGAAAAATAATCGATATTAAAGTCGTGTCACATTTGACGGCCCTGCATTATTGCCGCTTTGACGCATATGGTTAACAATTATAATAACAAAGATTCCCAAAAAAAAATAATTGAAAAAAAAATTTGAAAATGAAAATTGTGTTGAAAAAAATTGAAACAAAATTGACAAAATTTAGTAAAAACTGAAATGAATTTAAAAATATGGTCAAAAAATTTTAGAAAAAATTTGGAAAAACGATTTAAAAATTCATATTTATAAGAAAATTTTTGAAAAAATTCAAGTGGTAAAAAAATTTTAGGAAAAATTTTGTTAAAATTTAAATGAAAAAAATGTGGAAAAAAATTTGAAAAATAATTTAAAACAAAATTTGAAAAATAAAAATTGAAAAAAATTTTAGGAAAAATTTTGAAAAAAATTAAAACAAAATTGATAAAAAATTTTTGGGAAAATTTAGATAAAAATGAATTAAAAGAAAATTGGAAAAAATTTATAAAAAAATTTAGGGAAAATTTTGAAAAAATTGTTGAATTGAAAAAAATTTAAGAGAAAATTTTGTAACAAAATTGATAAAAAAAATTAAAATAGTTGGTAATTTTTTTTGGAAATTCTTCCATGGCCCTTTACATATTAAAAATCTGCGGTAGCGGTACAGTCGCGTGTGACTCGGCCTTAAATGTAATTTACAAGTAACGCAATTTCACGAAATAACGACAAAAATCTACAAATATAACCCAAACAACGCGAAATCTAAAAATGTTTTACCAATTTTGGGTTTCTATGTGCGTAAAAGATTCTTTCGAGTGATAGGACCAAAATAATCAACATCTGGAAACTATAATCGATCAAACTGAACCATTAAAACAAGGAGCAGACATTTTTTAAAAAAAAATCACTTGGGTATTATATGATACGCTGTAACATGACACAAACAAAAAATTAGTAAATGCCTCTTAAAATATATAAAAAATATTTTTCTACAGTGGAATATATTGCATGGAAAAATATAATTTTCAATTTGGATGACGAAGTACGAATAATTATCCGGAACGAAATATGCGAGTGAACAATATTTATACTGTTTTACAACAATCTTTTTTTAATTATTATTATTATTTTGGAACCTATAATATAAGTAAGAGTTTTTTTTATTTCTTTTTTAAATTTAGATCTTCGATTCTATCATATCGACGTTGATTTTGTAATACACGTAAGGGTAATATTCCGATTGGCCGAATCCGAGGCCTGGAATGTCCACACTCTGGAATCAAAGAAAATGTTTTACAGGATAAAGAGTATCGCTTAAATCGAGATTTTAATATTAAAAAGGATTCTTACATCGACGTTGGGTCCTGAAAGAGCAGCACTACTATCTAAATGACCGTAAAGTTGATTAAGAACATCTCTTAAACGTTTCGTCATCTTCTTATTAGGATGGATTAATATAGCTTGGAAATTGACTGGTAAACCGTATCTAGGGAAAAGAACAGCATTTTTAATATCAAACCCAACGGAATTCCGAATTATTTTTCAATGTTATAAATTATTTTTATACAATTACCTCAAGACAGATTCGACGAATACTCTTAACGCTTTAACGTGAATCCAGGCGCAGAAACATTCGCTGAAATTCACTTTTAACCATCTCACCAACGGCCCCTATAATGAATTTATTTTCAGTAAAAAAAGCAACAGCAGTGGTACCATAATATACAGTGTAATAAAATTACACTGAAAAAACAGTTTACTGATGACGACATTTTGTATTTTTGAAATAGTTTGTATTTAATCTTGAGTACACTGAAAAAACAGCTTACAGATAATAAAAAATTAAATTTTTAGAAAAACAGTTAAGGGACAAAGAAAATTTAAATTTTTTAAATATTTTGTATGAATACACTGAACAACTAGTTTTCGGATAAGAGGCCACCCATAAATTACTTCTCATATCAAGGAGGGTGTCAACGAAATGTGACATCGTGTGATATGGGGTTGGGGGTTAAAAACTTTGTAATGTCACATGTCAAAATTTAAAATATTAAAACGCGAAATTTAAATACAAACAAAAAACTTAAAAATTATTACTATAGCTCGATCTGTATTAAGTTTATGTAGGTTGTCGTTGACGTCACATCAGGAGGAAGAGGGGTTTGAAAAATGTGACCACCTGTGACAAAGGACGGGGGGAGAGGGGTGGTGAGGGGTTAAAAATTTGTAATTTATGGATAGCTCCTAATAAAAATTTCAACTTTTGAAATATTTTGTATTTTATCATGAATACACTGAACAGTTTACTGATAATAAAAAATTAATTTTTTATATTTTGTATGGTTATACTGAAAAACAGTGAAAGCAAATTTAAATATTTTGTATGAATACACTGGAAAACCAGTTTTCAGATAAAAGTCCGTCCATAAATTACATCACATGTCAAGGGGGGTATCAAGGAAAGGTGACATCGTGTGACAGTTTGCAGTTAATAAAAATTGTTTGCAGATAATAAAAATGTCAATTTTTGAATTAATAGTACGGTGAGAAAACAGTTTGCAAATAATAAAAATTTATTTTTGGAATATTGTATATTTCATGAAAAAACGGCTCATAGATAATAAAAAATTCAACTTTTGAAAAATGTTTTATGGCTACACACATTGAAAAAACAGTTTACAGCTAATAAAAATTTCAATTTTTGATATATTTTGTATTACACTGAAAAATCACTTTGGAAATCACGGAAAATTTTTAAATAATTTTCAATTTTTGGAATATTTTGTATGTCATCATAATTACACTACAAAAAATTTAAATCTTTAAAATGTTTTCTATGATTACGCTGAAACAGTTTGGTCATAATAAAAATTTTAAATTTTCAAAATATTTTGTACGAGTTCACTGAAAAAACAGTTTTTTGCTAATAAACATTTCAGTTTTTGAAATATTTTGTACTTAATCATAAACACACTGAAAAAACAGTCCCTGAATATTAAAAATTTAAATGTTTAAAATATTTTGTATCGGTACACTGAAAAAACAGTTTACAGCTAATCGAAATTTAAATTTTAAAATATTTTGTATTTTATCACAGAAAAAACAGCTCGCTGATAATAAAAATTTCAAATTTAGAAATGTTTGAGTACAACAAAAAAACAATGAGCCATTCATAAATTACGTAACTCTTCAAAGGGGAGAGGAGAGGGGTAGAAGTCAACGAAATCACCGTGTGACAAGGGGCAGGAAGGGTGAAAGCATTGTGACGATACATGTTAAAATTTAAAATATTAAAACGAGAAATTTATATGTAAATAAAAAAAACTATAATAAATTATTCCTAACTCCTCTATACTAGATTAATTAAGGGAAATAAAAAAAAGGAAACAGCTGTTTTATTTTAATTATTTCTAAATATAAAATTGAAAAATATTTGATTTCACACCAGGGGGGTGGGGATTTCAAAAATGTGACCAGTAGTGACAACGTTTGGGTTAAAAAATCGTAAAAATTTATGGATGGACTCTAATAAAAATTTAAATTCTTGAAATATTTTGTATTGCAACATGGATACACTGAAAAACAGCTTACAAATAATAAAACTTTGAATTTTGAAAACAGTTTGGAGATAATGAAAATTTCTATTTTCCAAATATTTTTTCCTTCATCATAAATACACTGAAGAAACAGTTTAGAGATAATAAAATTTAAATTTTCGAAGTGTTTTGTATGATTACGCTGAAACAGTTTGCTCATGATAAAAATTTTAATTTTTTAAATATTTTTTATGCGTATACTGAAATTTAATTTTTTGCTGTTATTCGTATTTCATCACGAATACACTGAAAAACAGCTCAGATATAAAGTTTCAATTTTTATAATGTTTTGTGTTTCATGATGAACACACTGAAAAAACAGTCTGCAGATAAAGAAAATGTCAATTTTTGGAATAATTTGTATATTTTCAAGAATACATTCAACAGCTCACAGATAATGATAATTGAAATTTTAAAAAGATTTTATATGTTTACAATGAAAAATAGTTTACGGATAATGAAAATTTAATTTTTTTAAATATTTTATATGAGTACACTGAAAAACAGTCTGAAGTTAATGGAAATTTTAATTTTTGAAATATTTTGTACGAGTACAATAAAAAACAGTGCAAATAATAAAAATTCCAGTTTTTGGAATATTTTGTATTTCTTGATAAGTACAGTAAAAAAACAGCTCTCAGATAAAAAATTGAATCTTTAAAATGTTCTGTATGAGTACACTAAAAAAAAACAGGTTGGAGATTATTAAAATTCCAATTTTTGTATGGCTACACTGAAAAAACAACTTCCTGCTCATAAAAATGTGAGAGGGGTTTGAAAAATGTGACCACCTATGACAAAGATCGGATTTAAAAATTGTAAAAAATATGTGACGGCCTCTAATAAAAATATCAAATTTTAAAATATTTTAAGCCAGTACACTGGAAAAACAATTTGCAGATAATAATTTAAATTTTTGAAATACTTTCTATTGCAACATGGATACACCTAAAAAACTGCTTACAGGCAATAAAACTTTGAATTTTTAGAATATTTTGTATTACACTGAAAAAACAGTTTGGAGATCATCAAAATTTCAATTTTTGAAATATTTTGTATTTAATCATGAATACAATGGAAAAACAAATTGCAGATAATGAAAAGTTAAATTTTTGAAATATTTTGTACGCGTTCGCTGGAAAACAGTTTACAGATAATAAAAATTTCAATTTACGAAATATTTTTTCCTTCATCACGAATACACAGAAAAATAGGTATACAGATAATGAAAATTCCAATTTCTGAAAGATTTCTGAATACACTGAAAAACTCTTTGCTATTAATAAAGATTTCAATTTTCAAATATTTTGAATAATACGATAGATAGTAAAAATTTAAATCTTGCAATATTTTGTTTGAGTACACTGAAAAAACAGTTTGCAGGTTATAAAAATACTTATTTTTGTAACATTTTATATTTTATCATGAATACACTGAAAAAAAGCTCAGAGATAATGACAATTTAATTTTGAAATATTTTAATAAGTACACTGAAATAACAGTTTGCCTTTAAATAAATATTTCAAATAATTAAATACTTCATCGTAGATAATAAAAAACATTTTTTGATATTTTTTACGAGCACACTAAAAAAATAGCTCACGGATAATAAAAATTTCATATTTTGCTCATTTTACTAAATTATATTATTAAATAAAATAAAAATAAAAATACTTACGAATTGCTTCTTCTTGTCGGTAACCAATTTCGTAATTTCATTTTTCCCAGCTGCCAACTCTTCCTCGTTATAAATAAAATCTCTAACGATGAATTTCCTCTCCCTGGCGTGCAACTTAAATTCCTCGACGACTTTTTTAAAAAGAGTCACCGTATACAGGCCATATTCGTTATCTTGAGTTATCAATTGAGACGAACGCGGCACGATCATGTCGGTGATCTTTTCGTACGTCGCATTCCATTCGGAAGTTTGAGCCCTAAACGCAACACAAAAAATATTGGACTAGTGTACAGACAATCGAGACGAAAAAAATACTCACTTTGGAACAATGACCAGTAGCGTTTGCAAATATTCCGAATCTAGAATGAAATGCTCTTTTTTTACCAAATCCGCCAAGTTGCGCGTCAATAAACTTCCCCTAAAACAAGGATTTTTCAGTCATCGACACATCAAAAGCAAAATTGTGAATATTAAATAAATAGCTAGAAGCAAATATTGCCAAGATCAGGTCATTGAGATGATTCCTCTCTCCAAAGGGCATCTTTCTTTTGCCTTATTGTTAATGGTTGATGTTCCTTTGCTCATCTTATTCAGTTTTTTACCTACGACCACCCCTATAAGTAGTCAATAACATACAGTCGGCAATCAATGTAAGACGTCTATTACGCACGGCTGTAAAGTAAATCGCACGGCTTCCATAGCAACCACTTAGCAACTGTCAATAGACGTAGCCATTTTATTCAAAATGTATTACTTAGATATTTGACGTTGAATTTTATTCTATATATAAATGGTAGATAATATTTATTAGATATGAGATTGCATTTAATACTAAGAGTTATTTATAATTATATGATAATTGGTTCCGTTTCATTCAATCCGCATCTTTTAGCTGTCTGAATGTATCTCATATTAGTAAACAATAGTATATTATACACCAAGCGACTAAAGTGGCCCATTTAATCCCGCGGGTGATGTTTGATTCCCGAGGAAAGTAATCCACCTAAGGGATTAATGTCACTATAGTCGAGAGGTTTATACGCTATTTTATGCAATTCCGGTAATTCTACATACATTTTGAATAAAAATAAATACTACTTAGGATGGAACTACGCAACTTGGCTGGGCATCGAGGGTGAACCTCTAGGTGGGAACAGACCAAGCAAACATTGTTGTGCAACAGTTGAACAACAGTTAGGCAGCTGTTGGCAAACTTGTTTCCGTGGAGAGAAAACATTTTCGGCAAACTGTTCGCCAACATCGACCTACCTAGTTTCCCCGGTGTTTGTCCAGTGTTCGTTTAGTCGGTGCTATGAGCGACGAAGAAGATGCTCTACTCGCCTGGTGTGCGTTCTTATTTATAAAAATAAAAGTATCACGAAGAGGCCGTAAAAAGCGAAGGTGGTGGCAAAGACGTATATACGCTAACAGAGAACGACAGTTTTTACCAGAATTAAGAATGGAGGACAACATGTTGTTCAATAACTTCTCTCGAATGGATTCAACTACATTTGAAAAACTAATTGTAATGATTGGTCCTAAAATTGTAAAAAAAACATACGAACTACCGAGAACCAGTATGTGTCAAGACAAGATTACTGGTAACTTTACGGTTTTTAGCCACAGGAGATTCGTATGTCAGTCTAATGTACCCTTTTCGTATATCGAAGCAGTTAATTGGTACTATAATTCCGGAAGTATGCGAAGCGCTAATAGAAGCTTTGATGGATCAGATACAGGTAAAAAAAATCAAAATCTTTTCTTATTATTTATTTAAATTAGTGTGCAGATAACATAGTTTTTTTACAATTCTGTAAAGTTATCTCTCTTTTGTTCTTGAGATACAAGTAGAGCGTCAATAAAGTTGGGTTCCTGCGGCTCTAAGACAGCATGTTGAAGGCTTTCTGACGAGTATGGAGACGGAACTGGTGATGGATAGGATGAGGAACTTGCAGTGGATACAGTTGTCATTTGATTAAATTGTCCTTGCGATTGGTAGAGCATTTGCATGTCAGCATCATGCAGAAGGCAATTAATTTTATGTTCTACGTTAGCTCGAATCAAAGCATTAAACGTTCTTAATTTATTTGCTACGTATTCGCCATATACGTCAAAGCTGTCCCTTTTTGCTCGGTTTCCTGTTAATGCTTTTATTGCTTTAAAAGCTTCATCAATTTGAGGATCAAAGGGAGCGGAGCGCTTCCCCAACGTTTTTTTTCCTGGTGGTACCAACTGCCTCACGGTGTCACGAGATGACTGTGATTCATAACATTGATAATCAGAAGAGGTTTCCTGTCTTGGTGATAACACATTTGTCACTGTGTCACGCGATGGTTCTACATGAGTGTTGGACGAATTCTCATTAGAAAGAATTTCTGATTGTAATGTGTGTCTTCTTGTGTATTTTCCAATTCCTGTGGCTGAAACAAAGAAAATAATAAAATAGGTGTACTGTGTGTGGATACAGGGTGTCAATTAATGATATGAACTTTTTTAATGGGTGATTCCTGGGCTAATTTTGAGTCGGAAAGTTCATATATGTACCTATTTTTTTCAGTTACCTGCTTCACCCGAGGAGTGGCTTCAAGTTGCCCAGGATTATGAAGACCTGTGGAATTTTCCTCAATGCTTAGGAGCAATTGATGGGAAACATGTCGTACTACAAGACCCTTTAAAAAGTGGAAGTGAATACTTTAATTACAAGGGCACTTTCAGCATTGTCCTTATGGCAGTAGTAGATGCAAAATATAGATTTTTATATGCGAATGTGGGATGCCAGGGACGAATTTCCGATGGTGGAGTTTTTAAAAATACAGATTTTGCAAAGAAACTAAACGCTGGTACATTAAATTTACCACCTGCAAAACTGCTGCCAGGACATCGGGACAGGACAACTCCTTTTGTGTTTATTTGTGACGATGCGTTTCCTCTACAGGAGAACTTGATGAAACCATTTTCAGGAGAACATGCGAAGGGGACGTTCCAACGTTCATTTAATTACAGGTTATCACGAGCAAGGCGAGTAGTTGAAAATACTTTTGGAGTTCTGTCAGCTGTGTTTCGAGTTCTTCGGAAAGCCATGCTTTTGCAACCTGCTAATTCTGAAAAAGTTGTTCTAGCCTGTTGCTACTTGCATAATTTTTTACAAAATAATAAATCAGCCACAGTTTTATACAGTCCGCCTGGAACCTATGATAAAGAAGATATTCCCTCCGGAATTTTGAGTCCTGGATCCTGGCGAAACGAACCAGAACCCTCAGGAACATTTTTAAATATAAAGAGAATTGGTAGAAAATCAACCAGAGTAGCACAAGAGGTCCGTGAACAATTTGCGCGTTATTTTTCAACCAATGGAAGAGTGCCGTGGCAAGACAAAATGGAATGAAAAATAATATTGTTTGTTCTAATGTTAATATAATTATTATGATTCTGTAAACAGGCAATAAAAAATAATGCTTACTTACCTCGACTTGAGTATCTCTTGTATGTCTCGGCTTATTCTTGTCTTTTAAAAACATTAGATGTTTATATCAAAACCAGTGAGAAACGTACAATTCACTTGTTCCTTGGCCGGATTTTGTTACACTTTTAATACATTCTCGTCTAAATTGATTTTGCAGAACTTTCCATTTTCGCTCACATTCTTCCCGCGAAAGCCCTAGAGCTTCAGCTATGTTAATAAATGCGTCGGTACGTTTGTTTTTGTGTTTATTAGTCTCATTTTCGGGATTCCATATATTCGGAAAACCTCTTACAAGATCTATCAAGATCAGACTTTGCTCTTCAGTCCAGTTCTGAGACATTTTAATAAGTGATGAAAACTTTTCGCATACGAATCGTCTCACTGTTTGAAATGCAACGTCTACACTAGCGATGCTGTGTGCGCACTGTTGGGCAACGTCTCCTTTGATGTACCGCCTCGGGAGCAAACACCGCGCAACAGATCGCCAACAGTTGTACAACTGTTGCGCAACACGTACACACTGCGTGAACTCGTGTGTTGTTCGACTGTTGTTCAGCTGTTGCACAACAATGTTTGCTTGGTCTGTTCCCACCTTAAGATGCTTGGCTGGGCATCGAGGAGCGACTTTTATAAAACTTGGCTGGGCATCGAGGATGTACGTTTTTACTTGTACTTTAAATACCTTAATATGACAAGTACAAGTGGGTCGTAGGTAAAATATAGTACGTACAATTACAAAAACATTTTGACCAAAAACAGACAATATATATATATATATATATATATATATATATATATATAGGCTGGTTTAGAACGTCTTTTGACGTTGTCCGACGCCTTGCCTCCATCTTTTCCTGTCGTCCCAGTCCACTTCTTGCAGGTTTCTAGCACTCATGGCTTTAACCACGCCCTGTTTCCAAGTGGTTTTCGGTCTTCCTCTTTTCCGACGTTCTATCGGTTGCCAGTTCATTACTTGTTTAGGGAGTCTTGGTTCTGACATACGTTGTATGTGCCCATACCATGTAAGTTGTTTTTTCTCTATGTCGTCTATAATGGTACCTTCAATTCCCATTATTTCTTTAATGGGGTCATTCCTGATTCTATCTCTTCTTGAAATCCTGAGTGATCTTCTCATCGCATCCATTTCAACAGCTTCTAATCTTTCTTTATATTTCTCTGTTAGTCTCCAGTTTTCAGATCCATACAATAGGCTGCTTTTCACTAAAGTTTCATATATATTGAATTTTCTGTTCTTTGTAATATTTTTATTCCACAGAATGCCATTGAGACAAGATATCGCTTTTTTCGCTGTTGTTATTCACAGACAATAACTTTTGTTTTATTTGAAAAGTTGAGCTGTAGTGTATATAATGCTAAGAAGAGAGAGTAGGAAAGATACACTCCAATTTAAATATCGTTCAATAGCGTACGTAACTTTTACATAATTTAAAAATCAAAATAAACGAATACTTTTTTACTTACGTTTGTTTTTTCTCCAAATTTTGGAGACTCCCTTTCAAATTATTGTAAGCAGACGACTTGGTTTTCAGATCGGCGTCAATTTGGCCGACTTGTTTGCTTATAATGTCGGCTATGTTGCGCAGCGATTGTTTTATGGGATATTTGGCAATATCCCACTGAAATCTGGTCAAATAACTCGGTAAATCGGCTATAAAGTTAGAAAAATACACAATAAATGTTTACAGTTACAAAAGACACACACAACATCTTCATGTTCAAATCAACATATATTTATGGAATAATGTTCAATTTTAGGGAAAAATCTTGCTGTTACACTTTAATTATTTTAATATTTTTATTAAATTATTTGAAAATTGAAATGTTATGAGGGAAAAATAAAACATTTAAAGCAATAAACCATTTTTGATATATTTAACATTGCCAAAAAAACATGCATACAATATATTGCCACTCATGGAATTTATTAGATTTATCTACCCGACACAGGATCCAGACCTCGAAAAAAGGAAAAAAAATACTTTAGACAAGGACTTACTGATATGGACATTTCCTAGTAGGAGTCATAATATTCCTTGACCTGCCTGTTCAACAAGCTTAACTTTTTTCTGTGGGGTTGTTTAAAATTTAAGATTTTTTAAGCAAACCCACCCAGAACTAAAAACGACTTGACGGAGAGCATCCAACAGGATATCAACAACATTTCGTTGGATATTGTTTGAAATTATTTCAAACATTTTTATTATTTCCGGCACTTATTACCTTCCGTTTTCTTTTATCAATCAATCCCCGAAAAAAAGTGAAAACGTCTGCCTAAGTTTTGAAATTCATATGTCAATGTACATTATGTATGTCAGTTTTATTTCCCTTATTGTAATTATTTGTTATTTGTGAATTAAAACCCACTGGTCCTTCGAACAAAACTTTATAGAATAGTTTGCATGCAGGTTTGTGTATAACATGTTCAGTGACTGTTGACCGTGACATCACATTCTTCGTAGTATATGATATGTATATACAGGGTTGTGAAAAAATTATTGAAATTTTGATGGCAAGTATACTTCTTGGATGGGGAATAAAACATTTTTGTAGGATCTATTTGACAGTTTTAAAAATAGTAGTTATTATACGATTTTCATAAGATTCTGTAATTAGAGGTCTTCGATCACGACGAATCCAATGAGACTATAGGTTTTCACCCAATTTTTTTTCAAATAGTTAACTTGAAGAAATTTCAAAAAATATTTCTCAATTTTTTCAATAATGAGAATATCGAAAATTGAATATCAAAAATGGATTTCTCGAGTCAAAGTACATAGTATGAGATTATTTTTCCTAAACATTTACTATATAGTATTAGGAAAATTCTGTGGGCACATATGTTTTATCGCCAATGTGTTAGAAAGAGACAAAATACATATAAATTCAGTGTATCATTCTTTTTCGCTAACAGGATATATCATAAAGTGGAAAACGTGCAATGGATCTAAATACATGCCCAGACGCCAGCGTTTTACAAATTCTTTGTAGCTACTAACAGTAGTGCCTATTTTCATTGTATATTTATATTAATTGTAAAATGCATTGTTCTCACATGAGAACAAGTTATAAGAAGCTTTTATTTATGATAATTCAAGAGGTTGTAACAGATCAAGATATAATTAATCACATCTATTCGTTATAGTTATAAGAAATCGTAAAAATTATGAACTGTTTACATAAGAATTAATTTCTATGTTCATTTGGGGGTTTACGATGAGCACGTTCCCTTGTGCCCCCCCTAGTTTTAGTTGTGAGTTTTTCTGGAAGACGACTTTTAATACACAGAGTGAACCATGGACAGTAAACCCGAAAGAACTAAACAATGAAGACTATTTGAACATTTTCTATTGCTTTTTAACAATATAATATTGCGCCTAAACCGCATCTTAACTTTTCGAACAAGAAAGAAATTGTACATTGGCCACCACAATCATCCGACCTTTCCCCCATTGATTTTATTTGAGACGAACTCTATAGAATGGTGGAAAATCTATTTCCATCGAGCTCAGAATTTTAATCGATTTCCATCAAGCACAACATTTTTCTGAGCATCATAATTAGATACCAAATGGTGTAGTTAGATGAAAATTAAATTGAGAAATCTTGTTTTATTTTTGTTTTGTTTCATTCCACACTTTTGAACGGCAGTGTATGTATTATCTACATAATTAAGCATTTTTTTCTCTTATCAGCGCTCCTGAAGAAAGTTTAAAATGTTACATAGACCACAACAATCGTAATATTCCATATAAATGACTCTCCAACGAGGAAGAGACATCTCCAAAAAGTTTGTAGAATTTAAATAGAATTTTTTAACCTTCATAGGAATGGCCGGGGTCTGTTTGTACCCCATGACGTATGTTTTTGCTGTATCTTTGCAAACGCAAATTTTTAAACATTGATCTTTCATCTAGCTGCAATTTATGAATTATTTTGATAAAATTTGATGTATTTAGTAGTTTTTATTGGCTGGTATAAACAAAAAATAGTTTTATATTCCAGGGGTCTCTTCAGACCCCGGTTAGCCTTTTACGTCCGATAAAATAATCCCGGTAACTGTTAGTAAAATCGGGGAATCCCATACATTTAACGTTTGTTTACTCACAGGGAATTTACCCATATAATTGTAAAATGTAAATTACCAGTTCAAATGGGGGATTCCCCGCACTGCGATATAATTTTTAGACTTGAATACATTGTTAAAGATGTAGAGGAAGAAAATTATGTAATAGTTGTTGATCAAAGTATAGAGAAAACGAACCCAGAGGAACCAACAGTTAGTAACAGCCTGGGCATTCCAGTATATAAATCTTAAGATGGAACTGAGTGGTCAAAAATTCCAGGAAACACAAAAGTTAGATGTTCAAAAGCTAATATTCGGAGACATGCTCTAGGCCTTACAAATTACAGTTCTGATTTCTCAAGTATAAAAGACGCTTTTCTTCTTTTCGTATCTCCGGATATTCTGAACATAATAGTAACCGAAACAAACAGAAAGGCACAAACATATTATGATAAATGGAATATAGAAAATCCGAATAAAATTAAAGTTTTTGTACCGGTTGATTCTACAGAGATTGAAGCTTATATTGGACTGTTGCTTATTCTTGGCGCACTTCACGGATCGAAAGAGGCTATCGATATGCTCTGGTGTCAAGATATTTCTTACTGTCGTCCTATAATTCCTGCTGCAATGTCAAGAGACAGATTCAAACAAATTACTTGATTTTTACGCTTTGATCATTTTCAAACAAGACAAGAACGAAAATTAGTAGGTAAGCTAGCTCCGATAAGAAATATATTCGATATTTTCACTTCTAATTGTAAAAAATTACTTAATCCTGGCGACCATCTATGTGTAGATGAGCAGCTTGTACCATTTAGGGGAGTCTATATGAAGAGTAAACCTGATAAGTATGGAATCAAAATATGGGCTCTTGTGGACTGCACCACTTCTTATATTGCAAACATGCAAGTTTATTTGGGTAAGTTATTTGAAAAGCAATATAGGCAAACTTAATATTCCTATGTATCTATTAATTTTTAGGAAAACAAGGTAACAAAACGGAAAAGGGTCGAGGTCAAAGGGTTGTCCTAGATTTGACAGACCATTTGGAAGGCGGATTTGGAATAACGACCGATAACTTTTTTACAAGTTTGGAACTTGCTGACAAGTTGTGGAAAAAAAATATTACTTTATGTGGAACCCTCCGGAAAAATAAAACATTTATTCCCAGGGAACTTCTACCGGCATCGTACAAGAAAGAGTTTTCAAGTATGTTTGCTTTTAGAAATCAAAGAACGCTAGTATCCTATGTTCCAAAACAAAAACATGCTGTCATCTTACTTTCAAGTGAGCATACTGATAGTAAAGTAGCTGGAGAAGAACAGCACTATAAACCAGAAATTATTCTTCATTACAACAAAACAAAAGGTGCTGTCGACACTTCAGATAAGTTGGCCAAAGAATATACAGTGCAGAGAAAGTCAAACCGCTGGCCAATGGCAATATTTTCGCATCTTATAGATATCGCAGGAATAAATACTTATAAATTGTGGTTACTGCAAAACCCGGATCGGCGAAAAAACAGTTTGGATAAACGTAAAATGTATATTTTGGGACTAGGAAAAGAACTCTTAAAGAAAAACGTTTTCCGGCGATATAATAATAAATACATTCAGACGAATAGAAAACGGCATATGACAGACGTTTTTCCCGAACTACTGGATGCAACAGAACATAGAGTTGAACAACAAAACATTACCAGGGGGCGCTGCCATATGTGTCAAAGAGGAAAACACAGAAAATCCAGAAAAATATGTATTAGGTGTAATAACTTTGTGTGCCTAGAACATTCAAAATCGGAGATAATTTGTAAAAAATGTTAAAATTATATGTAGCTAGTAGTATTAGTGATTAGGGTATTTTGTATTTTTTTGGTGATAGTTTTTGACTAATAAATGGTTAATAGTAAAACTTTAATAAAACTTATTTTCTATATATTTAATTTAAAGATAAAATACAGCATTTCTGCAATTTTACGCATGGGGTCTTCTCGGACCCCAGTTAGCCCTTTTCGTAAAATTTTGATGTCCGTCCCATGAAGGTTAAATATAGTGGATACTGCCAAATGGATCACTCTGTATGTAAATAAACAAAGATTTTGTATACAGATTAAGATAAATAAAATATATATTTTTTGTATATTTGTTATTAAATTAAATAAAAAAATATCACTATCACGTACCAACTGACAATAACGATTAAACTTCGTATTCATAAAAAATTATAAAGTTTGGCCTTAAGAGATCATAGAACTACATTCATGGGCATGCGCGGAGTTAGATTATCACAGAACTACAAGTTGTTTTCCGGGCATGCGTAGAATTAACTGCTAATAAACTACTCACAACGAATAAGGAGAAGCTTCTTAATATTTGGATTTTTATTTTAGTCAGAATCACTTCAAATTTTTACAGTATATAGCAACAAGAAGAGCATACAAAGACATGTTAAATTTTTGATAATTGGGACATTTTTAGTACATAAATAATGTTAAGTTTATAGGTATTCCCGGTTTTTTGTTATACAACAGTGTCAGCCAAACGCTGCAACTTGTACTTATCATTAAATCGAACTGTTTTACCGACTTTCGAATGTGTTTTGCAAGCCAATTATTAAGGAGAGAAAATTAAAAGACAAAACGACAAAAAAAAACGTATGACAGTAAACTAAAAAATAAAGTTTTTTTTAGTAAAATATCCGATTCTTCGTCACGAATTCATCTCGAATCGTTTTAACCAAAAGAATTTAAGTTAATTCAGGAATTAAACATGGCCCCTTCGAGCCGGAACATATATAGAAACAATGCTGGTGAAATGAGCTCGTTCCAATTATTTAACCGCTTTAATTATTCCCAATAATTTCCTTTGAAGCGTGTAAAAGCAGCTTAGCCTCTATCGTATCGTTATTAATTGCTTTTAAATCGATTCATTAATTCAAGTAGTAGTGAGGCATTCTTGTCAAACATTAATTCGTAAATTAAACACGTACCTAAAATACTTTTTTTTCAAGTCAATTCTCGTATTTCTCGTATCTCGTTTCTAAAGAAAAACTTTGTTTTCAACTTTATATCTTAATTATGATCACTCTCTTCCAATTCCACACTACGATAGCTTCGTAGAAGATCAATAACTTGTGCAGCAAGTACCCAGGTTACGAAATAAGAAAGTCAAGTAAAATCTGTCCGGAAGGCATCAACTTTCGTCAACACCATAGTGACTCCTGGAAGCTTCTTCGACGTAGAAGAAGACTGCTAGAGCTGGACCTCCTTAAATTATAGTGCCTTTTCCACCGTTTGCAGTAAGACGTTTCCGACAACCTACATTGCCGATAGTGTGCTGATGTGGATGGAACTTCTTTTTAATAGAAGTCTACCTACCATCGTTTTCAGTGTGTTAAATAGAAATGATGTGAGACTAATGCGTCTGTAGGATTCGGACGCTGTATAATCTTTCTTCCCAGCTTTGGTGATGAAGACAACTTCAGCTTTCTTCGATTCTACGATTCATAATTGTGTCGTTAATCAACAACTTATTGTCGTCACAATAAATGAAACAAACGGGGTATTGAATGAAAGCTGATTTAGTCAAAATTCTTTTTGTCCAAACAGAACATTAGATTGAAATACCATAGATATTTACATTGAAATAAAATGAAAACAGTATTTATATTGTTTCGATCAATTTTATTACAGCAAACAAAAGTAATGAACGAATAAGTGAATATCTCCGTATTTATTTTAAGTAGCTATTTTTACAAAATGAATTATGTATTTAATTTATATCATTTCTACAGCGTTAATGTTAGTATTGGCGAACAAAAATAAAATAAAGGTATAACACGGCCAACCAATATTGGGTTTCAATGCGGTGGTAATATTTCGTTTGAGCAGTATAAAATGTGCGACCAAAAAATTTTTTTTAAATAAAGCATCAGTTTTTCTCTACAAACATGCATATATATTTTTTGTTCCCATATTTAGTTATTCCAATTTTTTAAACTCAATTTCTATCATAATATAAATTCAAAACAATATATATATATGTATATATATATATATTTTTTTTTTTTTTTTTTAAACTTCCCAATTTATTTACAATCTGTAAATTAAAATTACAATAGGTAAATATATATATATATATATATATATATATATATATATAATAGTTTTCGTCAACATTACCACCCCCCATGCAACATGCGGAACTCACACACAGAGAGGATTAAGGCTTACACCCCTTTTCTTATCAAAGCATTTATTTAAAAGAATCTTTCCCTTAGTATTACCTCTTTTTACTTTGGTTTACGTGCCAGACTTGGATTTATCGAAGGATAAAATCAAACTGTCATATAAATGCGAATAAAATGAAATTGTTAACAAGTCAATA
The DNA here is from genome assembly GCA_963921935.1 of Galeruca laticollis. NCBI lineage: Eukaryota > Metazoa > Arthropoda > Insecta > Coleoptera > Chrysomelidae > Galeruca > Galeruca laticollis. The sequence goes on along the minus strand of OY998176.1, from coordinate 1,710,233 downwards.
AGAATCAGTCTATCAGACTGTGCCACAACATAGTCGAAGAACTTCAATTTCTGTTATTAAAAAAATAAGTGAATTTTTGATTCGAAGAAGTTAAAAAAATACCGAAACTCCGGTTTAATCCGTTCACTGTACAAAACTGATTATTTTTTTTTCATTTTTTCTACGTAACGATGTCCTCATAACATTCATATTTTCAAAAAATGCTACAAAGTAAACAGCAAAATTTTTCCTGTCATTGAAATACGCTAAAGCCACCAACATGGTAAAAAAATGTTATAGGCTACGGAAATTAAGCAAAAAAGAATGTGAATTATGTATGTGTGTGTGTGTGTGTGTTTGTTGCGAAGTTAAAAATACTACAACCAATTTGACAAAAAAATTAACGCAGCTCTGCTTCAAAATAAAATAAAAAATAATCGTGACCGGATCCAAGTGGCAGATTAATTGGTAGTTTATTTAAAAAAAAATTGAACTACAAAATAAAACAACTATTACCGAAAAATATTTTATTTGGAATATATACGAGGAGTTTTTAAAATATTGAAAAGCTAAAATCTACTTAAAAGATCCGAAATTAAAAAAAATAATGTCGCATGGTATAAGATCGGGTTAGTAAGAGGTATGATATTACTGTTTGTTTAGACTTGACATATACGACTAAAAAATTTGATATTTGATGACTGTATTTTAGGTTTTAGATAATGCAGAAATTTTTATGAATAATAACTTTTTTTCCTAAAATTAATAATAAAAAAGTTTTCCATATGATTCCAAGTTAGGGGGACATATTTTATTTGATACAAGATGACTGACGTTTGCGTTATGATAGATGACAACACGTCAAATTCAACGCATGCGTAGATCGAATGGAGCCAAAAATGACCAGAATGTTATTTTACATAATGAATGGCCCAGAACCCGTGCTGCCTATCTACTATCGTCTCTACCAACTGCTTCTAAAAATAGTCGATAGATAAATTAAATATTTTAAAAATTGGAAATCTGAAAGATAAAACTTATTTAATTTGTTGATGTAATAGAATATGAACTTTGAAATAGATAAAAGTCATTTGGTGTTACGTCAGGCTAATAGGCGGGTGATTTAGCATATAATTTGACAGATGATGTACTAATTGCTTAAAGAGGAGAGATAAAAAAGATTCGATTCGCTATATTTTTTTGTTTGTTTAAAATGAAATGAGGATTTTGATCTTGGATCCGGTCTTTCGGCGTGAGAAGCTCGTGTGCGTTAAAGCTGGGTCCCGCGCGCCACTGACCTGGCCCCAAGATTGGTTGGCACGTATCAACTTGTGGGGATTGATCGGGTGTGGTAGTAGAAGTAGTACTAGTAGTGGAACTCTCCGTGTCGTCGGGCGATCGTAGTGACGTCACGTAAACGCCCGAAGAACATTCCGAATCTCTGTCGTCCACCAGAAAACCTCCACCGCCGTCTTTGTCGGGAGGTCGCCCACCTGCCCCCACCATCAAACAACCGTCACAAGCACAGCCAAACAAGCACAAGCCATGTACCAGTTCAGTATTAGGACAATACCCTTCGTCGCGGTTGCTATTTTCCGATCTTACTGTTGTCGTACTTTCGAGTTTCGAGCGTTTTGCCGACCTTCGTTCGGATTTATCGCAGCCTAAACGGAAATGTTCACATTATAAAAAGTTTTTCTTTATGCCATAAAGAATTTTTACTATTTAACGTATATCAATACAATTAATTGAAAATTGTCGAACGTGCTATCGCGCGAACCTTCCGCTAGGCGGTTATGCCCGAACAATACTAAACGCAGTGAGATATAAAATTAGTTTTCGTCGACCTCTACAAAATTAACATTTTATGTACTAATTTCCGAATAAATAATTGATGCCAACTGGTAATAGGCCGGGTTTTTTGGGCTTTCCACAAGTTCAACCAACACAAAATAATGTACAAGGTCGAACATATATTCCGATGTTCCAAACAACAAATAATATACAGGGTCATGCAATATTCAACAATGGCATACCTTCACAAATGATTTCTTCTCAACCAATGCAATCACCGTGTCCTTCACAATCAAACCAGTATTACATTCCGCCAAGAACAATATTTAAATATGCAACAATCATCTAGTAATCATTCAAATACTCAAATACATAATACTATTCAAGAATGACTTCTACCAGCGAAGATGAAGATAACACTTAATCTGCTCAAGAAAATCCATGGCAAGTGGTCAAAGGAACGAAAAGAAGGAAATACAGAAGTAGTGTAAATGCTGAAGAAGAAATTTCACTTAACAATAAGTACACTGTACTAAATTCACAAACATATGATTCCAATAATAACAATAATGATGGTGAAAACACTGACAATATTAATAAACCTCCTCCCATATTTGTATATGGAGTAGTCAATTTACCAGAGATGAAAAAAAACTAAGCGATATAATTGAAGCCGAGGAATACACAAGAAGAAGCATGGCAAATGACACTATAAAAATTTGCTGTCAAAATCCGGATACATATAGAAAACTGGCTAGTTACATGAGAGAAAATAATATAATCCATCATACGTACCAACCCAAGGAAGAGAGATCCTATCGTGTCGTAATTAAATATTTGCACCATTCAATAAACTTGAAAGATATAAAGAATGAATTAATTAAAAAAGGCCACAATGTAAGAAATATAGTCAATGTTAAACATCGATTAACTAAGGAACCTCTTAACATGTTTTACGTCGATTTGGAACCTTCTGATAACAATAAAAAAGTTTACGAAATAACTAGGTTTCTAATAGTGTCATACAAATAGAACCACCAAAAAAAAGACAACAAATTAGCTCAATGTACAAGATGTCAATTATATGGCCATACGAAAACCTACTGTAATACCTATGCGTTAAATGTGGTGGCCAACACAGCACAGCAAATTGTAAAAAAAAGTAAAAATACGCCAGCTACATGTGGTCTTTGTGGATGTGGTCATCCAGCTAATTACAGGGGCTGCGAATTCTACAAAAAAAAAACTATAAAGTAAAGATAAATAATAGGATTACTATGACACAAAACAATACAAAATCAACTGATCAAGGCCAACAACCTCAGCCCAGACATACTAATAGGAGCTACGTGCAGGCACCTGCGGGAGTAGAAATACATAATAGAGCTAATGGTGAAGAATCTTCAATGACATTAAATAAATTCTTAGATGAGTTTAAAGCTATGTTTAACCAGTTAATACAGCAGAATAGTATGATTCTCAACATGTTGACAATGCTTATCAACAAATTAAATAATGGTTAAGTTTCTCAGAGTTGCATTGTGGAATGCTAACGGCCTTGTTCAACACAGGGATGAAGTCCAGTTATTTCTTAGACAAAACTCAATTGACATTCTTCTAATCAGTGAAACCCATTTTACTAATAAATCTTACTCTAGGATTCCATTCTATAAAATTTACTACACAAATCATCCGGATGGTACCGCGCATGCGGGCACAGCTATTTTAATTAAACAAACAATCAAACACTGTGAGCTACCAAAATATGAGGAGCAATTTCTACAAGCCACATCAATTCGAGTAAATACAATGCCATACGAGATAACGATTACTGCAGTTTACTGTCCCCCGAAGCATAACCTAAAAAAAGATCAGTTTGAATCATTTTTCAACACACTGGGTTCAAGATTTATAGCAGGTGGAGACTACAATAGTAAACATTAGATGTGGGGATCTCGAATAACTACCACAAAAGGAAGATAACTATCTAAAGTAATACAGGAAAAAGATACTCCTTTTTGTCCACAGGAACGCCAACAAACTGGCCAACCGATATAAATAAACTGCCAGACCTGCTAGACTTCTTCACATACACATATTATTCCAAGCTATGATCTATCTTCGGATCATTCGCCAGTAATTCTGACTATCAGTTCGTGCCCCATACACATTCAAACTACACCTAGACTACACAACTTCAAAACCAATTGGACCCACTATAAACATAAACTAAATGAAGAAATACACTTAAACATAAACCTCAAAAACCCAAATGAAATCGAGAAAGCCACAAACGATTTCATAAATCTACTGCAAGAGACAGCACAACAAACAACTCCTGAAATAGCAGTTAAAAAAGACGTTATGAATATACCTCTAGAAATTAAGACACTAGTAGCTAAAAAAAGAAGAGCGAGAGCAAAATGGCAAAGGATTCATAATCCTGCAGATAAAAGGAACTTCAATAAACTCAGCAACGAATTAAATTAAAAGCAATGAAAGAAGAGTCCTTTAAAACCTATATGTCTAATTTAAATCGTTTTGATAACTCTATTTGGAAGCAAGTAAAGTCTAAAAATAAACCCACTACGACTAGAAACACAGACACATGCTGAAGAAAAGTGGGTCAAATCAGATAAAGAAAAGGCAGATGCATACGCTAAGCACCTCTCAGAAATCTACAAACCTCACAACACAATACCAGACATAGAAATTACGGAATTTCTAGAACTCCCTATCCAAACAATAGACCTGATTAGACCAAAAGACATAGCAAATGAAATAAAACTTCTAAACATTAAGAAAGCCCCAGGAATGGATTTAATAACTCCAAAGATGTTAAAAGAGTTACCGCGAAAAGGTATAGTACTCCTCACTTCCCTATTTAATGCAATTATTCGAATCCAATATTGGCCAGAAAAACTCAAAATTGCTGAAATAATCCTAATACTTAAACCTGGGAAAGACCCACATGAAGTAAAATCTTATCGACCTATCAGTCTGCTTTCAACTATATCAAAATTATTAGAGAAACTGATTCTTCGAAAAATTGATCCTGATTTTAATGCCAGCAATTGGATACCTGAATTTAAGTTTGGATTCTCCACAATCCAACAGTGTCACCGCATAACCCATACAATACTAAATTCTCTAAACAGCAAAGAATATTGTATCTCAGTATTTCTAGGCCTTCGATAGGGTTTGGCATGTTGGACTATTATACAAGATTAAAAAACATTTACCAACATTCTTCAAACTATTGGAATCTTATTTAAACAATCGCCAATTGAGACTACGAATAAAAGGAGACGTATCTGTTATGCTGCCTATCAACTCGGGTGTACGACAAGGCAGTGTCCTCGATCCACTATTATATATCTTGTTTACTTCAGATCTCCCATTATCACCAAACATCATAATAGAAACATTTGCTGATGACACTGTCATTCTAAATACCCATAGTAATGTGCTGCAAGCCCACCATATCCTCCAAGAATATCTTAAAAAAAATTAGAGAAGTGATTAAAAGATTGGAGTATCGAAATAAATGAGACCAAATCTACACATATAACCTTTACTCTAAGAAAAGACGTATGTCCTCCAATACAGTTAAATAACACACAAATCCCACAATCGACATCAATGAAATACCTGGGCTTACATCTAGATGCCAAATTGAACTGGAAGGAACATATCAAGAAGAAACGAAAACAAATAGACCTAAGATGTAGAGATATTTACTGGCTAATTGGACGGAAGTCTTCTCTTTCCATCGAAAATAAAATCCTATTATATAAGGCAATAATTAAACTTATATGGACCTATGGCATCGAAACATAGCAATTGTACAAAGAAGCCAGTCTAGAATACTAAGAAATATTGTTAATGCCCCATGGTATATAACAAATAAAATGATCCACAATGATCTGAAGATCTTAATAGTAAAATAAGTAATTCATGAAAGAAGTGCTAGATACCACAAGAAACTAGAAGCCCATACAAATCCTTTACTACAACCGCTACTTGAAAATGATGTAATAAGAAGATTAAAACGACGATGGCCAACTGACCTGCGAAATTAAGAGGAAGCAGAAGGTCCCTTCGCTGGAGAGGACCTCATCATGCTAGTTGACCTCAGCTTCTTCCCATAGCTAGGTCATATGCCAGCACTTTAGATTGTAGAATACCATGTATTTTGATTGCTGATTTATTGAATAAAAAAAAACAAAAAAAAAGTTGTATTTCGCATCGTAATACGATAGATATTTAGGTAAAATCGTAATTCTCCAGGTTTATGTTGGCGTTTACGGTGTTTACCCTTCATTTGGTACACCACAATCAGTTTTGTTACAGCGGCATATTTTTTTTACTTTCAAAACAAGGCGAGATTATAATTACATAATTGTTGCGTACAAGTTAATTAATAATATAATTGACTACCCTAAACTATTAGAAAGACTCTGTTTTCGCATCCCACGATTAGAGTCCAGAAATGTAAATACCTTTTTATTTAAGTACGCCACGCACTAATATCCTGAAGAATTCTCCACTTCACACCACATGCAGCATATTTAATTCCATGAATTGTGATATAGACCTATTCTTTTGCAGTATATCATATATTAAGTCTCATTTCTTTATCTAGTAAAATGTATCATAATATTGTAATTGTAAATTAATTGAAATTTGATAATGCCACTGTATTTCCCTGCCCTGTAGTTGGGTTTGCGAGTAGAGCCGTGTATCTATATAAATAAATAAATAAATAAATTATTTGTTGTATTGATATGGGACAAACGACATCATGAAGGAGATGTGATAAGGGATGAAGTCCGACGTGTGATATAGGTAAACTTTTAGATTATTTTACCTTTCACAATCGAGTTTTCACGACCCCTACTCCTGTCGCCTCACCACTCTTTTTGCCACCTTCCGCAGTGTAGTGATCCCTTAAAAGCCATTAAAGACAAAAGGACACTAACTTAGAAATAATATTTAAATTCAGGTTAATATTAATTACAGTATTTAGGGAGCATTGGTCGGCCATGGTCAATGTCATTTATCAAGGAAAGCTTGTTTTTGTTATTTTATAAACAGACATGTACAGTTTATAGACGGAGGTCGGATGTGTAGTAAAACACAACTATGTTTCCAATATAATGGGTGTGAACGAACCAGGATGATATTATTGTTATTAATACTTTGAATAAGTCGTTTTGATATTTATAATCGTGTATTTTTAAATGTATTAAACTTGAACCCAGTGCTTTTATAAATGTGTTATTGTTTATTCTGTTCCCGAATACATGTTGCTAGATAAGTGGTTTCCTCCATAATAATATGCCTTTATGGTAAACGTCGAGTATACGAGGGACCCTTACTAAGTAATCTAAAATTTTACCTAAATGACCTTTGTTACACTTCTACGCAGAATTTTACCTCTTGTCTATACCCAGTCTCCATCATAATGCCGTTTGTTCGACTTCAATCCGATAATTAACAGAGATGTATGATAGTGCTCTTATGGCTTTACTTCTTTACCTCACACCTTCATAATGCCGTTTATTTCATTTCAATCCGACCAATAATAACAGATACATGCCAGTGCCCTTATGGCATTTTTATGACTACATCCAGTATGTGAAAAAAATGCTCAACCTATCACAATGCTGTTGGTTCCACTTCAATCCGATTAATAATAACGGAGATAGCTGCTAGTGCCCTTATGACACGTCGGATTTAACTCATCATCCCCTCTTCTTCATAATGTCGTTTATCCCACATCAATACGATCAATAATAACAGAGATACATGCTAGTGCTCTTATGACACGTCGGACTACTTCACCCCTTATCAGCTCTCCTTCATAATGCCGTTTGTCCTACATCAATACGACTAATAATAAAGATGCATGCTTGTGCCTTATGGCATCTTTGTGACTACATCCTGTATATTGATCGAACGTGTCTCAGTCCAATGATATGCGCATAGCAACAGTGGGGTTAATGACCTCACAGCCGTAATGACCTTGGAATTGTTGACCTCACAGACGTAATTACCTTGGTTTGGTAAAAAAAATGCAGAATCGATCTTAGCGATTTCTCATGTTATTTTACATAAGGAATGGTCCCGAATCGGCCTAGCTTATCTACAAACCTTTTATTCCCCTCGCCACCACGCTTGTCTAAAAGACGGCAGAAGAGCTAGAGCCACGTGAGGCGTCGTACCATTAACTTCTCCGTTTAATTTTGAGGAATATATGTTCGATTTCAGCTTACCTCCAACAACGATTAATATAATTTCAAGTAATTGCGATATTCTCATAGTAAGCATCGGGTTATTTAATACGGTTCTCTACTATAAGCAGATCAATATACTCGTAATGTAAAGTTAACGGTTTTAAATAGGTATCCAAAAAAAAGTGCCAATTAATAAATAGTTTTGTATGAATGTGAAATATTACTTGTTAATAGTTGATATAAGCGTTACATTTTTACACGACTTTCATTTGGAAAAGGAAAACCAACTTTCACAATCAATTACGGGGATGTTGGTTAATAGTTAATCAATATACACCAGATAAGTAGAGATCGACGAAACAATGCAAAACGCATCTCGGCGAAAAAATGTCTATTGTTTCGCCTCGGATATTAATTTGCAGGTTCGACTATACTATACTTGATACATAAATAATTATTGTATATTAATTACTTTAACGTTCATCCCCGCTAAAGTGACAATAAACTCACCCAGAGTGGGCAACCGTGAGAATTTAAAAACAACAAAAAAAAATCTTTTTATAATGTGCAACATTTCCGTCAGATTACAACTCGTAAACTAAAAAAAGAACGACAACACTGATTTTCTTTTTTTATAAAAAATTATATTTTTTTCAGTGTAATTTTTGTTTCGAAATAAAAAAAGAGACATGCTCGCGCGTGTGTCTGTGGTGGTTAGTTGTATTAGTTTCATAATTGTTGTTAAATGTTGTGCATGCCATTACATAATCAAAAAAATTTATTAAAACAATGGAACATTTTAAATGGACACATTGTATATACATACTTTAGACAATAAAACGTGAACACCAACATTTTTTAGTATGCATCATATCATAAGCCAAAACTATAAGCTTCCCCACAATATACTCCGCATTAGTGATGACGTCAAATCGCCATTTTTAAATGTACTGGTTTCCAAACAAACTTTGTTTACAATTGAATTCCTGAATTCATTCCTCTTGAGGTTATATAGTTTTACAGGCACTTTTAAGTTAAAAATAAACGATTTTAAAGATTAAAACTAGTTTTTCCCACTCAAGTATATAATCGTGCTGACAAATCGAAATTTCTCTAAAAATTTCCAAAAACTTCGAAAATTACCAAAGATTACTGTTTCGTATGAAACACCAGAGCTTCTGGGAACCCCATACAAATGGAATGTACTTAGAAAACAAAGGAACTGAAAGACAGATGAATAGTAAAATAAAGTACTCGCCACTCTCTTGGTGTTCGGTTATAAATGGCGCCCTTCTGCCGTTTGGTTCTAAATGAATAATACACAGCACGAAAACACTGTAAATGTTTTAAAACCTTAATTTTGAATCGACGTCCACACTATCGATTTCAGTATAATGTGTTCACATTGTTCGCCGAAGTCGTTCTAGCTTCGTCTTTATGCCGTGGGCAGTACTTTTAAATTAACTATACAGCTTGTCGTTGCATATATGTCATATATATTTTTATTTTGGGAAACAGAAATTTAAAATTATTATCGAGTATTGAACAATTACCAAACAGTACCGAAGATTACAGATTATCAAATATTATCAAAGATTACCATAGATTACCAAAGATACCAAAGAATACCACAGATTACCAAATACTACCAAAGGTTACAAAAAATATCCACCTTAAAATACGAATGCTAAGATGCTTCTTCTTCTTCTTCACGTGCCGTCTCCTTTAAGAAGGTTGGCTATCATCATGGCGATTTTTATCTTTGAAGCTGCGGATCTGAACAAATCAACAGAGCTACTGTTGTACCACTGCCTTAGGTTGTTCAACCAGGAGATGCGTCTTTTTCCTATACTTCTTTTACCCTGTATTTTTCCTTGTATAATAGTTTGCAACAGTGTATACCTCTCCCCTCTCATCACGCGGCCCAGATATTGCAATTTTCTGATTTTGATTGTGTTGATTATTTCCTTCTCCTTTCCCATTCTTCTCAATACCTCCTTGTTCGTTGTTCTGCTCACCCAGCTTATTCTGAGGATTCTTCGATATGTCCACATCTCGAATGCTTCCAGCTAAGATGCTATATACTTACAATAATGCTCTATGGAATAGAAGCTGCCAGAAATGCTTAAAAAGATAGATGCCTTCAAGATGTGGCTTTACAGAAACGTATCTACTCCGGATATCATACGTTGACAGAATTACCAATGAAGAAGTCTTACGGAGAGTCTCAAAGGATCTAGAAATGTCCCAAGAGGTAAAGGTCAGAAAACTCCAATATCTGGGCCACGTAATGTGAGGTACAAGATACAAGCTGCTACAACTAATTATCCAGGGTAAAATAATAGGGAAAAGAAGCATAGGAAGAAGACGGATGTCGTGGCTTCGAAATCTCAGAGAATGGTTCAACTGTACATCAAACGACCTGTTCAGGGCAGTAGTCAGCAAAATAAAATTAGTCATGATGGTAGCCAACCTTCGTAAAAAGTCGGCACCTTAAGAAGAAGAAGACCGAATATTACCAAATGATTCCAAAGATTACCAAAGATTACCACAGATTACCAAAGATTATCAAAGATTACCAGAGATTACCACTGATTACCAAAGATTATTAGAAATTACCAAATATTACCAGAGATTATCAAAAATGATCAGAGACCTATCTGTTAGATCTTTCTATAAATTAAGTAAAAAATTTCTGCTAAATAACTGTTTTTAAACATTGTCTGATTTTTATAATTTTTGTCCTGACTAACCTCACATGTACTTTTGTATCTTATGTTGTGAATAAATGGTATGGTATGGTACCAAAAATTATCAAAGGTTACCAAAGATTACCAAATATTATCAAAAATTACCAGAGATTGCCAATGATTACCACAGATTACCAAATATTACCAAAGTTTACCACAGATTACCAAAGATTATCAAAGGTTACCAAAGATTACCAGAGTCGTACTTCAAGTACCATAGCACCCGTTGTACTGGCTCTGGTGAGCTGAAAATCAATATGTTTCATCTGTCAGACACCCTGAACAATATCCAATCAAAAAATTGGTCACTTATATATACTCAGGAGGCTGTATTGTGCTAATAAACTGAAATGTCTTCAAAAATGACAAAAATGTTGTACTTCAAGTACCATAGCACCCGTTGTACTGGATCTGGTGAGCTGAAAATCAATAGAGTTCATTTGTGAGACGTCCTGAACAATATCCAATCAAAAAATTGGTCACTTATATATACTCAGGAGTCTGTATTGTGCTAATAAACTGGAATTTCTCCAAAAATGTCGTACATAAAGTACCAAAGCACCTGTTGTACAGGCTCTAGTGAGCTAAAAAGCAATAGGATTCATCTGTCAGACGCCCTGAACAATATCCAATCAAAAAATTGGTCACTTGTATACACTCCGGAGGCCGTACTGTGCTAACAATCTGAAATTTCTCCAAAAATGACAAAAATGTCGCACATCAAGTACCAAAGCACCTGTTGTACTGGCTCTGGTGAGCTAAAAAGCAATAGGGTTCATCTGTCAGACGCACTGAACAATATCCAATCAAAAAATTGGTCACTTGTATACACTCCGGAGGCTGTATCGTGTTAACAATCTGACATTTCTTCAAAAATCTCGTACTTCAAGTACCATAGCATCCGTTGTACTGGCTCTAGTAACCTGAAAATAAATAGGTTTCATATGTGAGATGGCCTGAACAATATCCAATCAAAAATTGGTCACTTCTATATACTTCTGAGGCAGTACCGTGCAAACAATCAGAAATTTCTCCAAAAATTACAAAAATGTCGTACTGCTAGTACCATAGCACCTGTAGTACTAGCTCTAGTGAGCTGAAAATCAATAGGGTTCAGCTGTGAGACGCCCTGAACAATATCCAATCAAAAAATTGGTCACTTGTATACACTGCGGAGGCTGTATCGTGCTAACAATCTGAAATATCTTCAAAAATGTCGTACTTCAAGTACCACAGCACCCGTTGTACTGGCTCTAGTGAGCTGAAAATCGATAGGGTTCATATGTAAGACGCCCTAAACAATATCCAATCAAAAATACTTTTCCCGCATCGAAGATAGAGTTGGCGGAAAAGTCAAAGTTGTGTGAAAGACATTATTACCTCATGTAAGCTTATGAATATAAATGTATACTGAATATAAATACATATTTTGAGTTTTTATTTTAACATGTTTTCGTCTTATTATGAGTGTATATGAAATAATGTTAGCATCATTCTACAGGATTTCACAACAATTATTCGTTTACTTATCTCAAATTTCTTAATTCTATGAATTGAATAAAATACCAATATCAATGTTGCATACTTGTTTTGTTTGGAACCCAGACACAGATCTACACCAACTTTTTACGTCACACTAATGCAGCGAATAGTTGATTGAAATCAATCGAACACTTCCAGTCCTTTGAACTGACAGATACGAATTTAGACGAGACGGAACTGTCTGAAACGGACATTACACTGAATAGCGTAAATATATATTTTTGAAAGATATTATACTGTCAATTAATGAACTAAATGAGATATCAATGACAAAAAATCTGCGAAAAGATTGCAGTGTTGCAGAAAGTATTTTTCCCCGGATTTAGAGAAGCTGTACAGAAATTTATTGAAATTGCAGTGTTGTCAAATGTATTTTTACCCCAGTTATGGGGAAATTTACTAAAAATGTAGTTTCAATAATTGTCAGGCAATATTTTGCAGTTTTAAGGTGTGTAGGTGCAAGTAGAAAACAATGGTATAAGGACAAGTAAATTTGAGTTTGGTTAATTGGTTAAATAAAAATATTATACTACGAATTAATATATTGAATTTCTTTGATTCTAGTTGAAATATTAGCGTTTAAAATCTAGGACGAATACAGAAATATACGAAGATTGCGGTTTGCCGTTTCTCCAGATCTAGGAAATTTATTGAAAGCACAGTGTTGCTAAATGTAGTTTTCCCCAAGTATGGAGAAATTTCGCAAAAACGTACTTTGTATAATTATATAAGGAAATGTTTTGCAATTTCAATGTGAGCAGTAAAACTGTTACATTTCAATAGAAAATTGGTTGATAAATATGGTACAAAAATTCAAGAATTACGACTAATTAATGAAATAACTTGATCTAATCAAATAATTGAATTTTTTTAATAAGTCATTCATTAAATAAATTGATGAAATGTGATTTTTTATCCAGAAAAATGTTCCATTTGTTTTTTTAACTTTTCTATAAATTAAATGGTCAATTTTTAACATCTACTTAACGTACGACATTTTCGCCTGCCAACAATAAAAATTTATTTGATAAAAAACATTTCTTTCAACCAACATTTACTTGAAACGTATTTTATACGTTCGCGAAATGCTGCTCAAATAAATTTTCGAACTTTTAACTTTCCAAAAACAAAAACAAATATTTATAAACATAATATATGTAGGAACAATTTTAAAAATAAATATATAAATTCGATCGATACTAAATATAATACGTAATTTATTTATACAACCCCCCTCCCTTAAACTCAATATGGACCCCAAAAGATAACAGCTCTGAAAATCTCTAATTACAAGTAAACACATTTTTGTGGACACCCTGTATGCTTTTATAAACGTTACATTATCCAATTACCCCAAGCAAACATGATAAATTGTGCTTTTACAAGGGCTGTCCAGAAAATAAAGAACATTTCAGCCTGACACGGTATTAGGGGGGGCTACAGCCACCATCTTAACGTCAGAATGTTTCTTTCGTACTTTGTATACAGTGGAATATTAAAACGATCACTGCAATCTAAAATTTGGCAAGTTTTGAATTACGAGGATGCATTTCTGTCAAATGTCATTCAATCTGTTTCACTCATTTCTGAACAACGTACAAAAATGTGATTTTTATGTAAATTTTGGATTCTTCTCACGAGCAAATGGTACATTTTGGTATACAGGGTGTCCCACGACGTTTTGACAGTCCAATTTCTCGAAAACTATCCATATGACATGTATGAAATTTGGCAGATATTAACAGTTGAAACTGATGCTTATATTTACTATAAAATGACTTCCGCCTTTCCTGTCATTTCGGGTCACGTGACCCTAACATACTTTTTTTGAATGGGACAACCGGTATAATATTACAATTTTGGATATATCATTCAAAATCAAATACAACGATACTACACTTGCCATCATTGTATTGTGTAATAATGATAATCTGGGCTATTTATTTCTACTAAATTTATTAAAGGAATATTTTGCTCCCAAAAATTTAGGTGGCTATGAAACAAATAACTATAGTAGCAACATCATAGGTATTTTAAATGAAACTCACTGTTTCTAGATAATTCCACAATATAATAAAAATTAAATTGACTGTCTCGACCCTTACTTCGTGGAATATGCTCATATTAGTGTTTTTAAATGAAACTCACGGTCTCTAGTATGACAGAAGTATGACAGAAGTAACTTCTGTCATTCTGACGATGATATTGATTTATCGAAACAATTGTCAATTTTTTAGAATTTTCAATAACTTTTATTATATTGTGGAATTTCATTTAAAAACACTATAATAAAAATTGTTGAAAATTCTAAAAAAATTACAATTGTTTCGATGATATTGATATATCCGAACAATTATCAATTTTTTTAGAATTTTCAACAATTTTTATTATATTGTGCAATATATGAGTAGATTACACGAAGTAAGGGTTGAAACAGTTATTTACAACATAGGTCGTCATTCATTATTGTTAGGTGAAGTTTATTCAATAACTGTCAATAATTATTAGTCATAATCTTGTGAAGACACTGTAATAATAACTAAATAAGGCCATACATTTTTACTTACGATGAATATTTTGACATGCTACTTATTTATGGAGAAAGTGCAAAAAACAAAACTCATGCTTAAGGTTTGAACAGAAAATCGTTTTTCTCTTAGAATCACTCCAAGCAAATTATTTTTGTCAACGTCGAACGAAAGCTAAGAACTGGTTCTTTTCCAAATGGTAAAAATCAAGTTCCTTGACAAAAAAACCGCTCAGACAGATGACAATGTGATACATATTTGGGCGTATCTTCAGGTTAATCAACACATCTCAATACGATTTATTGAACAAGAATAACAGAGAACTAGAAATTCAATACAAAGAGTATTGAGAAATCACAAAAACCATCCTTATAAAATGCATTTAACACAAGGTTTAGTTCCTGCAGATCCTGAAAGGAGAAAACATTTTATTGCTAAAATGTATTGAAGACCCTTATTTATTAGCAAAAATATTATGGAGTGATGAAAGTAGATTTCATAACAATAGTATTGTTAACCGCCATAATTATCATTATTCGTCGCAGGAGAATCCAAAGTGGATGCGTGAAACCAATTTTCAAACAATATGGGAAAATGGTCGGTTGATTGGTCCCTATTTTTATGAAGATACATTAACGGGGCAAAGATATTTAGATTTTCTTCAAAATACTCTTCCATAATTACTTGACGACATTCCCGTACGCGAAAGGCAAACAATGTGGTGGCAGCCAGATGGAGCATCTCATCACTTTTCTGTGCCAGTTATCTTGATAGCACATTCCCCTGAAAAATGGATTGGTCGAAATGGAGCGATTTTGTGGCCACCCCGCTCACTGGATATTACAACCCTCAGATTTATTTCTCTGGGGTTACTTAGAATGTCGAGTTTATGTCACACCCCCAATTGATTAAATGATTTAAAGGATAAAATAAAACAGGCATGTCCAGCTGTAACACCCGAAATGATTATAGCTACACTTACAAGAAATTGAACATTGTGTCATGTACATAGTCATCAATTTGAACATTTTCTTCAATTGTTTTGATCACTTGTACTTTTTAATTCCCTATGTTACGTTTTTTAATAAAATAATTTCTACAAATGATAATTTAATTGCCCTTATTATCATTACTGCACAATACAATGATGACAAGTGTGGTATCGTTGAATTTGTTTTTGAATGTTATATCCAAAATTGTAATATTATACCGGTTGTCCCATTTAAAAAAATTATGTTGGTGTCACGTGACCCGAAATGACAGGAAAAACGGAAGTCATTTTATAATAAATATAAGCATCAGTTTCAACTATCTATATCTGCCAAATTTCATATATGCCATACGAACAGTTTTCGAGAAATTGCACTGTCAAAACGTCGTGGGACATCCTGTATAAATAAATTGAGACCACTTGACTGATTTAGACATCTCTACACATGGTATCTCTGTGTCCCAACAATTTTCGGACAGCCTGTATTTTTTAAACAATTTTCTTTTCGAATTTTAACATCATAAACAGTTTTTGCCAATAGAGGCGACTAAAATAATGTTTCCCCCTTCAAAACATCTATTACTTTGCGGACAAACCTCATAATAAGAATTTACGACAGTTTTTTTAAAAAATTAGTTTTTTTTAAATACACAATTTTTCCAAAAAGGCGGCTAAAATAAAGTTTCCCCCTTCAAAACCTCTATTACTTTGAGGACAACCGCCATAATACAAATTTACAACAAATTTTTGAAAAATGTGTTTTTTTATGAAAATACTCAATTTTTCCAAAAAAGTGGCTAAAATAAAGTTTCCCCCTTCAGGCGGCGCGCTCTCTTTCCCGTATGACGGACAGTGAAGATGGAGTGTTACACTGTCTGTGTAAATATTAGAAAGAAGAAAGAAAGTAATTTATTTCACATAAAAAAAATATTGTACAAAAAAATTATACAACAGTTATAGTGAAACATGTCACAAAGTATAATAAAATGACTTAACTAAAGAACACAAAACACACACACACACACATACATATTCATATATATACACATACACATATATAATTGTTTACATCAAAGACCATAGACAACCCTTAAAAATAATGAAAACAGTTCCACAAAAACAAAACAATTTTTGGCAGATTCATAGCAGGTAACAACAGAAAGACAATTCAATTAAAAAACTCCTCTATGGCGTAGTAGTTTTTTCCTAGTAAAAACTGCTTTAGTTTATTTTTAAAATTGTAGAAATTACTGTTTTTTATATCCTCTGGGAGGATATTATAAAATTTACATCCTAGATACTCTAGATTCTTTTCAAAAAGTGCAGTATGGTATCTAGGCACCAATAATTACACTTTTATTTCTTGTTTTATAGTGATGAGTAGCACGCTCGGCCACATAAATCGATCTATTCCTATGAATGAAAGTACATGCTTCCAATATATATATACACCAGCCAGGGTCAATATTTGTATTTTTTTAAAAACTCCCTACATGAATCTCTTATTCTGAGTTTTGCAATAATTCTTATAGCATACTTTTAAAGAAGAAATACCCTTTGCCTGGCAGAACAGGTCCCCCAAGTGTATTTTTACTACAATGACTGGCAAGAAATCTAAGGCTATAGCAGCTTTTCCATAATTTGTTACACAAGTTGTCAATATGCGAATGCCAGGTAATGCCATAGTCGATAGTGACACCCAATAATTTGAGATTTTCCTTAGATGTAATAGGATATCCAGTGTTTTCAAACAATTGGCTCTGTCTAAATTGTCCATGATTATTGAACAGCACCGTATTTGTTTTAGTTTTGTTTAATTTTATGTTATTCCTCTCTGACCACATCACAACTTGATCATATGTTCTCTCTGTTGATATTTTCAGAGCATCCTCATTGTCTTCAATAATTACAATATTAATGTCGTCAGCATAACAAGTTGGATACATTCCAGGGACAGCATTTAATGTAGTGAGTAAGTCATTAACAAAAACCAAAAATAAAAATGGACCCAAAATCGATCCCTGGGGAACACCTCGTGAGACTTCTAGTTCCAAACCAATAGTATTATTCACTTGAACAATTTGTTTTCTATTTGATAAGTATGACTCCAACAAATTGAGAGGTATACCTCTTATCCCATATTTAGACAGTTTAAGCAGTAAAAGTTTGTGGTCCACACAGTCAAAAGCGCTCGAAAAATCAATAAATAAACCCATTAGATGCTTTTTAATATCAAGAGATCTGAAAAATTGACTGTCTCGACCCTTACTTCGTGGAATATGCTCATATTAGTGTTTACGAAAAGAGGTCTATCATACATAAGAATCCTCATTGTCCACAATTATATGGAACAGTTAAATTACATAAAATAACGAAACCAATTAGACCTGTAGTCTCTTATGTTAATGCTCCTAATAATATATTGGCAAAGAAGCTCAACAATATACTCAATACTTACGGATATGAATCTCAGTACTCAATTAGAAATTCAATAGAGCTAATCAAAAAGTTGAAATCAATCCACTTGCAAGATAACTATAAACTCATATCGTTCGATGTAACTAATATGTTTACTAAAATTCCTCCTAAAGAATGTCTAATACTTGTAAGAAAATTACTAGAAGATAAAAATATTAATCCAGGAATAATATCAGATATACTTAATTTATTTGATGTATGCATTAATAAGAATTATTTCACTTTTGACCATAAGATATATATTCAAAATGAAGGTTTACCAATGGGAAGCCCTATATCACCTATTTTAGCAAACATTTTTATGGACAATTTAGAAAGAAAGATCTTTGAAAGTAATATTTCGAAAAATATTTTATTTTGGTATAGATATGTAGATGACATATTAGCTTGTTTTATGGGTAGTGAACGACAATTAGATGTATTTTTCAACCACATCAATAATTTACACCCGAAAATTAAATTTACATTAGAAATTGAAGAAAATAGCTCAATCAATTTTCTTGATTTAAAAATTCAAAGAGTTAATAATGTACTTGATTATTCAATTTACCGAAAACCAACACAGACTGATGTGACAATTCCATTCAATTCTAATTACCCTGTCTCACACAGACTAGCGGCATATAATTCAATGATACATAGAGCTTTTTCAGTTCCTATGAACAAATGTAATTTTGATAGAGAGATTAATACAATTAGACGAATAGCAACATCTAACGGTTATCCATTAGATATGATAAATAGGCTAATGAGTAAAAAAGAGAAAAAAGTGGCATTACAACTAATATATCCTAAACAAGCTGATGAAATTAAAACTTATAAAACCATCACATATGCAGGAAATATTTCTAATAATATTTCAAAGATAATATCTTCAGCAACGAATGCAACAATTTCTTTTAAAACAGAAAGTAACGTTAGTACAAAATTGTTAAATGTAAAAACAAAAATACCACTATTAAAGAAGTCAGGTATATATAAACTCAAATGTCCAGAATGTAATGCTGTCTATTTGGATCAGACCCTTAGGAATTTTGAAGTACGATACAGTGAGCACTTACGAGCATACAGATTAAAACAACCAGATAAATCCCACTATGCAAAACATCTACTTGACACCAATCATTCATTGACACCTAACACAGAACTAGAAGTACTGCATATTTGTGAAAAGAAACAAGAACTGGATTTCCTTGAAGAACTGGAAATTAGAAGACATTTAAGAAACCCACAATATGAAGTTGTCAATGAACAGTTAAATCTAGGGAATTCTCCACTAATAAACTGTCTTCTTAAGTGATGATTGTAAAGATCAGCAGATATAGTTTTCCTGGTTTTCTATATCATTGCACAGTTATACTGATCTTAATTGGAAAAATGATATCCAGGATATCACCATAGGGCTAATAATATCTAAGCTTCAATATTTGTAATATCACATCTTCTTCTAGCCAAAATTAACTACTAAACATCAGGTAGGCATAAAATGAAATGTAACTTCTGTCATTCTGACGATGATATTGATTTATCGAAACAATTGTCAATTTTTTAGAATTTTCAATAACTTGTATTATATTGTGGAATTAACTAGACACCTTGAGTTTCATTTAAAAACACTAATCAAGAGATCTAACAATTCTATTATGGAACTCTATCAATGCAGTCTCTGTACCCTTTTTTTGAAGTATAACCATGCTGTGAGGGCGATAATAGCTTAAATTTAGCAAAAAAATTGCATAACTGATTTTTAATATTCAATTCATACACTTTGGAGATAGTAGACAAGATACTAATTGGTCTATAGTTACTAATATCATTAGGATCTCCTTTTTTGTAAATGGGAACTACTCTAGCCAGTTTTAAAGATTCAGGGAAGACTCCCCTCTCAGTTGACAAATTCAATAAGAAACTCAATGGCTTTGTCAATAGAACGGCACACTTTTTAATTAATTTATTATTTAATCCATCAGTACCAACTGCAATAGTATTTTTTAAAGATAGTATTAATTTTAAAACCTCCTCCTCTGAAACAGGAGCCATATAGAAGGTTTTAATATTAGAAGAGATATTTTCATTGAAAAATTCTGCATCACAAACTAAACTAACAATAGGGGGTTTAGTAAAATTTATATTGAATTTATTTGCTAAAACAGAATCACTTATTTGGTTACCCTGATCATATAATTTGAGTTGGCTACTTGATTTGTTAGTTTTTTGCAATTCCCTAATTATTTCCCAGGTTTCTTTAGTCTTATTTTCCGAGTTTAAAATTCGATTATCATAGAATTGTTTAGAGGCCTGTTCCAACCTAAGCCTATATGTATTATTTAACACTTTACTAATTTCAATATATCGTCTATCATGCTTAGCAAGAGTAGTATATAATGCCACATTATTTCTTAATTCCAACAAATCAGCACTCAACGTAAAGCCATTAGACTTCTTGTATTTAGTCTTCGGTCCTCGTGTAACTAGCTTTTTTGGAAAGGCAGTTTCAAAACAAGATAAGACAATCTCTGCAAATTGATCATAAGTTAAATTGGGACAGATCTGACCAACAACAGTAATCCAATCCTCAGCTCCCAGCAAATCATGAAACTGTTCCATGTTGTCTTCAGAATATGACCGTCTGAAAAATTTAACAGGTAATTTACAGCTTTTTTGAGCTGAATTACCAGTGTGGAAATCAATAAATTGAGCATAGTGATCAGATAAACAAAGGTCAACTACTTTTACACTATACTGATTTGCTGTTCTAATAAATACATTATCAATGCAAGTTGCAGAGTCTTTTGTAACTCTAGTTGGAGTTCTCACGCATATTTCAAAATTAAAACTATACAATAAGTCTTCCAACAAAGAAAGTTGAGTAGTAGGTTTCATAAAATTTACATTGAAATCTCCTCCAATAATTATATTTCTGTTGTTTTCTGCACATACATGGGTTAAAATTTCGTTGAAAACTAACATAAAATCATTAAAATTTCCTCCAGAGGGTCTGTAGATAACTAAACAAATAGTTTTATATTGAGGTAGTTGTATACCACAACATTCTAAAATGTTTTCCTTAGAAAACTTTTTGATACAATATTCATTCACTGTAATAAAAGAGTGAATAACGGTATAAAATGTGGTGTGTGTGTGTGCGCGGCAGTAGCACATCCAAGTTGTGACAAACGGTTAAAAGGTGCAAAAATTTCAGACACTAGTATGTTCTGCTGCAAGGAAAATCTAACTGAAACTGAGAAAGATGGCCATGGTGGTGATGTATTAAACTCGTTAATTGTAGACGACTTACTTAATTCAAATGAAAATCAAATGGAAAATGAACTAGTATATCTAAAAACAATTATTGCTCATAAAAATTTCATAGTCCGCCAACAATTAGAAAAAATCTGTTTTTTGGAGAACACAAAAAGTACAGATATTGATGTAAACATTCCTCCCCACCTCAATTGGAAACTGGAACACTAGGAACCAACCTGACAAACCAAAACTGGCAGTGGCTAAACTCACAGAGACGTTACCCAAACTTAAACAAAAGCCATCCTCGTCAAAAAATTATGTAGAAGCGACCTATTCGCATTCAAACGATATGTGTAGCAAACCTCCTCAAATAACTTCGCTGCAGGTCAATGCAGCCTTAATGCAAGCCAAACAAAGCACGACCATGAAAACAATTCAGCAACTGAACCAGGACTGTGAAGAAACTGCAGAAAACATCAGTAGTGGCTGGTCAAAAGTAAAACAAAGGAAGAAACGAAAATTTCTCGTAAGAAGTACAGAAACTCAATGTGACATAAAAACAATACCTAGGTTGGTGCAGTTGCATGTTACAAGACTCAAACCCGGTACGAAACCTGGAGAACACCCCTCGAGAAGGCCGGAGATATACTCCTCAATGAAAGTAACAATAAATAGAGAGTCATTAAAAACAGCCTGGAATAGGGAGACCTGGCCAAATGGATCTATAGTATCGTTTTTCAAGAAGAAGAGGATACCATCAATAGTGACAGATCCTCCAACTCAGAATACAATCTAAACTACAAAAATGTAAATAGTGATCAGTTTAAAATCGGAGATATCACGCTGACGATAATTAGCATAAATGTGCAGTGTTTAAGAAATAAGCTACTGAATCTTGAAGTTTTTTGTCAATAGAAGAAACCGGACATAATTTGCATACAAGAACACTGGTGTACAGAAGAGAACATCAAATATATGTACATACCGGGATATACTTTAACTACAAGTTTTACTAGAAGTAATAAAATACATGGTGGTTCTCTAATATTTGTAAGCACTAAAACTTTGTGTAAAAGTGGTGTCATAAACTGTAGTAAATTTAGCGAAGAAAATACCTATGAATGTTGTGCAATCTATGCTACATATGAAAACAGTACATTCTTAATTATTAATGTTTATAGAACGCCAGATAGCAACCTGGATACATTTCTTGAAAAATGTTTTTCTTTGTTAACTAAACATAGTAATCGTTTTGACAAAATATGCATTTGCCGTGATTTCAATATAGATTACTTAACGCCAAACAATGACAAAAATCTACTAGATGGTTTAAAACTTGGCCTCCCAAATGAACCCACACATATAACATTATATGTGTGGGTTCATTTGGGAGGCCAAGTTTTAAACCATAGTAGATCATCTAGTAGATTTTTGTCATTGTTTGGCGTTTGATCTACTATGGTTTAAAACTTGGCCTCCCAAATGAACCCACACATATAATGTTATATGTGTGTATAAGTTTTAAACCATCTAGTAGATTTTTGTCATTGTTTGGCGTTAAGTAATCTATATTGAAATCACGGCAAATGCATATTTTTATAGTACATACTATAAAAATTAAATAACCAGAACTAAAATTGACTATATTTCTACGAATGTCGAGTATAAAAATTACACTTGTCAAATTGTTCAGCCAAATATGGGTGATCATCTCGCGATAATTATGCTTATAACGTTAAAGGAGGATATAGCTACAGCTACTCCTAGTGTTAACATTAGTCACGCCCGAAATCTTAACCTTTCAAATCTTGATATGACAAAGCAAGAGTTATTGAGGTTAGGTTTCAATGATGTATACAATAAAAATTATGTCAATGATGCATTCAAGGAATTCATGGAAACACTACAATATGCTATAGACCTAAATTGTCAAACAATAAGGAAAAAAACAGCAGGTTAGTAGACAAAGGACAACGCTGGCAGGATATAGAAATTCATAATAAATGTAAGCAACTGAAACACATTTATTCTGCCGCTAAAAACATAACCGAGAAGGAGGCATGGGATTATTATCGATACTGTAAAAAAGAGTATAACTACTTAATTCAAAATAAAAAAAAAGGAGCACAATCAAAATATGATCGGGGACAGTAATAACAAGCAAAAAACCATGTGGAATATTGTTAATAATACAATAGGTAGAAAACAGAAAGTGAAAGATATACAGCTAAACGTAAACAACAAAAAGATTACGGACAATAAAGAACTTTCACAATGCTTTGCAACAAATTTTAATGAGAAAAACAAAGAGCTACAAAATATGTTCGATATAAAAAACAATGACTGTACATGCTCATCAAAATGGTCTAAAAATAAATGGTTTTAAAGATTAAAACTAACTTTTCCGCATCTGCGGCCCTGAACAATATTCTATCATAAAATTGTTACTTGTATACACTTCGGGCGATGTATATCGTGCTAACAAACAGAAATCTCTCTAAAAATAACCGAAAATGTAGTATATCTGGATTTATAGGCCCCGCTGTACTCGCTCTAGTCAACTGAAAATCAATAATGTACATCTGTAAGACACCTTGAACAATATTCAATCATAAAATTGATCAATCGTATACTCTCTGGATGCTGTATTGTGCTAACAAACTGAAAATTCTCCTAAAATGACAAAAATTTGGTACTTCAAGTACCATAGCACCCGTTGTACTGGCTTTAGTGAGCTGAATATCAATCGAGTTCATCTTTGAGACGCTCTGAATAATATCCAATCATAAAATTGGTCACTTGTATTTACTCCCGAGGCTGTATCGTGCTAACAAACTGAAATTTCTCCAAAAATGACAAAAATATCGTACTTAAAGTACTGTAACACCTGTTGTATTGGCTCTGGTGAGCTGAAAATCAATAGGGTTCATCAGTGAGATATCCTGAATAATATTCAATCATAAAATTGGCGACTTCTTGAACTCCGGAGGCTGTATCGTATTAACAAACTGAAACTTCTCCAAAACTGACAAAAATATCGTACTTAAAGTACTGTAGAACCTGTTATATTGACTCTGGTGAGCTGAAAATAAATAGGGTCCATCAGTGAGATGTCTTGAATGATATTCAATCATAAAATTGGTCACTTGTTGAACTCCGGAGGCTGTATCGTGTTAACAAGACATGTAAGAAAAATTGGCCGACGACAACGACGACGACATACACACAGGACTTTTTTTCTAAAAACCATTTTTTCGTGTTGTTGTTGATGGAAAACGTGAAAATTTTTTTTTCAAAATTCAACTTTTTTTGGGGTAAACCAATACTTTTCTCGCATATTAGATAGGTTGGGCGGAAAAGTAATAGTTTCGCTTATTTTCCAACTACAGCAATGTAAATGTCATTAGCAATATAAAAAACAATAACTCTGTGGGTGATGATCAAATAAATATCAAAGTGCTAAAACATACAAAAGACATCATTTCTGAGCCCCTGGCTTACCTAATCAATCTAACTTTCGAAACAGGAATCTTTCCAAATGACCTAAAATTAGGTAAAGTGATTCCTGTTTATTAAAAACTGGATGCTACTTGTGCTGATAACTATAGACCAATTTCACTGTTAAATGACGTCTGAAAAATATTTGAGCTTATATATCACAGTAGACTCACACATTTCCTAGAAAAATTCAGCATTCTGTCCCCCAATCAACATGGCTTTCGTTCGGGAAGATCGACAGAAGGAGCAGTAATTGAATTTATGGATAGTGTGTACAAGAATCTAGACAAGGGTCAGGCAGTTGCAGGAGTATTCTTTGACCTCACGAGAGCATTTCATAGCCTTAATATTGAATTTCTTAAAGATAAATTATACGCTGTTGGTATAAGAGGTCCTATGCTTGACTTACTAGGGTCATATTTATCTGAGCGAAAGTTTTATGTTCAGATAAAAGACGAGAATTCTGATATAGTAGATACTGATATGGGCGTTCCACAGGGGTCTGTGCTGGGGCCACTTCTGTTTCTTATCTTTATTAATGATCTACCCGATTGCATTGGCGATACACTAATAATGTATGCAGACGATTCATCGGTGGTGGTTTCTGCACAGACTCCTGAGGAATTGTATCAAAAAACAAAAAGCGTTGTCAACACGTTCCTGAACTGGTGTAATCAAAATTCGATTAAATTAAATCTTGAAAAGACAACATATATGAACTTTAGATACAGGAGAAATATTTCACGCATCACTATGACTGATATCACCCGTGTAACTGAAATTAAATTTCTGGGTGTTCATTTGGATGAGTTTGTGAGCTGGGTCAAACAAATAGAGTATATCAGTAAGAAACTCAACTCAGCTTTTTATGCCATTGTACAACTGAAGAAAACATCGAATTTGAATACACTCATTAGTGTGTACTATTCTTTGGTGTATAGTCATCTTACATATAATGTCTGTCTATGGGGTAACGCTGTTGGCACGGAAAAATTATTTATCAAACAGAAAAGAATACTGAGACTTATCTTTAATATTCCACATGGTAACACATGCAGACAAATCTTTAAAGAGAATAATATTTTAACCCTACCATCTATCCTAATATACAAAACTCTCCTTTATGTTAAAAACAACTCTCTAAGGTTTCTAACACATTCTGATTATCATACATATTTTACCAGGAATGCTCATGATTTTGATATCATTAGACACAATCTATCTCGTACTGAAAAATCACCGGACTATTTGGGAATCAAACTTTACAATCATCTACCTCGAGAAATTAAAAAAATGAATCTAACCAAGTTCAAATCATCAATAAAACGCATATTGTTGCAAGGGGCTTATTATAATCTGAACGAGTACTATGAATCTAGCTTGCTATAACGAAATAGCATGTTCACCCCAAATTGTATATCGGGGTTCATTTACTCAAATTATCAGCTCTTAGTCTTTTACCTAGTGTGTAAATGTTCTTCAGTTTATTTATGTGTAAATCTTAATATGTAAATGCGAATGTCATACTATGTATCTTTATGTATAAATCTTAATTTTAAATGTCTTAGCTTATGCTGCGTACTCGATTAGCTCTTAGAATTGGAACTGACGTGTATATCCATCTGCAGATGACTGCTGTATGCAAATACGAATAAATATTATTATTATTATAATATTTGTTACTTTGAGGACAACCCTCGTAATCCAAATTAAGGAAAATTTTCAAAAAATTTGTTTTTTTTATGAAAATACATCATTTTTCCAATAAAGGAGACTAAAATAAAGTCACTCCATTCAAAACATCTGTTACTTTGCGGACAACCCTCGTAATACAAATTTACAGCATATTTTAAAAAATTCGTTTTTTTTATATTCACACAAAATTCGTTTTTATTTTAATTTACAATTTTTCCAAAAAAGTGGCTAAAATAAAGTATCCCCCTTCAAAACATCTGTTACTTTGCGGACAACCCTCGTAATACAAATTTAAGGCAAATTTTTTAAAAAATCGTTTTTTTTTAATACACAATTTATCCAAAAAGGCGGCTAAAATAAAGTTTCCCCCATTCAAAACGTTTCTTACTTTGCTGACAACCCCCGTAAAACAAATTTACAGCAAATTTTTTTTTGAAAATACACAATTTTTTCCGTAAAATATAAACTGTGAGACATTTGTTAGAAAAATAATTTTTTTACAAATTTTAACAACGTAAATAATTTTTTTTTGAAACGTTTCCCTTGAACGAATGTTAAAAATATTACGACCACATATTCCAAATAACAAAATAAGTATCGAAAAAAAAAGACAGCTACATGCCATTTTTAATATATCAATCCTAAAGAAAACTACAGAAAAATTAGGCAAAACAAAAAACATACCATTATTAGCCATCAGGTTTTCCTGCAGCTTGTCCTTTTGGTCCTCCAACACTTCCCCGAGATAATGAGCTACTTTCCTAGTAACTTGCTCAACGAATCCGTCGAGTTTACCCAAATCATCGGAGAGACCTACCAATTGATCAAGCGTACCCACCTAAAATACACAATTTTTACCTAGAAATCTCAACATTTGTCCTTAATTTACTTACCTTTAAATCTGGTATTTGGAATTTATAATTTGTCGATAGACTATTTTGTTTACTGGTCGTGTTGTTCATCGTATCCCATGTTTGCTGACAGGTTTTGTCACCCGGAGCCGATATTAACCAATATTCACTCATTTCTTCCAAATAACTTGAAGTGCTGCTTCTATCTGAATGAGATGTATGTGTGCTAAAATTAATAGATAATTATTTTTGTTAGCATCACATTGTATTCAATTAATATTGTCATGTGACTTTACAATTAAATCATCGTTAAACAAGATAAACGATAAATCCGATAGTAAAAACTCGTAAATATGTTAGTAACATCATCAAATATAAGTTCTTTATAGGAGAAACATACATGGGTACAAAAATAAAAGAAGAACAGATTATTGATTTTGGCAATAAGAAAACTATTGGATTTCACCAACTTTGTTGAAATAAAATGAACTAAAGTATAATTATTTTGAGTATTCTAGGTCAGCTTATACAATAGCCACCCTCAAGTTATTATTTTAAACCCCAATTACAGGGTACGCTTAAATTTAATGTTAGTAAATTGACAAGAAGAAAGGTTAATTTGATGCCTTATTTAACATTTGATTTGTTATGCTGTTTAATGGATGTATATATTAATTTTACCTTCAAAAATAGAGTAAATCCAGAAAAACACCCCTTACAACCACTCCCCAGTTCACAGTTGGCCCAGCTGATCGTTATTGAAGTTTCACGTGATTGTTGGTGCCGTCATCTGTCATTAGATGGACCTACTTATTTGACGTTAGCAGTAAACAACTGCTGCGTTTGATATTTGCGTCTATTCCACAAAAAATATAAAATATCTGCACTATGCTGAGTCGCGTTCGTTTTAGGCCCGGGAGTACATCTGGGTGACTAGTGCTTTACGCTCTTTTTAGTTGGGGCGTTGGACACTCACTGTTTTGCCTGCTGTGACAGTAGTGCGTTCCTTTTGGGGTGACACAGAAGAATTCCGTGCAAAAGGCTCTAGAGCTAATGACATTTAAAACGAACGAGATTCTGTGCTCCCTGTTTAATCAAATCTTCTTAATATGAATCCTAACTGCGCCTTCACAAAAATTCGACTGCAGCGTGCGGCATTTCTGTGATTGGTTAATTCTGTTTTCCCTCATACCCACCATTAACACCACGATGTTACTGCTTGAACTTGATATAATAAAGTGGGATTCATAACCAAAGTTTTTGCGTTTTGCTTTTTACGTTTCGTTTTCTGATTGGTGAAGTAGAATCTGAAATTAAACTGACGCAATATCCCATTCACAACAAAATCGTCAAACATTTTCTCATTTTCTTCTGATTCTTCGTGGCAAGTATTACAAAAATAGTACAAATCAAATATATACATTTGTATTAAAATTAGTTCAATAATTATATTATGATTGTTGTATCACCACTACAGTAGTATTTTCCATTTCAATAATAATTCGTATATCTATTATAACAATAATAATTATAATTGGAATCACTATCAAAGTTCAATGCAGGACGTAGGAATCAGTGCAAAATAGGTTAAGTATTTCATTCGCTATATTTTCACTAAAATGTAAGCACGACGCATTTTGCAACGCAAAAAGTTGAGAATATTTAGATTAAATTAAATGTAAATATCATTTGGAATTAATGATTAAACTTAGGGGCTATTCATCCCTATTTGAATTATTTATTACATGAGAAAGTATAATGGAGTTGAAGAATATTCTTAGATAAAAATTATGGTTGGCAATAATGCTATGCCAGCTGCCAGCAATTATCTCAATAAAAATAAAACAAACAAGACCAAGACACTCTAACTTCATTTCATATAACCTGCTTTTTGTAATTAAGATCTTAAACAAGTGATAAACTCAAAACTCAATAGTTTCATCATTATCTTATTCCATTTTGATATCTAAGAGGTAAAAGGTAACGCAAAACGTCTCGGGAAAGAATTAACATACGCGCCTCATTGCCAATTGACGGAAGAGATAGGTGCGCTTTAAAAAAACGCATAAGCCCTATTTCCGCTATGTCGCATGCATCAAGATGCACCAAGAGAGCACCGCACGGACTTAGGATCCTAAGTCCGTGGAGCACCGTCTAAAGAGAGCTTTATGGAATAATCGTAATAGAAAAAATTTTCTTTGCTAATTGATGAAAATGAATTTTCCAATCACTTCATCAAATTATGTAAATTAACATCGATTTTCTTATCTAAATGTTGATTTTTACCAATACGTTGTTTTATGGAAATATTTGTTTGAATTAAATACAGGATTTAGGCAACTTTTAATACGTAAATACGTAATTTTTTCGTTTCGATTTAACTTAATTTTGGATCGTTCATTATCTTCGACATTTTAACTAGATTATTATTGAATATTGGAAGATAATATCTATATAAAAATATAAATTAATTTCTACATTGAAATTGTTTAATGGAAATGGATACTGTTTGAATGAAATAAAGGATCTAGGCAACTCTTAATACGTAAATACGTAATTTTTTCGTTTCGTTTTAACCTAATTTTGGATCGTTCATTATCTTCGACATTTTATCTAGATTATTATTGAATATTGGAACATAATATCTATATAAAAATATAAATTAATTTCTACATAGATAGTTTGAATGAAATAAAGGATTTAGGCAACTCTTAATACGTAAATGTTTCGTTTAATTTGTGGATTTAACTCCGTTATACATTTTTGATTTTTTATTATTGTCGATAGCTTAACTAGATTAATTAATATTGGAAACTAATATGTATAATACCTATATAAAATTCTAACTTACGAATTCGTACTTGAGAACTGTACATCCATTTCACTTTTATCTTCACTTTTTCTATGAACAAAATGCATTATATGGTGGATATGTTTATATCTTATCACAATTTGATAGAAATATACAAATTGTCAAATATTAAAAATGACTGTCAAATTATTTTCATAAATAAGTAAAATTTGCAAATTGCTAGTAATGCATTACTTCGGACTAAAATTGGTCACATACCTAAAAAACAAACTTCAACAAGGAATCAATAGTTTAAATGAATTGTTTTTAATTTTGTATGTCATAATCTTAAATGTAGAATTGTTCTTAGTGCTTCTGAATATTTCAAAACAATTTATATTATGTAAAGTTTGCTCCACTGCCTTTCAGTGTTGTGTAATATGCACTGACAAAAGCTAGGCGCTGTTTGACAATGCAATGCGCAGTCTTCAATTCAAAGAAACGCCTCTAACAACTTTGGGACTAGGGACCATTTATTAATTTAGCAATTATATCTTGATTAAATTCTTCTATTTCCCTTGGATAACTATTAAATGTAAAAAAGAAAGTACATTTTAATAACTTTATTATAAACAACATTTATGGAAACCAACGAAGCAACAAACGACTTCAATTCGACAAAACCTAACTTATATTTGATTTGGTGACAGTGTAATTCACACCAGTTCAAAACTACTGGACAATGGAGATAAAATCCACAAGTGATTTTTCCATTGTGCAAGGGTGCTCTTTATTTAAGTGCTTTTTAAACTACACTTACGTAGTTTAATACGATTTGTTAAAAACAGGTGATCTGACGAGTAGTTTGGTTACAGTGTAACACTTCGTTCATCTTCTATGATTGCAATCACAACATCAAACGAGCAACTGTCAATGTTGACAGTGACATTGCTTTATTTTTGTAAGTCAGAAATCTTTAATAAAATTCAATTAAGTTAGAATATGTTTATTGTTGGTTTTATTACATATAAATAATTTCGAGAAAGAAAACTATTTCAAACTAACATGGCAGGAATAAAAGGTACATCAATCTTATTTTTAGTTTACTAAATAATATCTATTATAACTACTATTTTTACATATGACTCAAAACAAATAGGTACTTTTCATATTCTTTTAAATATGTTATAAACGTTTTAAAGAATATTGTATTAATATGTAATTTTTGTTTCATCTTTGACGCGTCTACCAATAAAATAGCGTAAGTATATAATACATAAGAAGTAAACATTGTACTGATAATTAATGTTTTGTAGTTTACTTACTTTGGCTTTTCTTGGTTCAATTGGGACGACGTTTTTGATTTTAGCCTGTGCTTTACCTCAATACAAGTGAGTATTCGCATAGTTATTAATGAAAACAAATAATTAATACTAGTGTAGATATTTTCGACAACTGAATATTCCATTTCAGATTATGGTGGCCCCTTTTCGAAATAATATTCTATATTCTAGCACCTATTCCCACTTTAGTTGCCAGACGATACAGCGACGGATCTGGTGCAAGCAATAGTTGCATGGAAGCTGCCATATTTGTAACTATGGGTGTACTGGTTAGTTCGTTCGCTCTGCCAATCGTGCTAGCGCGAGCTGCTGTTATAGTAGCTGGAGCTTGTTATCTTACTATAGCTGGAAACGTCGTGGTTTATATAACTTTGATAGGATTTTTCTTAACTTTCGATCAAGACGATTCCGATTATAATATGTGGTAATTTTACTTAACACATTTCTGAATTATCGAATATTAGGTTGATAAATATGTATCTGTATGTATGTATTAAAAGTTGAAATGTCTTTTTTTTACTGTGAGAATATAAATTACTATGTGAGGATATGAAACACTAAAAGAGCCAACATCAATAAAAACTTAATTTCAAGACAGATTGAGATGGGGTTTTTTGCACTCGTTTTCTAAAATTATCTGGAAAAATGTAGGGGTTTTCGAGGTAGCTGGTCATGAATCTGGCCTCCAGAACCCACCCGGAGAACCTGGTGCACATGAACTTCGATGTTGTGGCCTAGAGGTTTTCTGTACATTTTGTGTAAATGAACAGAAAATTTCATCAGGTGGGTTTGGTCCATTCCAAATCTGGCATCCACGACCACCATCTCCCCCCCTCCCACATACACCTGGACATGGATGACATATATGAAAGTTTTCTAGTAAATTTTGTGCAAAGCAATCGAAAATCTCATAATTAGGGTTTTGGGAGCCGTTTCGTTCCAAATCTAGCATCGAAGATCACTCTCCGAATACCTGGTGCACATGGACGTGAATGACATCTCCTAGAGTTTCCGGTAACTTGTGAACAAACGAATAGAACATTTCATCAGGGGATTTTTGGGAGGCGCTTGTTCCAAACCTGGCATCGATGACCACCTGCCGGATAGCTGGTGCACCTGTACATGGTCGATATCTCCGGGTGTTTTCCAGCAAACGAACCGAAAATTTCATCAGGGGGGTTTTGGGAAGCGCTTGTTCCAAATCTGGTATCTACGACCACCAGCTGGATACCTGGTGGACATGGACGACATCTCCGGAAGTTTTCCAGGAAACGAACTGAAAATCTTATTTGGGGCGTTTTAGGAGCCCTCGTTTCATATCTGGCATCGACGACCACCCCTGGATACCTGGTGAACCTGGACATGGACAGCATCGCCGGGAGTTTCCGGTAAATTTCGAGCGAACCAACCGAAATTCTCATCAGCGAAACGAAACGAATATTTCATCAGGGATACCTGGTACATTTGGACATGGACGTCATCTCCGGAAGTTTTCTGGTAAATTTCCAGCAATCTTACCGAGAATCGTATGAAGGGAGCTTAGGGAGCGCTTGTTCCATATCTGGCATCGACGACCACCTTCCCGGATACCTGGTACATCTGGACGTCATCTTCAGGAGTTTTCCGGTAAATTCGAAGCGAATGCCAAAAAATCCCATCACAAATCAACTTGAACCTAAGTTTTTGGTGGTACAGTGTTTCATTTTGTCGTAATTTCCGAACTAGCGTTTTGATACACGGTAAGTAATCGAAAAAACTGATTTTTTGAGACAAAGGTATAAGATATCGAAAAAAGTTGTTTACATAAATTATTTTCGAATATACAGAATCTTCAATAACACCGGATCACATTAAAGTAAATGCAGGGTAGAAACGAAGGTAATAAATTTAATTAATTAAATACAGGGTGATACATTTAAAAATTATGAGAAAAAATTGTATTTATGTTTTGACTCACCTTGTGTTTGATATAACGAATATTGGCGAAATTAATTATTTTTATAAATTTGTGCCAATACGATCATTTCTCTTGTATGCCTTTTTAATTATACACAAGAGGTGTTCAACTTATGGTTTTCGTCGCAAATAACTTTTTAAATACCCTTTAACGTATTACAGCTTTCCATTATCGGGGTTTAATGAATTAGTAATGTCGGGGATTAAATCAGTTTATTTGTATTAATATAATAAATAAAAATATATAATATGGAAATTTAAATAAATTTTAGCTAATTCTTTTAATCCTCTTCCTTTTTTTCCTTTCATCATTTCTGATTTCGTTCTGAAATATTCATGTACTTCTTCATTCTTGGTTTGTCCTGAAGATTTCTTCTAAAATGTTACTGGATTCTGTAGTTAGATCGCTACAACACTGAAGCCACAATTTCTTTATAACTATATATAACAACCCAAAAAATTGGAAACAACTGATTTGAGATAAAAATCTTTTTTAAAAACACTTTGTTACTATAGAAATAAAGAATATATAAAAAGCGTTGAAAAAGACAGTCGCCTCTTCTTTAATATATTAAACAACGAAAATAAAGAAACTGTTGGGTACAAGTTTTTTCTAAAACATATTTATGTAACTGTAAGCTTATAATAATTATTTAGGTAGGTAGGTGCAATTTTAACTGTCGCTTATAATATACTACGCATAAAAAAGCATCTTTGTAATAAGTAGGTTTTGTACTTGTAGTTAAGTATTTATACTATATATAAAATTAGTTCTATAATTAATAAAATGTTTAGATAAAAACGTGTTTGTTTTTTTATTAACTGTGTAGTGATCCCTAAAGGACAGCAATGCAAAAGGACATTAACTTAGAAATAATATTTAAATTTAGGTTAATATTAATTATAGTATTTAGGGAGCATTGATCGGCCACGGTCAATGTCAGTTATCAGTGGAAGCACGTTCGTGTTTATATATATATACAAACATGTACAACTTATAGACGTAGGTCAGTCATGTAGAAAATCATATCTATATTTCCTATAAATTAAGAGTTAACGAACCAGGATAGGAGAGTTGTTATTAATACTTTGAATAAGACGATTGGTTTTATATTTGTGTATTTTTAATGTATTAAACGTCATCCCAGTGATATTTACAGAAGTGATGTTGTTTATTTTATTCCCGCATACAGGTTACTAGGTAAGTGGTTTCCTCCAAGATATAATGTCTTTATAGTAAGCGTCGAGTATACGAGGGACCCTTACTAAGTAACCACCACAACTGCACCAATTCTCTATTATAACGACGCAAGTACAGTCGATCAAATTAAAGTTTATCCTGACGTCACTACAGTATAAGTTCTTTTCTACTGACAGTAGAAACACATCATAACAATAGTCGTTTTGCTGCGAGGTACCACTTGGTTGTACTAGCACACACCGGACAGTACATCAAGCTGTACCGAACAGTACGTGCCGTACAATTGTACGACGGGACCGAGCGAGGGAAACGCGTGACCCGTATCTCGTACTAAACAAATGAACAGTTTTAAGTAGTTGTTGGGGGTCTATTTTGTAACCATTTGTTACCATTATACCATTAATTTTTACATTTCCATTCTACCATTTAATTTACCATAACCATTTTGTTCGCTGGATCGCCATGTAGTGGCGATTACTATTATACTATTAATTTTACAATAACCATTAAATTTGCAGGAACGCCATGTAGTGGCGATTACCATTTTACTATCAATTTTTCCATTGCTATTTTACAATAAACATTTATTTTCATTTTACCACTTAATTTTACCATTAGTTCCGCAGGGTCGCCATGTAGTAGTTACTTAGTGAGTGTCCCTCGTATACTTGACATTTACCATAAAGGCATATTATAATTGAGGAAACCACTTACCTAGCAACCTGTATTCGGGAATAGAATAAACAACATCACATTTATAAAAATCACTGGGTTCAAGTTTTAATACGTTAAAATACACAATTATAAATATATCTATCGTATAAATAACAATAATTCCATCCTGGTTCGTTCACTCTTATTTTATAGGAAACGTAGTTATGTTTAACTACATGTCTGACCTCTCTCTATAAGTTGTACATGTTTGTTTATATATTAACAGAAACGTGCCTCCATTGATAAATGACATTGACCGTTTCAGAGCAATGGTCGCTAAATACTATAAATAATATTAACCTAAATTTAACTCTTATTTCTAAATTAATGTCCTTTTTCCATTACTGAATTTTAAAGATCACTACACTATTCTGTTGCGATTACATTACGATACGCACAATACTTGCTGGTGTTGTAGGATCTACAAAATAATAATACTTCTAAATATTGCTTTATTCTAATTATTATATTCATTAAACAATGCTCTACTAACTGAAATATTTTGGGTTAAAATTTTTAAGCTAACATTTGTTATAAATTACTTGAATTTGAATATAAATTTTAAAAAAATATCTCCCATTATTATTGTCTCAATTGTCAAGCTAATAAAAAAATTATACGAATACTTTCTTTACTAAAATTTCGTAAGCAATCAGTTCAAAATTATATCCATCTGATCAGTATATTCATAGTACGTACGAATTTACCTATTTAATTTATATGTACGAACGCAAGACACAACAGTCAAAGTATAATGTTTGATTGTACGGTCAGTACAGTAAAATCATAGATAAATACTTTTAATACGGGGAAGAATGGAATCTCCTGTACTAAGTCCGAAGCCACAAAGTTTTGTCGAGTGCTGCGCCATCTATTGTGGTGGAAGGTTCCCAATTGACCATTTTACAGAGCAACTACCTTCCAGATACATCACAGGTGTTACTTGTTCTATCACACAGACATCACGAGGAAAGCGCGTAAACATAACAAGGATATCTCTGTGATGCTCCTATGTCCTACCTAAAAAGGGAGCCAAACTCTTTTCTCAAGCGCCAAATAATGTCCCTTATCTGTCGCACTTATATCTCAGAGATGATTCACTTATGTGTCAACTACGTCTCAGAAATGTTTCAGTTTTGTGTCAACTGCGTCTCTAGGCAAAAGTTTTACGGTCACGCTACACTGAAAAACATATTAACAATAAAACTGCTTCTCAAACTTCAAATTACTGTATTTATTAATATATTTTTATATAAAAATATAATAATAAAAAACGTATTTTTCCTTTGTTCGTGGTTTTCCTCCTATTGCTCTCGTTGCTTCCCTTGACGGACCAAATCTTCAGAAATTTTTTCGAATTCCTTCTCCGAATATGTGAGACCATTGTTTAGCGCACCTGAAAGAATATATTCATTAATAATTCAGTATGATTGAGGTTTTTTTGCAAAAAACCCTCGTAATATTCAAATTTTTCGTATGAATTTAGAAACACCCT
Organism: Galeruca laticollis; assembly: GCA_963921935.1. Lineage (NCBI taxonomy): Eukaryota > Metazoa > Arthropoda > Insecta > Coleoptera > Chrysomelidae > Galeruca > Galeruca laticollis. Next base: position 1,673,142 of record OY998176.1, on the reverse strand, counting down.
CTATGTACAGACATGTCATCAGTGGCGGCTTTAAGGGGGGGGGCGCGGGGGGCGCGCCCCCCTCAACGGCTTTCAATTTTGTTCTACTCTACAAAATATTTGATTACCTTACAACATTACAATGGACTCAATCATGAAAAAATAATATGCCTAATTATTTTTGAATCGAACACCCCGAACACCCGGCCTAAATTATTTAATAGGTCTTATTGCTATTGCTCTTGGTCTGTTAATGCGGCGGCGAGTGCGAGCGGCTTCTTACTTTGAACTCCAAACTCCAGATTTCCAAGAGCGGCAGCGGCGTCTTTGCTTTGTCGGCTTCGCTGATGTTCGGCGCTTCGTTTTTATCCATTTCTGACTTCGACTTGGTTAGTTAGTTAGAAGACTTGAAGACTGATGCATCTGTGTATTTAGTGGTATTATAATAATGTGTAATTCAATATGTCGAATAAGAGAGTTTCAAATAGTATTTTAAATTATTTTAAAAAATCAAGAACGGAGGAGAGAGTAGAAGATGAAAATACAGATGTTTTACCAACCGATGTTGCAGTTGCTTCTACTTCCACTCAAAACCAAAATATGGATTTGGATTTGATGGAAACTGAACAATTGAAATACGATGTCGGCGCATTTTTAGCGAAAATGGATACCATCCCCGATATCACTAAATATAATTTATTGAAAAATCATTGGGTTCCTGAACCACAATATGAATTTCCTTTTTCAATTCATACCAAACGAGGTCGCGAAGAACGAAGACGTCCAACAAACGCGCATTTTAAAAAATTTGAATGGCTAGTTTTTTCGGAAGAAAAGAAAGGCCTCTTTTGTAGATACTGTGCTGTTTTTTCATACGAACAATTAGTTGGAGCATCGCAAAGTTCAATACCACAAAAATTGGTTAGATTTCCTCTAACGAATTTTGCAAAACTTATGGGAAAGGAAGGCGACCTTATTCGCCACGAAAACGCGAAATACCATACAGAATCAACCCTTAAAGGTACGAAAAATAGTATTGAAAATTTTACGCCTGTCATTTTAAGTCAATTACATACTGTAATTTCGCCAGTTGCCCATGGCAGCCTTCAAATTTTTCAAGAATTTTTTTCCTCCTGCCAAACTAGGCAAACAAAATTAATAAGTGGAATTTTTTTTTGACAGCTATCATATGGTCTTTAGTAAAAAAAAATGGTTCTTAATAAAACATAAAAAAACAACATGTCCTTTTCACTTTAGTAATAAAGAAGGCATTTAATCTTTGAATTCAAATATTTATCTTTGCAACACAATTCACTTAGTATTACTAAAATAGAAGGAAAGTAAGGTTTTATAGAAAAGCGACGTCTATGGCAGTTTATCAAAGATTCTTAATAAAATAAAAAAACAACAGGTTCCTTTCACTTTAGTAATAAAGAAGGCATTCAGTTTTTGGATTCAAATATTTATCTTTGCAACATATCTCATTTAGTATTACTAAAATAGAAGGAAAGTAAGTTTTTATAGAAAATCGATGGTTAGCCAACTTTATTTTGGCGAAGTAATTTTCAAAATGAAACATACCAGATTTTTAAAATAAATTTTGGGTGTAAAATTTTCTTACCGAATCCCCCACGTCCTTGAATTAATGTCCGGAAATTTTTCAAGCACTGGGGAGATTATAAGTGAAAATATCCTTTGTTTGGCTATACAGTGCATCTCAGAAGTAATGTCTGAAACCATTTAAAATTCAGCGGTGTGCTTTTTGGACAAACGCTAGGACCCGTCGATTTCTATTTTTTAAAACGCCTCTTTTGATGATAAATTCATATATACAGGGTGACTCAAAAATAAGTTAAGACAATCAACTTCATTTTTTAAGTGAAGACCTCTATTTTTTATTTCATTTTTGAGTTTTCTTCCGAATTCTAAGTATATTTCATGTACCATGTCATATACCTATAAGTCAACAGTTATCGAAAAAAATACGATTCAGCATAACTATAAGTAACTTATTTTTGGCTCACCCTGAATACATGAGTTTCCCATCAAAAAAGTTTTAAAAAGCACATTAAAAAATAAAGATCGTCGGATCCGAGTGTTTTTCTAAAAGCACACCGTTGAATTTTAAATGATTTTATACTTCTGGGACGCACTGTATATTTTTAAATTACTAATGTCTGATAATTTATACTTTGTTTATATTTCAGCACAAAATTTTTTAAGGGTTTTCGAGAAGCCCGAGTTGGATATTAGGAATAGACTAAGTGAAGAACGAGTCAAACAAGTACAACAAAATAGGCTAAGGTTAGTGCCTATTTTAAAAACCATAATATTTCATGGTCACCAAAATATACCTTTGAGAGGACACCGCGATACTGGACCCCTATTTAACAAAGATGGTGATTTTAATTTAGTGGAAAACAATGATGGTTGTTTTAGAGCACTTCTTAGATTTAGGATAGATGCTGGTGATGTGCAGTTAGAAGAGCATCTTAAAAATACGGGCGCTCGTGCTACATATATTGGAAAAAATACGGCCAATCAATTAATTAATTGTTGTGAGCAAGAAATTATATCTAAAATTGTGGGTAATATTTACGAAGCCGAATTTTACTCAATAATTTTTGACGAAACAACAGATATATCTCACCATTCCCAACTAAGTTTGACAGTTAGATTCGTTTATCAAAATGAAATAAAAGAATGCTTTTTAGGATTTGTAGATCTCCATAAATCTTATTATACAACTAAAGCGTCCACTTCTACTAGCTCTGATGATAACGATAACGCTGAGACCAATTTTGAGCCAAAAATTACTGGGGAGATCTTAGGTAAGTCAGTATTGAAACACATGAAACTGTTAGGGCTTAATCTAGAAAAATGTGTCGGCATTGGCTGTGACAATTGTTCAGTTAATTTATCCAAAGTTAAAGGGGCTGCACAGGAAATTAAGAAAGAAGCTAAAAACGCTAGAATTTGCCCGTGCTTTAGTCACAGTTTAAATTTAGTTTTATCGCAGTCAGTAAAAGTAAAATCTGTAAAAAATTGTCTTGGCAGTATCCAAGAAATCGTAACTTTTTTTAGCCTTTCTGCTAAGAGAAATTACGTCTTGGAAAAATATTTAAAATGTAAGTTAAAATGTCCATGCCAAACACGTTGGATTGAGAGGCATGACTCAATTTTACAATTTACTACAGACCTGTTAAACATTGTCAAAGCCTTGAGAGAGATTTCTGAATGGGATGACAATTTGTCTTCCAGTAAAGCAAACATTCTGTTCAAAGTAGTTTGTGACTGTGATTTCATTTTTACAGTGTTTTGTCTTTCTGATATTTTTAGCTTAACTTTACCATTAGCTAAATACTTACAAGGTATCGACATTGATATACATTCGGCCAAATTAAAAGTAAGTGATCTCCTAAATGCCCTTAATCAAAAAAGGACCGACTTGGATTCATATTTTTTATCGATAATATTTCCACAAGTTCAACAAATTCTTTTAGATCTTGATGTAGATCTCACAATTCCTCGTCTTTGCGGACGACAAACCCAAAGACAAACATTCTCTAACTCTGCTACTCTTTCTCCTAACGATTATTGGAAAAGGTATGTCTATATTCCAATTTTAGATATAATTATTGCAGATGTAAATGATAGATTTGGCGACAACAATTTATTACCGTTAAATCTTAACACACTAATTCCCTATTACCTTAATAAAATAAATCACGATTCCCTTAAACAGGTCTTGTCGGATATAATTTTGGAATTTGGTGGACTACTAGGATATCCTTCTCTCATGCAATTGCTCGGGGAAATACAGTTGTATAAACAAAGAAAGGTGAATACTAAAAATGCATTAGAAGCTTTGCAGAAATGTGATAAAAACTATTTCCCACTAGTTCACCAAATTTTAAAAATTTCATGTACGTTGACTATTTCTGTAGCAACAGCAGAAATACGTTTTTCAAGCTTAAGGTTAATTAAAAGTTATTTAAGGTCCACCATGACAGAAGATCGCCTAAATGGGTTAGCTTTATTATATGTTCATAGAAATATTGACTTAGACATTGAAAGCGTAATTAACCGATTCGCCAATAAAAAAAGAAGATTAGATTTTACAATTTAACTTTTATATGTATATTTTTTTCGTATTTGGAATACGTATTCTTTTATATTTTTGTATATACATATTATATGTATGTTATTGTTTTTGTTATTTTTTACAGCTTTCTCTTCCTATATACGAGGTTTAGAATTTATGTCAGTCTCAATGACTGGTGCTACCAAGTCTATGCTTGAATTAAAAGAAGAGCTTGGTCACAGATACAGACAAAAATTCTGAATTCTGGTCTTTGTTTTCATCTTTATTTAGTTTTTGTGTAATATGTGAGTTGTTTCAGTTATGTTTGTTTTCTTTTGTTAGTTTTGTTCCGTGTTTAGAAGCGTTTTGTCTCCTTTTAATATACCTATAGAAAACTTAACAAACGTATTTCCTTTTAATTGTATCTCGATGTTTCTCCTCGCGCCCTCCGAATGACCCATTTTATAAAGTTTTATCTTTATATATCGGGTGATGCATCGCCGAGTGAAACATGTAAATTTTGAAGTGGCTAAATATTCGCTCCCCAGTACATTTTATAGAAAAATTTTATAATAACTTTTTGAAGAGGCCGATGTGATAAACTCATATGCCGAGTTTGAATAAAGTCTAATAAGCAAATACTAAGTTATTCAATTAAATGTAATGGCAAAATTACGAAAATGTTCATAGCTCAGGTAATACAATAAACACCAGCAAATAATTTCTATGACGCTATTGCCAAAAACTGACGTATAAAGTATGTTTCACATTACTTTTTGTTTTGTCAATGTCAAAAATTAATTTGCTGGTGTTTACTGTATTACCTGAGCTATGAACATTTTCGTAATTTTGTCATTACATTTAATTGAATAACTTAGTATTTGCTTATTTGACTTTATTCAAACTCGGCACATGAGTTTATTATATCGGCCTCTTCAATAAAATGTACTAGGGAGCCAATATTTAGCCACTTCAAAATTTTCATGGAATTTCCTATGTTTCACTCGGCAATGCATCACCCGGTGTGTAAAAAGTGACAACTTGTAAATTGCAAGCATTTTTTATATATTTTCAATTTTGAACTTTATAGGTGGGAGGGAGAGGCCGATGCGCCCCCCCCCCCAAGTTCAAATCCTAAAGCCGCCACTGCATGTCATAGCAGTCTATTGCCTGCAATTGGGAGATAGTGAATGTGATAAGTAAAGTAATTTCATTAATAGTAATTTTTGTCCGAAAGCTACATGAGTACTATGTACTTAAAAGCTACAAAAGTGATTTTGAAAGTGTAAATTTTTTGACAAAACTAAAAGGTGGCCATTATTTTTTTCTTTTTAGGGTTAGGCTCTTAAAATATAGGACCTAAAATGAAGCAATAAATAATAACTTACAGTAATCAAAATTGTTGAGATAGTGCAGTCAAATTTACACTTTTTACAACAAGCCCATGCATTAATCATAACGACTATTGTAAAGCAGCACTGTATGCTCAACCAACTAGAATTGAGATATTCTGAACAAGTCTTAAATATAAGCATACACATTTTGTAATTAATTAAATCAATATCTAAAAAATTCAGTAAAACAATGATAACATTACAGTTTGAATTATTTATATACATTTTTCATGGCAACTCACTACTTTACTTACTTACTATACGCTTACAGGTCCCTATCTATCCTGCCATGCATCAACCTCGTTTAAGGTATCCATGTTCTAAATGGGAAATTTTGACAATATGTTTTGGAAATCTTCGCGTCGAAGATTTAAATTAGTATTGCCGTTATCATTGTTAGGATTAGATGATTGCATTTCAAGAAGGATTTCCTCCAAAATTCTATTAGTCTTGACAAATTCTTCTACAAAACAAAAATGTTTTCAATTTTATTATACCTACTCTATTCACGGTGTGACATAAACATATTAATTTGTACATGAATTATTCTGAATACCTATATCAGTCCCAAAATGTTTTATTATAAAAAAATTGACGATAAAAGAAATTAAAAAAAAGTCACTTTCAATAGATGTTGCCATGTTATTGATAATCTAATCAGGAAACGAACAGTATACATTAGGTGTAAAGTGTAAATTATTTACTGTTTTCCAATTCTGTAAATCTAACAAATGAGGCATTTACAAATGTGAAGACATAAAGTGGCTGAATGCCAAGAAATCAAAATTTTTGCTAACATAGGTGGGTCAAGTAATTCATAAACAAAAAATTGCCTGTTGCAATAGGAGCAGATAATTCATTGCACACTATATACGCCGATGTCTTTTAGATATTAACTTGAATAAATACTTATCTATTATCTGATTTGTTTCTTTTTTATTTTCATAGTTACACAAAAAATGAGAACTAATGCACTATTTAGCAGCTATCTTTTTACTTTTATAAACACACAAAAAACAGTAATCTCTTCATTGTTTCAGCTAGCATTGCGTTGCTGACATAACCTCGAAATTCTTTACCTGTTTCTAGTAAGTAATCAAATTTGGAACTGGTCTCTGTATATGAAACGTAACAACTATAAATCTAAACCACATAATAAGACTATCTATTCGCACTAAATAAGAAATATCGCTATAAGGTTAAAAATCTACTTCGATGTTATGTCGAATTAATACGTAACTTCTGCAAAGTATTTACATAGTATCTATACGTTTGCAATAAATAAGGAACATATTTTGTCTTAGAAACGTAGCAGAGTAATAGAATGCACTATATAGTATTACTCCCTTTTCTATCTTCAAATACTATATCACAGAGACATAAATGGTCACTTGGGTTACTATTCACCAACAGGGAAAAAATAAATGAAGAGACCTGCATGATTAGTCACAGTTTACTAGCTACTACTAGATTATTATTAGTATTAAGCAAATACTTAAGGTTTTTTAAATTATGCCTATATTGTTTTTTCTTAAATAAACAAATAAAAACAGTCACACAGAGTTTAAACACTTTTTGAAACAATCTGTTATTTTATTTTGGCTTAAAAGTAAGATAGGTTGTTTCAAAAAGCTGTTTAAAGCATTTATCCGTTTTTATTAACCAGGATAGTTTATTAAAAGACGAATGTCGACAAATAGTTTCAAAAATTTAATATAAATTTTTGTTTATAAAATAGTACAGGTGATTTTCTTTATTTTCTTCTCAAACTTAAGATAAGAATAATTTATTGATAATAGCATGTGCTAACAAATATTACACATAAGATACAATATAATGGATTACAATGTTTTTCAAACACTAATTTTTTTCCGATATACATTGTGTATTTGTCATCCATGGGGCTACCTTCGTGTTTTTCCTTTTACATTTTTTTGTATATGTACAGTCGTCTATATATTTTTGAATTGTTTCAATGAAAGTATTTGTTGCATAGTTAGGATCTGGATTCAAGTATAAGAAATCCCAAGATTTTTGAATGATTGTATTTTTAAGTTTTGTTTCATCTACGTATTTCACTATTCCTCGTTCCTTGGGGCATTTGGTCTTTTCCAGTACTATCTGTAGTATTGCTGAGAAATGATCTGTAATGTCGGTTTGCAATACTAGGGACACTATTTGATCGAGTACGTTGAATTTGGATTTTGAAAAATATGCGTCGAATGTCGAATTATAGAAGTAGAAGAAGGTTGATGGGTGTATTTTCTCAAAAGATGAAAGTGTGTAAATAAATTTTATTAAAAAATTAAGCTAAGCGCTTTCGGCAAATAAACATGCCATCATCGGAGCTTTCGTCAATGGTAAAAAATACCTCTAAAAAAGGGAAACATTGAAAAGGTACATCTAACTATTGTGCTTGTGATGCCGATCCATTTTCAATGATTCCCTTTTTTAGAGGTATTTTTTACCATTGACGAAAGCTCCGATGATGGCATGTTTATTTGCTGAAAGCGCTTAGCTTAATTTTTCAATAAAATTTATTTACACACTTTCATCTTTTGAGAAAATACACCCATCAACCTTCTTCTACTTCTAAAATTCAAGTGTGTACATAGTCTTCAACAGTCTTCCATTAAAAAAAAAGAATGTCGAATTACTGGAATTTTTTCATATAACGTTTTCACATTATTTTCAAACGATGTTACTTGCAGGTTACTCGCAATTCTTTGTGTTTTCAAGAGAGTGCCAACTGTTTCAATTAAAGTTTTGATTTTTAAATTTAATTGAGATATTTCATCTATCATCAACCTTTTAAATTCTAAAATAAATTTAAAATATGATTAAATATAAAAACTAATTAAAATTATTTAGTTTAGTTACCTTGCTCATCAAGTGTATCTATTTGTGGTGATAATTTATATCTTCTGTGAAGTGTTCATCTGATTCCACTACCACAAGGTTTTGACTCTAAAAAAAATTAAAAAAAGGTACATTATAAAATTTTAAGTATTCTTATACTAAAAGTCAAATTTAATATGCAGACTTTAGGTATTATAAATTATGATTCAACTTAAGAAACAAATTACTTCTAGGAACAGCAAATCTCGCCATATCATTTGATTCTTTATTCTCAAGGGAAATTCCTTAAGCTTCAGACCTCATAGTTTCGGCAATAGATTCCACTTGAATCTCTGGAGAAGTACTACCCGATTTATAATTCCCCGACTTTTTAAACAATACTGAAAAATATATTATTTGCACAAAACATTCTTATTAATTTCTTTAAATAGGTACTTACAATTTGTTTGTGGTTTTGTGGTGTAGGTTTAAAAACAGGATAAATGTTACGATTTAATGAGGGACTCTCGTCTGAATCAGAACTAGAGTGATGGGACATATACCTTGTATTTTTTTTCCGTAACCTTGATCCCCGTCTTTTGTAAATATCGGAACTAGACGAAAGGTCTGTTGTAATTAAAGCCTTTTTGGCTTTTCTTTGTGCTACAGTAAAGTCATCTACAAATTAAAAAATTATTTCTCTTTAAAAAATGACAAATACAATAAAACTTTGTCAAGTCTCTAATATACTGATCCATTTATTATTGTTTTACTCCTGACATTTTGATGTCGTTAGTAACTTTCCAAGCGAATAGATGGCGTTAAAAATGCAGTTTAGCTGTCGCTATAAAAGATCGCAGGGCATGAGTAAAATTGTACGGCACGCACATCGTACATTAAAGTGTACGTCTGTTAGAAACAGTGATTTTGTTCTATGCCTAGTGTCAACAATAAAAAAAGAGAAGAAGAAAAGATAAGTGTAGATGAGTGAGGTTATATAAGCGAGATGAATTGTAGAACACGTGTTTAAGAAATAAAAGTTTTGTTAAAAGTTGTAAAGAAGTTTGTATTGATAGAGAAACAAGAATAAAACAACATATACAGGGTGCGCCATTAGTGTGACAAAGTTCGATATATCCGTTATTATAAAAGATATGAAATAAAGTTACATATGAAAATTGTAGACATCTGTAAACTTCACATTTCAAAATTATTTTTATTTGTACTGGGTGTTTCCTATCAACAGGGTGAAACAAACACCTTTTTTTAAACGAGACATCCTATATATTATTTCGGATTCAGATCAGGCTCGAATCACCTCCCCCATACTTACAAAGTAGGGTTTTGTGTCAGTATATGGGGTATTTCAGAAGTTATGCCCAATTGAACGTAAAAATTATTGTGAGTTCAACGCCTTGTATAGTTCAAACGAAACAATTTGACATCAATATTTTGCAGCCATAACATTTTGATATTGGTCTAGTTTCATGATACAGTGCCATTTTTTGGATATTACAACATATGAATACAGGACGAGCAAAGAGTCAAACACATGATTTTCTCGATTTTTTCAAATGAATCGCCCTGTATTTCATTCCAAAAAGTGAAAATACACCTTATAAACTTCCATTTTTATCAGGCATTAATTTCTGATATATTGTCAATTTAATAACAAAAAGGTTTTTAAAAATAATTTAATTGTAACATGTTAGCTATGAAATAATGACAAGTATTTATTAGTAGCATGTTATTCAACAAACTTTTGAAATTGTGCGAAGACTGATTTACTTGTATTTGAAATGAACTTTCCTGTTGAAAAATTAACAGACATGGTTTGGGTATTGGGAGAATGTAGTAGGAATTCTTATTATCAATTAGAATTTACCAAGAGCGAAATCCTGCACGAAGACAACCCACAAAAAGAACGTTCGAAATGTTGATGGATCGTTTCAACCGTACAGGTACAGTACTTCGTGAAAGGACAAAAACTGCAGTTACTGAGGAAAATGAATTTAATTGTATGCTGGTAGTTGCGGACAATCCTCATGTTAGTACTCGTGAAATTTCGCACAAACAGGATATCAGTGTAACGTCCGTCCGAAGAATACTGCATAAAAACAAGATGCATCCATACCGCATTCAGTTACAGTTACTCGACGATGACTTCCGTGAAGAGATCCTTTTTGCGAGTGGGCTCAACAACAAATACATGATCAGATTGATTTCTTTCATTTTGCTCTTTTTGAAGATGAACTAACGGTTCATAAGAATGGTACCATGAATAGATATAATTTCCATTACTATTCCACAAATAATCTCTATCTTACATCAACTCACAGTCAAACTAGGTGGTTTTTGAAAGTTTGGGGTGGCATAATTGTAGACCACGTAATTGGACCACATTTTTTCGGTGGAAGAGTGAATGGTCTAGTTTATTTAGACTTATATAAGATGGAGATCCAATACATCACACTGCTTCAATTCATAATCATCTGAATACCCATTGTCCTGTCAGATGGTAGGAAGAGGAGAACCCATTACAATTCACTTTGACTGATGTTTTGTTATTTTTGTAAAAGAATTTGTCTTACCGCCATTTTTCTATATCTTACTTCTTTTTTCAACTCTTTGTTATTGAATTGACAATATCTTAGAAATTAATGATTTTAGGTATAGGAATGCCTGATAAAAAAGAAAGTTTATAAGGTGTATTTTCACGTTTTGAAATGAAATACAGGATGATTCATTTGAAAAAATCGAGAAAATCATGTGTTTGACTCTTGGCTCGCCCTGTATTCATATGTTGTAATATCCAAAAAATGGCACTGTGCCATGAAACTAGACTAATATCAAAATGTTATTGCTGCAAAATATTGATGTCAAATTGTTGCGTTTGAACTATACAAGGCGTTGAACTCACAATGATTTTTACGTTCAATTGGGCATAACTTCTGAAATACCCTATATACTTATATGAAACCCTACTTTGTAAGTATGGGGGAGGTGAGCCCAATCTGAATCTGAAACAGTATATAGGGTATCTCATGTAAAAAAGGTATGTTTGTTTCACCCTGGAGATAGGGAACACCCATGAAAATAATTTTGAAATGTGAAGTTTGTAGATGTCTACAATTTTCGTATATAACTTTATTCCATATCTTCTATAATAATGAATATATCGAAATTTGTCACACTAATGGCGCACCCTGTATACTATTATTAACAAGGTCAAGTTTGTCGATCGTTTTTATGGAATAATAAGACTGATACCTATTCAACTTTGAAAATCCAAACTTTCGACCACAGTTTTCCCGTCAATTTCCTTTAGATTTACCTGTGCTGCTTATACAATTATTCATACCCTCTCAGTTGCTCGGGCGTTACACATTTGAAAAAAACCAGTAGGGAACAAGTTAAATTTCTGTTCGTTAAATCTATTATAAACTTTTGATGTAAGCGGTATGTGAAAGTGTTAAACTGCAGTTCTGATGCAAGAACATTGAAAATGAATGATTTTTCCTTTTTATTAAGCGGTGCCCGATGCTCTGGAATGTCAAAACAACTATTTTCCATTTGTTCGTCATTATGGCCGAGAACTGGAATAATAAGCTGTCTATTCGTGCTCCCTCAATTCAAATGTTGTGGATACTTATCGTTCTGTTCTTTTTGACGGCACTATAGAAGTTAATACTATAGCCAGTTTCCGGGCACCAAAATGTTACTTATATATTGAATAATTATGTGGCCGATAATAGGTTTCATATGAGCTAGTTGTTGGCCAGCATACATTTCCATATAATCTATACTTCACTTATGCGATTTATTCTCAATTCTGTCAGTTATGATTTTATTTCTATTCTCTACGTTTTTATTTTATTTTTGGGCTTCTAGTGGAGGGTGGCAGTTGCCCCTCGCTGGATACGCCTATGAACGTACCTATTCTGGTTTGAAGTGCTAAATTATACATTTTCATGACAGAGGTACGAACATATTGAACACAACTTTAAATGTTATTTTAATCTTTATTAGAATCTAATTTTCACTATACAATACCCATTTATTTTAAAGTAAAAATAGATTTTATCGTATACACGCGACATTTCTAAATTATACTTTATTCGACAACGAAAATAGATCACCTTAATATCATATATACCTATAACGAAATATCGACATAACTTTCATGTTGAAAGAAAAAACAAAAATGACTATAAACCTTTCCAGCGATTTTTACGGCTCGATTTCAGGGCTTTGTTTCCTTTTTATGATGATATTGTATCTATATACCGTAAAATAGGATATAACATGGCGAAAAATCGGAAACAAACTGAAAATATCCATATTTTCCTGGAGAGAAATGCAAATTCACATTTATTATCATGTAAATTATGATGATGAGTGAATTCGAAACAGAGAAAACCATGAAAACTTTGTCTATTTTCTTCCATTCGAGGCAGTTCTTGAGTTGGACTAAGTCGTTATAACAAATTATCATGAGTTAATTACTGTCAAAAATGTCAAACTAAAAGTTGACTACAACTCTAGGTTAATATTAACCTTGACTATGACCATAAACATGGAGAATGGACTAAGCATTCCGAATTCAGATGTGTAGTGAATACAGACCTAAAGGTACGAAAGAAATGTGTGTCTTTTTGTAATATTTTTATTAGTCCACATCACTGGTTTTTGATATTACAGGCATGCAGAAAAATACAGGTATTGGCAGCATAGTCGCCTTGTCTCTTTCTAGAAAATGGTCAATTTTATGTCAATCCATTCTCGATGGCTATGACAAATAACAGATGACCAAACCAGTGTTGCCAATTCTGAATACATAAATAATTTCTCACGTAATATACGTCTGACATTAGTAACCATTTAGAATATTCAATTCATTTTTTGAAATGTTTGTTGTGTTGATCTTTTAGTAACCTCTTTGCTTCATAGTTATATATAAGATTGAATCTGAAAAACAATGAAAGTATTTCAAGAAAGGTATAAATAAACATACAATACATTAAATGTACTTTTGTTTTTATTTTGAAACGAATTTGAAATGCTACTAAACATGATGTTTGTATTTGTTCCAAATCTAAACAAACTACAATGTTCGTTATCAACAATGTAATCATAGTTAACGGTAAATATCTAGGATTGACAAGCCAACAGGTTTTAATGAAAAATATACATCATTCGAAAATATTACCAAAGTTCATTTGATTTTAAACTAAATATTTAATTAGAATATTTTGTCGAAATCTACGATAAAAACTACCATATGTACCTAAATAAGAGATGGAAGTGAACACAGGGCCGTTCCAACCTGGTCGAGCGCCGTCTTGCAAATGTGATCACAGCGCCTTTTTTTGGTGCATATATTTTTTAAATTTTATATTATGTACATTCAACATAATCGCTAGACGGTAATTAGTAAATAATACAACTTTGAAGCAAAAATAAACATTTTATTACCAAACAAAAAATAAACATTTTTTGAACAAGAAATAGTTACCTAATCTAAATAACCTGAATAAAACTAAATAACCACTAAATAAAACTAGCTTTACGCGCTTTCTTTCTGGAAAATTCAGAAATAAGTTCAGTCATATTTATATTGTCCAACAAATCACTTTCAATCGATATGATTGGCAAATTATCGAGCCGCTGTTGGCCCATTGACGATCTTAAGTAGTTTTTGATTAACTTTAACTTTGAGAAAGTTCTCTCCGCTGAAGCAACAGGTACAGGCATTGTCAACAAAATTCACAAAGCTACGCTTGCGTTTGGAATAGAATGAGTTAAATTATTTTATATAATGTAGTTTAACATTTGTGTCGGTGTTTGTAGATTAATATTTTTTTGAAATTGCAACTCGTGGAACAATTATGTTCCATTTATGTCACGCTCATTACGATTTTTATCTGTTAAAACTCCTTCAAGATGTAATCAACAATTTAGTTGTTCCTTTTCTGGTAAATCTGAAAATTTACAAATATCCCATAAAAATTGAAAATGGTCGGAATGGGACGACAATAAGTCGAACCTTTCACCAATTGATCTTATAACAATATCAAGTGTACTAAAAAAAATGTTTATTTTGAAATCCCGTTCTCCATCTGTAATTGGTTCATCGTCATTCTCGTAATTAAATTGTTTTTTAACACGCCTTGGTCTAAACACATTATTAGTTTTGAGGGTTGGCTCTACATCTAAAGATTTTGCAAGTTCAGAAGCATCAACTAATACATCTCCAAATCCTTCGGTAACTATTGAAAAACTTTAGCAAATTATTCATTTGGGTACATGCTTCCGAGATATTAAAATCTTTGGTTTGTAATGTTTTGCTAACAGTATTGACTCTAAACAGAACATTGTACCACAATACTAATGTACATATAAACCGGTAACTTTTTAATTTATTTGCTAAAGATTCAGCCATAGGCTTTGTATTGTTATCGAAAGAAACTCCACTGAATATACTATATAAAGCATCATAGACTTCCCCAAGCTGATACATCAATGGAGTAATGGCATCAATTCTGCTCGACCATCTAGTTTCAGAAAGTGGTTTCAAAGTTAAATTGGTAATGTGTTCTTTCAAAACGGTCCAACGATTAGTTGAAGCCGAAAAAAAAATTGTACCGTAGAAAAGAATTACCAGCCAGACTTAACTGCATCATTTACAACCAAGTTTAAACTGTGATTACAACAAGGTACAAAAAATGATCTTGGATTCAAATCTAGATTTTTTTTTGTAAACCGGCATGCTTGCCTCGCATGTTGGCACCATTGTCGTATCCCTGGCCTCTCATATCATTTAAATTATGTTTTTTTAAAGCATTTAGTAGAAATTTTTGTAAGCCCTCAGCTGTTGTGTCTTCTATTGGAGCAAAATGTAAGAAACGTTCATCAACAACAATTTCCCCTGATGCTGTATCTAAATTTACGAACCTGATACAGACAGAAATTTGTTCTTGATGGCTCATGTCTGGAGTACAATCAAGAATAATAGAAAAATATTTTGAATTTTTAATCATATATAAAATATTTTCTCTTGAATTATTGCCTATTATTTCATTTTGAATGTGGATGCCAAGGTAATGATTCATTCTGTTGCTTTGCATTTGTACCCTCTCAGTATGTTCAGCCATTATAGGATCGAATTTGGCAATCATTTCTACACATTTTAAGAAATTGCCATTATTATTTTGAAACAATTTCAAATTTTGACAGCGAAACGACAGATTTTGTTTAGCTAAAAACTGAATAACATAGAATACTCGCTCAATAACTGCATGCCAATATTTAATTTCAGCATTAAACAAATATTTATGAGTTAGATCAATCGTATTGTTTGTTTTAAATCTAGTTAAACAGTCAGACCATGTCTTAAGATTTTCGAAACGCATTTTACTGTTTTCGTGAATATTTAAATGTTCACTCAAATGTTGCCAATCATTATAGCCATTTTCATCAGCCAATCGGGCTTTTGCGGTGGTAAGGTTGAATATTCTGTAACAAAAACAAAACACTGAATTTTTCGATACCGAGTACAGAAGCCAATCACGCTTGATTTTTTCATTATTTGGCAAAATTCGAGTGAAGTATGATTCAGAAAATTTTCGCCCAGTCTTGTCTTTCGGAAAAACGCAATTTGAATTGTTATAATAGGTTGGACCATATTTTATCAGAAGTTCAATATTCATTGAAGATAATATTTTCGGCCACAAACCTGGATCTTTAGACAGCTGTACAGTCTTACTATCAAAAACTTCATCATCATCAGCTTCGATAAACGTTACAGTTTTTTCAACTTCAACTGAGCTTGATGTCGATGGCTCCATATTATCATCATCATTTTTTACGGAAGCCTCCGAAGGAGAATCAATGGGTGCTTTGAAAAATTGAGTTATTTTCTTATTGGTATTTTCCAACACCTCCTCCCGTTTACGTTTGTTAATGAGATTTTGGTAACCAGAAAGTTTCTTTTTACCTTCAGACATCTAAAAAAATAATACCACATAAAATTTTGGGTTTGGGTTCGGGGTTTGTTGAATCTAATTAATTTATAATTACGAATTATAACGATCTGGATATACATTACTTACCTTAACTTTATTTTATACTTATAACTTATACTTAAAGTTTGAGCTTCCAGAAAAGAACAAAATTTCAAATAAGGAAATAAGAAATAGGTATAACTTTTTAGCTGATGCGAGATGCGATTTACTCTACTGCTTAAGACAAAAGCCAATGCTCAAATGAATATGATTTCACTGCAATACTAGCTTGGCCAGACAAGAATGAACTTGTGAAATGAAACATAGGAACTAAGAAATATAGTGCGGGCGCACGGCGCTCAGTAATAGAACAAAATATGCAATAGGTCGGGACCAAGCAACTTAAAGAAGTCATATTTGAATCTTTAGATGATAATAATGATCATAATAATACATTTTATAAATTATTTGTTTAAATATTATTACTTATTTCCTACTTTAATCTTAATTCTAGCATATTCAGATATTGGTAAAAATAAAAAAAATATCTTCGGCGCCTTCGGCGCCTTTTTTGTGACGGTGCCGTCGTGCGTCGCACGACCTGCAAATATGATTGGAACGGCCCTGAGTGAACATACACATAGAGGTAGGATTTCTACTTTACCTCAACAAGTTTAAAATTAACTGTTTTTAAATCAAGCTTTCAACCTTTCACTGAAGTTTATACAATCGTCATTTTGACTTCAATGTCAAATGTCACATTTTGCGGAGAATTGTAACAAAATTGTTTCGGACTGTCAAAATCTGAATTGAATAACAGTTATTTTCAAACTTTATAGATATAAGTAGAAATCCTATATTTGTATGTTGTAAACTGTCGTTTAGCTTGAATAAGTCACTTTTTAAATATTCCTTTTATATCAAGAAGCTTATCAATCCTATAAATAATGAAATACAAACATTTTTAAAACGAAAATTCTGATCTAATTTCTCTTATCTTTGTAATATCTGTAACATTCAATATAATTCAATGCCATGTGAAATTTTCAGCATATGTTGATACAGTTGATGCAAAAGTGGCGCAGTCGAAAGGATTTTCTATAAAAAGACAACGTAGCTTTGATAAACTGGCTAATAATGTCGCTACAATATTAATTCTTAACCTTGAACGTTTAATTGGAGTTTCGATCGAGGTAATTAAAAAATCAGAATCATATTTTCGTTCTAAAAATATTTTTCGGTTATATCGGAACAAAACTGTTCATTATACAATAATTTTAATAGAATTTCAATTATATAAGCAACTATAAATCTTCAAAAAGTCTGACAAAGCGGGGTCAAATATTATTGAACGTATAAAATTTTATGAAACTAATTTTTAAATATTTCTATGACAATAGAATATATATTTTATTTTTTCAAAAAATTTGAGCTTGTGTTCATTTCATGGTGAAATAAATCAGATATATGTATATCTATTTTTATAAGGTCCCTTCGAAAATATCTGGAAAAAAGTTATTGTCTATACATGGAAGAAAAGGTTCACAATTCAGTCATATATATGTAAAATACTTTGAAATATTAGTAAATAAATACTACATTTTTAAATTATAATCAACAATCTTGTGGAAAGGAAACGTCAAATACATTTTTAAGAGCTGGCATTATTGTCTGTAGACTTTTAGTACTTGAAATACCTTTACTCAGGCGATACTTCTCGCGATTTTCAAATCGAGCATCATTTTTAGTTTTTCAAAAATATTGTCAATATTTTCGATCAGATATAGGTTAGGACGTTAGGACGTTGATGCGCCATACTACATTTAATATTGCAACGTTGTTAACGTCTAGCGTAATGTTTGACATTGCTATTAGCAAGATATTTGACAGATTAACATGAGACATACGTTTGACAGGTGGCACCAACCATCGATTATACACATGCGCCGATGTCGGTAACCCATCATGTGCCGACGTAGTCGACAGATGGCGGACATATTTGATAATGTGGGTTGATAGTATTTCCGTCAAATGGCGAAGACATATTTCAATTAACGTTAGGACGTTGAATCGTCGTACGATATTTAACATTGCAACGTTGTTAACGTCCAGCGTAACGTTTGGCATTGCTGTTAGCAAGACGTTTGACAGGTGACATACGTTTGACAGATAGCACCAACCATCGATGACACATGCGCCGATGTTGGCAATCCATCATGTACCGACGTAGGCAACCACCTCAAAAAAGTGTGGTCAAAAGTGTATTCAACGCGACAATCGATTACAATCATTTCCTGTCATTTAAAAAACAACATGTTCAACAATGCATTTTCGATATCAATCGATCACTCTGATTATAATCGGTCTAAAAGTATGATGCTATTGACAACAATCGTAAGTCGGAAGCATGTGATTGGTCGAAAAATTTAAATAAACTACCGTTTGTCTATGGGTTATGTGACGTGAGTGATATTTTGCAATTGTATATTACATTTTTAGTTAACAGAACAGCTTCTATAAAATTAAACGTGAATAAACTAAATGAACTTGTGGAAAAATGTGAAATACACGTGAAATGAACTAAAATAATGATGAGGTTATGTCACTATTTATTTGATTTGTAAAATGACATAACAAATGACAATTTTTTTTGGTCGTTCAACAAACATCAATCTGTTTTCGATTTCGATTATAAACAAAATCGGAATCAAGATCGAAGTGTTGAATAGCACTTCCATATAACAGTTTGGGATGAATACCAGTCAAACGATATGTCAAAACGTCAAGTGTGAAGGTTATAATGTGACACATCTTTATAGAGCTCATGATCTGTATTGGCCCCACGGAACGCAACAGTGACTTCACTTGTTGAAGTTAGAGATGAACAAGGGGGATCAGTATATTAAAGGGATAATATATGACATAAGTCTGATGTTGAATTTATGCTCAAACAATCATTTTAAACAAAAAAGAATCTGTAAGTTCCCCAAAAATGTTTCTTACATAGCTCAATGTATAAAATGTATAATATACTTATCGATATCTTCCAGAAGATAATCTATGAATACTTTAGTAAAGAATGGAAATTAAATTTCTTATTCATTATCACAGTTTTTCACCATGAAACGTTTGATTGACCATGGACATATATAAACTTTTGAATAGGTACGTTTACAAATGATTATCTTCACTAAAGCTACTAATAGCACCTAAAATTTAAAACATTCAAGAGGCACAGGAACATATTTATAGTTGCTGAGAATCAAATCTACAAGAAGAGAATATTGTGTATTATTATTCCCGTATATTTTTGGAGAATAGACTAGATATCAGCTTCATTTACGATTTTCCCTCACTGTCTGTCAAGGTAGCATAAGTTTTTGTTGAGCAATTTTTGGTTAACAGACAAACGTGTAGGAATTTATCTTTGTTAAACTGTTAACTGTTACTTAAATTCCATGTTGGAAATAGTGACCTTTGTGCCTAATAGCATTCAGCTCTATATATAATTTTAAACTTTTGGAGTGGGTAGAAAAGTTTTATGTTCTGACTTTGTCTAGACATTCTTAGGTCTTTTCTAGATATAAATCAATTATATTCTTCCTCTTCTCAATGTAAACACCAAAAAGGTTTATTATTAACTAATAAAGAGGTACTTTTGATAAGTAAAAGGCTTATCCTCATTGTTCATTATTGACAGATGTAAATACATAATAACACCAATGAAAATATAATTGATTAGCCTGATATGTTCCTGAGTCTCTATTTTTGACATTCAATACTTTTACACTACTTTTTGGGGTAAAATATTGTCTAGATATTGTCATTATTTTCTCTAGTTTCGCGAATATTGTCGATAGTTGATTTATTGTCAATATATTTACCTAAAGGCATTCATTGATTTTTTTTTAATTTAAATTCTATTCTGGAAGCGAACGTCGAATTTTTAAACTGATCGAGATTTAAATCAAACTTTTATATGGTCCTTTGAGCCGGATTATTTTCATTGTAATAAAAAATGATTTAAATTTGGATTAGTTTATATAGAATAATAGCTACGAATCTATGTTTTATCATATTGTCCAATCTCGTATGATCTTAATCAAGTTATAAAAAAGTATTTCTGATTGTTCATCGTTATTTTTATATTCGTATAAATCTTTGAGTGTATGTATTGTTTATAAAGCAAATAATACAAAATACTATTAAAAAATGAACAGGGAGACCAAGGAAGAAATGAATAGACCAAATAAATAAACTGTGAGCAAAATTAGAAAAAAACTTGGGAGGAAATGAGAAAGATGACAAAAGATAGTGGAAGAGATGGGCACAAGAGGAAGGAATAAGAAGAAGAAGGTAATCCACAAAATGTCGTATAAGTATTTTGTATTATTCACTTTATGAACGATCTTGTCGGCATTACCTAGCATCCTCTTTTGTGAAGTAGGTAACACATAAGTTGTAACAAAAAGGTAGGTTATAAAATCTTCATATTCTGGTGACAAAAACGAATCATACGACCCAACTTACTTTAGTACAAATGCGAAAAAGTCGATATGGTTAAGATCTGGATGATCAATCAATAAGTACATAAGAATCCCTTAAAATCGATTAAGCTCGAGACTAATTAACTTCGTCAGTGCATGATTCTTATGGAAAAAGGTCCTTATCTGGATGAAAAATGAGATTTGTAAATATAATGGTGCCACAATAGTAATTGAATTATTGTAAGTAATAAAAACTTGGAATTTAGTAAATCTCAACTCCCATTTTTGACTTGGTGCAATAATAACGTCATTTCTGTTCTAAGAAAATGGGGTTGAATTTACGACCTACTTTTTCGTTACACCCGTGTTTAAGTTCAGTATTAAAAATTTTCCGGATATGCAGAATCATGGGATATGTTCAATTTTGTGTCTAAATTTTTTTATAATAATTTTTTATCGATATAAGATATTAGCAAGTTGCCTTATGTACATATGTATATCACAAGATTGGAAAAAGACCACTTCGATAAGCAAATATGGCACTACTGGAAAATACGTACTTACATTAATCACAGATTTCTAAATGTAAACAGAGCGAGTAAAATGTGTCCAACAAGTTAAATTTTCTCCTTGTATTCATGTATATTATCAGTAATAAAAGTTTAAGTCTTATTTAGAATCAGTTAGGATGTTATGTAACACTTTTATTATCATTTTATTTAGAATTTTTTGAATCTCCCTTATAGTAATCTTAAATACAAACGTAGCTCCTATCAACAACTGTCAAATTTTGAAGGAGCTGCGTCATCAAATGAGCGTTTAGCAAGCAGTCTTTCGTGAACTGAATCCTATTATTGTACTGTCACAAATGTTCAAATCGCTTACGTAAGAAATAGTTTGAAGTATCTTTGGAATGATTTAGACATGGGATAATAAAAGTACTTGAAGATTCACATCTGAACCAAACATGAAAATTAACATAACGTGATACGTAACCTTTGACACTATACGATATTTTTATGTTTCTTGTAACAGTCAAATGTCATGTGTCACGTAGAAACAATTGTTCCATGTAGAAGCGTTCCGTTCATCGAAATCGTGTCCTGTTATTAGATGTACTTTCAAAATAAATAAAACTTAAATTGATTGAATTAAAAATAACATACTTTTATAAAAATATGTATTATTTTATGAATATATCACTAGAATGAAATTAGATAATACAAAATTAAAAAAAATGTTAATGAACATAAGAGGGTGAGAGAAATATTTAACTTGTTTATTCACACATAAATAATCGCTCCGTGAATGTTATGACATATTAGAGCCGGCGTTATATAAAACGGTTGAAATCTTCACCTACTGTGTAAATTTTTACTTAAAAAATTTATTAGGCTCGTTATTGCAATAAAGTCCAATTTTCAATATCAGTGGAGCTTGTTATTCTATCCTGCTGTCTGATTTATATTCAGTTTATAATACTTCCAAAAGACTTGAACAAATCCGATTTGCCTCTTCCATTTTGTTCGCGCTTAAATAGGGTTAATCAAATATTTAATTAAACTTTATTGCAAAAGGTGGTTTTATTTTAACACTAGTTGACCAAGAAAAGTTTCTAATGCGATTATTATGTTCGATAAGCTTCCTTCCATTCTTCATTAAAAAACAATTTCAGAAGAAAAACAGCCGACTTAAAACAGTTTTGGGTTCGTATATTAACTGCATTGATTTGTTTGAGTAATAAGCGTTTATTTTAAGATTGTCCATGTATAAATTCAATTATTACAGCTGAGGACATTTCATCTTTTTCAGCAGTACTAATTTTCAACATTATCTGAACTTCAAATAATTAGCCAAATTTTTGCAGAATAGAAGAAAAAATTTATAATAAGCTGAAATTTTCAGGGTAGTCAGCTTATGTGTGTAGGAATACATATTCAAAAAGTTCCCACCCCAAAGGGGTAAGCTTCATCACCCTTTCACCCCCTTTAGGGATACCGCACTGTTTTTTTTGCAATATCTTTTAAACGCTCCATGTTACAGAAAAAACATTTTCTATGGAAAAAGTCATATAACATTTTTCGGTATTTTTATCATTTTTTTTGCTATTAAAGCGTTCACGCCTTTCAAAATGAAGAGATAGAAACTATAACTGCAGATGATGATGCTGATACCCTGACTACTATTCGAAAAAGTTTTGAATCCAAAACGGTCGTAGTTGTAGGACAAGATGTCGATCTTCTTACCTTAATTATTGCCCTTACGCCAACTGAAAAGGATATAAGGCTACTAAGAGAGGCCCAGGTACTATAAAAGCAGGAAATTATAGTTCTAAAGATTTACAGATGTCAAATGTCCTTAAGAACTCAAGGGAAACAGTTCTTTTTTGCTCAAGCATATAGTGGTAGTGACACAACGTCGGCTTTTTTGGTAAAGGCAAACTCCAAACAACAAACCTATTAAATTCGAATTCAAATTTACGAGAAATTGTTGAAACCCTTAACAAACCAAATTCTACAAACCAGGAGATTACTGAGGCAGGCGAAAAATTTACACTTGCACTGTATAAAGCATACAAAATGAAATCGTCAATAAATCATCAGAGGTATGTTCTGTTTAACACCTCGGTTGGCAATTATAGTCACACGGTTACTTTGGCAAAACTACCCCCGACCTTTGCAGCTTTGCAACAACATTCGTTGCAGGCTTACCACCAAATTCAGGCTTGGCGTGGTAATGTTTTACAGCTAGAAGAATGGGGATGGAAGAAATCAGGTGATATTTGAATACCTGTTTCGACTACTGAGGCACCAGGTCCTTCATCAATCTTAAAACTAATATCGTGTGCCTGCAAAATGGGCTGCGGAACGCGATGTGGATGTTTCAAGGTTGGCTTAAAATGTTCGGTTATGTGTATGAACTGTCATGGACAAGGATGCTCTAATGCGGAACGTATCAAGGATTTTGAATTCGAGCAAGAATAAATGACTTTAGTGGATTAGGCCTCAAGGGGAAACAACATAAAAAACGCACCGGCAAACTCTACCTCCTGGGTGGTGTGGAAACGAATTTGGTTCAGGGTCTAATAATGAGTATTTTTTATACGTATGAAACTCTATATCGATATAAGAAGTTGCTTAAGCCAAATACTACAAAAGAGAATATTGTGTTGCCCACCAAAAGCGTTTTTGGTACCTACCCCTGCCTTTGCGACCGGTTAACGTAAAAACCCTTAGTATTCTGCAAACGATCTATGGGACATGTTTCATAGGAAATTTTATTCTGACCACTATTCCGTACCTCTGTTTTTACCGTAGAATATTATATTTTCAAGATATTATAGAAAAACCGATACGGTGTCACAATAGGGGTGAAGCTTACCAATTAGGGGTGGGAACTTTTCGATCCTGTATTGCTACCCCCCTTAACTGCCAACTCAGAAAAAATCAGCTTATTATAATTTTTTTCTTCTATTTTTGCTAATTTCCGTGTACTAAAAAAGTATATCCATATTTCATTATTAACTTTATAAATCGCATTACAAACTAATTTATTTATTGGTTAACTAATGTTTTTACCGGCTTCTTCGAGTTAAGACATTCAACATTCTGCAATAAACATATATTTATAGCAAATTTAAAAAAAAATCCAGGCTGAGTAATTTGTTTAAAATAAATGAGACATATTTGCGGTACTATAATTTCTCTTGAATCAGAGCAGGAGTAGCTTTATAAAGAAAAAAAAATACAAATTTTTATAATTTCAAGTGTACTAGATGAGTTTTTGTCAGTTATTAAAAGTTAAACGAATTAACATCCTGCGAAGGATAAAAATTAGTTTCTTGTGTTGATATGAATTTAATCAGGATTTATTATACAGGGTGGGGCACTATGAATGAACTATTCTCTAGCGTCTTAACAGCAAATGAAATTAAAAAAAATTGGACGTAGAATTAAGTAGATTACTTAGGACTATAATTTAAAAATATTTTGGAGTATACAAAGTGCTCCAATAAAGCGTGCCGTATCAAAGCTAGGTTCCTTTAAACGGAACACCCTGTATTTTGTCACATTTTTGAATTGTACTATTAAAAATAATGTAAGTTCATTAACATTTCCCTATACCTATCTAGTTCAGTTTCCAGGATAAATCGATTTTACATAATTTGTAGACCCTCCGAAAAATACAATAACTTCAAAATAAAAATGAATAACCACATTTTCTTTACACTATCTCACTAAAAGATTTTAACATTCTGTTTCCAATATTTACTGGTATGCTATAATATACAGGGTGTTTTAAATATGACAGTATAACACTAACCATTTAATACATAAATTTCTGGCTTAACTTAAATGGAACACCCTGTATCTGTTGGGTCTGTTCAACGTGGGAATTTATTACCTTTCAGTTGGTATTAGGGTTGCCTATATCTAACTCTGATAGTTATCGAGAAATTTTAAATTTTTAAATTTGTTTTTTAATATTCAATTATTTGCTGACATCTAGTTACCTATTACATGATGATACTCCGATGGAAAAAAATTGTTATTTTGACAGTAAGTGCTTTGTTGTATGATTTATTATTGATAAATTAAAGGTTTCTTAAATTAGAATTTTATTAAGGGGAAGTACACTATTATTGGGCATACAGATAAAATAAGCTTCAAAATTATAAAAAAAATAACTATTAAAAATTCAAAGGAGGTGTTCAAAGTGACGCACATTTTGTTGGATACAAATTTCAACTCTTTTAAAAAAGTTATTGTTCACTCTATTTAACATTTCTGGTGTTACTGTTTGAAACGTTCTCCTTATCCTATCCTTCATGTTTTCAGGAGTGGTTGGCTCTGTATTGTAGACAATACTTTTTATGTAACCTCAAAGAAAATAGTCTAATCTCGTCAAGCATGGGGATCTTGCCGGCCAAAGATAAGCACCCCCTCGCCTAATCCATTTTTGTGGAAAAATATTGTTTAGGTAACGCCGGACAATTACACTGTAATGAACAGACGCACCATCTAACTGCAGCCATATTTTTTGTCTTGTAGCTAGTTTGTTAAGTAAAAATTCACGAAATTTTCTTTCAGTTAGCGTTCCATTAAAAAAATAATGCCCTATTATGTGGGTTCCAACGATTCCTGCTCATACATTCAATGACCAACGATGTTGATGATCAACACT
The DNA here is from genome assembly GCA_963921935.1 of Galeruca laticollis. Lineage (NCBI taxonomy): Eukaryota > Metazoa > Arthropoda > Insecta > Coleoptera > Chrysomelidae > Galeruca > Galeruca laticollis. Next base: position 1,647,173 of record OY998176.1, on the reverse strand, counting down.
TCGGAAGCAATGCGGATTTTCGTCGTTATAGTAAAAAAAATTATGTATGTTTACTAAACCGCTTTCATGGAACGTAGCTTCATCCGTAAACAGAACAAAATCACACCTTCTTTAAATTTTTTGTAGTTATTTTTTTTTAATTTTGGAAATATTGGAAACAGAATGTTAAAAGCTTTTAGTGAGATAGTGTAAAGCAAATGTGGTTATTCGTTTTTATTTTGAAGTTATTGTATTTTTTCGGAGGGTCTACAAATTATGTAAAATCGATTTATCCTGGAAACTGAACAAGATATGTATAGGGAAATGTTAATGAACTTACATTATTTTTAATAGTACAATTCAAAAATGTGATAAAATACAGGGTGTTCCATTTAAAGGAACCTTACTTTGATACGGCACGCTTTTTTGGAGCACCCTGTATATTCCAAAATATTTTTGAATTATAGTCCTAAATAATCTACTTAATTCAACGTATAGTTTTTTCTAATTTTATTTGCCGTTAAGACGCCAGAGAATAGTTCACTCATAGTGCCCCACCCTGTATAATAAATATAATACTAAAAATTCGAGCTTAATTACGGATTTTAATGAATTATTTATGAACGAATTTCATCTCACATTAATAGTATACTAAAAAGTCATTTTTCAGCCCATAAAAACCACCCCAATTTCTCTTTATCTAGAGTTTAACTTATATTTTATTATAGTTATAACCCAAATAAAATTCTGTCTGTTTTTATTTTTTTAACCTCAAAATATGTCTATCAATTTCTAGTTTAATACAGAATGTTGAAAAATTTCTTTACATTCGTAAAGTATAAGTACAACTAACAATGATCGTATAAAACAGCTTTGAGCTAAACGCGTCTTACCAAATAGTAAAATTTTAATTTTCTATAAATTTCTAAAAATTTCCTGAGATCTTGAAAAAAATAATATCTCCTAATTATATAATAAATATGCAAAAACATGTAGTTCGGGCAAGATTAGAGGTAACTAAGTACCTGATTCAAAATCATCGATGTTAGTCCAGTCATTATATAATTTTGAAAATGCGAGTAAACCGAGACATCTTTGGATATGTTGTAGAGGACGCTCAGAAAATACTAACTTCAAATTGTCGACGCAACGAGGCTGTAATGTCAAGAAAGGACATCCTGTACATATATTGTCCTAAAGTACAAAATCAAACATTTGGTAATACTGCATAATTGAAAATCATTAATAAAATATATTGTGTATCAATTTTGCCTCAATAGAACGAAAATTGTCGACCACGATTTCCTGTGAGCTTACGTAACGTAACATTTGGTAATAATGTATAATTGCAAATCAGTAATGAAATATATTGTCAATCGAACAAAAACTAATAATTGTTTAATAAAGTATAGCTGAAATGCAATAATAAAGATAGCATGTTTAAAGAGGATTTTGTAAACGTCTACATCATTATTATTATTATACTTATTACTGTTGACTAAACTTCAAAACATAGGGGAAAGTATTAGTGTTTTAAATGAAACTCACTGTTTCTAACTAATTCCACAATATAATGAAAATTGTTGAAAATTCTAAAAAATTGACAATTGTTTCGATAAATCAATATCATCGTCAGAATGACAGAAGTTACATTTCATTTGATGTCTACCTGATGTTTAGTAGTTATTTCTGGCTAGACCAAGAAGTGACCTAACTTGTGATTGACTTAATATATGTTAATAGAAAAAAGAAGATGTGATATTACAAATATTGGAGCTTAGATATTATTAGCCCTATGGTGATATCCTGAATATAATTTTTCCAATGAAGATCAGTATAACTGTGCAATAGTATAGAAAACCAGGAAAACTATATCTGCTGATCTTTACATTTATCACTTAAGAAGACAGTTCATTAGTGGAGAACTTCCTAGATTTATCTGTTCATTGATGTCTTCATATTGTGGGTTTCTTAAGTGTCTTCTAATTTCCAACTCTTCAAGGAAATCCAGTCCTTGTTTCTTATCACAAATATGTAGTACTTCTAGTTCTGTGTTAGGTATCAATAAATGTATGGTGTCAAGTTGATGTTTTGCGTGATGGGATTTATCTGGTTGTTTTAATCTGTATGCTCGTAAGTGTTCAAATTTCATTATTTCTAAGGGTCTGACCCGAATAGACAGCATTATATTCTGGACATTTGAGTTTATATATACCTGATTTCTTTGATGGCGGTATTTTTATTTTTACATTTAACAATTTTGTATTTACGTTACTTTCTGTTTTAAAAGAAATTGTTGTATTCGTTGCCAAAGATATTATCTTTGAAATTTTATTAGAAATATTTCCTGCATATGTGATGATTTTATAAGTTTTTATTTCTTCAGTTTGTTTAGGAAATATTAGTTGTGATGCCACTGTTTCCTCTTGTTTATTAATTGGCTTATTCATCATATGTAATTGCTATTTGTCTAATTGTATTAGTCTCTCTATCAAAATTACATTTGTTCATAGGAACTAAAAATGCTCTATGTATCATTGAATTATATGCCGCTAGTTTATTTAACATGGGGTGATTAGAACTATATGGAATTGTCACATCAGTGTGTGTTGGTTTTCGGTAAATTGAATAATCAAGTACATTATTAACTTTTTGAATTTTCAAATCAAGAAAATAGATTGAGTTATTTTCTTCAACTTCTAATGTAAATTTAATTTTTGGGTTTACATTATTAATGTGGTTGAAAAATATATCTAATTGTCGTTAACTACCTATAAAACAAGTTGTCATCTACATATCTATACCAGTTAATTTCATTGAAAAATCTTCGAGAGAAGATTTGACCCGACTGTAGGTACCAGAAGCTACTACAAAAACGTTACAAAACATCACAAAACATTTGGTTCAACCAAGATTGCCTTATAAAAAAGGTAATATCAAATTATGTGAGCATAAAATGCCATACTAAAACACCGCAAGCACTAAAAGCAATAAATTGTGCGCAACGAGTATGGCTAAAAGAAGAATGTAAAAGATGGTTTAAAGTACTCCTTAGCAAACTACATAAAAGTTGTACATTCAGAACTCACGTTCAAACTACATCCAGTAGAATTTGACTGTTTAGATGACAAAATCAGAGAAATTGTCAGCACGATGAAGCACACGAAATTTAAGAAAGGAGAACAAAATCTAGATAAACTTGAACACACATAGAATTCAATACTCTAAACATCATGAAACTGTAAGTACCTACATACCAACACAATTTGTACCATGATTTGAAAACCTTTCAGACATTAATTTTACAGATAGTCAGATAGAATTTTTAAATAAAGGTTTAAAGTACAGTATACCACCAAAATGTACGAATAATATTAAACAAATTACAGCTACAGTCAGAAATAGCTTTAAAATCTAATTCAAATAATTTTCTTCATGAGAAATTAAAAATTGATAATTTAATAAAAAATATAGAACCTTCAAAAGTTAAACGTCAAACAAAAAATGACATTACAGTTTTAAATGGAATCAAAAAGAAAGTAGAAGATAATAATAACAGTAACAAAATCTGATAAGGGAAACACAACTGTCATATTGACAACTGAAAATTATAATTCAGAAATATATAATTTTATAGTATCTAGCGTTGTAAAAGTTCTTAGAGCAGGCCCAACAAAACAGTTTTCTAATAATGTAAGAGATATTGTTAATAATTCAAATTATCTTTTAAGTGATTACGAAAAGATGTCCATCATAAATAAGAATCCTCATTGTCCACAATTATATGGAACCGATAAATTACATAAAATAAAAGGACCAGTTAGACCTGTCGTTTCTTATGTTAATACTCCTAATAATATATTGGCAAAGAAGCTTAACAATATACTGAATAGTTACGGATATGCATCTAAAATTTCCATTAGTAATTCAATAGAACTAATAAAAGAATTAAAAGCTTACTATTACTAATATGTTCGCTAAAATTCCTCCTAAAGAATGTCTAATACTTGTAGAAAATTACTAGAAGATAAAAATATTAATCCCGGAATAATATCAGATATACTTAATTTATTTGACGTATGTATTAATCAGAATTATTTCACTTTTGACAATAACATATATATTCAAAATGAAGGTTTAAACTATATCACCTATTTTGGCAAACATTATTTTGGACAGTTTAGAAAGAAAAATCTTTGAAAGTAGTATTTCAAAAAATATTTTATTTTGGTATAGATATGTAGATGACATATTAGCTTGTTTTACAGGTAGTGAACGACAATTAGATATATTTTTCAAACACATTAATAATTTACACACAAAAATTAAATTTACATTAGAAGTTGAAGAAAATAACTCTAATCAATTTTCTTGATTTGAAAATTCAAACAGTTAATAATGTACTTGATTATTCAATTTACCGAAAACCAACACACACTGATATGACAATTCCATATAGTTCCAATCACCCCATGTTAAATAAACTATCGGCAAATAATTCAATGATACATGGAGCATTTTCAGTTCCTATGAACAAATGTAATTCTGATAGAGAGAGAGATTAATATAATTAGATAAATAAGCTAATTAATTTATTTATTTAATCGTGTCTGAACTACAAATATATATAGCTATAAATGTTCATATATCACTCCAGTATCTGGCGCATATCACAGCATTTTCATTGCACGTCCATAGGTCCCGGATGGTACATGGGGCTTGTAGGGATTGGCACGACAGGAGGTGTTCCATTGACTGGGCTTCTCCGCATTCACATGCTGCCTCTTCCACGTATCCCCACTTCACGAGGTTGGTCTTGCATCTCCCCATTTGGCACCGGTGTCGGTTGAGGGTCTTCCAGATACCCCAGTCTAGGTCCGAACCTGCAGGAAGTTTTTCTTTTGGATTCCAGGTTGGAGTGTCGTGGTCTATTAGTCACTGTTCCCATCTTGCCTCCTTGGTGGCAGTTTTAGAGGATGTGAGGGGCTATGTAGATTGTATAAAGTTTCGCCTAGATTTTAGTCTGGCCGCTACCGGTATATGTTGATACAGAGGATGTCTGGTGTCGTCGCATTGTCTGTTTCGTTCTCCCATGGCTAGGGTTTCCCTCCGTATTTGTGGGGGTGCGATTCGGGCTAGCATGTAGAGTTGGTCAAGGTTGGTGGGTCTTAGGAATCCCGTTATTAATTTACACGTGTCGTTCAGGACAGGGTCCAGCCTATGGGCGTGTGCTGATCTCTGCCATACAGGAGATGCATATTCGGCCGCGAAGTAGCACAGTGCAAGGGCCGAGGAGCGCAGGACGTTAGGATTCGCCCCCCAACGAGCGTTAGTCAGCTTTCGAAGAGGAAAAAGTGGCATTACAACTGATATTTCTTAAACAAACTGAAGAAATAAAAACGTATAAAACCATCACATATGCAGGAAATATTTCTAGTAAAATTTCAAAGATAATATCTTTAGCAACGAATACAACAATTTCTTCTAAAACAGAAAGTAACGTATGTACAAAATTGTTAAATGTAAAAACAAAAATACCACCATTAAAGAAATCAGGTATATATAAACTGAAATGTCCAGATTATAATGCAGTCTATTTGGGTCAGACCCTTAGAAATTTTCAAATCCGATACTATCAACACTTACGAGTATACAGATTAAAACAACCAGATAATCCCATTACGCAAAACATCTACTTGACACCAATCATTCATTGACACTTAACAAAGAACTAGAAGTACTACATATTTGTGATATGAAACAAGAACTGGATTTCCTTGAAGAGTTGGAAATTAGAAGACACTTAAGAAACCCACAATATGAAGTCGTCAATGAACAGATAAATCTAGGGAGTTCTCCACTATTAAACTGTCTTCTTAAGTGATAATTGTAAAGATCAGCAGATATAGTTTTCCTGGTTTTCTATATCATTGCACAGTTAAACTGATCTTAATTGGAAAAATGATATCCAAGATATCACGATTGGGCTAATAATATCTGAACTTCAATATTTGTAATATCACATCTTCTTTTTTTTTATTAATATATATTAAGTCAATCACAAGGTAGGTCACTTCTTGGTCTAGCCAAAAATAACTATTAAACATCAGGTAGGCATCAAATGAAATGTAACTTCTGCCATTCTGACGATGATATTGATTTATCGAAACAATTGTCAATTTTTTAGAATTTTCAATAACTTGTTTTATATTGTGGAATTAGCTAGAAACATTGAGTTTTATTAAAAACACTAATATGAGTAGGTTCCGCGAAGTAAGGGTCGAGACAGTTAATTTCATTAATAATAATAGATGTTGTCAAATTAAAATTTCCATATATGCGAATAAAAATTATTGTTAAATTCGTTCATTATTTTGATTTATCAAATGTTTCAATTATTTTTAATATACATAACATATACAAGAAAATGCTTGACACATAATAGGTGACTGAGAGCTTATGACATAGAACACGTGACACTCCCTTTCCTTCATAATGCTGTTTGTCCCACATCAATCTGACTAATAATAACAAAGTTACATGTTAATGCTTTTATGGATCACGCAGGATTTCAAAACTTACCCCCTTTTTTTTCATAATGTGGGTGATCCCACTTCAATACGACAATTAATAACAGCGATACCTGCTAATACCTTTATGGCTCACGCAGAATTTTACAACTTCATAATGCCGTTTATCCCACTTCAATCCGATCGTTAATAACAGAGATACAAACTTTGGTCTTGACCAAAAAATGGGAAATTTTTGTTTATAATTAATATACGGAAAAAAATATGCAGTATCATATACGGTATCCGCCAAAATAAACAGTACCGAAACAGAGAGTGCTGTGGAGTTGATTAGTTGATATATTAATAGTACGCTGCAGTTAAATTTGATTTAAAAATGGTTCTAACAACGGAAGAAAAAGTTTTTTTGGTAGAGCATTATTTTCGTTTATACGGAAAAGGTCGTAATGATGGTCCAAGCTTAGAACAGGTGTCAATAAAATATCAACAAAAATTTAATAACCTAGTAAATGTGTGATGTTAGCTGTTGTTGAAAAATTTCGTCGCACTGGTAGTGTATTGTGTCAACGTAAAGGTTCTTCAGGTCGTCGAAAAACAGTATGCACTAACGAAAATGAAGGACGTGTTTTTAACCAAGTTGTGCAATCTCCTCAAAGAAGTTTTGTAAGAACTGCATGTAAACTCAACATTAGTGAAACGTCTTTACGTCTCATGTTCAAATCAATGGTGGTTATCCATACCGTATTCAAGTTGGACAACGACTAAATGCTGCGGACAAACGTGCAAGAGAAATTTACTGTGGTCGCATGTTGAGTTTAATTTACGAAGATCCCGAATTTTTGAAAAACATATGGTTTTCAGACGAGAGTTACGTTCATCTTAGCGGCTATATTAATCGACAAACAACCAGATTCCTTGGATTTGAACGTCCTGATATCATTGTAGAGAAACCACTCCACAGTCTTCGAGTTACCGTTTGGTGCGCGGTATCTGGTCATGGAATTATTGGTCCTTATGTCGTTGAAGATGATAATCAGAATCCACTTACTGTCAATCAAGAGCGTTATAGAGAGAAAATTATTATACCTTTCGTGAGAGATCTAAATAACTTTTGCCGTGCACGAAATCTACAGTTTCGCACACAATGGTTCCAACAAGATGGTGCAACGAGCCATACAGCTGTGCGCACCTTAGACTTACTCCGTCAGCATTTCGATAATAGAATAATTTCTCGGGGAACAGACTTCGAATATCCTTCTCATTCACCTGATCTGACGCCACCTGACGCATACATTTGGGGCATAATGAAGGACAAAATATTTCACTCGGAAAATCCGCCGGCGAATATTGCCGAACTACGGGAAAGAATACAAAATATTTTTCGGCAGTTACATCAACCACTTTTTATAAATATGTTTATCGACTTACAAAATCGATATGAAGCTTGTTTGCGTCGAAATGGTGAACATTTTGAACACTTACATTACAGAAATTAAAAATTAATTTTTATTTTTATTTTCGGTACTGTTTATTTTGGCGGATACTGTATTTTAATACGAGTAATCCATTTCTTTTGTTCAATTTTGCTATTAAAGAAATTAGGAAAAAAAATGCTGGATGAAAACAAATAGTCTCGTCGTTGTGCTGGATACATCAACTGGTTTCAAGTTGACGGCGAAAGCTCATAGGAACAATTTGAAGTTAATCTTTTAGTCCCCTTTACAACATATCCAAAAATCAGCTTTCTTGATTTACTTGCGTTTATATACCTTTTTTTCCCGACGTAATGACTGGATTATGTTAGCAGTACCTTTCTACAACGCTTATAGAAACTTTATGCATCTGCCTCATAGCGTTGGATCACCTAACGGTATCTATTTCAAATAAATCTCTTCCTTTGGTCTCAGGTACACAGCATACGATGAAACACAGCCCGCAAATTGATATAAAAGCGTAAAGCCAAAAAGCTCCATATAATCCTAACAGTTCCTGGAAATCCACGAAAGTTTTAACACCAACGAAAGCACAAAAATAACTAAACCCAGTCGCTAATGCAGTACCTAAACCACGATGCTCCAAAGAGAACAATTCGCTCACTAAAAGTAAGCTAATCGGACTGATACCTAAAGAAAACGCCACAGTGAAAACTAACACGCAGAGTAGTGGTATCCAATCTAGGTTAGGAACTGATTTATGATGGATTTCTTCGTAATAAGCAAAAGAGCCGAAAGAGGCCAAGGCCATGGTCATAAGAACGCTAGAAGCTACCAATAAGGGCAACCTACCCGCCGAATCAACCAATAAACCCGATAATAAAGATGATAATAATTGTACTACGGCTACTGCTACGGCAGCAGTATGAGGATTCGTATTACCGAAAGTTTCTTTGAACACGCTCACCACGTAAAAATAGAAAGCGTTTGCTCCGGAGAATCGTTGGAAAAACATTAGGCCGCAAGCTATCAAAGCTGGACTTTTCAAAGTTCGAAGAAGTTGTAACGGTTTTTGGGGAATCGGTCTTGATAGAACGTGAGCTTGTAATAATGCTAATTCTAATTGTAGATCTGCGGTATCTCCTCGAAACCACCGAAGCGCTTTTTCGGCTTCTTCATCACGACCTCGTAACACCAACCATCCAGGGCTTTCGGGAACGTTTAACAAAACCACGCACATTAAAGCAGGTACTAAGGAAATAAAACCTGCGAGCTGTCGCCAGTTTAAAAAAGCACCAGCTACAAACGATACCAAAACACCAACGTGACCGGCTATTTTAAGTACTGCACTTAAACCGCCTCTAATTGATGGTGTAGCAATTTCGCTAACGTATACTTGTGCGCTTAATTGGACGATCGCTACTAAAAATCCACTAATAAATGCTGAAAAACACATGATTTCCACACTTACAGCAAATAAAGTGATTATCCAACAAATTGATAAAGGTGCTCCTGCATATACTAAGGTTCTTCTTCTTCCCCAACGGACAGCTAAACCGCCTACCGGTGCACCAAATAGAGCACCTAGAAGAGATAGTGATGCTAACCAGGACGCTTGTTGTCCGGTGACCGGAAATGCTCCAGCGTCGCTTTGTTGAAGAGATGCAATCGCTGGTGAACTGTAACCTTTACCAAGTCCCGCTGATAGAGGTCCTAAAGAAACTGCTAGAGACGCCAACACTTGTCCCCAGTATTCTGTTTTTTGTGTTACGAATAGTTCACCGTTGGGGCCAGCCACCTAAAAAAAAATCTGATTAGTCTTTTCTTTGGAAATATACAGGGTGTCTCAAAATTGACGCCCGTCCTTTCAGAATATCAATCGGGGGGCTAAAACGAATTAAAACGTAAGAATAAAAAAATTGCGTTATGTCGATGGTTACAGAGTTATTGACAAAAAACAAAGATCTAACATTCAATGTTTACACTTTATTAAAAACAAATATTTGTTACAAAACAAGAAATTAATTTATAAAAGGTGTTCAAACAAATCGCCTCTTCATCATCATCAAACAGCCTGTCTCGTCCACTGCTGAACATAGGCCTCCGTTAACGATCTCCATTTATTTCGATCCTGGACATCCTGGATCCAATTTGGTGTTACTCTTTTTATGTCATCCGTCCACCGGGTCGGCGGACGGTCTCTGTTCCTGAACGCATCTTGCCTAGGTTTCCACTCTATGATCTTTTTGGTCCATCTTTAGTTGGTCATTCTTGCGACATGTCCAGCCCAGTTCCACTTTAGATATGTTATTCGCTAGATTGCATCGGTAACCCCTGTTCTCTGACGTATCCGATCATTCGGAATCCTGTCTCTCAGCGTGACTCCCAACATGGAACGTTCCATGGCTCGCTGGCCCACTCTTACTTTATTTACCGATTTTCGTGTTAGAGTTAAGGTCTCCGAACCATGAGTCAGAACCGGCAGAACACACTGATCAAACACCTTCCGCTTAAGGCATATGGGGGTTTCGGACTTAAAAATGTGCTTCAGCTTCCCATAGGCGGCCCACGTTAGTCCTATCCTTCTTTTGATTTCGCAGGTTTGATTATCCCTGCCAATCGTAATATCATGGTCCAGATATCTGTAGGATGTAACTTGGAACATTTCTTTTCTTTCTACTAAGTAGTTTCGGCTTGGGACTAGATTTGTCATGAAATTTGTTTTCGATGGATTGATTCTAAGCCCAACTTTATGTGAAGCAGATGTTAGTCTCATAAGCAGTTTCTCTGCCTTATCCAAGCTATCTGAAATCAGTGCAATATCGTCAGCGAACCGAAGGTGACTGAAATTTTCACCGTTAATATTTATACCCATATTCTCCAACTCGACACTCTTGAACATATACTCCAACAAAGTGGTAAATTGTTTAGGGGAGATTGTGTCGCCTTGTCGTACACCGCGCTGCACTCTGAATCTATCTGTCTCTTCATGGAGTCTTACGCTCGCTGTTGCATTTTCGTATATATGTTGCAGTATAGCAGAGTATCTGTGGTCTACTCGGCAGTCGGCAAGTGCTTTAAACATCTCGCTGTGCTTGATGGAATCAAACGCCTTTTCGTAGTCCACAAATATTAACACGAGTGGCTTGTTGTACTCAACGGACTTCTCGATCAATGTCTTAATAACTTACAGATGGTCATTTGTTCCGTATCCGGATCGGAAACCTGCCTGTTCTGTCGGCTGGTAGAAGTCCAATTTCGATGTTAGACGCTTAGTTAGAATTTTGGTAAACAATTTATAGAGATGAGAAAGCAGGCTAATTGGTCTATAGTTCTTCAGGTCGGCAATGTTGCCCTTCTTATGCATGATGATTATGATTGCATTGTTCCAGTTCGTAGGTGTTGTGGTTTCCATAAGACATTTATTGAATAATTTTGTTATGGCCTTTAACAGTTGTTCTCCACCTTCCCTAACTGCCTTTAATCACGATGTCGTCATCACCTGGAGCCTTATTGTTTTTCATTTCCGACAGTGATTTTAGGACTTCCTCCTCTGTTATGTCAGGCATTGCCTCCGATCCCTGGTTTAAAACTCGAGGGATGTCCTCTGTGCATCTCAGCTGTTCATTATTGCAATATAAATTTGCATAGAAATCTTTCACAGTTTCTAGAATCTCTTGTTTATTTGTGACTATTTGTCCATCTGCGTTTTCCAGTTTAATGATTTCTGTCCTCCCCAAAGCGAGTTTATTTCTGAGTACTTTCATGCTCTTGTGTCCAGCTAAAGAATTTGAGCCCGTAACAAAGTGTTGCACAAAAAATTGTTTTCAAAATTGCACTCCAAAGCTGCGCAAGCAAATATTATGTCAACGAATGATCCTATCAAAATGCAAATGATAAATGGAAGGTAGATGTACGAAAGGAGGGAAGCAACACGATCGAGCCATAACTGTTACTTACTCAGTGCATCTAGGTTCTCAAAAAATAGTTGTATGCAAAAGTTTTTTTTTCAATTTGTACGGAATAACGCCAAACCAGCTAAATCTGCTCATTAAAAAACTTTAATTATCGAAGGATGGATTCATAAAAACAGATATGAGTACCCTTCAATAAGTTGGTCAAAGAACGGAATGATATTCGAGAATTTATTGACTAATATTCACGACATGAAAGTCACTACGCAAGAAGAGATAACGCCAATCAGATATTTTTACCAAGCCACCTAACCATACGTCAAATGCACAAAGAGTATGAAGAAAATCGATAACAATAAACGGTTTTAAGGATTAAAACTAACTTTTCCGCATCTGTGGCCCTGAACAATTTTCTATCATAAAATTGTTAATTGTATACACTTCGGGGGATGTATCGTGCTAACAAACCGAAATTTCTCCAAAAATAACCAAAAATTCAGTATATCTGGATTTATAGGACCCGCTGTACTCGCTCTAGTCAACTGAAAATCAATAGGCTATATTTGTGAGACACCTTGAACAATATTCAATCAAAAAATTGATCAATCGTATACTCTCTAGAGGCTGTATCGTGCTAACAAACTGAAAGTTCTCCAAAAATGACGAAAATTTGGTACTTCAAGTACCACAGCACCCGTTGTACTGACTTTAGTGAGCTCAATATCAATAGGGTTCATCTTTGAGACGCTCTGAATAATACCCAATCATAAAACTGGTCACTTGTATATACTCCGGAGGCTGTTTCGTGCTAACAAACTGAAACTTCTTCAAAAATGACAAAAATATCGTACTTAAAGTACTGTAGCACCTGTTTTATTGGCTCCGGTGAGCTGAAAATCAATAGGGTTCATCAGTGAGATGCTATGAACAATATTCAATCATAAAATTTATTGAACTCCAGAGGCTGTATCGTGCTAACAAACTGAAATTTCTCAAAAAATTACAAAATGTCGTACTTAAAGTACCATAGCACCCGTTGTACTGGCTCTGGTGAATTGAAAATCAATAGAGATCATCTGTGACATGTCCTTATGAATATTCAATCAAAAAATTGCTGACTTATTGCACTCCGGAGGCTGTATTGTGCTAACAAGACATGTAAGGACAAGTGGCCGACGACAACGACGACGACGACGACGACATACACACAGGATTTTTTTCTAAAAACCGTGTTTTCGTGTTGTTGTTGATGGAAAACGTGAAAATAACTCAAAAAAAAATTTCTAAATTCCAACTTTTTTTGGGGTAAACCAATACTTTTCTCGCATATTAGATAGGTTGGCGGAAAAGTAAAAAGGGAACATAAAATCTGCCTGGATATTCGGCTTAAACAGCCTTATATCGACGCAAATGTGACGAATTTAATGCTCTAAAGAAGAGTGCTATCACTGAAGCAGATACAGAAAAACTGAATCAACTTCAAGAAGATCACATTGAGGAAACTAATAAAGCTTATAAAACCAAAAGAATAGACTAGCTAGAGACGATGAAACAAAAAGGGTGCGTTTATTATAAACGTTTGCTGTCTGTGTACAATCTTACTGTTCCTGACTGTTCCTCCACTGAATCATCTGTTTGTTTTATGTGGTACGAAGTAATTGGAGGCAGAGGTTCTGACCAAATTGCTTCATGTCTTTACAAAAAATTAATGACTTTATCAGAAACCGTTCAGCACGTCACAACATATTCTGACACTTGCGGAGGACAAAACCGCAATATCAATATGGCGGTTATGTTTCTATATGCCATTCAGAGGAAGCCAAGTATTGAAACAATTGATCAGAAATTTCTTTTGCCATGGCACACACGCCTTGGGTGTGACAGTGACCACGCTAGAATTGAAAGGTGCAAAAAACACATTTCGAATTATTTTAAAATAATGGTGCCTCGAGACTGGTTCCAGTTTGTACGTTCGCTTAGGGGAAAATCGAAATTTACAGTCACGGACATCGGGCAAGAAGATTATTTGGCATTTTCCAAGCTCCTAGGTAATTTTTTAGTGGAACAAACGAGCAACATCGACGGTGAAAAGGTTTCTTGACTAAAGATCAAGATATACTAAGGAGTACACCCTTGACAACGAAGCGCCATTTAAAACTCTGGATTTAAGAAGAGGGAAAAGAAGAGGCCAACCATCACTCGATAGCATGACTGTATCTCGCTCGTACAGTGGTCAAACCCAAGATCTGTAGAAAGGGTAGGTTGCCTGGATAACGGATGGCGGAAGCGACGGAGGAGGGAGTGATTACGTCACTCAGACGACAGAACCGAGTTTGCATGCATGTTGCGTTATTTGAAATTCTATAAACTATTCATTTGTGAACTTATTTTTATTATTATTCAGTGTAAAAAGTATTAAGAAAAGAGATTTGATTGACATCCTGTGGAATTTAAGGTTTGTTATAACTTTCAATCCTTATTTAACTTTTCATTTAAAACATTTTTTTCTAATTTATTTAGATGAGCGGTGGTAATATTTGTGCCATTGCTACATGTAAAAGCAATTCAAAAAAGCCAGATCCAGAATGCGAAAAGGTCATGTTTTTCACGTTCCCTAAAGACCCCAAAATATTAGAAGAGTGGGTCCGAAAGTGTTGCCGGAAAGATGATTGGACTCCGAAGAATAAAAGAATATGCAGTAAACATTTTCTTTTAACTGATTATGATGATGAAGTGCAAGCTCGTTTAATAAATTTTCAACCGAAAAAATTGAAAAAAACAGGTATGCTTGAAAAAATAATTAAATTGACAAGTAGAAATTTAAATACTATATAGGTATTAATATTAATTTATATATGAATGAAAACTTTATACAGAAGCATTGTATTATGTTTGCTTTACTTTGTAATTTTCTTTTAGCCATTCCCACATTATTCTCACCTTTGGGTGTTAATAGAGAACCATCTGAAAGAAATCATCGAATGATTAGAAAAGAAAACAAAGAACTAGTAAAGCGTTTAACACAAACTGCAGAAAAAACTGGAGCAGATGATAACAATTCTATGGATATTTCAGACCTTCCATCCACAAGTTACGAAAGTGAACATGATATTTGGGAAAGAAAATTTGCTTTATTGAAACAAGAAAATGAGCAGCTAAAGAAAACAATTTTGAATCACGAAAACAACGAAAATATTTTGAAATTGAGTATCTCCAATTTAGAACAGGAAATTAAGAAATACAATTTTGAAAAAAACAGTAGTCTCGAAGGAAAAATTAAGTTGGCCTTGCAACATATTTTAACACCAAATCAAGTTGAAATTCTCTTAAAAAAGAAAACCAAGGCTCGATGGACACAGGATGAACTATCCAAAGCTTTTACACTGAGATATTTTAGTAAGAGGTCATATATTTATCTACGAAAAACTCTGCATTATCCACTACCAGGATTATCTACTTTGCAACAGTGGGCTTCCCATATTGATTTAACATATGGAGTTTTAGAAGATGTCTTACGCATTATGGGAATTGCAGGTCAGACCAAAAATTCTCGTTTTAGGGCAACTGTATTATGCTTTGATGAAATGAAGGTGTCTTCTTTATATGAATATCATCAGAAAGAAGACGAAATTCTGGGACCACATCAATATGTCCAGGTTATTATGGCACGCGGATTGTTTAGTAACTGGAAACAACCTGTTTACATTGGGTTCGATCAAAAAATGAACAAAGAACTTCTTGAAAATATAATTACTCGTTTACACGAAATTAAATATAATGTTCTAGCTTGCAATTCCGACTGTGGTGGAGGCAATCAAGGATTATGGAAGGAAATTGATATTACAATTGACAAAACCTATTCATACCATCCAGTTACAAAAAATCCCATTTACTTCTTTGCTGATGCCCCACATTTAATGAAATTACTGCGAAACTGGTTTTTAGATAGTGGATTTGTATTAAAAGATGGCACTAAAATTCTTAAAGATTGTGTAAAGGATTTGATTGAGACCACTCGATCAGAAATAAATTCATGTTACAAACTAACGCCATTACATATTAATGTCGAGAAGACACAAAGACAAAATGTAAAACTGGCAGCTCAGTTATTTTCAAACACCACAGCAACTGCACTAAAATTATACTTGCCTGGTGTCGATAAAAAAAACACAGCAAAAGTAGCTGATTTTTTTGAGATGGTTAATAATTGGTTTGATGTGATGAATTCCTATCCAATTTCAGCAAATGTACCTACAAAAAAGCCATACGGTCTCAGTATGGATTTACAAGATGAGATTTTAGAAAAAATGTCTTCCACCGTCTTTGAAATGAGATGCATTGGCAAGAAAAGTTTGCAGGTCTTTCAAAAGGGAATAATAATTTCTACCAAATCACTTCGAGCTCTGTTCTCGGCAGTGAGAGAAGAATTTCAGATAAAGTACATCTTAACTCATAGACTAAATCAAGACTGCCTGGAAAACTTTTTTTCTCAGGTAAATATATATTGATTATAAGTTCTAAATGTAGTACAATTCATGCGACTTACTTTTTGTAAATTGAAACATTTTATTTTAGTTAAGAACTCGAGGAGGATTACACGATCATCCTTCTCCCCTTAATGCTCTATATCGGGTCAGAATGATTTTACTTGGGAAAAATCCTGGATTAGTTTCAAAACATTCTAATACAGGAACTTCCCCAGGATTGCAGGATGAGGAATATTTATTGTCAAGTATATTTAAACAAGCAAGTCTTGGGCATATTGACATTCCTGAAGAAAGTATGGAAATGGAAGTGGCTGAAAAGCCCATATTAGATAATGATACCACTACATCATCTAGCAGTACCCATTCCAGTGCAACAGGGGAGTCTGAAAAAGATGGTTTGGCCTATATTGCTGGATATTTGGCCAAAAAACATAAGTTGAAATATCCGCATTTAGGTCAGTACACATACCAAGCTGAAGAAGCAAACACCCTACATAGTTATAGCATGCCTTCGTGGATACAAAGCTTATCATTTGGAGGTTTAACCCAACCGTCTGACGAATGGACACGACAGGTTGCGTTGATGGATAACTATTTCCAAAAGTTTCATAAAGAAGAATTTTGTGATAGAAAAAGTGTTATAAAGAAAACCACTGAATATATTGCTACCAAAGTAACTGATGTGCCAAAGGAACTTATCAATTCATTCTCCAGACAAAGAATATTTGTTCGTATCAAATTTTTAAATTTAAAAAAAGATAAAAATAAATCATTAAAAATGAAAGTTCTTATTGATCATTCACAAAGAAAGACATTGAAAAAATTTAAGAGAATCGTTAATTGACTTTCTTTGTCTGTTTTATTTCTTTTGAAATCTACCACATTTGTTAAAAAAATCTTTACAATATTAAATATATGTTTTAAATTACATAGCATTTACTTTCCCCCTCTATTTAATAGCCTTTGAAGTTCAAACAAGATTACAGTCATTCAATTGAAGTTTTAAAATGAATAAGGTAACTGTTTTTTATTATTTTGGTAACATTAGAAGTTATATTGCAATGCATCAGACATTTTCACAGCATTATTCAATTTTTATAAGGTACTTATCAACATTAATTTACCTTAATTTTATTCTATAACATGCATTCAATTATATAGGGAATTTAAACCCAGTCGTCTGGATGACGTATTGCCGCGCTTGAAATTCGAGCATCTGATTGGTCCAAAGTTACCAGGCAACCTATCCTTTCTACTAATCTTGGGTCAAACCGAAGAAAAAGAAGGACCTTTTATCGATGCTAGACCTCATTGACAAAGACTGCCATGCCTTTTATGAGAATTTACCAACCACTTCCAATGCAAAGGAATATGAAGAATTAAGTGGTGATACTGTAGATTCTGATTCTGGCGACTAGATGTTTAGAGATAAAAACGCAATTTGTACTTTTGAGGAAAAATTAAATTATCATTAAGTTCACAAATCTTGTTTTATATTTCCCCTTTTTCCATTTTGATATATAAATAAAAAGATTAAATCATAAGATGGCATAACCATATATGATCGAAACATCAAAAGTATTTGAGAATGTGGAAAACCAACTACCTTCATACTTCACACCTTAAAATTTCTTCCAGCTTTACATACAATTTCTGAAAGACATTATTAAACACTTTTATCCCTAAATTTATAATTGAGTTTGAAAATTTAAACTGCTCTCCTGAAAACTAACAAAAATTGATATATATATATATATATATATATATATATATATATATATATATATATATATATATGGTTTCGCCATATTTCCACAGAACTATTAGTGTAACTTTCTTGAATCATTGACCTTGTATGCTATGACGTTATTAGGAAGAAGTTTAATTGCTTCCCAAAGTTAGTTATTCGCCCTCTAAATCAAACTATTATTGGGGTATCTAGCTTTCAATGTATGGGTTAATAAATTAAATTACTATTTTCATTATTCTTCTAAGCTATTATAGGAGGCTCTTAATATTTTGGGTAAATTTTCATATTTCAAGTCTGTCAAGTTTCTGTGAAAAGTCTTATTGGAATTCACACGTACCAAGAAATACTAATTTCCTTCTCATGTCTAAGATTTTGGAAATTAAAAACGATTTTTCATAAGCACACATTGATAATTTGTAGATATTTTTTATACAGTTAGTTAGTGATCCATAAATTTTGCAGGGATGGCACATCCTGTATGAAATTATCGAAATTTACTTCCCCACACATTATGCTAACGAAAAGGTACTCTTGTTGGAATTCGATAAAATAAGTCGTTTGGCTAATATTTACAGTTTTATTAATGCACTACTTACGCATATACCTAACTAACTTATTAATACGATGTCCAAGATTTACCTACAGTACTACAAAAAAATAATTCAACGATAGCAGAAAATAATAGTTATTTGTAAAACAAGTGTCACAATGACTCGTTTTGTAGTACGAGTGCAATTCATGAGTACTACAGAAAGTCATTGTGACACAAATTTTACACGATATTTTCTATAATTCGCATTCATTTAATTATTTCAATAAAATAGAATTCCATGTAATCTCTGTTTTTAAACTAGGAGGAGTGGTTTGAATTTAAGTTGGCAATTCTATAGATTCCTAATTGGTCAGATCACAGATGTTTTTATTCAGCACATCTGACTTTTGACATATTATAACCGAATAATTGTGTAAATTGTAAACAAACTTTTATTTGAGCAGAAAGAGGATGATTATGTTTAAAAAAGAGCTTCTTCGTATATGCTCTTGCGATCTATTTATTAAAGGGTTTTATTTAGCTCACCCCGTTTGTTTTATTTATTATTTATTCTTGGGTCAAATTTAGTAATTCAAATTTCACCCTCTTCCTGTCAACCGATTAATCTGAAATTTTGTATACACTTTGGATTTTGGTGACAATACAATTATGTTTATTCATTATCATCATGAATTCAAGATGGCCGCCGCTACAAAATGGCGGATAATTTATGTTTTATTAATCCCATCAATATGGGTATCAAATGAAAGGGCTCAACAAGCAGAATACAATATACTATAAAAAATTGAAATCCAAGATGGCGGCCGCTACCAAATGGCGGATAACGTAGGTTTTATCAATCCCATCAACATGGGTATCGAATTGCTTGCTAGCTAGCTAGCTTGTTTCCACATTCTAGCCCTACTTATCACACGTCCATCGTTGTCGGTTGAACAACTGCCTAATTATAGTGTAACATTACAAAACAAAAATTTTAATCAACGATTGTAGACAATTGACGTGCCCCACGGTTTTATTTTAGTCTAGTCTATGCATACGTTTATAATTCCCACGACTGTATCTATTTTATTATTTTTTGGTTTTTAGTACATTTATCTTAAACATTGCAATTTATGTTTAACATAAAACTGTTTAACTTAAAAAGTTTTTTTACTTATTTTTTATTATATCATGAACAGAATTATTTCTGTAATACATCTTCACATAGATATCTGGTAATTTATCCCAAAAATCGAACGTTTTATATACCTATATATTGATCCTATACAATATAAAAATAAACAATTGACAAATCATTGATAAATAAACGTTAGCGTACTTAATTCAATAATATTTTTAATATATAAATCATTCTAATTTACCTTTAATATAATAATTTGCTAGCTAGAACAACGGTAGACCATTTTATTTATAATTTGTGTTAAGGTTAAAGTCAAATGTCAAATGAAGATATAACTAGATTCAATAACCAACTGTACACTAAAAATTACTATAACAGTGTTCAAAGAGCTTCATTGTGACACTGTAAACAATGTTATAATGAAGTCTCTTTTATACGCGAATTATAAAAAAAACATTACCGACTTATTGAATCGAAAAATGGTTAAAACTGTTTAAACGTGTTTTTACCGTTTATCAAGTTACCATAGGATTAGTTGTCAAACGTTATGTAGAATAGTTCGTAGTCAGTACTTGTCAATAATTCAGAAGTCCTTAATTTAACAGTTACAATGGCAGAATTCATTTTTATTGAGTACGCAGATATGCATTTAATTTATGGACTGGCTTCTCGCTACTGTTTAGAGGTCAGAAGGCTTTATGTAGAACATTTTGCAAACAGAGCATTGCCAGACAGACGAATGTTTGAGCGTATTGATCTTATGTTACGAGAAATGGGTATGACTAAGTAAATGTAATTTTCCATGTATACAAAACAAAATTTCCAATTTTAGGAAGTTTTTGCCAAAAAAGGTGGAGATGGTGCAGTACGAAGCGTACGTACTGTGGCAGTTGAACAAGACTTGTTAAATGCAGTTGATAATGAACCATCAACGAGTTTAAGTACGAAAATTATCAGTAGTAATATAACAAGAGAGTGAGAATAAATTTAAAATAATTTGACAGATTTTTTGAAAACTTGTTGCCAGGCAATAGTCACGAGAGCCCGCAGGGCTCGAGTGGCTATTGCCAAATGGCAACAAGTTTGAACAAAATCTGTCAAATTATTTTCTAATTTATGGAACTCTCGAGTTATATTTGACTAGATTATTTTTTGATTCACAAATTGGTGAAGGTCTTAAATTGTCTCCATATAGACTGATTACTTATTAGAGTATTTTTCGAAGTAGTTTCTATAATCTTATTCGTTATTTCTTCATCAGAAAAGGTACTAAACCGATGATGTTCACTCATTTTATATATAACGTTGACACAATTAGATAATTATTTTGACAACTATCTGACACTTGCTAGACAAATAAAAGCAACAGTGATTATTCCCGAGAATAATCACAAGAGCTTTATTCCCACTATAATAATGACATGATTGGTTGAAACTTACCCTTGTGTCAAATAAAGAAGCATTTCATTGGTTTTAAGAAACGTCAAAAAATAATCAAGATAATATAACGTCTCGAAATTAGTTGTTCATTTATTAGTAACGTTCTCTTTACGAACGAATCCGGTTTCACCAGAGATGGAGTCATGAATTCTCATAATATGCATTTATGGGATGACGTGAATCCACATAGCATTTTCCAAACTAGAAACCAGCATAGATTCATGGTTAATGTTTGGGCAGGAATAGTTGGCAATCATTTGATAGGGCCATATTTTATTGACGGTACTTTGACCGGTCAGAGATATTTGGAGTTTTTGCAAAATGAGTTATGGAACCTGTTTGATGATGTGTCACTATAAACTCGTAGGAATTTATGGTTCATGCATGATGGGGCCCTTCCTCATATCAGTTTAGATGTACGACTGCATTTACACACAAGATTTCCAATGGCCACCGCGATCAGGAGAGGTTAATCCTATGGATTTCTTTGTCTAGGGTTATCTCAAAAGTAAGGTATACGCAACACCTGTGCAAACAAGGCAATATTTAATAGACAGAATTGTGTTACACTGCAATGTTATAAGAAATAGTATGGGATTGCTCTTTCAAGTGCAAAGAAACAACCTTCGTAGACTTAGAATGTGCGTGGAAGTGGGAGGAGCTCATATTGAACATGTATTAGAATAACGTTAGTTTTTATTGTTGTTTAGGAATTAGTTTTAGTCTAATGTTTTATAACTTGTGTTTTTTGAGGTTTTTTTATTGGTTTAATAATGTTGTGTTCATAATTTTGATTAAAAGCAACTAATTACGTTGTTTGCGTACCTATTTAATTCCCATTAAATAAGTTCTGCTCAAAACCGAACCAAGTTCGCCGAGATTGTTGCCAACCTTCACTAAGGTGAAGACGGAACCGAAAGAAGAAGGAATAAGTTCTTAATGTTTTTATCATCTGCTATCATCAAATTATTTTTTTGTTGTACTGTAGGTAAATCTTGGACATCGTATTAATAAATTGGTACGTAGTGCATTGATAAAACTGTAAATATTAGCCAAACGGTTTATTTTATCGAATTCATACAGGAATACCTTTTCGTTAGCCTAATGTGTGGGGAAGTCAATTTCGATGATTTCATACAGGGTGTGATATCCCTACAAATTTTTTGGATAACTAACCATTGCGAGTAGTCCGTCCCTGGCTTCAAGGCACTGCTGTAAGTCTGCTTACCTTTCCAAAATAAACATACACGTACATTATAGCTTTGCCGTGAATTTTATAAAGATCAAATAACTAGTACAAAAAATAAAAATAAAAACCAAATTCAAAATAAAAACTTAGGAGGCCTGTAACTCGAGAACGAGGGCCTGCATAGAAAAAGTTTATATGAAGTACTAACACTATTTTGGCTCAGATTATACGCTCCTGACCTTTTTCCCATTAGTCCCGGGACACCCTGTATAATGTGTTTAAATTCGTCCACTTTTCCATGCATCTAAATTTAAATAGTCAATCAGAATTAAACATCATGTTTCGTTTTGATAAAACTTAAAGTAGGTTAACATCTAGGATTCTGCTCATGTTATTGTTTTAAGTGAATCTAACTGTAACTAAATCATTTTCATTGTATGGTGAAATTACTCAAATACTGTCAAGTGCGGTTACTTTAACATATAGGGGCTTCTTTGTTAACAACTTCCTCCATTTCTTTATTTATACCTAGCATCCTTAATTTTTAAATTAACCGCATGAATGTGATCAGAAACCAACAAGAATAGTCGTGTGAAACAAATGATAAACGCAAGTTCGTAAACGTTTTATGGACTTAAAAGTTACAGTAAACGGAATGAATCCAAGAAAATCTATTGTATATTGACATCTATATTATTTCTTGTGTAACTTAAAATATTTACATTAGATGAATTGGTATTTCAAAAGCATGTTTTTTCATTACAAATAATCTAAAAGTTTTGTGGTGAAATTGAAAGTGTGTCCGCTACAAATTGAAATGTGTCAAGGGGCTACTTTGATCGAGTAGTCAGGGCTAATTTTTTTTTCAACTTTGACAACCTGCTTATAATTTTTCTTGAAAATATTTCTCATTTTTTATTCTTTCGATTAATATATGTTTTATTTTTGACAACAGAACAAGTTATTTTACATTAATTTTTAATTTTGTTCAGTCATCAAACTTGACGGTATTAAAGATTCGATAGCTCTACCAAAGTTTCCTAACCATCAACTCGATTATACATAAAAATAAAGTACCTACTCACCGTGTGGGTGTAAAAATTTCTGGTCATCATCTCGATAAGAAATGCACGTGCATTTCGCTACATTGCGCACACAATTTTTCCCAACTTGTATTTTTCACACCCTCACCCTAAGAAGACTGTTTCCAGTTTTCGATCTGGAAAAGTGTGCAGGGAACGAATAACGTAAGTGGGTACAGGTTTTTAGGACATTCTCGCAATTTGGGTGATTTTCACAGCACTGCGATCTAGGATCAGTCTTTTTCGTTTGGCGTAGGCGCACAGCGGTTCATCAGGATTGGACTCGGGTAAATACATAATATATCGGTTAAATTGTGTTTTTGTTTTGTTTAAACCCAACTTACGAACCGATATTTGCTAAGGATCGAAACGTTGAGAAGAATATTATAGAAGAAAATATTTGTTTCGAATTTAGGAGAATAGAGGAGGAGCAGACGCGACAAGAGAAAGAAAAATTTATATAGGAATCAGAAGGGATGCATATTTATTTCATAGACTTGAAGTCGTATGAAATAAAAAGAATTGAAATTTCTACTGTACATTTTAGGGAAAATTTCTATAATTTCGACATACTAGTCTGATTATTAGTCAGGAAATTAGCTGTTTTTCTCTACGAAGAACGGTCAGACTAATATGTCGAAATTATATTTTGACTAAAATGGAGGTGCACAGTGGTTCTCAAAAGTCTCCCCCTCATTTGTTTTGAACGGTGATACTTAGACTGATGAAATATAGAGCGTGAAAATAAACTATTGTAGAGACATCTATTCTATTTTTTCAACCAACAAAAACATTATATTAGTTACATCCTTCTCCTTTTTTTTTAAAAAAAACTAAATTTGTTTTCTGATTTGTCTTGTTTACTTTATATAATTTCTATCTAAAATGAGATTTGCATTCTTTTATTATAATAAGATGTCTACATTCACATCTGCTCTTAATTTGGAATAATTCATGACATGACTTGTCCATTATTCAATATATTCTGTGTAAATTTCATCTGGAACTAAATCATGCCAAATTTGACATATACTGGGTAAATAAATTTTTTTCAATATCCTATACAATAAAGGGTATACCAAAAGTATTGCAACATGAATACATAAATAAATAAATTTTTCAAATTTTAAGTAAAGGAGCAGTATTAAATGCCCCTAATAAAAGAATAACAAATCGACTTTTCTATACTCTTATAAATTGTTTCTCAAATTCTTCCATATCTGTTATTTGTTCCTCTTTATTGCAGAAAGATAATAATGCATGTCCAGATAACATTTATGTGATGATTATTTTCTTCTCCACAATATCTCTTATTCCCTTCATTCTACTTTTAATAATTTTAATAGAAACTCTTGGATGTATTATATTTATATTTCCATCAAATTTTAACCCAAATTTCATATTTCCAGTATAAATTATTCCACCTCCATTTCGTTTTAGGTTAATATTCTATTTCTTCTACAGTTTCTTGCGATTTTCTATTAATTTCCTCTAATTCCCTGTTACATAATTTGTCTATACTTCCACTCCTCTTTTTACACGTTCCTGTTTGTTCTACCCTTCCATTTAAATCATTAAATTTCTTATCCATATTCTGTTGATACATTTGCATTATTTCCTCATTTGTTTGTCCTTGTACTTTTATAGATTGTATTTTTTCAGTTATATTTTCATCTTTTTTCTTTACTTCCACTTGAATTGCTCCAGATAAATTTTCTTCTAGGCATCTACCTAATTCTTGAACTACCTGTTTTTCAATTTCTTCTCTGATTTTAATTCAATGGCTTTCTACTCTCAAATTCTTATTTTGTTCTTCCATCCCTAATTTCACCTCGGTCATTTGTTTCCCAAATTGCTCATTTTCATCCCTAACTTTCTTAATTTCAATTAAGCTTTCTCTTCTTACTTCTTCTATTTTCTTTTCTAATCTGTTCATGTTATCCTTTATATCATTCATATTTCCATTCATCTTATCCATTTTCCCATTGAAATATTCACTCATACTATTCATATCTCCCCTCATATTATTTTCCATATTATTCATGTCTTCCCCCTCATGCTGTCTATTTTACCATTTAAATAAAAAATTGCATTAATTGATCATGGCTACTTATAGTTTCCCTTATTTCTTGTTCTTGAGCTTCTTCTCTCTGATTATCCATAAGATTCTGTTTCTGTTCATGTTAATCTCCCTCTGATTGTTCTATTCCTTGTTCTAAGTACTGCATCTGAAAATCACTCATACCGTGTCTGCTTTCTTCACGTCCTCAATCTAATCCAGTTTCTGATCCTACCTGTTTTCCGTCCCTAAGCATCATTCTCTTTGCCATTTTTATTGTATTTACTTTTAATGTTTTGAAACCCTTTTTAAACAACTTTCAATCGTCACATGTTGTTCTGATAATACTTATACTGATTTTAAAATTATAAGATATATACTTGTATACTATCATTTTAATTTATCAAGCTTGTTTAATAACACCCCAAGTTAGTTGCGACAAAATTGTACATGCGGCTTAACCACCGTATGTACAATTGACAGTTATTGTCAAAATATTTTTCCACTAGCAATAATCTCTTTATTTAAAGATAACTTTATTTAATTATGAATTATTATCATTATGCTCTTTTCTCAGGGTGAGTTCAGTTATTTATTATCAAAATAATATATAATTTTAAAATATTATTAGAGTTAAATGTTTTTATTTTCTTTATTATTTACCCAGTTGTATCATGTAACTGTATATAAACAATTGTATAGGCTATTTAAATATATTCTGACATTTATTATATTTAATGTCACCACTAATAAAAAAATGTCACTGTCAAATTAAAACTTTTTATGATTGAATTAAGTAAATTTATTTAACAAAATGATTCAAAATCTTCCACAAAATTAGCTTTTACAGTAAGTTCAATTCAATTGTGTGTATGTGTCAAACTAACAAATTACAAAATCAGCTTTAGTTTTCCTTTTTAACAATTGCAATACCTTATCTATACTAATACAAATTGAAATTTTAAAATTGAGTGAATTACGATCTAGAATACAGAATACCTATTTATGAAATTTTATAAATATATCGAACTGTTCAAATACTTTTCGAATTGTCAATTGAATTTGCAAATGTCAAACACCCGGTTACAGTCCTATATTTGCTCAATTTAGTCTTTAAAATTATGATTATTTATTATGTATACTTAAATTTCCTTATCTTTTTATTTTGAATTGAAAATTTATGTATAGAATCATTTTGGATGCATCTATATTTAATATTTAAAGGTAATACTTTGGTATAGACTCACCAATATTCTGGATTAGGGCACACAGTCTGGAAGAATTCTTAATATTATTTAGAATTCACTTCACTTTCCGAATTACGAATAACCTTTTTTACAACACGCACTGAATTTATAATGGTTGGGTACCGAATGACAATTAATACTATTACTAACACTTTTAAATCCGATATACAACTTTTCAAATGTGTTCGGAAAACTCTTTAAATTTTTAGTTGTTCTCCGTTCGGAAGATGTATTCAGACTGAATCTATTTTTTCAATCAACAAGAAACATTGTATTACTTACACCTTTCTTCTAAAAAAAAACAGGATTTGTTTTTCGGATTGGTCTTGTTTACTTTATATAATTTCTATCTAAAATAAGATTTGTATTCTTTCATTATAATAAGATGTCTACAGTGACATCTGCTCTTAACTTGGAATATTTCAGGACATGACTAGTCTATTATTCAATATACTCTGTGTAAATGTTATCTGAAACTAAATCATGCCAAAATTGACATATAGTGGGTAAATTTTGAATATCGTATACAATAATGCATCACAAATAAATAAATAATTTTTTAAAATTTTAAATAAAGGAACTGTATTAATATATATTAGCAATTTCTTGGGCTTCGGTCCTTATTTTAATCCTCCACAAAACTACATAATAGATTTAACCTTATAACCATTGATTTATATTTTCAACGTTTGTTCTGATTTCCTAGCCTGTTTCAAAAATCAGAATAGTCCGAACAAAAATTTTCATTAATTTCATTTTGACTTATGATTGAAATTTTTCTTAAAAAGTTCAAATATCGATATATTCACCAATTTATAACAACAATTATATCAATCTCAATTTATATATCCTTGATAATGGAAATAAAAGTTTTCGAAAGCTTGGTAGAAAAACAGTAAAAAGAGTTTTTTTTAATTAACTTGCCGTTACCCACTATTCATGGTTTTATATCTAATTAGTCGACAAACACTATCTTTTACTTATATTGTTCAGAATAATGTATATCTAATTATTATTTTCAAATTGTATAGAAGTATTATTAAGTATTTTATTATTATTCAATTTTATTTTAATTTATATTATGAATATTATATTATATTTTATGAATTTAATTAAATTTTTTTTACCTTGCTATTTATTTATTTATTAACATGTTATTTATTCAATTTTTCCTCGGCTGCTCCTGTTTGTTTTAGAGTGTGATGACTCCTAATATCAGTAGGGATCATGGGCAAATAATTTAAGACATCAACATTGCTATTATTATAATGAAAAACTAATATTTGAACTTTTTTTAAAAAAATGTAATCATATGTCATCTTGATAGATATTTGAAAAAGCCTGGATTGTTGCGAATAACATTACAGCCTCGTATGGCGTGATTTTACAGATCTTTTACGATTAACGTAGGGGTTGTGTAAATGAGTTATTTCAAGGACAAAAGTATGGTCTAAATAAATTTCAGTTACAGTCTGAGCTCGATTATTAAAAACAATTTAACACCCAGTAACTCATTAACGATAATATTTATCACGCATGTTTATAAGAACTTTTCGTCTTAAAATTTAATGGCGACTCAACCACAACAATCTTTCAGATAACTTTGGAAACACCTTGTATATGAATATATGTATTTCCAAAAGTAAATAAGTTGGACCCCTTATTCCCTATTTCAATTAATCTAATTTTAAGAGAAGTTTCTTCAGGCAAACGATGTAAGCGTCATTTTGAAACACCCTGTATATGTATGTGTTCTAACGGAATTTGTAAGTACGATAGTTCGACATATTGCTTCTATCGGCTTTATTATGTAATGTCTTGATAATGGTCTTTTTGAACTGATTGGAACATTTGCCCACATGTTATAGTATAAAATTTATTAGATGGACTATTTGTGGTATTCTATTTTTGATATTTCAGCCTTTATGCCCATATACCTATCTTTCTGTTTGGCTATACATTCTAACTATTTCTATCTGAATATAGATGACTCTACCTCCTCACAATTCCTTGCTGATCTTATTGTTTAATAAAATCTTTTCTTTATAAGAGAAGGCTCCGGATTAAGATCGCGCCAGTCTGAGTGAAATATCTTACCGATCTTGGGAGGTTTATTAATTATTTTTTTGTTATTCCTTTTTTGAAATTATGTCTGTCAATTTATTCATTTATAAACGATGTAACAATGAATATTTTCCGAGTGTTGGTGACGGTGTCGATGCGGTTTAGACGACCGCATCGCTTCGGAGAGTTTTGGGTCGATAGAGATGCCATCGTCATCCAAACCAAGCTGATTCCAGGGTCGGATCCAAATCAAATCTACATTTTTATACAAAAACGTTAAAAAATTCGTTTTTCTGACTTTAATATTGATAGGAAAGTTTGTTTGTTAAAAATAATGGTAACTTTTATAAACAAATAATATAGAGATACATATGAAAATATGTTTCAACATATTAAAAACGATATCATGCAAATGGCGTCCGTTGATTGTATCTGAAAACTTAAAAGTGAAGTATGCTAAACATACAAGAGTCATAAAGCCAGAGTATCATCCATCTGTAAATCCGTTGTCAACAAATCTGTCATTATTGTAATGTATGTTGGGGAATTATTCACTAGAACCATTTAACATCAATGGGTAAATACTAAAGTTTTAAAAGTTGAAGACAATGAACTACTAGAATTTACTTTATATAACACAAGCGTTTTCTGATAAGATTCACATTCAATACTTTGTCAGCGGTATTTTATATATGGTAACTGACGGCACAAACATTGATTTTAGCATGTAGTGACATAGACTTACATGATGAGATTGTTTATAATCTAGAAACAGTTTACATTGCGTTTTCATATGAGACATATCAAACTAATGAAAAATAATAATTTATGCGAGTTTTATTTACTCGACAGATTATGTATGATTATGAAGCATGAACCTTGATTGTCTCAAATGAATGAAAATATTTGAAACAATGATCTTATGAAGAATGTACGGGCCTCTTAATGATCCAAGCTGAGAGGAGAATCTGTTACTTAGCTAAAAGGAAACTGAAGATCTTTACAAAGTTCTAAACATTAATTGAGGGAAGTTAAAGCAATGCACTGAACATGTATGACCACAAACAGATTAGTGAATTTTAAAAGTAGCATGAAAAGAAGCTCCTATTGATAAAATTTAGGTAGAAAACTGAAGAGACAATATAAAAGAAGATCTGAGAGCGTTGGATGGAAAGGAAGCAATGCCAGACATAAGGAAATGGGAGCAAATTCCCCTTATCGTAGTAAAAATTTACAATGAGCTGAACATGTAAAACAACAGCAATGAAAGTTGTTGGACATATAGGACAGAAAGAGGAAATAATCTTAAAACTAGCACGAAAAGAAGCTCTAATTGATAAATTCCAGTAGAATGTTGAAGAGACAATATAAAAGAAGATCTGAGAGCGTTAGGTGGAAGAGAAGCAATGCCAAACAGTGAGAAATGGAAGCAAATACCCCTTATCGCTAAAGTTAAAGTAAAATTTTGCAATGAGCTGAACATATAAAACAGACAGATGAGGGAATCTTCAATCTAGCATCAAAAGAACCTCCGCTTGATAAAATCCTGGTAGGATACCAAAGAAACAATATTAGAGAATATCTAAGGGAGTTAGGTGAACATAAAGCGATGTTGTTAGGAAGAAATGGAAGCAAAAATAAAAGTTTGCTATGAGCTGGACTTATAAGACAGAAAGAATCTCAAAACTAGCATGAAAAGAAGCTCCAATTGATTCTGGTAGGAAACTGAAGAAACAATATGAAAGACGTTCTGAGTGCGTTAGGTTAAAGGGAAGTAATGCCAGATATGAAGAAATTAACATAAAAATTTACAATGAGCTGAACATATGAAACAGACAGATGTGGTAATATTTAATCTAGTATGAAAAGAAGCTCTATTTGATAAAATCCTGGTAGGATACCAAAGAAACAACATTAGAGAAGATCAGAGATAGTTAGGTGAAAATAAAGCGATGTAAGATAGGAAGAAATGTAAGCAAAAACAAATGTTTGCAATGAGCTGGACATATAAGACAGAAAGAGGAGAGAATCTTATAACTGGTATGAAGAGAAGCTCTAATCGATAAAATTCCAGTAGGATACTTAAAAGACAATATAAAAGAAGATCTGAGAGCGTTAGGTGGAAGACAAGCAATGCCAAACAGTGAGAAATGGAAGCAAATACCCCTTATCGCTAAAGTTAAAGTAAAATTTTGCAATGAGCTGAACATATAAAACAGACAGATGTGGGAATCTTCAATCTAGCATCAAAAGAACCTCCGCTTGATAAAATCCTGGTAGGATACCAAAGAAACAATATTAGAGAATATCTAAGGGAGTTAGGTGAACATAAAGCGATGTTGTTAGGAAGAAATGGAAGCAAAAATAAAAGTTTGCTATGAGCTGGACTTATAAGACAGAAAGAATCTCAAAACTAGCATGAAAAGAAGCTCCAATTGATTCTGGTAGGAAACTGAAGAAACAATATGAAAGACGTTCTGAGTGCGTTAGGTTAAAGGGAAGTAATGCCAGATATGAAGAAATTAACATAAAAATTTACAATGAGCTGAACATATGAAACAGACAGATACGGTAATATTTAATCTAGTATGAAAAGAAGCTCTGTTTGATAAAATCCTGGTAGGATACCAAAGAAACAACATTAGAGAAGATCAGAGATAGTTAGGTGAAAATAAAGCGATGTAATATAGGAAGAAATGTAAGCAAAAACAAATGTTTGCAATGAGCTGGACATATAAGACAGAAAGAGGAGAGAATCTTATAACTGGTATGAAGAGAAGCTCTAATCGATAAAATTCCAGTAGGATACTTAAAAGACAATATAAAAGAAGATCTGAGAGCGTTAGGTGGAAGACAAGCAATGCCAGACAGTAAGAAATGGAAGCAAATACCCCTAAATGCGAAAGTTAAAATGAGCTGGCATAAAACATGACAAACAGATGAGATACTCTCAAATCTAGCATGAAAATAGAGTCCAATTGATAGAAATTACTAAAGTAACGTTAAACAGAAATGGAAGTAAATTCTGTCATAGTAGTATTAGGGTCAGTTTCATAATGCTTTTAAAGGAACGTTTAAGCGTAAAAAGCCGTTTGTAGTGTAGTGATCTGTGTCATAACCAAAAATTTACTCTTAAAGCTTCCTTTAAGTTTAATGTCAAATTTCCACCATTTTAGTAGCTTAAAAGGACTTTTAACAGACAGATGTCACCTCAGGTTTTATGTGCTTGTTTATAGTTTGGTTGTGGCTAGTTGTAAACATGTTAAAGCGTTAAAAATGAATCACTGGTTAAGTTCTTTTCCCTCGATTTCTTCAGAAGATGAAGACATTGTTGTAAGGCGATCTAAAATGTATAAACAAAGAAACAATTACTTGGAAGAATACGACGAGTTAGATTTTTTTGATAGATTTAGGTTAACAAGACAAACCTTTTCTACATTATTAAATAGAATAGAAGGCAGAGTCAGACTACCAACGAACAGGTTTGTTTAAAATATAAAGAGTTATTTATTTCAATGATTTGACTTGTTAAAATTTTCAGAGGAAGGTGTATATTACCCGTAATTCAGTCACTGTTAACGTTAAGGTTTTTTGCAACTGGATGCACGTTTATAACAGTTGGAGATTTTGTTGGTGCTTCCAAACCCTCCGCAAGTCGAATAGTAAAGAGAATTTGTCAAGCTATTGCCCAATTCAGCAACGAACATATTTACATGTTTCATAATCTACTGGAAAAGAAACAAGCCACGAACCAATTTTATTCCATTGCGTGTTTGCCAAAAGTAATTGTAGCGATTGATTGCTTCCTAATATAAGTTCAATCTCCTGGAGGTGAGGATGCAGAAATTTTTCGTAGTGGGAAATGATTGTTTGCATTTAACGTGCAAACAGTTTGTGATGCGAATATTTATTGGTTGGGATGATGGTTATAAACTCTAAAAATATTTAATGATAAAACTGCGAGAAACAAACACTACAGCTGAAAATCTGTTCAACTAATCAATAATAAGAACCAGGAATGTTGTGGAACTACAATATAGAGTGTGGCAAAGGCAGTTTCTTATTCTTTCTTTAGAAATAAGTTTAGATGTTGATGACTGTAATGGTAGCTGCTGTAGTTTTACATAGAATAGATTAGATTTTAACGGGGTTACAATGCACTGGAACCTAAGGTTTCTTGTGCCTCCCCTATCAGAGCTGTTCTCGCTACTACTACAGCTCGCCTTCCAGTTGCAGAGTTCTAACTAGCAGCGTCAAAGTTCCGCAGGAAAGTTCCGTAGGAACTTTTTGGAATTTTCCAGCCCGGTAAGGCACCGTTAGAGTGCTTCTCTTTCGGTTTCCTCTTTCTTCCGAAACTCTTTCTTATAGGAGCATTTTCCTACACTACAGAAAGGCTCTGGGCCAATAAAGGGCGTTTGTGTTCATTTCCTGGCAAGTGTATGGGCCTCTTAATTTCTCGTAATTCCCGAGTGGCCAGGAACCCAGACTAAAGAGACCCTGTTATTCTTGCCTAATTCATCAAGATTTCTTCGGCACTCCCATGCCAACTTTGAGTCAATGACATGGGAGCTCAATGCTTTGATAGCTACTTAACTGCAGAATGGATCGATATGTCTTATTTCTGATAGTTTCTTTCCAGGTTCATTTCCACAATACAGACAATATAGAGTATGGAAAAGACGGTTTCCTATTCTTTCTTTAGGAATCCGTTTAGATGTTGTTGACTGTAATTGTAGTTGCTGTAGTTTTACATAATCTATATATATAAAAATGAATTGCTGTTCGTTAGTCTCACTAAAACTCGAGAACGGCAGAACGGATTTATCTTATCTTAGTCTTGAAATGTTCGTGGAGGTCTAGGGAAGGTTTAAAAGGCGAGAAAAAATCGAATAATTTCCGGGAAAACCTTAAAAACAGCCCTTTTCTATTTCCCATACAATCTATCTCTATATATATAAAAATGAATTGCTGTTCGTTAGTCTCACTAAAACTCGAGAACGGCTGAACGGATTTATCTTATCTTAATCATGAAATGTTCGTGGAGGTCTAGGGAAGGTTTAAAAGGCGAGAAAAAATCGAATAATTTCCGGGAAAACCCTAAAAACAGTCCTTTTCTATTTCCCATACAAACATATATATAAAAATGAATTGCTGTTCGTTAGTCTCACTAAAACTATCTTATCTTAGTCTTGAAATGTTCGTGGAGGTCTAGGGAAGGTTTAAAAGGCGAGAAAAAATCGAATAATTTCCGGGAAAACCCTGAAAGCAGCCCTTTTCTATTTCCCATACAAACTAGAGTCAATTTGAACTTTATTGCTATTCAATAAAGTTCATATTAAATTATAATCACTCACTGTTGTCTAAACAATTTAGGTGTGTTCCTAACGTCAAAGAGTCAATTTGGAATTTATTACCGCTGCATAAAGTTCAAATTCAATCATATCTATGAAAATAGTCTTCGTGGAGGATCTAATGTCGCGTTCAAAAGTGAATCGCGAACGCGACAAAAAATGTAATAAACTATTAGTAGTACTGATTTCCAATTAATTTGGTCGGTTTCGCGAATCTTAATTTTAGCTAACTTCAGTTGTAACTGTATCAGATTAATTTTTTAAGTTTGAAAAATCTAAAAGTTTTGTCACAAATTAGGTTTCTGAACATAACCATAATATTTGACATTAGATTTGACAACTAACTAATATGTCAATCATTCTGTCGCACTTCAGAACACGGAGATTTATAGCTTAAAGGTAAACTCCAAAAAAATAAATAAAAAAATCAGAACACGGAAAAAAGTATTACGATTGACGATATTGTGTTACGATCATGGTTACGATATTCTATGAGTGCATCTTTGTGAGTGACGATTACCGCTAGGTACGCGAGAACTTTCTTTACTTTTGTGATCCTTTGTGATAGTGACATTCCAAGTAGTGTGCTCTTTTTTGTTGATATTTTGTGAAAGTGACACTTTACTGTTAAGTGAGCGAGAAATTCTCTCATTTTGATTAATTATGTTACGATGCCGAGGAGAAGACGACCTGACCTAGGTCGTCGCAGTCAATCAAATGTGCGAAGGGCTACCTCACGTGCTAACCGCACTGATGACCAGAGAGTGAGTGACAATGAAGTGGATAGGCTTAGAATGCAACGAGTTCGTGCACATCAAACACAACAACAGCGAGCACGACATAATGAAATTGAGCGAATCCGCAAACGCAGTGCTCCTGTGATTCTTGAACGAGCTGCATTCGACTATGATCCGGCAATTGATTATTGTGCCGACAAATCGGTAACAATTGGATAAATAAAAATAATTTGTAAATATTGTAAGGCGTTAAAATACACTGGTGAATCTACTGGATTATGTTGTGCTGGAGAAAGCTTTAAATTGATTAACAAACTGTATCATAACAGTGTGTGTCTGTTAATAAAAATTTAAACCTTATAAATAGCCAGTATTTCAAGAAAACTCTGTTTTTTTAAGTAAACAACATGATGTGTCAAAAATAATAATAAAACTTCTTGCTTGTTTAAAAAAATGCTTTTTTATTCAATACGTTTTGTTTGTTTCGAAATTAATTTATACAAAAGTTTAGGTCTTTTATTTATCGATTGAGGCAGTACGAAGTCTGCCGGGTCAGCTAGTATAACTTTAGAAATGAATGAAGAAATTCACCTGAAGACTAGTTTATTGATATTAATTTAGACGCTGCTAATAAGGTGTAACGATGTTACTTGTTAATGTTTTCATTTCCAGCAACCATGCAGTATAAATTTCATTTTATTTAATAATTAAATCGCCTCTCTTTCGAAATTTACCTATGAATATTTATTTTTATATAAATGTACTGCTTTTGAGACATCCGGTATATCCTTTTGTCAAGTTCACTTAAACCAGTCTGCTAATGTGCGCGCATTTTCAAAATTTTAAGGAGGAGACTTCGTAAATGGGGTAGGAGAATTTAATAAAAGGACGTAGCATACAGGCAAACGGGGCTTTTTCTTTCTGTTCCTGCTTAAAAATTTAATTGTGTTTACACCGAATACTGTGACTGGTTTTTTTTTTGTGAACCCGGTAAGTGGATATACATTTTTCTTTTCTCTGTAAATAGCTATTATCATCCAACGCTTAGCCGCTTTTATTTTTACGTTTGAATTCATAGTATTTGTGTACAATTCCGAAGTTAGAACATATAGAGTCACTTTCATCTGAATATTTAATCCCGCTCAACAAGCCGTTGTACTGTTAAAATTTAGTTTCTTTTGCATTTGCTTAGAAAAATCTCGTCTAGATTCGCTGCTGAGCAGGGATCAATTCGAGAGGCCTCTAAGGCAGTTTAATTTACGAGATACGAAATAATCTCAAAAGTATTCGCTGCTGAGCAGGGATACCCGAGAGAGGCTTTCGCATTCTGCTAGTCGTTGTCATTATCTGAGAATTTGATTTCGTACAATAGGCGGTTGTTTGTTAGTAAAATCATAGATATAACATATAGAGTCTGTTTCATCTGAATATTTAACCCCGCTCAACAAGCCGTTGTACTGTTAAAATTTAGTTTCTTTTGCATTTGCTTAGAAAAATCTCGTCTAGATTCGCTGCTGAGCAGGGATCAATTCGAGAGGCCTCTAAGGCAGTTTAATTTACGAGATACGAAATAATCTCAAAAGTATTCGCTGCTGAGCAGGGATACCCGAGAGAGGCTTTCGCATTCTGCTAGTCGTTGTCATTATCTGAGAATTTGATTTCGTACAATAGGCGGTTGTTTGTTAGTAAAATCATAGATATAACATATAGAGTCTGTTTCATCTGAATATTTAACCCCGCTCAACAAGCCGTTGTACTGTTAAAATTTAGTTTCTTTTGCATTTGCTTAGAAAAATCTCGTCTTGATTCGCTGCTGAGCAGGGATCAATTCGAGAGGCCTCTAAGGCAGTTTAATTTACGAGATACGAAATAATCTCAAAAGTATTCGCTGCTGAGCAGGGATACCCGAGAGAGGCTTTCGCATTCTGCCAGTAGTTGTCATTATCTGAGAATTTGATTTCGTACAATAGGCGGTTGTTTGTTAGTAAAATCATAGATATAACCTATAGAGTCTGTTTCATCTGAATATTTAATCCCGCTCAACAAGCCGTTGTACTTGTAAAATTTAGTTTCTTTTGCATTTGCTTAGAAAAATCTCGTCTGGATTCGCTGCTGAGCAGGGATCAATTCGAGAGGCCTCTAAGGCAGTTTTGATTTAAGAGATACGAAATAATCTCGAGAGTGTTCGCTGCTGAGCAGGGATACGAAGGAGAGGCTTTCGGATTCTACTGTCAATCTATTTTATCTGAAAAGTTTAGTACGTACAATAGGCTGTTGTTTTGCCAGTAAAACTTTAGTTAGAACATTTAAAGTCTAGTTTATCTGAGTATTTAATCCCGCTGAATAGGCCGTCGTACTGTTAAGAAAATTTAGTTCGTTTGCACCTGAGTAGAAAAATCTCGTCTGGATTCGCTGCTGAGCAGGGATCAATTCGAGAGGCCTCTAAGGCAGATTTAATTTAAGGGATACGAAATAATCTCAGAAGTATTCGCTGCTGAGCAGGGGTACCCAAGAGAGGTTTTCGCATTCTGCTAGTAGTTCTCATTATCTGAGAATTTGATCTTGTACGATAGGCCATTGTGTTGATCAGTAAAACCTAGTTTAGTTGAATCTAGTGAAATCGCTAAGAAATTCCGGTGGCTATTGAGATTAACCTAGCCGCCGAGACTAGTTAATTGATTATTTTCTTCCGCTTTATTTAAAAAGGTACACAAATACTAGGAACCGATATAGTACGCTCTGTTAGTGCAACCATAACGCTTTCTCTGTGCATTTTGACTTATTATTACTAGGAACTTTGTACTGTTTTCACCTGCTACGTACTAGTAGAATTCTGCACGTTATTTTCCGCCTCCGTTGTAAAATAGCTAGAATATTTATTGCTTGGTGTGAGTCCGCTTTTGGTTTGATTAGTAACGTAGATATTTAGTAGTAGATTTTGATATCTTTGCAATTTCTCATTTATGTAAAATTCAATTTTATTTGTGGAATTAAAATTGACAATTTCTCCAATAACGAGTAGTTTATTTTGATATTTTTGCAATGTCTCATTTATGTAAAATTAATTTTATTTGTGGAATTAAAATTAATAATTTCTCCAGTAGCGAGTAGATTATTTTGATATTTTTTTTTTTGCAATTTCTCATTTATGTAAAACTCAATTTTATTTGTGGAATTAAAAGTAATAATTTCTCCAGTAGCGAGTAGTTTCATTTGTTTGATAGTGGTAAGCAATTAAAGCCTGTTTGCACACTACATATCCGGAAAGGTCCATAACAACAGACCCCTGGAATTACTGAACCTCCATCTGTGGCTACCTTGGTAACTCTCGACGCCGTATTTTTCGAGAGTTCGGTGGAGTAAACCACCCCAAAAATCTGGCGCCCGAGGAAAACTAGGAAGTACCGAAGCCGTGGGTGTCATAGTGATTCTTTTTGTGGAAAGAAAGCACGTCACAAAGGCTCAAGATTCGCAAAATTTGGAAAATATTGAACGCTAATTTAGGCAGCTGCTAATTAATGAACATTTTAATAGATTAGTATAAAAATATGTAGATACTGGGGTATGTAGGCATTCAATAAAATTATAATTACATGTAAAATATGAAACAATTTGTTGGAATAAATATTTACTTGCTTATCAGAGATATAAATTAATATATTTAATAAGAACTCAAATCCATTTCCGCTTTCTTACTTTCTAACTCGAGTAATCTCATCGTTTTTTGTGTTCTTCTTCATCACGCTTTGCTTTTTTTGGCTTCTTCTAATTAGTGTTCTATACATTTTCTTTCTTTTATAGTTTTTTAGGAATATAGTTGCTCCACTAAAATTATGCAAAAATTATAATCACAATAAAAATATACTCTAAATAATTTTTACTAACGTTTTCATTTTGCGAAGTATATGCTGCGATTGATGACTTTTCTTTGGAAAGAAAAATAGGAAAGTAGGTATAAAACTCAGTCAAAAAATAATACACGTAATAATCTTACCTCCAATGCATCACTGTCGTATAGCGACGGAAGACTCACAACCGTTTTGGCATTAATTAATTCTAATACTAGTTCCAATATCCCATCCTTTGCATCAGTAGGTATAGAAGGTCCGCCACCAGTACACTTGTAATTAATTTTTTCTACGCCAACCTCGATAAATGTTCATTTTGTTACCGTAACTTCAATCATAAACAAGCACCTTTTGTACAGAATTTAATTTTTGCATCGGTTGCTAGGCAAGTTGCTAAGCAACAACTGCAAAATGGAATATTTCGTGTTAGGTCTGAGTGCACTCTAAAATCACTACGACTACGGCTTGTCAAATTGTGACGTTCAGCGACAAGTTGATGAAATGTCAGCAGATCATTTCTGTCAAAGTTTTAGTAGGTAACGAGTAATTTCATAGTTGTTTTCTATAAAAACTATTAATTAGAATGGAAACTCATTCCTATGCTGGTAGTCGACGAGTAAACATCGCTTATCGGTAATTATACCTCATTCAATTCAAATCCAAATACGAGTTCTTTTCTGTGTATTGTTAAAAGTAGTAATTAATTAACAATCATCATGTGATTTTTTCAATACTTGTGATCGATGCTATGAACAATTGTACATAATTATTTCCAAAAGTTTTGACAAGTGAAGACATTTTATTTTCATCAGTGGCGTAACATCAAGTCAGGTAACT
The DNA here is from genome assembly GCA_963921935.1 of Galeruca laticollis. Classification (NCBI taxonomy): domain Eukaryota; kingdom Metazoa; phylum Arthropoda; class Insecta; order Coleoptera; family Chrysomelidae; genus Galeruca; species Galeruca laticollis. The sequence continues at coordinate 1,607,553 of OY998176.1, read as the reverse complement.
GTTATTTGCTACAAAATATTTTCAGGGATCCATTAGGGACCCTTGTCGTTCTTTTTCATTTATATTGGCTTTGGTATCCAGGGCCACTTACGAAATGAATAATTATCAATCCCAATCAACTTCAAACTCTCCTCCCCATAATTTACCTAATGCTACAAAGTCGTATATTGCTGCTGCACAAACAAAACCTCCCCCACCAACCTTCCCTAAAAGAGAACAAGCAATCATCATGCACGCCATAACCAATACCACTCTCTTTGAGTATATAAAAGTCGTAGGAGAAATTGTAACCCCCAAAAACGTAACATTTGCCTCTAGAATCTCAAACAACCTCATATGCATCTATTTAACTCTACTGCTGTTGTCGATAGACTTCTTAATGAACATGATAGTATATATATATATATTATATATGTGTGTGTTTGTGTATATAATAATGTTATAATTATTATAGTAATAATTAGAATTCTTATTGGGTTCGCCAAATTACACATATATTTTAATAATGATTCCTTTTATTTAGTATGCTATTTATAAACATGTAGTTTATTTAATTCTTATGTTTTCTTACCTCGGCTGCTCTTATTCGTTTACGACTCTTAAAATCAGTAGGGTTCTGGGCATATTATTATAATAAAATCAACCTTACTTATTAATGTCATATATTTATGTGACTGATAAAAATTTTTTTTGAAAACTTTTAAAAACATAAAAAAAATGATTCATATATAAACTATTCGTTACGTCTTATTACACAGTTAGACTGATGAAACTACTTATTAATAAAATAAATGATTAACCTTTTGTTCTACCAATTCTTACGTTATACATAAATAATGAGTTATTTTATATATATCTATATTTCCACTTTGAATATGACTTTCTTTATATTACAAAAAAATTATACCTTTCTTTTTTAAAACGACTTTCTCTGGCTCATTTGCATAACTTGGTCGAAATCTTGTGAGCGTTGAAATTCTTAGAAATTTACAAGCACCTGCATTTCTAAATTTGCTTCTACTTTAAACAAAAAAACCTTTTAAAATGTTTCTTTCTAACTAGGATGATTATGAAATGATTTTAAATGCTAATTTTTAGTTTTATTCGGGACGTGAAATTGGAAACACATTTGATATTTTTATCGACTCAAAATTTACGTTTTAAATATTATTTTACCGTATGGTAATAATTGTGTATTGATATAAACTGGAATTAGTTGTGGTCTGTTACTAGTGGAAATTTTTATATATATTTTTGGTGAAGTTCGACATGAAAGAAATTATACATTTATCTACACTTTACAATGGTAAGTTTATATATTACTTTTCTCCGGTATATTATATTCATGTAAAGATAAAAGAACTTTACTACCAGGTATATGAGCTCTTAAATTTTCTTATATCATTGGAAATTATTATTTTAAAATTATTATTCATACGTTCTTATTTGAAAGTTATTATTTATTTGGTACCAAATATATTTAATTAACACACAACCGACCTTTTGTTCCTTTTTCTTGAAATGATGCCACACCGGGGACGCTTCCAATAGATTTTCCCGCCTTCGATGGATGAATATCTTGCTCGTAATTATCTGGGTGATAATTGTTTCCTCTGCTATTCGTAGTCTCACAAAACTTTGTTACACTGAATTTATTTATAACTGATTACATTTATATGGATTTATATACCTTTGCCTTGATTAATTATAAAATTTGTTACATTGAAAAAATTGGATAACTTTATATTCGTGTTACTTATATGATCACTGACGCTCAACTCCCAATTTCCCGCATTTTACATCGAACAAAACCCTTTTTATGGTTTGTCACCGGAAGTGGATTTTGTTCTCGAAAGTTCGATTGAAAAATTCACCTGTCACTTTGTTTATTCTTGTTTTTTATTGTTTTCTAACCTTAACTTATTGCAAACTATTGTTTTTTATTCATAATACACTTATTGTCATTGACTTATTCACTCACACCTTATTATTATTGTCTTTTTCCATATTACTGTTTATTCGCGACGTTTTGATTGGTCAATGCAATTTCATTAATTTTACGTTTTCTACAACCTACATATTTACCTATTATACATGTATACAATTTATTTCTCATTATGTTTGATGTTATTACATCTATACACATAAACTATGTCGGTAATCATTTATTTCATTATTGTATTTTATATTCAAAATTATTTATGTTGGTATAATTTGTCTCAACTGTTTCATTTGGTATAAATTTGACCTTGCCTATATTACAGATTCCTACTTATTATAATATTTCCTATATCTACTTTTATGATTAATTATTAACTAAATATCTTATTCTATATATTTTATTACTTCTAAATGTCTTTTTATTGTTTAATCATTATAGTTTTTTGTTGATTTTGTTAGGAGATTCTATTTATTTTTAAAATATAAACAGATGCTCTGGGTGTCTAAGATTCCATGCAGCGTTATATTATTTCTTGATCTGCGTTTTTTTGTGAGGTTCTGTCTAAGGTTGTTTTTATTAAGTTGAAGAATTAATTTTACAACTGTTTTTCTGATGGTTGTTCATGATTTCTTTTTATATTTATTTACTTTCTGTTTGATTATACCCATTGATCGTACTTGGTTATATTGTTATACAAGGTATTTTATTATTTTGATACATTATCTTTAAAAATTATTTTTATTGACAAATTTTAATTTTATATCCTTTATCAGGATTCTATATAGGTTATGTATATGTTCTATTTACAACAATATATATATATATATATATATATATATATATATATATTGATTCTATTCGAAGGCTTATCACACCTGCCAAACGAATTCTGATTTCCAACGTTTCTCCCACTATCCCTCACTCTCTTATAGAAAAAGCTCTAAAAGACATCGGCCTACAGCTAGCCTCTCCCGTTTCATTCGTGGAATGTGGCGTACCGGATGATAAATATTCTCATATCATGAGTTTTCGCAGAATAATGTATATCAACTTCACTCTCCAAACATCCCTTTTAATTACTTTCGAAAATACTCCTTATAGAATCTTTGTGTCCACGGATAAACTGGAATGTTTCTTATGTAAACTCCCTGGACACACCGCCGATTCTTGCACCAATCCACCTGAAATTGAAATTCAAAATCCTCCACCCCCATATCCAATAGTGCAAACAACTACTACACACTCTGACAATCTTCCTGTATCTAACACTCAGAGTATACCTGTCGAAGATGATCAACCCAATCTGATACTTATCGTGCAAGTAAATTTATCTGTAATTAAAGGACAAAAGAGAGGTCTATCTACGGATAGCAACCTCGAAACTCCCTCTCAGCTCTCACCGATAGATACTCCGACCGACAACCAGATGTTCCCCCCTTTATACACAATACCCCAAAACTCAATCAAACAGCATAAGAAAAAACCTAAAACGACCGGAAAAGAGGATTTTAAACTCACACCCACTACTTACTCTACTATACATGAGCTATGCAAAAACAATTCTACTCACCTAACACTGACTGAAACACAACTCACCGCCTTCCTAGAAAATTCATTTAGCTTGTCAGACCCATTGAACGAAGCTCTCTCTTTCACAGTAAATATTCAAAGTCTACTAAATGACTTAACTCTTACGTACAACATAATCAAAGAACGGTCTCTTAAAAATCGGTTGACTAGATTACAGAAGAAAATAAAGCATCAACTAAACCCTGAAGATTCGTCTGACGATAAGAGCTACACATCGGAAACCCAAACTGACGAAGAATCAAATAATCCCACCTCTTAATTAGCACAGAACTCGTTAGAACCATTAGTCCATATTAACAATATCATTATATACAATAATAATCTTCAAGCTATTCCAATGGAATTGTGATGGATTTTTTCCCCGCCTGGAAAGAATCCAACAGCTCATATCTAATGAAAACACTCAAATCTTGTGTCTCCAAGAAACAAATGCCACAATCTCGAAACTTCCCCACCTAAAAAACTTTTAAGGCTACCATTACATACGCAATAATTGCAATAGAGCCAGTGGCGGTACTTCGATTTTTGTTTCTAATGACATATTTTCATCCCTTCTTCCCTTCTGAGAGCATTAGATTTAGCTCGTAATCATGGTGTTATCATGCTTTCATTTCCTGCACATTGCACACATAAGATGCAACCCCTTAATGTTGGGTTCTTTAAACCATTAAATACTTTCTTCGCTTCCGCAATAACTTCAAAATTATACGATACACCAGGTAAGTGTTGATAGTATTAGCGGTCTAATAGGCAAATCGTTTCCCAGAGTAGCTACTATGGAGACAGCTATGAACAGTTTTCGGAAAACAGGATTATGGCCTCCTGACCGTTTTGTCTACAGCAATGTAGATTTTGCAGCTGCGACAGTATCCGAACGACCAATTGATTCAGATGAAAATAACATTTCTGTAATTGATTCTGCTACTTCCCCTTCATCAGAAAACATAAAATTGCTTACAAATAAAGCATAGCCATCCACATCACGATCAGTTCTGATGGAAAATACTGCCTTAAATATTTCTACAGGTATCTTATTCAAATCACAACCTATCCAGCAAGAATATTCTTCAATAACAACATCTGTACCATTCACATCAGATCCTGTACATCAAGCAAACACTTCTGCATGTGCTCCAACTACATCACAACCTGTCGTGAAAGCTACTCCCATCAAAAGTTTTGAATATTCTCCTTCCACATCCCATCCTGTGCATCAAGAAGATACTTTCTCAAATATTTCTGTATTGGCGCCATCCACATCACAATCTATTCTGGAAACTACTCCTTTAAAAATTTGTGAATCTTCCTCATCAACAACGAATTTAGGCGACTTCGAAACCGAACAGTCTACACAGAACCAGTATTATATCCCAGTGGAAATAATTCATCCTCTAACGTCATCAAGTGGGATATCAATGGGACCACGAAAGAAAAAACGGATCAATGTCTCAGGAGTGGTGCTAACTGCAACACCTTATAAAGAACAGTTGAAAATCAAAGAAACACACATAAACGTAAGTTTGTAGCGACAAAAGAGAAAAGCAACAAAGAAAATAAGAAGAAAGAGAACGAGGGCAAAAAGCCGAAAATCAACGAGGAAAAATGTCATCCAAACACAAATGAGAAACGCCGCACTGGTCATCAAATTTGTTGCCTTGTTTGCGATGAAAACTATGATGCAGATTGGATTCAGTGCAAAACATGTGAGGGTTGGGCACATGAAGATTGTGCTACCATAACTGATGTCAATTATTATTACTGCAATAACTGTCTAAGTTAATGGCAGAATAATAAAAATATCTGTCTTTATTTGTTTCATTGTCTTTTATAGTGTTGACATACTTTGAGACTAAAATATATTAAAACCTAATTACACGACAAATAAAACCGAATTACAAGCCAACAGTCCAAATTACACGAACGGTTCAACTTGCAATAATTTTTTTTTCATTCGAATTGTTCCTAGTTCCGTCATTATGAAATGGAATGTCAATTGTAAGTGACGGGTAAAAACAAGAATTTTTTTTTAAGATTCTGTTATCAAACTTATCTTAATTTCTGCTTAGGTGGTCCAAATTACACGGATTTCCCCTACTCAACTCAATCCACAAAATAACCAAAAAGTAAACAAATTATTTCAAAAATTCGTCAAATTAAGGACAAACAGCCAAACAGTATATTAAAGCCTAAATAGGTATTTTATTATGAGGACACGTTTGAACTATTATGAAACTAACCCTAGTTTTAAAAGAACTTTTAAGCTAAAGGATCCTTTAGTTAAATCCCTATTTAAGCAACGATTATGAAACTTGCACTTAGTATGTTTACTGCCTTTATCTATCACAAATAGAGCCATTTTCTTGAAGCTGCGTTTTTACTTAACATTTTCCAATAGTAAAAAAAACTGCAAACATCATCGTCTTTTGAGAAAAACATTCCACTACTTATTGTTTACCAAAAGTCACTGTAATGACAGATGGCACTTCGTTTCATATGTTTAAAGATAATTGTCACGACAGAATTGAAAACAAAAGCGGCAGCTGTGACATTGTGTCAATCGTTTGTTGAAGAGCGCAACTCTGTACAATCATCCGGAGCATTGGAGCGCTGTTCAGTTCGCGACTCAGTTTCAGATTTGTGCGCGTCCAAACTGGATGTAGGAGCGGTATTTTAGAGTGTACCATGCGACAAGAACGTGTGTGAAAGAAAATAAAAAACAATTTGGTGTAAGTTTCTATTAGTTCTTGCAAACATACGCCAGATTTGTTGTGGAATTGTAACTTTTACCGATTTACTTATTTGGGATGTGTTTTTAATAGTTTGAAACCTTTTAAATACGATAAACATATACAGGGTTATTCATTATAAATCCCTATAATGTTCTACAGTAAGAAATAAAAAGTATACATATACAGGGTGAATTTCGACCAACGGGATTGAGGTTTAAAGCGAAACGGTGAAATTTTAAAGTTTTGACACTTTAGTAGTTTGTACATTCATATTGGCTACATTTTAAAATATACAGGATGTTAGTTATAGTTTTTCTTATGGGACACTATATATTTTATTGTATAATCTGATTGCCCCTAAAAAATAAAATACTCCTTCATAATGGTTCCCTATACAAAAATACAGAGGATTCCGAGTTATGAAGACTTTTATAAAATGTGAACATTTCGAAAATAATTAATAACTCATTGATATAACAAATTCTAGCAAATTTTCTCTTACATCCAAATAGTTGGACGTTCATTGAATGTATTCCACGATTGAGTACTAAACATCTCTTTACAGGGTGCGCAGAATTTTCATTTTCATTATTAGATCATTCAATGTATAATATCAGGATTATTTTAAACGGAACACCCTGTATTTTAATAATTCACCATGTTCAAAAAAATATTCTCCTTCCAATGGTATAAGGGTATCCTATACTTAGGTATTATACTTTTCGTGCAATTTACAATTTTTTTAAATTGTATGGTAAATCGATTTTAAAACATCTGCAATTCTCTCTAAATTTTGAACTAATGATCTTGGAATAGTTGTTGTTAATAAAACAGTGAAGTTGCTAATAAATATGCACACTTATAGTTGCTGAGGTACACGTTCTTTTTTTACCGATAAGTATTTGGTTCATAATTAAACAAAAACACATTTTTAATAAAGCTAATACATAAATAATAAAAAACGAACAACAAATTCTTCTTCCTGCTTCGTTAATAGGCTCGCGCCTGTGCGTCCTCACTATATATCCAGGTTATCACTCCATCTCTTCCTTGGCCTTCCAATACTCCTTCGGCCGTTTGGGGATCTGTCTCGTGCAATCTTTACCAGTTTTCCTTCTCCCATTCTATTTATAAACCATTCTTTTTTCCGTTCCAGTATCCATTCATTAATGTTCTCTATACTACAGTTTTGCCTGGTGGCTTTGTTTATTTGTTGGGCAGCTTCCGCTTCTGTATCTCCATTCCATTACTGTGCATTCGTATTTCCATGTGTTTGATGCTTTTTTCTTGCTGAATTATCTTTCTGTCCACTTCCAGCTTGCACCTTATTGAATCTTTAGATATCACCATACTCTTTGTTTTATTAGGTGATATTATCATGCTAAACTTTCTTGCTATAATTTAAATTGATGTAGAAGTATCTGAAGATCATCTTCACTCTCCGCAATAAGTACGGCATCATCTGCATAGCATACTATAGATAGTTTCTTCGCCCACTCTGTACCCTTTATTCAGTTTTTCGATTTTATGGACAAATTCATCCATGATGAGGTTGAAGAGCAGCGGGCTCAATAAGTCTCCTTGACGTATTCCTCTTTCCACTGGAATCGGCTGTATTAGTTTGTTATAAATTCTGGCCAGTATTAGTAGGAGATACGAATATAGGTCGACCTTCACCCATCGGACAACCACATGAGTATGATTTTATATTAATTATTATTTGTATTAAAAGGTATTACAAGTAGGTTGCCTAAAAAAATTCGGTCAAGGATATTTTAAATTAATAATTTAGTTATTACCTATTTTTTATAATTTACACTTACATGTTAACTGATAAAATACGAGGGCAATGGAAAGTACACAGATTGAAGAACATGCAAACGTAGGGCTGCTTACTATTATATGGTCAGAAATGTTAGGTTGCCAGGTAACTCAACTTAGTAGTTTACAACCATCTGACAACCAATGAATATATACATAATAATGAAGATAATTTTATTGTGAACACAATGGAATAAGGTTGCCTACACAAAACCAGTCACAAAACACGGTTGCCGGGCTTTGAAGTTGCATAAATTCGTAAATACCGAGGCGTCCGACAAAGACGTTAAGTGTGTACTGTTCTGTGTGGTAGAGTGAAACAGAATTATACGAGCTGCATAGTAGTAAAAGTACGCGTTGTGCGCATTCGTTTTTATATTTTGATCAATTTTAATTATTTTAAAATAATATCGTTTTGTTATATTGAAACAATTAAAATTATATTTCAATATTTCAATAATTAATGTTAATGAATTTTATTAAAATAATTTCGGCATTCTTTTAATTCATTTTAAAAATAAGAAAATCTTGTTTATTGATCACCCGTTCATTAACATGGACAGTAAACAAAAATGTCATAATTTTTAAATAGAAATTTTGTTACAAAAAAAAGTTACAATAAAAAAATAAACAGTTAGAAGTATATTTATATAAAACATTAATATTCTACATCAGATTCATGTAAAGAATTTTCTGATTCTGATAATTCTTCTTCATTTTCTTCTTCATAATTCATTCGTACTATATCTTCTACACTTAATGGTGTTTGATCTCCAATAAATCCAACAGGCTGTAAGTAATCCTCGAGAATCCAACCACAATTTTCAGGACTAAGTTTTATGCAATTAGATTCTGTTGCATTTGCTGCATATGTTTTCATAAAAATACGATACCTGGCTTCATTTACACTAGTGCAGTGTTTAATTCCATACATAGCAGAAGTAAACTCTTGTACTATGTCCATTTTTTCATTTATAAAAATGTCGGCTTCATCTTTTAAGGACATAAAAGTGCTTTGGTAGCTTTTATTTTGCTAAAATAATCTAAATGGCTTTATATTTCCTTTGTTATAAAAAGCTGATGTGTAATCACACCCAGGATATGCATGAAAAGCTGGTAGACTTTGGCATAATTTGGGACCCAGCTTCAATGCCAAATCAGTTCAGTTTATACAGTCCAGGTGCTTATCTTCTGTTTTTTTTTGTTGCTGACTTTTCTAGAAAAATTAATGAATAGCATAGATCTTGTACGGAAATAAATATTTTTTTATTCTTGATTATTTCCACTAAGTGATTGTTTTCCCAATAATTTGCCAAAAATTGTACCAAAGCGTCCTTGAATCTGTAATTTTTTAGACTTTGCAAAAATCTTCAGGTCTTTTTTATTGCGGTTCTGAAATATTATAAGGTATGTCGAATTCTTATCGACATTTACGTCCAGCATCTTTTGTTGATGGTGAAAAATAACGATCATATATGAGATGTATTTATTTTGCATTCGTTGAGCACAATTTTATAATATTAGATTCGGCAATTTTTTCAAAAGTCTGTGGAATGGATGATCCTATTTGGTGTAAAAAATAAAAACTATCTATTATCTCTACGTCGATGTTAGTTGGCTCTACCATTTCAGTTTGCGATTTTAAAGTTTTTTCTAAATTCGCTATTGGAGTTTTAAACATTTCACCAGAAGTTGAAAATAAAGCAGGTGGCATTGGTGCATTAGGAAATGTCAGACAATAATCTATTTTAATTTTTTTATTCATACTAACAGCAAGAAGTCGTCCGAAAATGTCACGTTCCATTTTTAATAAAACTTTTTTGCTTTTGTCTTTACTCATGATTGATTTTGATACACACTGAGAGCTAAAATTCATTATAAATGTTTTTCAGAACTGTAACTTTTTTATAACACTGTGAATGATATCCAAACACATTAACAGACGTAACTGTAAGTTTAATGTTATTGTACTTAAAGTTTTTCATTTTTCGAAAAGCTAATTTTAATTGGCAATTTTTAAAAGTCTCATCATTAAAATTAATTACAGAATCACTTGAAGAACATAGAAAACATTTCTTCTCCATTGTTACTAATTTTCATTCAACAAATATACCACAAAATAACAAAGCACGTTTGTCTACTTGAGAATGAATATTATACTGATGCGTGTTTCCAAGATGGCTCCGCATAATGCATATCTATCGCACAGACCAACAGTATATGCTCTCTGTTGCGACGCACGAGGAGCTCGTATAGTTCTGTTTCACTCTACCACACAGAACAGTACACACTTAACGTCTTTATCGGACGCCTCGGTATTTACGATTTTACGCAACTTCAAAGCCCGGCAACCGTGTTTTGTAACTGGTTTTGTGTAGGCAATGTTCACAATAAAATTATCTTTATTATTATGTATATATTTATTGGTTGTCAGATGGTTGTAAACTACTAAGTTGAGTTACCTGTTCATACCTGGCAACCTAACATTTCTGACCATATAATAGTAAGCAACCTTACGTTTGCATGTTCTTCAATCTGTGTACTTTCCATTGCCATCGTATTTTATGAGTTAACAAGTAAGTGTAAATTATAAAAAATAGGTAATAACTAAATTATTAATTTAAAATATCCTTGACCGAATTTTTTTAGGCAACCTACTTGCAATACCTTTCAATACAAATAATAATTGATATAACAGCATACTCATGTGGTTGTCCGATGGGTGAAGGTCGATCTATATACGTATCTTAGACTATATGTTATTTTTGCTGTATCTGTTTTCGATAATCTTGATAACATGTTTCGTTTATATAACAGGGATCTACCCGATCGAATGCCTTCTGTAGGTCTACAGTTGGCCGGGACGTTGTATTTCAGTGAATTTTCCATGACTTACCTGACGACAAAAACTATATCGTTACAGGATCGTCCGGATCTGAAGCCTTGTTGTTCATCTGCTAGATCTATTTCGTTGTGTTACCTTCCTCCTAGATTTTATTTGCTTCTATTTTGGAAGTTAATTTATTTTTTCTGATATAGATATCTGATTGATGGTTGCCACATACTTTCGATGTTTCTTCTCGACTGTTTGCGATCTTCTTGTTTTCCGTCGTAATTCCAGTCTTATTTTGCAGATAAGCAGACTATGTTCACTTCCCACGTTCGCAGAATTCAAGGTTGTCACATCTAATATTTGAGAAGGATGTATGTTCTTATTTGTTGTTATGTAATCTATGGTTGATTTCTGACCCCTCGTATTGTGAAATGTATATTTATGTTGTGTCTTGTGTGGGAAGTAGGTGTTATTGATGCGTAGTCCATTATATGTGCACAAATTGATCATTGACTCCCTATTATCATTTAGCACGTCTTCATTATATCTCTGGTTAATGCCTGATATGATGTTCTTCCCGATTCGAGCATGAAAATCTTAATAGGTAAGATGAAGAAGAAGAAGAAGATTCAGTGAAAAAATATGGCAGGACGAAAGTATTCAAACTAGTCGTCAACCTTTCATAGAAGGTTTATATACTGGACTGAAAACTCCTATCGGTAAAGGTCGCCGACTAATAATAACGCATATTGGATGCAATCAGGGTTCGTTAAAGGTGGTTTACTGGAGTTTCAGTCAACATCAACCAAAGACTATCATGAAGAAATGACTGCAGATGTATTTTACACAAATGGTCGAGTTAATTCCAAATAATGCTGTAATCTTTATGGAGTATGCCACTTATCATTCGCGATTAACAGAAAATCTTCCATCTACCTCTTGGAGAAAAACTGATATCAGAAACTGGATAACCGTAAAAGATATACCATTTGAAGATGATATGTTGAAAAATTAACTTTTAAAGGTTGCTTCATATCACAAGCTACAATTTAAAAAGTTTGTTATTGATGAAATAGCCAAGAATCGTGCTTCGTTTGCTGCCATACCATTGTGAATTGAATGCGATAGAGTTAATATGGGCCCAAATGAAAGGTTATGTTGCTAGACATAATAAAACATTTGAAATGAAAGATGTTCGAGAACTCATGAAGTACTCATTGACAAGAATAACTGAAGAGAACTGGAGATATGCTGTGAATCATGTAATTAAAGAGGAAGAGAAAATGTGGGTTTTAGATAACCTCATAGAACAAACTATAGAACCGATAGTGATCTCTCTCGACGAGTCTTCGGATGAAACTTGTATGGCCAGCGAAGAGGATGATACTATAGATTGAATTTTATATTTCCTATAAATGGTATGTTTACTTTACTTAATATACATTAATTCATTGTCAATAAATTTGAATTATGAGAATTAAACTATATTTTCTTCAATTAATTTAATTTGATAAAAATGAAAATGTTAATAGGCCTAAACGAATGAATTTTATTTCAACAGTAATCTTGACCGAATCTAATTAAATAAGCAAAATGAACTAATATCGTAATCTCCGCCACTGCCGCACTGTTTATCCTTTTGCTGGCATTGTTTAGTTTTATTACCATATTGTATTTTGAACTGAAACAGGGAAGTACAGATAACCAATACAGACACCTACTTGTTTTGCATTAGAATTTTAATATTTACTTGTAAAATTCTTAGGATTACTCTGTAAGAGATAATTTTCTATTTGAATATTTAATGAGGCTGTCAGACATTAAGAAATAGACTGTAGAAAAACCTTCTCTAGACTCAGCAGCAAATTCTGCATAATATGTAATATGCATTATTATTGCTACTAGTCTTCAATTCACAGTATCATGAATATTATGTAAAATGATATCTTCTGCTTCTAGGATGAGTATGGCCAAATAGGTACCTCAAGTCAATTTATAATCATCGTATACAGGTCCAACAATTTTGTTTCTAAAATTTCCACACCAAACAGCATCGGTTTTTCTTCAATTTTTGAATTTGTGTCACTAATCTTCTTCTGTTGTTCTCATTTTCTAACAATCTTTTATTTTCCCCCTTAAAAACTCCTGCCGTAGTTCTTAACATTTTTGTAAGATAATTGGGATCTTCATTGGTGACAAAAGTCAAGCCTCTTGTTTTTATGAGCCTCTGTTAAAATTTATATTGATATTATTTGATCAGATTTTTTAAAATACGGTGGAATAACTTTTATCTAATACTACATTCAGAATTTTCTGAATAGTAATATATTGTTTCAAAAAAGTTTATTCAAGAATATAATAGATGAGTTTACCTTTGAAATGAAGCAATATATCTAGCAGTTCTTTCTCGTTTACTTAAACTACAGATTCATTTTTGCTAAAACTAAAGGTAAATATTTTTAAAAGAATTTCCTGAGGGCTAAACGATTTATATGCTCTCTGTGTTACACGCTTATTTTTATTATTTCTATAAAACATGTAAATATTTGGATTTTTTCTTCTATACTGTTAAACATTTTAATTAATTCGTCAATAAAATGTCAATTATTAAACATATTAGTTGTCATTTTCATAGCTCTATAGTATAATGTTAACTTTTTCATAACTACAGTAACTAATAAAATTAAGATTTCCAAAATTTAATTACTTAAAATGAGAAGGAAAAAAGACAATCTCAAAAATTCTAAAATATACAGGGTATCTTATTAAAAAAACTATTATTCACTCGTATTCCCTAAAATTCACAAACTTTTGGCAAACTTTTAATAACATATTAACAAAATTGAGTCATAGCTGATGTTAATCGAGACTGAAATAACTTGTTTGGATTTATTAGTGGAAATATATCTTATTTAGAACTGTATACCTATTTTATATATGACAAATAATGTTTATCATCGGTACTATTTATCTTTAACGCAATTGTGAAATATGTCTTCAATAAATTGGGATCTACACTTACGATCTTTTTTCTTTAGAGCCCTAAGCATTTCCTACTTTTTTAAGTTTTCTGCTTGAGAGTCGTTATCCCAAAAATTAACTTTATTTTTATAGTTATCTTTAACAAAATCCAACTCGTCTAGTACAATTTCCATTCTAAATGTCCAATTATCATAATTGAATCCATCAAACAAGGGTAATTTATATTATTCATCTTCCATAATGATAATGCGTTCCGTTAATTTTTCAAATATAAAAACAAATTTTTAGATTTCACAGATTTATACACAAAATTCGTGATCTGGGCCCATAACCCAATGTTATTGTAAATTGTGAAATAACTTGTTTAGTAAAAATATATCTTATTTAGAACTATATACCTATTTTCACATGACAACTCATGTTTATCAACCACCACCATTCAATTGTTTTAGTAACAACATGGTCAATTGTAATTTCAACAAAACTTTTATTAAAATCTTGTTTATTTGTGGGCAATAATAACGATGCTAAGGGGTAGTTACAATAATATACTGACCGGTAAAGTTATCGCATCACTTTAAACACGGCGATTTCCAATAGATTAACCACTGACTGCATAGCATAGAAGGATTATCTACCAAATTCGGGAGTAGGCGATGGATTATTTAAACGCAATTGTGTCAAAACTGTTTTTTAATTGTTTCAACAACAATTGACTCGTACTTTTTAAGAAATGTATGTAAGTTGGTGCTTTATTATTGAGCTGATTTGATTAATTAATGATTTTTTACAGCACAAAGAAAAATGAACAGAAACAGCTACCATTTAATCTATAAACAAGCTGCAATGGCAATAGCACTCTTGAACGATGGCAGGAGTCAGTGCTGTAGCTGGAAATCTAGGAAGGAACCCGTCTACAATTTATAGATTTGCACAAAGGTTCCAGGAGAATGGTGAATTTAAACGGAGACCTGAAGGGTCACATCTGAATTTGATAATCGATTCTTTCGTTTATCATTATTACGAAATAGACATTTAACTGCGCCGTAGCACCAAAATGGAACAGGAATATTGAGATGAGTAAGAAAACAATCCGAAGAGAACTAGAAGAAAACAGTTTCCCCAGCAGAATATGGGCAAATGGGCCCTTATTGCTTCCACATCACAAAAGAGCGAGGTTACAATTTGCCCGTAATCACATTCATTGAACCACCGATAGCTGGCAAAAAGTTCTCTTTTCGGATGAATCCAGATTCGCTCTAAATTCATCCTATGGTCATATTATAGTATAGATGAGGCCTGGATAGCGTCGTGCAGAATGCACGATGATTGGTAGGGAAAGTTTTGGTGGAGGATCCGTATTGGTTTGGGGAGGAATTAATCTCCAAGCTAAAACAGATCTTGTTCCTGTAGTTCATGGAGCTTTAAATGCCCATCGGTACATAACTGAAATATTGGAAGCACATGTAGTACCATTTGCACCATTTGTGGGAAATTTGATGCAAGACGCTCGTCTACAAATTGCTATAGACTAATGAAAAGGTACTTTGAGGACAAATTAAAAAATGAGACAAACACCAACTTCTTGAGTCTCTTAACGAAGAGTGGGAGCAAATGGATCACCTAGTGGTTCAAGAAGTGGTTCAAAGCGTGCCTTGTGGAATTGGCACGGTTATTCAAGCCGGAGGTGGTAGTACTCGGTACTAGAAGTAAACCTGTGGTGTGACAATTTCAAAAAAAGTTTTAGGTACAAGCATATTGTCCAATACTTCCAACAGATGAGTGTAATTTTCATTTTAACATTAAATTCACTTTCTGTGTTATTTGTTTATTAATTGTTATTTACTGTTTCAAATGAAAGTTTCTGTTCCTAGATAATTCCACTATATATTGAAAAAATGTTGCAAATTCTAAGAAAGACAATTATTTCGATATGAAATATCATCGTCAGAATGACTTCTCATTTGATGAAACCAATCATTCATTGACTCCTAACACAGAACTAGAAGTACTACATATTTGTGATAAGAAACAAGAACTGGATTTCCTTGAGGAATTGGGAATAGGAGACACTTAAGAAACCCACAATGAGAAGTCGTCAATAAACAGATAAATCTAGGGAGTTCACCATATTTAAACTGTCTTCTTAAGTAATAATTAAGATCAGAAAATATAGTTTTCTATATCATTGCACAGTTATACTGATGTGAATTGGTAAAAAGATATTCTTAGAGCTAATAGTATCTAAGCTTCAATATTTGTAATCTCATATCTTCTTCTTTTTTTATTAACATATATTAAGTCAATCACAAGTTAGGTCACTTCTAGGTCTAGTCAAAAATAACTACTAAACATCAGGTAGGCATCAAATGAAATATAACTTCAGTCATTCTGACGATGATATTAAAATTTTTTATCATAAAAGGGCATTTTTTTATGTGATGCGATAATTTTATTTGTTAATCTGATAATAAATAAAAGATATCGAAATTTGTACATCCGATTTTTATCTTTTGGCGCCCTTCTCAGTACTCGTGATTCCTAATAGGATTCAATTATGATACTAAAGTCTTGAAAGTTTTAATTAGATTCTTGTTATTCGAGATTTTGAAGGATCTCTTTGTGTCTAACTATCTAGAGCCGAAGATAAAGAGATCACATTTATTAAATTGAAAATTAGCCTTTGTTAATTGGTGGTAAGAATTGAAAATTCAATTTTAATTTAACAACAGCTGCCTGTTTTGTTTGAGTTGAAAAAAATATTATAACAAGCCCCTCAACGTAAAGAAAATACCATGCCTAATTTAGGATTTGATATATTATTTTTTATAATTCGCGTATAAAAGAGACTTCATACAGAATTGCCAACTTAAATTCAAATCACTCCTCCTTGTTTAAAAACAGGGACGATATATGATACTATTTTATTAAAAAAATTAGATAAATGCGATTTATAAAAAATATTGTGTAAAACTATTGTGGTTTTCTCTGCAGTATTCGTAGTCGCAAACTTCACTCGTACTACAAAACGAGTCATTGCGACACTTGTTTTACAAATAACTATTGAAACATGACATTTGGGAACCCATATGTCAATCAAAAAATTTTTTTAAAAAAAATAACCACAATTGTTTTCGAATATTTTAAATTATTCTAAAAATTTCTAGGTTGACCTAGAAAGGTCTCAAATACATTTAAATATTCCAAATTTCTGCAGTATATTCTAGAATATTATTAATTTTACTAGAAGGTTCTGGAATATTCTATGATATTTTAAAAATTTTAAAATGAAATATGAAAATGTGTCATAGTAATTGGTTCAGAGTCTTCTAAATTGTTCTCAAAACGAATGATACGAGAAATTCTATCACATATTCAAACAATGAAAATTATTAAAAATTAATTATTATCGGAAAGATTATTTTGAAAATATTACTCGAAATTATTCAAAAATTATTTCAGACAGTTTGGGAAAGAGAATAATTTAATAATTTTTATAGTTGGAATATACATAAGTCAAATCCAAATAGAGTTTCAACGAATTTTTGAATTTCAGTGTAGTTGTGCCTTCTAGAATGTTTTGGAACCAGAAATATTGGTTGCCAGCTGGATTGAACGCTTTTTGTCAAAACGCAACAAATGAAAAACATTTACTATTCGTAGGACATTAAAAATAGTTTGTTTGGTAACTGATCCAAAGCATAAATCAAATAGTGAGCAAAATTGTGTGAAAATTATACTTTGAACTTCCATAAATTTTATATTTAAAATAGATTCGGACCTAGATTTTTTCTCGGTAGAAACAATAAAAAATCGAAAGCAAAGGGAGATTATTATCTCATATTCATATAAATAAGCTATAACTAGTTCAGATATCGAATGTCAACCTGAAACAGAACTTGAAAAAAGAGAAAATTCGAATAATACTGACCTAAATTGTTAATTTATTTTATTAAAAAGGATAATTTTGAGTAAACATACGTCCCCATCACGAAATGGCATAAAAATAAAACAGACATGCAAAGGTACATGCCAATGAATATAGTAACACAATGATACGTGTTTTAAGCAAGAGATATCGATTTATCCAAATTTAAATTCAACACGATATGTTTCTGAAAAAATTACAACAGTTTATTGTGCTAATATGTATATTGTTTTGAATTGAAGGATAACATCAAACTTTATTGTAATTTCATTCTCCTTATAAGTTGTAGGTTATTTCTACTTTCCCGCCCAACCTATCTATATGCGAGAAAAGTATTGGTTTACCCCAAAAAAAGTTGGAATTTTGAAATATTTTTTTCAGTAATTTTTACGTTTTCCATCAACAACAACACGAAAAAACGGTCTTTAGAAAAAAATCCTTTGTGTATGTTGTCGTCGGTCCCTTTTCCTTACATGTCTTGTTAGCACGATACAGCCTCCGGAGTGCAATAAGTCACCAATTTTGTGATTGAATATTGTTAAAAACATGTCACAGATGAACTCTATTGATTTTCAGTTTACCAGAGCCAATACAACAAGCGCTACAGTACTTTAAGTACGATATTTTTGTAATTTTTTGAGAAGTTTCAGTTTATTAGCACGATACAGCCTCCGGAGTATATAAAAGTGACCAATTTCATGATTGGATATTATTCAGAGCGTCTCAAAGATAAACCCTATTGATATTCAACTCACTAAAGCCAGTACAACGGGTGCTATGGTACTTGAAGTACCAAATTTTTCTCATTTTCGGAGAATTTTCAGTTTGTTTGCACGATTCAGCCTCCAGAGAGTATCTGATTGATCAATTTTATGATTGAATATTGTTCAAGGTGACTCACGGATGTACCCTATTGATTTTCAGTTGACTGGAGCGAGTACAGCGGGTCCTGTAAATCCAGATATACTAAGTTCTTGGAGAAATTTGGGTTTGTTAGCACGATACAACCCCGAAGTGTTTACAAGTGACAATTTTATGATAGAATATTGTTCAGGGCCACAGATGCGGAGAAGTTAGTTTTAATGCTTAAATCCGTTTTTTTTAAACAATTTCAATGTTCATACTCTGACTGAATTAAGCCCTCAAATTTCATTTTTGTCTCTCTATCTGTCAATGGAGAGGCAGAATATAGACAGAGGAAGCATTTGCTGGATCCCTGTATTTACCAATTGATGATAGAAAGTTGAAAAATTCAAAGTTCATACTCTGATTGAATTAAGCCCTCAAATTTCATTTTTGTCACTCTATCTGTCAATGGAGAGGCAGAATATAGATAGAGGAAGCATTTGCTGGATCCCTGTATTTAACAATTGATGATAAAAGGTTGAAAAAAAATTACTTGAGGGGTAGCAGAATGAAAAGCACATCTATTACGCTAAATGCCAAATCAGTTATACATAATGTGTAAGCAATTAGTACAAAGTACTTTTATACTGCATTATATTATCACGTGGCTCAGTATTTTATTCCTAGGGTTTTGAGTGAAACTATTAAAAATTAATTAAACAAGTTCGGCGTAATTTTTTTGTTCAAAACAAATGTCGTAACTTCAAATAATCTTAACATCTACTACTGTCTAAAGTTTTCCGAAAAACATGAACGATATTTTACCTAAAACATTAATTTCGAGAGTGTATATTACAAAATACGAAATTAAGTCTCTGCTGTAAGTATATAAATTACTTGTTCTTGAAATAATCGTCACTGCAATTTAAAAATTTCTCACGCTTGTGTAGAGTAAATACTTTAACGCAGACTCACATTTCCTACATTAGTGTATTATGTTGCATAACCTCGACCTTCGCATCGATTTTTGTATAAATTCTTTAGCGGACGGGTGCATTGATAGCAGAAATACCAGAAATAGTTGAGCTCGAATATAAAAGATCATGTAATACATTCGAATGTGTCACCATAAAACTCAAATGAAAATTTATTTTTATGGGACTTTTTAAATGGAATATAAATTAAAAAACAACCAACTAGCTTACTGGCGGGGAAGTTTGTTGAAACACTGATTCTCTCGAAATTTAGAACATATACTTTAGCTACAATTAAGCAAAATTGTGTAAATATTTTATTAAACTTGTTGCCATTTGGCAAAATTCCATCGAGCTTGGCAACAAGTTTCTTAAATATATAATATGTCCCCTTAAGTTATATTCATATGGAAAACTTTTCTATTATTAATTTTAGGAAAAAGTTCTGCATTATCTAAAATTTAAAATACGGTCATCAAATATCAAATTTTTTAGTCGTATACGAAGTTTGTCAAAGAAATGAGTTTTACTAAAGAATAAAGTACCTTTAAATTTGACAATATCGAAACATGTTACAAAAAACAGTAATTCAGAGTTAAGAACTACGTTTAAATATGCATGTACATTCATTTAAATTAAAACTTCAGATTATTTTATTTTTTACTGTTATTTCTATTTTACATTTATCTCTTGTGACTACGAAACATATGATAAGTTTTGAGTTTTTCTATGTTTTCTAATACTCTTACAATTAAAACGCATAATAAGTGCAAAATCATTCATTTTTGAAATAATAAAATACATTCAAATACTAACTTAATTTCTTTTCATAAGTCTCCATAATTTAAAAATATACAAGTGTTTGTAACTGTACTAAATTTCAGTACATCATCGAAATGGGTTGCGGTCCACCTTGTTCACCTTGCTACTGTCCCTGTTTTTATCCCTGTTGTTACCCTTGCTGTTATACATGCTGTTTCCCATGCTGTTCTCCTTGCTGTCCTCCTTGCGGGCCATGCTGCTAGAAGATCCATTAGAGATTCAAGAGTTTTAGCAGCGAAGTCAAATGATGTATGAATAAATAGGTGTTGCTGATACTTGAAAAGGCTGCACAATATAGCTGTTCACAGAACATACGCAGTATCCTCTTGTCGCTATAACAGTAACGTGGAATATGTGATAGTGTTCAAAATAATCTTTTTGAAACCATTTTCTACAAATATAGCCTACATTATGCAGAATACCTGCACAGTAAATGTGTGTAAGATAAAATTTGAATTTACATGTAATTAAATTAACTGTCATTATAGTGTTTTTAAATGAAACTCACGGTCTCTAGTTAATTCCACAATATAATAAAAACTATTGAAAATTCTAGAAAATTGACAATTGTTTCGATGAATCAATATCATCGTCAGAATGACAGAAGTTACATTTCATTTTATGCCTACCTGATGTTTAGTAGTTATTTTTGGCTAGACCAAGAAGTAACCTAACTTGTGATTGGCTTAATATATGTTTATAGAAAAAAGAAGATGTGATATTACAAATATTGAAGCTTAGATATTATTAGCCCTATGGTGATATCCTGGATATCATTTTTCCAATTAAGATCAGTATAACTGTGCAATGATATAGAAAACCAGGAAAACTATATCTGCTGATCTTAACAATTATCACTTAAGAAGACAGTTTATTAGTGGAGAATTCCCTAGATTTAACTGTTCATTGACAACTTCATATTGTGGGCTTCTTAATTGTTTTCTAATTTCCAGTTCTTCAAGGAAATCCAATTCTTGTTTCTTTTCACAAATATGCAGCACTTCTAGTTCTGTGTTAGGTGTCAATGAATGATTGGTGTCAAGTAGATGTGAGTTTCATTTAAAAACACTAATATGAGTATATTCCACGAAGTAAGGGTCGAGATAGTCAATTTCATTAAAAAATCTTCGAGAGAAGATTTGACCCGACTGTACCAGAAGGTCCTACAAAAACGTTACAAAGCATCACAAAACATTTGGTTTAACCAAGAATGCCTTAGGAAAAAGGTAATACCAAATTATGTGAATATAAAATGTCACACTAAAACACCACAAGCACAAAAAGCTATAAAATGTGCTCAACGAGTTTGGATAAAATCAGAATGTAAGAAATGGTTCAAAGTTAGAGACTCCGTAGACAACTACATAAAAATTGTACATTCAGAACTCACATTCCAATTACATCCAGTAGAATTTGACTGTTTGGATGACAAAATTAGAGAAAATGTCAGCACGATAAAGCATATGAAATTTAAGAAACAAGAAAAGAAGCTACAGAATCTTGAACACACACAACATAAAATTCAATACTCAAAACATCATGAAACTGTAAGTACCTACATACCAACACACTTTGCACCACGATTTGAAAACCTTTCAGACACTAATTTTACAAATAGTGAAATAGAATTTTCAAATAAAGGTTCAAAGTACAGCATACCACCTAAATTTACGAATAATATTAAACAAATTATAGCTACAGAGTCAGAAATAGCTTTAAAATCTAATTCAAATAATTTTCTTTATGAGAAATCAAAAATTGCCAATTCAATCAAAAATATTGAACCTTCAAAAGTTAAACGTCAAATAAAAAATGACATTACAGTTTTAAATGCAATAAAAAAGAAGATAGAGAATAATAACCTAACAGTTACAAAATCTGATAAGGGGAACGCTACTGTCATTTTGACGACTGAAAACTACAATTCCAAAGTATATAACTTATAGAATCAAGCGATGTAAAAGTTCTTAAAGCAGACCCAACCAAGAAGTTTTCTAATAATGTAAGGGATATTGTTAATAATTCAAATTATCTTTTAAATGATTACGAAAAGAGGTCTATCATACATAAGAATCCTCATTGTCCACAATTATATGGAACAGTTAAATTACATAAACTAACGAAACCAATTAGACCTGTAGTCTTTTATGTTAATGCTCCTAATAATATATTGGCAAAGAAGCTCAACAATATACTCAATACTTACGGATATGCATCTCAGGACTCAATTGGAAATTCAATCGTTCGATGTAACTAATATGTTTACTAAAATTCCTCCTAAAGAATGCATAATACTTGTAAGAAAATTACTAGAAGATAAAAATATTAATCCAGGAATAATATCAGATATACTTAATTTATTTGATGTATGCTTTAATCAGAATTATTTCACTTTTGACAATAAGATATATATTCAAAATGAAGGTTTACCAATGGGAAGCCCTATATCACCTATTTTAGCAAACATTTAGAAAGAAAGATCTTTGAAAGTAATATTTAGAAAAATATTTTATTTTGGTATAGATATGTAGATGACATATTAGCTTGTTTCATGGGTAGTGAACGACAATTAGATGTATTTTTCAACCACATCAATAATTTACACCCGAAAATTAAATTTACATTAGGAATTGAAGAAAATAGTTCAATCAATTTTCTCGATTTGAAAATTCAAAGAGTTAATAATGTACTTGATTATTCAATTTACCGAAAACCAACACAGACTGATGTGACAATTCCATTTAATTCTAACCACCCTGTGTCACACAGACTAGCAGCATATAATTCCATGATACATAGAGCTTTTTCAGTTCTCATGAACAAATGTAATTTTGATAGAGAGATTAATACAATTAGACAAATAGTAACATCTAACGGTTATCCATTAGATATGATAAATAAGCTAATTAGTAAAAAAGAGGAAAAAGTGGCATTACAACTAATATATCCTAAACAAGCTGATGAAATTAAAACTTATAAAACCATCACATATGCAGGAAATATTTCTAATAATATTTCAAAGATAATATCTTCAGCAACGAATACAACAATTTCTTTTAAAACAGAAAGTAACGTTAGTACAAAATTGTTGAATGTAAAAACAAAAATACCAATATTAAAGAAGTCAGGTATATATAAACTCAAATGTCCAGAATGTAATGCTGTCTATTTGGGTCAGACCCTTAGGAATTTTGAAACACGATACAGTGAGCACTTACGAGCATACAGATACAGAACCAGATAAATCCCACTACGCCAGACATCTACTTGACACCAATCATTCATTGACACCTAACACAGAACTAGAAGTACTACATATTTGTGATAAGGAACAAGAACTGGATTTCCTTGAAGAATTGGAAATTAGAAGACACTTAAGAAACCCTCAATATAAAGTCGTCAATAAACAAATAAATCTAGGGAGTTCTCCACTTTTAAACTGTCTTGATCAGCAGATATAGTTTTCCTGGTATTCTATATCATTGCACAGTTATACTGATCTTAATTGGGAAAAATGATATCCAGGATATCACCATAGGGCTAATAATATCTAAGCTTTGATATTTGTAATATCACATCTTCTTTTTTCTATTAACATATATTAGGTCAATCACAAGGACTAGCCAAAAATAATTAAACATCAGGTAGGCATAAAATGAAATGTAACTTCTGTCATTCTGACGATGATATTTAGGTAATATCAAAACAATTGTCATTTTTTTAGAATTTTTAACAATTTTTCAATATACTGTGGAGTTAACTAGAAACAGTAAGTTTCATTTAAAACACTAATATAAGTAATAATAGTTAATATATAATTCATATCAATATTCATTAATTGTTGCTA
This sequence comes from Galeruca laticollis, assembly GCA_963921935.1. Taxonomy (NCBI): domain Eukaryota; kingdom Metazoa; phylum Arthropoda; class Insecta; order Coleoptera; family Chrysomelidae; genus Galeruca; species Galeruca laticollis. The sequence goes on along the minus strand of OY998176.1, from coordinate 1,583,239 downwards.
AACAGATAAGCAATCTCACAATTAATAATTACGAGTAAACGCTTAAAGTATTCAAAATTTGTAGTAATTTAATTGCGAACTGTATCAGATTAATATTAGCAAAAGTAATTTAAAGGAGAAAACGAATTCAATGGCCTAAGGGTTGAACACAGTAGATTCTTGGCATAAACTACAAACGCGACATCGAATTCGTGGACTAACGGAATAGGAAAATGGAAGGCGATGTTAACTACAATACGGATGAAGGTAAAAAGAGGATAAACTCTGCAAACCAAGCAGATCTGGTTGGGAAAAGTAGTAAACTACTAGAGCGACATCATAAGGTCATAAAAAAGAAGACGATAAGATAGACATAGTACTTACCTTGATGCAGGAGATGAACTTCTAACAAACACAGATTAAAGAGAAAATACAAAAAATAAAAGGAATAAATAAAATATAGAACTAAATTAAAAAAAAACGACATATAATGAAGGGAAATAATAAAATCCAAGAAAAAATGGCAGATCTTAGACAATCAGTAGGAGTTTTCGGAAAAGAAAAAAGGGGAAGAACGTAGTAGTATGTTCTATTTAGATTCAGGAAGATCTCTTTTATAAATTGTGATGATTTCACTTTGCTTATACTTGCATTTATTCAAAAATTCAGAATTATTTTGAATTTTCAAACGCCGATTTTATTACCCCCAACTTTAACGTCCTTTACATCAGAAATGCCGTCTTTTATCAGATTCCAAATTTTTTCCTCGTAGATTAATATTTTAAGAGTACCTTTCTAAGTTTCGAGCTCGATATTTTCATTTTCTTGTCTTGTACACTTTTTAAATGAATGAAGGTCTTTCGTAAATCTCAATTATCTGGTAAAGAGTGAAAAAGTCATTTTACAGATAAACTGACCATGCCAATCTATTTTTCATCTCCAGAAATTCATTTTTTGTTCTAAATTTATTCCTGGATTTGTTATTTTTAATTCATTTTGTCGATCTCTTAGCAATACCGCAATAATTCCTTTGCTCGGAAATAAAAATGTCCCTCCGCCTATGTCTTATTTTTTACCTAGCAAGAATAGACAATAACTTTCGATATTCGATATGAAGCATTATGAATTGAAGACTCATCGTGACTTACCTAGATACTTCTTGACTCAAATTTTCGGAAACCGGAAGTGCAAAATTGTTAAGTACTTCAAGAGAGTGTGCAGATCAACTTCCATCATATCTCCGATATCCTAAGGTAGGTGAGATTGTTTTAAGCTCGACAATTTTTTTTAAACAATTATTTTATCATATTGGTAACATCTTCTTCTTTCTATTATAATATATTGAGTCAATCACTAGGTAGGTCACTTCTTGGTCTAGCTAAAATAGTTATTAAACATCAGATAGGTTTCAAATGAAATGTAACTTCTGCCATTCTGACGATGATATTTAATATCGAAACAATTAAAAATATTTTCAATACATTGTGAAATTAACCAGAAACAGTAAGTTTCACTTAAAACAGTATTATTATTGTGATTAAACTCCCAAACTACAGTCCATTCTCTCTCCTAAATTCATATGAGCAAATCGAACAGAAAGAGAAAATCGCTATTTAGCGTACAGGTACTATAGATCACAAATTTGAGCATTTTCGTGGAATTTTCAACAAAAAACTTGTTCCTATAAATTTATTAACCTCCTGAATCGATTCATTATATTTTTTCAATTACCCAAAACGACAATTTATGAAGATACGAGTGAGTAGTAATTTTTGACATTAAGAAATTTTTCGCATCAAATCATCTTAAAAATATGTTCACTTCTCATAAATTAACATAGAAAACCATTAATTTGAGCACATAAGTAGATAGAGCAAAGACAGTTCTGGCTCACTACTTCAAAAATCTCCGCTTGGTGGCGCTGAGAGCGGCGGCGCGCGCGTTTTTAATTTTAGGCCGCCATTTTTAGTCCTGTTATAAAAATCTGAAAAAAAACTTCAGTGAGATTCGATCGCACAACCTTCGCGTCTATAGCAAGACGTTCAACACATGCCGCCATAAGCTCTCATGCATATTATTAGCGAAGGAAGGTAGTATTGCTGCAATGTTCGCGCACCGTACGCTTCTTGCTGTAAAATGTGACGTAGTCGAGAAAGATCCGTTAGGATGATAAGGCAGCGCGCTTTGGTTCCTACCGGGGGGACTTAAAAGTAACTTATGTTGAAATATTAGTAAGAATTTCGTACCGGGTGACTTGAAAGTAACAAACTATGCGTGACACGTCGCGTGCTACGTCAAACGCAACGTGTCACGTCAAATGTCACGTGGTGAACGTTACGTACAACGCCAAACGTCACGTGTCACGTCACGTGTAACAGCTAATCGTACTACGCCAAACGTCACGTGTCACAAGCTACGTCAAACGGCTCATTTGTAATATGGCTTCGGAAAAGTACGGTCATCGAATTGAAGAGTTTATTAAGAAAATTGGTAAATTAAATGAAGAAATTACTTTTTATGAGGATAAAAGTGAGGTTATGAGGCAAATAGAGAATCTCAGTTTATCTGGTGGGGAAGAAGAAGAAGTACGACAGACGTGGAGCAGTCTTAGTATAAACTGGTTACCTAAAGAGCTAGCATGCAGACAATTACCGCAAATTACTTATCCGTTAAGACGTATTCAGCCATGTTCAACAGCACAGAAAAGGATATAAAAAATGAAATTAATAATGTTTTCGCCATGTCATGTGTAATATTAGTGGCTGTATTTGTTTTAATTTTAAAAATTGTAAAACGAAAATTCCAATCTTCATGTAATATAAAAGTTGATGAATATACAGAGTGTTTCAATAAAACCCATGTTTTTTAAAAAAACTTTATTTATAATGGTAATACAACATTAGAAAACCAGTGGCGGAGGCGTTGGACATTTCTTTCGGTACACGAATATGGTCCAGAGGCGTGGCAGGGATTTGGATCACGAACAAAGTTTCCTGTTGCACACGGCGTACCATCAAATTTGCAGACGTCAATAATGTGCGGAAAAACACCAAATACGTGACATTTCTTCAGCAGAAATTCCGCTTTTTGCTGTCCTCGAATGTAAATATAGTCTGCAGCATACAATAGCTTGCTTTCCAATATTTCGTTTACTTTGGAATATTCTACATCTCCAGAAGAGTATCGAATGCCATGTACCTTCCTTTCCAAGTATGATGTAGTCTTTTTATCATCGTTACTTAATGTGGAGAATGGTTGCGGTGGCAAAAATATGTAATGTGAACTTTTGAAGCCAATTTCTATGGTGAGTTCTTTGGCAACGAAAATCCCATCTACGACAAAGCCTTGAATGTCTACAAATGCTACCCTCATGTTGACGTCTACTCGAATACTAACTCTAATCAACATCTAGTTTAGGCTTTTAACAATTTCGGTGAGGGGGAAGTATTCCATGACGCAATCGTGAATTATGATGCAATAGACTTTGGTATTTTCGGGGAAGCCTATGTTTGCTTCAATGTCGAGTTTCACATCAACTGTGGACGCCTTCATGCTTTCCTCCTGCTTTGAACAATCGATAACAAACAATGCATGACGTTTGAAAGAAGAATAATCCAGCAGGGGACGCTTCTGTGTGGAGTTTGCGTAGTTGGGATAGAATTCAGTATAGTTAAAATATGCCTCATTGTAGTCAGTTTTACCAAAGTCCAATTGCATTCTTTCATTAGGCCAATATTCACCGTTAAGTGATAGTCTTATACTTTGCACGTCAGCATTGTCAAATAAAGTCGGGTCAGCTGTACCCACGTTACGTTTATTGGTTTGAAAGAAAACAATAACAAAACGAGGTCTTTCAACTGAAGTGGATGTTTTAACAGCCCAAACTTCACGTCTTGCACCCTTAGTAATTGCAGGCAATTCGTGTAACTCCCACTTCCTAAATGGAATAACTATAGGTTGATCTTTTTGAATGGATTTCATTAGATTCAATTTGATATCGTCATTAGGAAAGATATGTTTAACTTTTAGTTCAACACTTGTAATGTTAATTTTAGCAGTTGTACTAGTGAGCGTACCAGAGACATTCTTTTCCGTGATATATATGCAATCATTATCGTTTCGTGCTCGAACTAATCGTATTGTTTGACGTCCACATGTAATCATGGGATAATCGTTGAAAATGTTAAAAATATGTTTGAGAGGTATTTGAAGGTTGAAGGACTTGTCGCTGGCATTGAGAATGGGATCTTTCGGGTAATTCCAGCCTGCTATAGCCATATGATTGGAATCTTCTTGGTTATAACAAGTCATGGCACGTACGGCACTTATTATTCCAGGATCTCGAACTGTTTCCATTTCCCTGGCACTTTCACTGTACGTACATGAATCGAATAGGAAGGCTCCAACATTGTTTGCTAATTTTACGTCACCAGCTCCATGTGTTTCAAGCGACCCTTTAATGCACAACAAAGTATCGCTCATTGCAAAAAACGAATCAACTTGATTAATGCTAAACTCCACAATGTCACTACAATTGAATGATTTTATAAATGGAGCATAGGTTCTATATTCAGCCTTTCTAATTGAATCGTCAAACATCGGCTTACGATAGATATCAAACATCGAAGGCATGTTGTCGTTTTGACGAAGACGTTTTCCATACGTAGTTGTCATTTTTCAATTTAAACCCCAGCGATTGCAGAACCAATTTGTTTGCGAACGTGAGCTGTTTTAGCTTTGGCGACTGCTTAGCTAATGAAGTTGAAAGATCTGCAGACTGTATTTTATGATTGATTATTAGTCCCATCTGCTTCGCACTCTAAGCTCCAACACCAAAGTACTAAGTTCTCCACGGAAGTTTACGGGCTGACCGTCTTGGTCTAAGGCGATGACGGTGATATTGGTTATTTCACGTTGTGGTATAACGGGTAAGTAGAGCAAATTATGAGGAATTTCGTCGATGGAATATCCTGGATCTACTTGTATGACGAATTCGTAGATAGTATGAGCAGGTCTGTTTGCATCGAAGGCTCCAGTGGTAATGTTACAATCGAAGCGGATACTGGATACTTTAATGATTTTGACGGGGAGATCTGAAGAGTGCGTTTTGTTAGCGTCAAGTATTTTCGGTGAAAATCCTAATATTCTCCCAAGACTATCAGTTTCCATAAAGGAAATTTTGTATTTACTTGAAATTTCGCATTTCAACGTATTGTGATTGGGTTTTAGTGAAAATACCGGTCTAGTTGAATTGCTCGCACCCAACTTATCACAGATAAATTGTTCAAGGTCAGCAATTTCATAACATCCTGTGGGAAAATCAAAACTTTGAAGCTCGTCTTTGGTATCGTAGTAGTAAAACGTACAATTTTCAATGTTTGGTATACTGTGATAAGAATGAAAAGATCGTAGAGCTATTTCGTAATCATTCTTTGGATCGAGGACAATAGGGGTAGGAGGTTGAAAGGTGAACACGTGATTGGTGCTGTTAACTCTCAGCAACTGCGACATGATGACTAATGAAATTCGGGGGATGTATGAATTTAAATAACACACATGACATGTTCAATTATTTATTTTTACAAAGAAAACATGTGGCTTGAGAACTCGGAGGGCCGTCACAATGCGTCGTCCAATCAGGTCGGTTGTAATGGATGAAACAAGGTAGTCGTATTTGTAGTTCAGAATTTGCTCGATATTCATTGGGAAGTTTATGCCACATATCAAGCAATTCAGAAGGTCTTACACACTCTATTAGATGTTCAATGGGAAAGTGCTTTAGTTCTTCGGCAGTGAAACTACTCAATGTTTTTCCATGGTAGATATGTTGTAGTAATAGTTCCGTCATTGTTGTAGAAATTTCAAACACAAATGACCGCAATTGATTTGATCGTAGTTTTGATATTGGGTATTGTTGTAGAAAATTCTCGCACTCTTTCCCAGATATGTAACAACTTCTTTCGGCGGCTTCAAGTTACCAAATGAATCGAAATACTCTACATTGTTGTTTATCTTTCTGTAAGCTACCCAATGACTTCCGCTATTCTTAGAGGTATCCAAATTAACAACTGCGCATTCTTGTTTTCGGGGGCCGGCTTTGGGCAGAGTGTCTCGCATGAACACTCCTCGAAAATGTGGTATTTTAAGCGATTTTGCGTAATGCGTTATGTCAAAGTCGGATAGTGCGTGATTGGGTAGCTTTATTAGTTTTTTTTTTTTTTTTTAAATACAATCCAAAACCACCTTTTGGATACTTTTTCAGATACATGCCAGATCCTACACGTTCCATAGCCTTATTATGACGTACATCTTCTTCCAATTTCTTTTGCGCATGCTTTGCGTCAATGACAGTTTTAGCAATCCCAGCAGCACCACCTGACAAAGCTCCAAGTGCTGAAAGGCCGGCAAACAAAGGGATAAGTGGTAGGAAACCTCCGGATTTCGCTACAGGTATTACTCGAGGAACCTCGACTTCTTTTTTCCCCCCAAATTCTTTAATAAGTGCTTTGGCTGCTCGTAGGGCAAACGTTGCAGTGTCTTTCAAAGATGCCCCTTTTTTCATGGACTTTCCCACCTTTAGAATAACATCTCGATGCAAGGAACGGCGTTTGCGGCGGCGACATCCCATCCCCAGCTTTCTTTTCACCTTCATTCCGCCCGTCACAAGTAATGCAGCAGTTTTCTCTGCCAAAGAAGCGTCTTTTGATTTAACGCGAGCCCAAGCTTTATCTTCAAGTATCTGATCGGCTTTGTGTCGTTCTTCGAGAGACTTATTCTTCCAGTAAGAAATATCGTGTTGTTTACAAGCAGCGTCCAAGGGGTTAATGCCAGGATCTCCACGATCAAGACGTTTTTCCAATTTTGTACCGGCTACCAAAAAAAAAAACAATTAATTTTTATGAAAAGGGTGGGGGGAGTACTTACGTCCACAGTACTGATAGCTAGGTAAGTGCAGTTCAATAGGTAGTTTATTGATGAGAGAATTTAAGAGACCTTCTCCTTCAAACACCAACATTAAGACTGATACACGTAAGTGGAGCGACACCTATTTTTATAGAGTAGCACTAAGAAAATCGACACACACTATCAAGATAATTCAACAAGAGCAGACGATACCCATTGAAAATCTAGATTTCACCTCAACGCCATTGATCGGCAAACATGGTAAATTGTTGCCAAACTCTTTCCGTGCCATTATATGCGGTCCCAGCGGGTGTGGAAAGACGAATGTCATGCTGGCGCTCCTATTTAATCCAAATGGCGCGAAATTCAAAAACGTTTATGTTTATTCAAAATCATTATTCCAACCAAAGTACCAATTGCTGCAAGAAGTTATAGCAAAAGTCAAGGGCGTTGGATATTTTCCATTTAAAGACAATGAGGCAATAATAAGTCCAGATAAAGCTCAGTCTAATTCTGTCTTTTTATTCGATGACGTTGCATGTGATGGTCAACAGAAAATTCGTGAATACTACTCCATGTGCCGGCATAAAGATATAGATGCTGCATATCTTTGTCAAACATACTCAAAAATACCGAAACAGCTTATACGCGATAATTGTAATGTAATTGTGTTATTCAAGCAAGATGAGGTGAACTTGAAACATATATTCGACGAACACGTATCGCCAGACATGACATTCGACACATTTAAAAATATGTGTTCAACGTGCTGGTGTGACCGTTATGGTACTTTGGTAATTGTGAAGGATTTCCCCTTCAATGATGGCAGGTATCGCAAAGGATTCGATAAATATATAAAGATGTAAGCTGCGCCTTTAGTCTATACCAATATGTCTGATGATAAGGTTGCTACTGCATTGCGCAAGAAAAAAGTGACTGAACTTGCCAGATCGATTCGCAAAAAATACTTGGCGTTGAAATTGGGTAAATCAGAGCAAGATGAGTCTATCAATAAACTATTCAAGCCGATATCCAAACCACTCGAAGAAATTGTGCAATCCTCAAAGACATTACAAAAAACGATTACAAATTTAAATCCAATTAAAAAAGAGGAAATAAAGAAGGAAGAAGAACCTTTGACAGATGATGTGTTTACACCTTTTCTCGAAACGGAACCGGTGGCCGAGACCGATGAATCCGGCAATATTACACGTTTTGAATCTCCAGAACAGATGCGTCCCGAAATTTCTCAGGAAGCTTTTGCAGACTATTTGGACCAATATCCTGCCATCAGTCATCAGTTCATTGAAGATTACTTCCAAAAAGATGATAAAATTGATAAAAATTATGGACCGATATACAATGATGAAATCGGTTGGTCATTAGGCAAACGTCGAATTGCGTTTGATGGAAAAACCGGTAATATAAACATACTACCTGAGAAAAACAAAGAAGGAAGATATGTAATTGGAACACCAGGTCTGTATGAGCTTCTATTTTACCGAGACCCCAGTTACAACGATCAAGATTTACAGAACTATAAAAATCTTTTGACAACAACTGAAGTTCATTTAGACACGTTAGATCGTCTTAAGGGTTCAAGTACTGAAAAATATCACTACATCATAAAACCTTTATTCAAAACAAAATCTCGTCTACAATCGACTCCTTTAGCAAAAGGAAAAGGTATCGATCGTTTAACATATAATGATAAGCCTATGGAGTATATTTATTGGGATGATGTTAATGAATTAGTGGATCGTTTGAAGTTGTTGATTGCGTCGAAAGAGGCAGGCAATACGTCACACGACAACGAAATAGTAGCAATTATCAATGAGCTCAAGGAGGCTGATATAATAGAATAATACAGGATGGATCTTGCTCATTTCAATTATGTCTATCGATAAATTCGGACATAGACATCAAACGCCTTATGCGCGTTTACCGGCGAAAATCACGTTCCCTCATACACCGGACGGTGATATTGATATTGAAAATGTGAAAATTTGTAATGTTAAAGACCCGACAACAAATAGTGATGCTGCAACAAAAAAATATGTTGATGTGCATTTGAATGACCTACTTACTATAAACTCGCCATTAATTCAAACACATGGTGTGATGTTGCAGCAACATGATAGCAATATAAAGGATTTAGCAATAGGAATGAACGAACATAAGACGAAAATCCCCATATTACAGACACATATTGCCAACTTACAAAATAAAACTAACGAAATGGATGAATTTATTTCGCGAGATCCCCCTGTAGCAGGTAGGGATATGGCTACGAAGAAATATGTTGATGATTCAATTAACACAGCCAATGTATTAAATCGAAAAGAGTTAACTGCTGCTATTGACATGTGTGTTGAAAACCTAATTGACTTACAAAATAAAATTGCAGAATTGCGGGTCCGTCTCTGATATGAAAACTAACGTTTTAGGCATTGTAGACAATATCAATGTTATGAATATGAATACCGACAGCCGCATTAACAGTCTGAAGCTGAAGCTAGCTGAGCAATAATATGCATTCTAAAGAAAAAATTCAGCTTGTAAACGAGCTCCACAAACCGATACGGAAAAAATTTCCTCGGAGACGTACTATCATTAAGGGTCTTGACGATCTCTGGCATATGGATCTTGCGGAGTTGAGAAATTTTGCCCCACAAAATAGGAATCATAAAATGATACTAGTCGTTATTGATTGTTTTTCAAAGTTTGTGTGGACACGCCCACTAAAGACGAAGACCGGAGAGGAAATCACTCGAGCATTCTCGGACATTCTCGCTCACACTAAACGAGTACCAAAAAATCTGCAATCTGATCAGGGAAAGGAATTTTACAACAGCAAATTTAAAAACTTAATGAAAAAACATGGTATAAATCATTATAGCGTATTTAGTACGATGAAAGCTTCTATGGCAGAGCGTGTTATAAGAACTTTGAAATCGAAACTCTACAAGTATTTCAGTTTAAATGGTACCCACAAATGGATAGACATTCTGCCTGAAATTACTCAAAACTATAACAATACAAAACATTCCACGACAAAATATAAGCCTTCTCAAGTCAACAAATCCAACGAAAAATCTATTTTGAATAACACCTATAGTCATTTAAAGATAGCCGGTCCACGAAAATTTAAAGTTGGCGACATTGTGCGCATATCGAAGGCAAAACATGTCTTTGAAAAAGGATATACACCCAATTGGACTACAGAACTATTCAAAATCATCAAAGTTAAAATTACCAATCCTGCTACGTATTTACTTGAAGACATGCAAGGGACACCAATCAGCGGCTGCTTCTATGACGAAGAACTACAGAAAACATCGAATCCGAACGTTTACTTGGTGGAAAAAGTTCTTAGGCGTAAAGGCAAGAAACTGTTTGTGAAATGGTTGGGCTTAGACAAAGAACATAACACCTGGATTAATGGAGTTGATGTTTTATGATGTAGAAGGCCACACACACACACACACACACACACATGCTATAAATTGGAGTAACTTCAAATCTAAAACACAGTTAGCAACATGAGTTCTCAAGGAAGTGTCAGTAGTGGTTATGGCAGTAGTAGTAGTGATAATAACTATACTGCAGAGGTGGATAACATTTTGGAAAACTATGAGTTTGCTGCAAAGTCTGAAAGTGTGTACCTGCTTTCAACACAATATTCAATTTCCGGTTATGAAGTAAAATGTGGTATTAGTCCAGCAAGGTCATTTACGCCTGCTGTTATTCTATCTCAGCAGTTCAAGTTCAGCAAAATATCTTTCAGCACTTACGAATGGCAGAACTTTATTTCAATAATGACGCAACAGATGAATTTCTTTCATACCGGAGACGAGTTCAAACCTGATTCGATTCCATGTGGAGACTACTGCACCATTACCCCATTAAATTACGATGATTGTAAGGTAATTTTAGTCAAGAAACATGGTGTCGAGTATTACATGGATGAAGAAGAAGTATCCTCAATTTTAGAAGTAAATAATTTGATTATACAACGTATATCGGTGTTGGAAAATTTGTATTTTTGTCAATATTATTATAATGTTTTGGATTTCTGTAAAAATATCACCTCCGAAAATTTAAGTTCTCTACAAATTTTATATGCATTTTGTTCCATAACACCAAACGATATGTTAAACAATGCTCTTAGAGAATTTGTATACTTTTATAAACTCAAAGCCATCAATGATTTGAATAAATAGTTATATAGATGTGTTTGTGTTTAAGTCATCTACCAAACCTTTTTGATAACAACAACCACAACCACTACTCCCACACATCATAAGAACCATCCTAGTGTAGGGAAAAGAAATAAAAACTGAATTATATAATATATATATATTTATGATAAACAATAACTATAAAACTTATACATCTTAAAAAGTCTAAAATCACAAAATTTTGATTTCAACCGGCAAAGATTAAATTATAAAAATGAATTATATAATATATATATTTATGATAATTTGGTATTACGACAACGACAGTTCCATATTGACAATCAACGAGTCTAGTTCGAGTTCGGATAAACAATAGCTATAAAACTTATACATCTTAAAAGTCTAAATCACAAATTTTGATTCAACCAACAAAGATTAAATTATAAAAATGAATTATATATATATATATATATATATTTATGATAAACAATAACTATAAAACTTATACATCTTAAAAGTCTAAATCACAAAATTTGATTCAACTGACAAAGATTAAATTATAAAAATGAAATAAAAAACAAAAGAATAAGTTAAAAATACTAGAATCCGTCAAAATGGTCAATATCGCTATCACTATCATATGTTCCCCTAATCTTAAAAGTCTAAATCACAAAATTTGATTCAACTGACAAAGATTAAATTATAAAAATGAAATAAAAACCAAAAGAATAAATTAAAAATACTAGAATCCGTCAAAATGGTCAATATCGCTATCACTATCATATGTTCCCCTAAATCTGAGAGTTCTAGGAGAATTATGTAGTTTCGCAATACAAGAATCTTTATCATTTGTTTCAAAAAGTACTGTTCTATAGCAACTTTGGCACCACCAATCTTTATTGTGATACAAGTCACGAATTATATCTTCTGACGCGCAAAGATCATGGTGATGATCATTGATTACAATCAAATGTTTCCTCAATCTTTTATGACATCCTTTAATGCTATCAAAACATTCTTTACAAACATATATGTTATATGTATCAATCCTATAATAGTTAACCCATATGCAATATTCAGACTCGTCTTCAAATATGTAGTCCCAGTCAGATCTAGCAAGTACAGCATTTCGGTCTTTGTACAGAATGTATCGTGAACAATGAACAAAATCGAGATTTCTACAAAACCGTGACTGATCATTTTGAGCAGTCTTATTTAAAAATCTCCATTTGTATTCTGCAAATTTTTTTGCGATTTGTTTGGTAAGAGTCCATGGTAATTTTGACGATTCGAAAAAATCTGCTAGACATTCTATATTTTCGCAAATTATTTTTATACAGTTTTCGCTTAATGTATTCATATCTGAAACAATGAGAGTACATTTTTATATACATATACTCAACGAAAAATTAAAATATTACTCAGTGTTACTTAGTTTGTAATGGCCCCAGGGAAGCGTATCAAACGACTCTGGAATTAGTGACCGCTTATCATCTTCAGGAGAAAGACCCACTTTCTTTTGTTCAATGCTGAAAACGTTATGTGCATAGGACTGAATTGTGTTTTGGAAAATGTACTTCGACTTCCAGTTTTTTAAACAGTTCAAGTAATCTTCGAAAGTAATTTTATTTCTTACAATATTTTTCTTTACCCCCTTAGATTTTTTCACTGTTTTTCCACCTCTTACTTTAAAAGCATACATTTTTGAACGTAGTCCTATGAAATGTGTCATAATAGAACCATTACATTCGTCTTTCATCAAACCTAACACCTTTTTGTTTGCTAACGGAATGTTAAAGTAATTACCCTCTGCATAATCACTGGTATCAAACATGTGAATATCATCCTTTATCACTTCTTCGTATACGTCATTACAATGAAGTTCATACGTGAAACTATCTGTATCTGTATACATTAATTTACATTTTTTTTTTTCCCAATTTAGGGATGATATATGAATAATGAAAGTCATACATACAAGTTTTTGAAATGTCTAAAATTGCCATCCCAATGTACAGGGGCTTATTGAAAACAAGATTACTCTTTTTTAATTCTATTGCAACTAAATTTTCTTCAAAAATTGTTCTAGAATGAAACCAAGGACTAGCAATCAAGTTTTTAGCTCCATAACGTCCCAAATATGATCTTGATAATTTCACAATCCTATGATTCCGTATATTTTCCATGGTTTTACCAAACACCGCGTTATTCATCAATTTATACAAATTTTTGGCAAAAGCTGTAGTAGCTTCCGTTCTTAGTTTAGTATTTAAAGCGATGTAGGGTTTTAGCCATGCAGCTTGCTTAAATTTTAAAATTCTATGTATTTTTGTTAGAATTAAACCATTTGCTAAAGCTTGTTTTAAATTTCGATAGTGTAAGATATAATTATGTTTATTGTGTAGGGTAGCCATGAGTTTTTTTAATTTGGAATTGGGAGGCGTTTTGTGTTCAGGACAAAAAGGAAAATCTTGGTGTAGATCGTGTAGCTCCTTAGGGTACTCCAGGTCTACCTCAAGAATATACCCCTCTGAAGAGTCGTCTGCAATTTGATTGATATCAATGTTCAAGTTATCTTCCCATTTGAAGTCTGCATAAGGGAGGAATTCTGACATTGCCCACCCATAAAGGTTGTTCACATCTAGGTACAAAAGGTACTTAGAGGGTTTTTGAGGGTCATACTCCTCCTCCATGTATTTATTGTTGGCTTCGGAATATCTATTTGAGCAAACAGATATACCCCCCCGAATACCCCTCTCAATAAACATAATCATATCAATATCTTTAAGTAATTCTAATTTTATTTGGGTATACTTTAACATTGAATCCCACGTATACCCAGGAAGAGTATAGTACCACGCAGGATCTAGCTGATACGTTTGCAAACAATTACTTCGTAACTGCTCAAAAACGTCTGCTAATAACAGTATGTCTGTTTTCATATATAGCTGACTATACTCTCCCAGGTTAGCAGTATCAAAATACTCCCAAACATTTTTTGCATGGTTATATTGTTCCATGGAAATATTCGAATCATAAAGTTTATTGTAAAAATTTTCAATGGACGGTAATTCTACATCGTTGAGCTTTTCTATACAATCGATGTAATCGTATGGAAAAACCCCTTTTTTCATCAAAAGTTTCAGTTTTTGGTTATCTAAATCATGAAACTCATGTTTTAAATTTTTAAAATCATCCTCCTTCAGTGTAGATACCAGTTCGTCTAGACTTGCCCCCATGAATCTAAAGGAGTCTATGAACCTAAACTTGATGCTAGTTTCAGAGTCATGTAGGGTAAAACTAATATATTTTTCCTTATTTATTGGTAGTATGGAAACCTCACCACGTTTTGCAATTTCCTTAATAACAAAATGTGAGTCATAGCCGCTTAAGTTATGAAAAACCACTGGAACAACAAAAACTTTTTTAAAATTCAAATTGCATGCTTGATGAGCATATCCACGAAATTTTCCAGTGAAATGATCATGATCCCTAACGACTATATCTTTATCAGTAAATTTATGCTCACAAATGTGGCAATTTAGTGCATTTACCAAGTTGGGTGTAACACCAAGGGGTATTATATCTAAAATTTTGGACTCCACAAATTTTGCTACATCAGTTAACTGATTGGTAAACCAATCTATACAGTCTTCACCCTGATGATATTTATAATATGAAAGCCGATCATCGTAAGCGCATTTTAAATAATATCCTGCAGAAAAAGCTACGTGTTGTTGATATTTTTTAGTTTTATCTGTTTTTTGTTGATCTGTATAAGCCTTTAGTATGGATTCTAAATCACTATAAATAACAAAGGGACATTTCTGTTTATAAATAAAATTTTTAAATTCAATATGAGTATGATGGGGAAAAGAAATTTTTGACTCATTCATATTTTTACAAACACTTTCATGCTTATCCAAAATTTGTTTACTCTGAAAATAGTTCAAACACCTATCGCAAATGAATTTTTTACCATCATGTTTATTAAGTTGAGTTGAAATTAATCTAGATAAATTTTTTATCCAACAATAGTGGTACTTAATGTTTTCATTTGTATCGTCTACAGGAGGTGCATCATAATCATTTAACTTAGGATAATACTTGGATTGGACCAGCAATAGATTAACATGTCTTTCAAGTTTATTTTTAGTTAATCTTGTAGGAACTACTGTATAAAATGTAGATTTATTCGATTGATTTAGTTCTAAAGAGTATACGTTTACTGATATATTATTTAATTTTTCAAATTTTGTAATTTGGGGCAGTGGCATTTCAATATCTAAGCCCTTTGTATTTAGAACTTCAGAGTAATGCGGATACGATGAAGTACGATTAGAATTAGTAGCAGGATTCAAAAAACTGTTTACTGCCCAGTAAAAACAAGCTCGGTCCATATTACAAACGTTTACAATTGCCTTCTTTCGAGAAATTTGTTCTGGTAGTGGAACGAAAGACGAGCCGACCCCCATTTCATATTTGTTTATTGCAACTTCCAAAAAAATTATTCGAGATAATGCCCATCCGCTTTCTTTTTCAGCAAATTCTGATAAACTGTTCAAAATAGGATCAATAATATTTATTCTAAACCAATCATGTAAATCATCTCCAATGTCTAATACAACATTGGGAGTACTGAAATATTTGCGGTCTACTAACTCCACGTCTTTTGATTGCTTAATAAAATCCCCACAAAAGGTGGTGTTCACTTTTGAAATTTGTGTTTTCTTGAGAACTAATAAAATCTTGTTTTTGAAAATTTTGAAAGCATCTGTAAAGAATGCATTCATATCTTTATGTGACAAGTTTATAATAACTCCTGTTTTTAATCTACTTTCAAATGCAGCATTAATGTTTTCCCACTTAACCCTTTTACTAGATTTCTCAAGTCCTTCACCCACATGCGTCACTTTTAGTAAACATCGCATGCGCTTCAAATGTGCTATTTTTGTATGAATTTTATGTTTTACTCCGGTCGAAAACTTGAAAGATTTTAAAGCAAGATTACATTTTCTGAGGTGTTTATTAATCAGTAAAATCCATTTGTTTCTATTCGAAAAGGTTTGAATTTTGTTTACAGAATTTAAAATTTCATCAATTTGCTGTAGAGTAACACTGAAGTTCGACATTCTTGAGTATATGAATAAAAAATGTACTCACCAGCTTTCCAAAGTTGTCTTCGACTACGGATGTGAATTTCCTTAATTTTAAAGTTGTCCTCAGCAGATCGCTTCCAAATTTTGTGCAATGGGTTATATTGTGACTGCGGATGTGTACTACTGAATTTCCTTAATATTTAAGTTGACCTCAGCCGGTTGCTTTTTAATTTTGTGATGTGTTGCTGAAACAAAAAATAATTTTTAAAACAGAATCACACATGCTAGGTTAGGTTAAATGTGAGTGGACCTCAGGACCTCGCTAAATAATTAACAAGATTTTAAAAATCAAAAATCTTACCGTTTAATTGTTTTCTTCTATTTTAAATAGTGTCCTGGGATGGCATCCACTAGAAATATTCTGTAGCCCCAAAAACACCAAACTATAGCTCCCCTTGTTTATATCTGCGATATATTTCTTGTATTTTCCCACTACCCTTTGGGGGAGAAAAGTTACAGTATCTTCTAATTCTACTAATATAGCTTCTCCAAATTTTGATTGAACAACTTTAACTTTTACAATTTTCTGGGGGACGTTCTCCGGAATTTCTTTCAGCTTCCTAATGGGTTTGTTCTCTACCTCTGTGGAAGTAGAGAAGGTGTTTAGTTCATTGATAAAACTCATCTGAAATAAACAGGGTAATTGTTGTACCAGTATGCAAAGAGTTTACCCCAATAAATTTATAGCAAATAAAACTTTTTCAAAATATTTTTGGAAACTAAATGTAAAGAGCAAATAAAAAATATAAAGATAAAACTTACTTTGTTTTTTAAAACTCGAACTATACTCGTTGATCGTCAATATGGAACTGTAGTTGTCGTAATACCAAAAAATGTATTTATACCTTTTTTCAAGGATTTCATATCACTTTCGTGAAATTGTGATAAACTATTATTTTTGCAGGCGTTTGATATATCGCATTTCCTGTTGTGGTGTTGATATTTTCTGATTGTGGATTGAGTCATATCAATTTTACAAAATTTCCGTGGTGAGTTAATTTTATTTTCATATTTATCATTTCCTGTTGTGATTACGGAATATCAGAAAAACAATTTAGTTAATTGCAAAAGTTTATTTTAAAAATATTATTGATAAAGAGAAATTATTTTTGTTAATAAAGTCTTGAGATGATTTAAAAGGTCTCCATTAGGACATGGGATATCAAATAGGTTCCAATTGAAGGGTCCGGCTGCAACAAGTTTTTTGGTAAACTCATTATATTTGTAGTATGTGGTGTTTTTGAAAAAGTACATGTGTCCGTCAATGTACTGGAATGCTCCTGTAACATCTGCGGGTAGTCCAGGGAAAATATCTTTAATTTGTCCTCTATTTAAGACATTTTTTAAGTTCTTATCATATTCAATATAATTATTGTTATTGTAAAATACATACATTTTTCCGTGGTTGCTTTGAAACATTGTGTTTATTTGAGAATTTTTTGGTATAAGTAAATTACCTTGCTCAAGTATTCGCAAACCTGGGAAATCTGCTATATAGTATTTACGAACATCTTTATTGACTGCTATTAAATTACCGGTAGAACTTTGAAAAATCTGAATTATGGAGCCCACTTCTTCGGGTAGATAATCATCGAGCATTTCTGGTTCTGAGGGAATAAGTTTCGAATTCAAATCCATTTTCCATAGAAAATCTTTATAAATAATATATAAGTGATAATTTTCAAATGTACCAGCCATCGCAGTAAACATATACTCCGGCGTTATGTCGCATAAATTTTTATTTGGTGGATGAGGTCTATGATGACCTGTAGTCGGTGGCGTAGGTTTGAAAGGATTATTTGCATATTTATTGGTGGGTCCATAAAGAGCTTCAAGAGCCATTTTATCATCTTCATCCAATTTTGGGGTCGCGTTTCGTTGATACCATGGATACATTATTGCTTGTTTATTATCACTATGGGATATACCTAAGATATGTCCAATTTCATGAATTATTACCATGAGTAGACTAGTCCTATCATCTGAACTTGATCCATCTAAACTTAAATCCCACTTTTCATCAGCATCAATATGAAGTTCTATACAGCTGTTGCCATTTGGGAAATAACCATGTGCCAACACCTTTCCAGGACCATCAAATGCGCTGGGGCATTCATCTCTACCTTGGCAATCTGCACGAAAATAGTGTTTTCCATGTACAACAGTGATAGATATATCGGGAGCATAAGGTCTTGTTTTGTGTATTAATTCAAATTTGAACTTTGAACTGTTACTCCACACTTCAAAAGCCTTTTCGATTACATCAAGATATGCTTGATTTGCCTGAGGGAAGAACCATTTCAAATCAAATTTGGTCCATTTTGATCTAACTCTAAAAGAATGATCATCGTCGGAAGCTGTTTCACTTACAGAACATCTTGGCCTATTCATAAGTTGTATTGTATCTTCATCTAATTCTCCCGTTGCAGGAATATTATATTTTTCTTGAAAACTCAACAAATAATCCTCAAGTTTAGTCAAATCATTTTCATTTGCGTATCCGAAGCGTTGTAAATAATCCATAGCATACTGCTGGTCGACAACACAAAGTGCTGGACATAGCGCTGCAGCTAATATAATTATTAACATGATCTTCACCCTTCTGTTATCCTCAAGAAACTAATCTCCCAACACATTATTAACAACATTTTTTAAAAAAACCCCCACCCCCCAAAGATTCAATTACTGCGTGTCACGCATAAAATATTATATGTTACTTTCAAGCCACCCGGTACGAAATTCTTAGTAATATTTCAACATAAGTTACTTTAAGCCCCCCGGTAGCGCGCCGCCTTATCATCCTAACGGATCTTTCTCGACTACGTCACATTTTACAGCAAGAAGCGTACGGTGCGCTCACATTGCAGCAATACCTTCCTTCGCTAATAATATGCATGAGAGCTTATGGCGGCATGTGTTGAACGTCTTGCTATAGACGCGAAGGTTGTGCGATCGAATCTCACTGAAGTTTTTTTTCAGATTTTTAAAACAGGACTAAAAATGGCGGCCTAAAATTAAAAACGCGCGCGCCGCCGCTCTCAGCGCCACCAAGCGGAGATTTTTGAAGTAGTGAGCCAGAACTGTCTTTGCTCTATCTACTCACATAATTGAACTCCATCTTATTGTATAAGCTATAACTCTTTTTCGATACACCAAAAATCGTACAAAATGACATGCTCTTCTCATTTTGATTATATCTCCCTAACCCTTTGTCCTAGAGGATATTACATTCCGTCTATAGTTTCAGTAAGATTCCTTCTATGAATTGTGATGAATTCACGTCCTTCCTACTTGCATTTCGTCTAAAATATAGAAATGATAATTGAACTTAATTTTTAAACGCCGATTTTGTTACCCCCCAATTTAAAGTCCTGTACATCTTTAGGGCACCTTAGATTTATTTTCTTCTAGACTCACACTTCAAAGTACTCCTCTAGATTTTGAGCTCGATATTTCCATTTGTATGCCTTGTACGATTTTTTAAATGATGAATGTTTTTTCTTAAATCTTTCAGTTAGAATTAGCAGTTCAAATTTTGGCGGACGCACTTGCGGCGTATTCACCATTTATTAGAAATAGTTGACAATAGTAAAATTTTCTGAAAAACTCTAGTTTTACCTGTAATACTGTTCACATTATCATAGATTCTAAGCGTGTATTTAGTTATATGAGGAAAGTTTCCAAAATTAATCATATATTGAAAAGTATGAAGTTAGATAAGGATCACAGAAGTTGCTACGTCTTATCTGTAAGATGTATTGATTTAAGATAAGACACATTAAAATCCTACCTTACGACAAGGTGAAATTCCTTCACCATCTCTGGTATCCGAAAATTCCTTTCTCAGAATACCTCTGCTGGGTACAGCAAATGGATTTGGCATCTTGCGATTGTGACAATTTAATTTTCGTTCTATTTGCATTTTATAATGAATTTAGAGATAAAAGTTGAACTTCTTTTTCTAACGCCGATTCTCTTATTTCCACTTCAACGGCCTGTACATCAGAAATTCTGTTCTTCAAGGCACTATTCATTTATTTCGTCGTAGAATAACATTTTAAGAGTACATCTCTAAATTTGGAGCTCAATATTTTCAATTTAATACCTTGTACGTTCTATTAAATAAAGAATTTTGTTTTGAAAATCTCAATTATGCGGCGAAGAGTGTAAAAGCCATTTCACAAAAAACTGACCACGCCAATCGATTTTTCACACACTAAAACCCAATTTCTCAGATTTTCAACCTCATTCTTGAGAAAAAAATCTCTAAATAAATGTAAGGGGAAATTCCAATTTTCATTATATGTATTTTAAGGCATAAATTTGAGCAGTTTTCGTCGAAATTTTTACATAAAACTCGTTCCTGTAGGTGAATCAACCTCCTGAATCGTATGGTTATATTTTCAATCACATAAAACGAACTATTTTTGAAGATACGAGTGACTATTGATTTATGAGGTTATACAATTTTTTGAATATTACATAATTGATCAAAGTGTCTTAAAAATACGCCTACTTCTTATAAATTGACCCCGTAAAATACGAATTTGAGCACAGAATATTGAGCGTCATCTCTTAGTTTAAGCAATAGCCGTTTTTGGATATATCAAAATTTGTATAAAATGACATGCTCTTCTCATTTCGGTTATATCTCTCTAACCCTTTTTCTAAGAGTATATTACTTATTATTAGGCATTATAGATTTAGTTGAAGTTGAACTTAATTTTTAAATTCCGATGATGTTACCCCTCTACTTAAACGCCCTGTACATCATAAATACCGTAATTTCGGGCATTCCACCTTGTTTTCCTCCTAGATTAATAAATTGAAAGTACTTTTCTAGACTTTGAGCTCGATATATCCGATTTTATGCCTTGTACGATATTTTAAATAAAGAATGGTTTTTCAAAAATCGCAATTTTTCTATAAACCGTAAAACAGTTATTTTACAAAAAAACTTAGCACGCCAATTGATTTTTCACACCCAAAAACTCTATCACCCATATTTTCATCCTCAATTTCGACGGAAAATTTTTTCTTTAACTTTATTTCAGTAAGGGAAAATCCCAATTTTTCGTATAAGTACAAAATAGCCCAAATTTAAGAAATCTCGTGGAAATTTTTACACAAATCTCTTTTATATATGTGAAATTACCTCCTGAATCGTTTGGTGATATTTTCAATGAACCAAAATGACAATTTTTGAAGATACGAGTGACTATTGAATTTGAGGTTATGAAAATTTATGAGTATCTTGAAAATTCGTCTATTGCTTATGAATTGATCCCGAAGAACACGTATTTTAGTGCATAATTCAGCCCCATACCTTAGTCTAAGCTCTAGCTCTTTATGGATTTATAAAAAATCGTACAAAATGATATGTTCATCTCATTTGAAATATTTATCCCTAACCGTTTGTCCTAGAATATATAAGGTAACTTTAGTAGATTTAGGAAGATTCCTTCCATACATTTTGAGAATTTCACTTTCTTCCTAATTGAATTTCGTATAAAATCCAGAATGAAAGTTCAACTTTATTTTTAAACGTCGATTTTGATATCTCCCATTTTAACGTACATTAGAAATGCCGCTCTTTAGGTCAAGGAACATTTTTTCCCTTGTATATTAACACTTTAAGAGAAACCCTTCAGAGTTTGAGCTCGATGTTCTCATTTATATGCCTTGTACGTTTTTTTTAAATGAAGAATTGCTTTTCGTTAATCTCAATTACCTGGTTAACAATGAAAAAGTCACTTTATTAAAAACTGACTACGCCAATCGATTTTTTACTCCCAAAAATCTCATCTTCCATATTTTCATCCTCATTCTCGAGAAAAATTATTTTTTTCTACATTTATTACTGGGCTACATACAGTAAGAGAAAATATTGTAAAGGTATTGGTATTGGTTGTATTGATGATATTTGAATGATCTAAAATGACAATTTTGAAATTTATTGAATTTCGCATAATACGAATTTGAGCACAGAATTGCGTTCCATTTCATAGTTCAAGCACTAGCGCTTTTTGGATATATCTAAAAACGTACAAAATGACATGCTCTTCTTATTTTGATTATAGGTATCTCCTCAGCTTTTTGTACTAGAGGTTATCACTTATATAGTCCGTCTAGAAAATATCCGGAATTTATTCTTTCTCCGTTTTGTAACATCCTGTGACGAAAGTAATGCATCAAGTAGATTGTGCCGATAGTAGGGCATGGTTAAAATTACAAGACAATACCGTCTATCACAGATTGTTGATTGTAAGCAGGCTTAAATTGTGTAATAATGTCACAACTAGAAAAAAAAATTGGTGGAATATTTGTATAGATAAGGTGTTCAAAACGTGGAATTGATGGATCCCGGGAAAAGTGCAGAATATGAGACAATAAAGAGGATAAAATATGGGAGAGAAATGAGCAATGGACCGGTTTGGGAAAGTCCGCGAAGATTAGCGAAAACAATTTAAACACGTTAGTGGCCTTAGGATAACAAAATCCGCGCCCAGGGTTTCGAAAATTGGCTAACAGATTTAAAATCAACTAAGAATAAACGTGTACCATAAAACTGTTCGCAAGTCACTGGAAAGACAAGGCTACATATCAAGGCAACCAAAGAAAGTCCCTACAATGACAATCCAATCAAAAGAACAAGTTACTGTTCAAATTTCCCACTAAAATAATGGTTTGGGGAGCAATATCTGTGCCTGGTGCTGCACCTCTTTGTATAGTTGATAATGAAAAATATTGTGAAATTCCAAATGGGTTTCTACTTGAAATGGTTCGTGCTTTATATCCAGAGGGTTGATTCGGTCAGTTTTCCAAGCCTGGACCACCATCACCGAACATTATAGCATTGACCTAGTTTCGGGTTTGCCTGAACGTTTAATTAAGTGTTTAGAGTTAAATGGAGGTTATACAAGTAAATGAGATGAATTATTTGTAATACTTGTATTAATTTAAGTAATAAAAATATATACCGAAAAACTATAATTGTGCTTTCTGTTTTCCAGATACTTTATAGACGGACTATATATTCAGGAAGATTTCTTCTATAAATTGTGAGAATTTTACTATTTTTCTACATGCAGTTCGTAAAAACTTTGGAATTAAATTGGGATTTAATTTTTAAACGCCGATATTGTTACCCCTCTCTTTAACATCTTGTACATCAAAAATGCCGTCCTTTAGGTCACTCCACACATTTTTGTCCTAAAATACTAATATTCTACCAGTACTCCTTCAGATTTTGAGCTCGACAAATTCATTTTTATGCTTTGAACGATTTTTTGTATGAAAAATGGTTTTACGAAAATCTCATTAACCAATTGGAATGAGCGGAGTTCAAATTTTGGCGGACGCATTTGCGGTGTATTCGCCATTTATTAGAAAATAGTAAGATCGACATAATTGTAGTAAAATACTATTTTTATCTGGAAACCTGTTCACCTTTTCGTAGATTCCAAGCAAGTATTTGACACGCTATAAGATCTTCAAATTTGGCACTAATTTTTTAAGGAAAATTTCCAATTTGATATTTATTTCCAAAAATGGATCTATGATTCAACTATTCGACGTCATTATTGATAAACTTTGCTTTTTGTTTAATGTCTTGCCTTACTTCTGTACTGACGTATCAACAAAACTGACTAGGATGGTTTGTAATTTGTCGATAAAACATTATTAACAAGAAAGTAATTTTTATTTAGTTCAAATCTTTTTTTTTTATTTAGAAAAGTCGCATCCACCCGAAGGTTATTAGCGACGGTACAATCGAAAATTTTATATTTTATAAAACATATTAATTAATTTTAGATAGTCAATTACGAGCCGGTGATCGCAGGAATTTCCAATGAGTTTCTTCAAATCTGTAGGAATGTTGTGCATGCTACGTTGATTATGAAATCTGGGACATTCGACCAGGAAATGTTTTACACTATCTATTACATTGCACACAGTGCATTTTGTTGGGTCGTCGTTTGAAAAAGGTAGGAGTGGGTATACCTAGTATGGCCCAATCGTAGGCGTGTAAGAATCAGTTGCGTACGTCGATCGTTACTTTTAAACTGACATGGAGAAACGTCACTTTTGATTTGCCGTAATTTCGACTGAGAACTTTCCTAGTCCCTGTTGCACTTACACAAAACATTATTTTTAATAAATACCTTGAGATCACTATCAACACTCCGACACTCCGATTCTGGTTCGTCATTAGAAATAGAACTACGGGCACAAATGTCTGCTTTTTCGATGCCTTCGATGCCGATGTGGGATGGGATCCATATGAAGTTGACGCATCTGGAGTTTTCTTGAGCCTGTGGCAGTTCTGATTTTATCATTTTCTCAATAGGGTTTTGGGGATAGATCTGTTTTAAGTCTAACAAAGAACTGAGAGAGGCAGTAATAATTACCGCTTTTGGTATGTTGCAAGAATTTATGTGTTGGAGGGCTTTATAGAGCGCAAAAACTTCGGCTGAGAAAATACTCAGGGTTGGAGTAAGTTTAAATTGCAGACTAAGATTGGTTGTTACAATTGCTGCTCCGACTCCCATTTCACATTTAGATGCGTCTGTGTATATTTTGATGAAGTCCTGATATTCTTCAGAATATTAATTTAAGGTTAGTTTTAAAGACGGCTGGGCAGACTTCCTGTTTATTAAATCTGCTCAAACTAGTGTTAATGGTGGGGACGTTGATGGTCTAGGGATGAGGGTGATCTAGATCTATTGGAAATAATTCTGGAAATTGGATGTCTAAATACTGGAGATATGTACGTATTCTCTCATAATAAGGTTTAGGTGTATGCGGTTTGTTGTTGAAGTAATTAGTATATTTTTTGGTGAAGGCATTGGTGTAGAGAGGTTTGTTTCTATTCGAGGCTATAGATGTGGCGTGTGAGAGAGTTAAGAACATTCTTCTATAATGCAGAGGTGGCTCACCAGTTTTGCAATATATAGCTTCAACGGGAGTTGTTCTGAAAGCTCCTAGTGCAATTCGGAGGCCATTGTTGTGCACAGTGTCCAGTAACTTTAGAGTTGTATTGGAAGCCGAAGCGTATGCAATGGAACCGTAGTCTATTTTTGACCTGATTAATGTTTTATAAATAGTAAGTAGTGTGTTGTAATCAGATCCCCAACATTTATTAGCCAATGTCTTCATTAGATTTAGTCGCTTGTTACAAGAACGGGTCGTTTGTTCAATACGTTCCTTCCATGTAAGCTTTTCGTCGAACCACATTCCAAGGAATTTTACCGACGATCTGAACGATAAATTTTTACCATATAATTGTAATGTTGGATAAACGTCTCGTTTTTTTTTGAAAACAACATGGCGGTTGTTTTTGATGAGGAGAATTCAAAACCTGTATTCAAGGACCATTGTTCGAGTTGCGTTAAAAATTTTTGCAAAATATTCGTCATGAGGGAAGTATTTTTTCCTTTAATATAAACAACAAGATCATCTGCATACACGCGTGCTTTCAAGGGTTTCGACAAGCCCTTGATGATATTGTTTATGGCCACTAGGAATAATGTGGGGCTGAGAATGGATCTTTGTGGTGTCCCATTATCTTCTATCTGATCTGCAGAGTAAGAGCTATGGACTCTTACACGAGAAGATCGGTTCTTCATAAAATTACTGATAAATTTCAAACAACTTCCCCGAATGTTCCACATGTGCAGTTGCTTTAGAATATTAAGTTTCCAGCAAGTATTGAAAGCTTTTTTAAGATCGAAGAATATAGCAATACAGGTTTGTTTTGTCGATAGAGCTTCATGAATGTCACTTTCTAAATCCAGGATGTTGTCAATCCCTGAACGATTTTGTCTGAAACCATTTTGCTCGGATATTAAATGGTTTGCCTTTTCTAAAGTCCACGTAAGTCTGCCATTGACCATTTTCTCCATCAGTTTGCTGGTTGAGCATGTTAAACTTATAGGTCGGTAAGATGAAGGTTCAGTGCGAGATTTTTGGTGTTTAAGGAGCGGAAGGACGATGGACTTGGACCAGATTGATGGAAACTGGTGTTGTTTCCAAATGCAGTTAATCAGTTTCAGGAGCGTTGTTTTTGCTATATCGGGAAGATGTTTTAAAAATACGACTGGGATATCATCTGGTCCTGGACTGGAATTTTTCAAATTATTAAGGGCGTTATCCAATTCAGCATTTGTAAAGCACATGTTTAAAGCAGTATGTTCATGTCCATCCAGTGACAGATTCGAGTTTTCTGCAGCTAATTTATTATCGAGAAAAGTGATGTTGTAGTTTTCGTTCGAGGACAATTGCTTGTAAATACTGGCTTATATGTCAGCCATTTCATTTGCAGAGGTTGTGACTGTGTTGTTGAATTTAAGACTAGTTATTACTGGCTTATAATTGAAGCCCGGAATTTTCCTTACTCTTGTCCACACTTCACTGATAGGAGTAGAACTATTTATTTTTGGGATATATTGAAGCCAGGAGTTTTGTTTTGCGAGTTTCGTTGTGAGGTGAGCCTTGGCTTCATGTTTCTTGAAATCTATCTTGTTTTCAACTGTCTTGCGTCTTTTATATTTATTCAAAGCTGCTTTGCTTGCACGAATTGCTGCTTCACATTCTGGATTCCACCAAGGTACAGGAACGTGATTCAATTTTGTCCTTTTTGTTTTGCCTATAAATAGTTCAGCACTGCTCAGAATTATATTGTTAAAATTTGATAATGATTCATCGATGTTTTCAGATAGTTTATAGTTTGAGATAGCGACTTGAATATGCTCAGAAAAACCGATTTTCCATTTTGGTAGAAAAAGATCCGGAGATTGATGAGTACAACGATTTATTATTATAGGGTGGTGGTCACTACCATAGGTAAAGTTCAGGACTTCCCAGGATAGGCGAGGTGTTAACGAAGGATCGCAAAGGGTTAGATCGATTGCAGTTGAGTCCCCGGTGTTGATGTTGAATCTAGTTGGTGTTCCATCATTGAGAAAATTCAGTTGAAGATCCGAGATTACTTTTTCCACAATTTTGCCTCTTGTGTGTGTAGCGAGCCCCATATTATGTTATGGCTATTAAAATCGCCCATAATTATGCGTGGATGTGGTATTTGCATGAGTAGATCTTTTATGTCGTTATAGGAGGCTGGATAACTTGAGGGTAAATAAATGTTGCATATGAAATATGTGCTAGGTGAGTTGATCTTGACAACGACAGCTTCTAGGTTGCTAGTGACAGGAAATGGTTTTGCCTCCAATGCCTTATTGACCAGAGTAGCTACTCCGCCGGAAGTGATATTAATATCACTTATTCGGTCTTTGCGAAAACAGTCGAATAGCTTTGAATTATAAGTATTTTGATGTTTAAGATTATTTTCTTGTAGGCATATAATATCGGGGGAGTGCTCCCCAATCAGGATTTGTAGCACAGCAATGCGATAGAAAAATCCGTCGATGTTCCACTGAAGTATTGACATTATATAATTTGCTGACTACTTTGGGATATGTCACTATCCCACTCTGAAGTATCGTTACCCAGGAACTTGAAAATTTTCTTTTTTAAGCTAGTAAATCGAATCTTCATAAATCTATCTTTTAAATGGGGGTGAATTTGAGAGAGCATATGGGTCAGGGCTATACTCGATAGTCGAAATTCTGTAAAGTGAGTCAGAGCTATCTAATCAACACTTTGGTTAAAGCGCAGTTGCCATATGTATTCTAGAGAGAAATGCTGTATTTTATAAATACACTTCAAATCCATTGTGTCAATATTTCAGGTACAAAAGATGCAATGTAATTAAGTCAATACCAATTTAATATATTTATTTCAAATTTCAAGCAGACTAATAATAATTAGTTTACTTGAAATGTGAAATGAAGTGTTTATGTATATTTCTTGAACGCAAAGTTTGTTGTGAAAAACTCGCCGATTTGACAATGTTGGAGAGTCGCTTCAATGTTCCGGCTTTGAGAACGAGATAGATAGATCGAGCTACGCGAATGAGACAGTGATAGTAAACAGTTATGTGAGGTGTTTATTCTCTTCATGAGCGTAACATCAGTATTTGTGTTGTGGTTTTGTGTGATAAATCGGTTATTATTGGTATTTATTGTAATATTTATATCGGTATATTTAGTGACAATAATGGCGGAGTGTAGCGGTGTTGGCGATAAAAAACGGCGTCGTAACAATTTAATTCGGGAAGAAAAAGTCCTCATATTAAATGTGTACGAAGGACTGCGTGCCATGGACAAACAGTTGGGTGTTAGTGACGCTGTGATTAAGTGCAGTTATTTAACTAAAGTTTCTGAGAGTACTATATACAATATTCTAAAGAAATCGCGGGACGGATCTTTGACAAGAGAACGAGGTGAAAACTGTAAACCGGAAAGTAGGGGAAGAATGAAAATTGTTTTGGACGACCAAACACGGAATGCTATACGTAGGGAAATACATTCTTTTTATTTTAGGAATGAAATCCCCTCGGTAGCTAAATTGAGCAAGGTAATAGAAGCTGATGATACTTTACCAAACATCAGTGATAAAGTTTTGAGACGAACTTTAAAATTAATGAATTTTCGTTACCAAACAAGAAGTAGAAACAGTGCCTTAATTGAACGAAATGACATTGTGGAATGGAGGAGAAATTATTTAAAACAGATACGACAGTTTCGTAACGAAGGACGGCACATATATTATCTTGACGAAACATGGTTAAATGAAGGCCACACTGTGTCAAAAGTTTGGCAAGACATGAATATACGAAGCAATCGACAAGCCTTTATGGAGGGTTTCTCTTCCGGTTTAAAAGCTCCCTCTGGGAAAGGATGTCGACTGATTATCACTCACATTGGCAGCGAGGAAGGATTTGTAGAAGGTGGATTACTAAGTTTTCAGTCCAAAAAAACTGTCGATTACTATGAAGAGATGGATGGTAACCGGTTTGAAACATGGTTTAGATCAATTTTAACAAAGGTAACTCCTGGTTCAGTGATAGTTATGGATAATGCTTCATACCACTCTCGTCGACTGGAGCAAATACCTACTTCAGCTAGCCGCAAGAGGGTTATAATTGATTGGTTAGAGAGTAAAAGCATTCCGCACAACGAGGCAATGCTGAAAGTTGAATTATTATCTCTCGTACGGAAACATAAAAGCAGTTATATTAAGTACGTTGTCGATGAAATGGCGAAAGATTTCAACGTCTCAGTTGTTAGACTTCCTCCCTACCAATGTGAGTTAAACCCCATCGAGCTGGTTTGGGCCCAAGTGAAAAATTATGTTGCGAGTAAAAACAGTACATTCAAAATGGCTGACGTTGAGAAACTGTTTGACGAGGCGCTGCATACCGTTACTGCTGAGAGTTGGCGTAAATGTATTCAACACGTATTAAAAGAAGAAATAAAGTTTTGGGATTTAGACATACGTGTAGAAGTAATGACGGAACCACTCATTATCGATATAGGAGGAGAAAGCGATGATTCTGAGGAGTCGTCAGGGAGTGATACCGCTTCCAGTTAGTCGGACATTTTACAAGTGACCTCGCAACATACCTATACTTATTGGTAATTTATTTTGGTCTTGACAAACAACTTTTTTTTAGTTTTAGTAGTAGTAAGTTGGAATTGACTTTTAAACATTTTTTTATTTTGTTTTAACTTACTTATGAACAACTTGTGATAAGTTATTATTTCAAATGTTAAAAATTGAAATACATCTTATTATAGCTCATCCTTAAAAATGTCTATTATTCTTGGTAACACCCTGTATATACATAATGATACCTACCATAATAATTTCGTATTTCTGTTCTCTCAAATTTAAACGTCAGAGCGTACAAGAACATTTTCTATTTATTTTTTATTTATGACTATTAAGAACCCTTCAAAAATGATGCGCTCATGAAGTTCGCTTCTGCAACTGATTTTATGGACAGTAAGAGCGATGAGTCACTTTACAGAATTTCGACCTACGACTATAGGTAATCTGTTGTATATTCTTCGATCATACTGATGAGAACTGTAGAGCCACTAACATTGGTTATGAGTAACGCAAGTTGATCATAGTCGATAACGAATGGAGGAGATTGATTATCAATAAAATTTTTGGCCGGTTCCAGTAACTGTATTGTGATATCTGATGTAAGACGGGGTGTTGTCAGAATGGTTTTCTTTTTCTTTAATTTTTGTTTGTTTCTCGGTAAAGGAAATGAGTTGTGATCGTTTCCAGCTGTGTCTGCTTCAGGTGTAATTACTTCGTTCATATTGCGCTTTGTTTTGTTGGAGCCGTTGTTGGCTTCTTCTGGTGCATCCCTGTTAGTAGATGCAGCCGGCATGGCGTTAGAGGTTGCCGCATCTTTTGTGGTTGAATTTGAGTCCACTGGAGAAGCTGGTAATACATTTTGCGTGACAACGGTGTTTGTCGGAACATAATTAGATATATTTGCGCTAATTGGTCAGTTGGAGCTGCCTGTAGGTTGAACTTGCGGTAGAGATGTTTTAGGTTCAGTACATTGAGGTACTATGTGACCAGGTTTTTTACAATTGTAACATACCATACCATCTTGAGACAGAAAAATTCGGTATGTCGTATTTTCAAAGTCTACTGTAAACGATTCTGGTAGCGATAAATTGTGAGGACTGACGTAGATTTGCCTCCGAAGACTAAGAATATGGCTATACTCAGGTAGAGAGGAACTGATTCTTAAACATGTCAGGTGAGAAACAGGATTTAGCCCGATGTTTATTAATTGGTCTAATAATAGATCATGCGGTATTGTAGGACATACGTTCGACAGAATGAGTCTTTCAGCAGGTGTTATTAGATTTCTGGCCCTAACTATTTCTCCCTGTACTTTTATGTATCCATGAATATTTATGAAGTTATCCACAAGCTGTTTACTAGATAAGTACATACATATACGATTATGGGACAATCGAGAGGAAAAAATGATATTTTTCGGTTGGATTATGGTTCCTAGAGGAATTAGATAATCTTGTAATTGAGTGTTTTCTAAAGTACTAAAAACTATTGCCTGCTCTTTTAAGGGAAATTGTTGTTTTGATACTGCTAAAGAGTAGGTATTGGGGGCACGAGATTGGTCTTGAGATGAGGTTAATGATTGAGAATAGTTGTTGGTATACATTTTGAAATTTTCACAAAACACGAAGTGATAAAATAATTGAGTACGGCTCTGGCAGTCCGATAAGCCAGGCACTTGAATATGCTATAAGTAAGGTTTGTTTACTTCTAATAATGGAATATTTAGTTGTATTCGGCTGTACAGTTGATAATCAGAAGTGAAGTAAAACTTGATCACTTAGAGTTTCTACGGAATCCAACCAATTTATTAAAACAATTTGAATTATCCACACTGAATGTTAAAATAATCGGAGCACATGACTATTAGAATATATTATTGTTTACTTATGCAGACGTATTTTATTAATATTAAAATACCGGTTTATATTCGAACACAGATATAACGTCTATATCGTATCGAGTATGGCACTTAACTGTTCAAATCTTTTTATATTAGTATTAATATCTATCAATACCACATTACATTACTTTTATTCACCAACGTACTGCTTATTGGAAAGCCTCAGAGAACACAAAATACTCCAATAAACTCTGATGGTGTTCGATATAGACAGAATGACATACATACAACGGTTTATCTTTAGATTTAAGATAGATACCAGTATTTCTTTATCCAATAGAAAAGTCAACTGCTACAATATAACTCAGTAGCGTGTTTAATAAATTTTATCCTACATATATCAAAAGGTATAAAATGAGAGGATAGCAGACAATTCCTGACATTTATGATCTGTACCAAATGAACTAATGAAGGTAAAGTTAGTGTACATTAAAATAAGAATAGCTTTCTGCTGTAACAAATTGGTCTGCGGTTTATTGTCTAGTTTGTCGTAAATGAAAACGTAGTCAACGAACCAATCTAGTTATTTTTATTGACACGACAACGGAAGAAAATTCTGAAGGAAACTACTAGAATAGTAAAGTATCAAGCACTATTATAGGTTAGTTTAAATGAAGTTCTATTGGGTTTAAAAGAAAATCTTTTTAAATAGTGTTTCCTGTAGCAACAAATATATGTTTATTACATGGATAGTTGAGAACTTTTCGTTCATTACTTTCACAATCTGTTTCCTGAAGTTTACTCAATTAAAAGTTGTTCACATAAACATTTTTAAGCGATCTTTATAGGGTAATAACAAGATTATATACTACATTATTAACTGAAAGTTCGTAGCAAAGTTCAATCCCTTGATAACATACGTTGACAAAAATATGTTTACTAGGAAAAATTAATTATTATTTATTCATTTTGAGAGAGAAGAGGTTTAGTTAATACAGAAGATTGTGGTTTTATTCCAAGGAAAATATGTCTTAATTATTTCCAAAGACCTAGGTGTATGAATATTATTCTAGCATTCCAATTATTAGTGCTCTTTTTATTGTTATGAAGGAAATAGTGGCGAACCTACTAAAGATTAGAAAAATGTTGTATAGCTTTAGTAATTGATGGCGATAACATAAACATATTTGACAGCCAAATATTGTATTATATCATCTAAAGCAAGAGTGTAATTGAGATTAAGATCAAATGAATACTTTGTAAATGAGGAAACTTAGAAATTCGAAAATACAAAAAGTTATAGAATAAGATTTATGACTGAATATTTCATTATTACGATCGTGCATCTTTTATGATATCAAACATTTTCAAGTAATTTCTCGGCCAAAGACCGGAGAATCTGAAGATTTTTTCCTCAATTTTCTCGCTAAACTTTAAGTTTTACACTTTATTTAATGCTTTTCTTATGTTCGTAATAAAAGTAGCGGGTCAGGAAACTCATTGGCGGAGTGACAAATTTGTTTCGTATTCATGGAGCATAAAGACTGCTTTATGTCAACCGTTACAAACATTATAAATTTTAACTAATACTCTAAGACCGTTTGTTATAGGTTTCCAAAACAAAATAAACACAAAAAACAAACCGCTTGACGAATATGGGAGCTAAAAAATAAAAAAAAAGATGAATGGTTTATTTCCGATATAAAAAGGTAGAAAACTATGGAAATTATTGTAACGAAATTTTATACAAACCGTAAGAAAAAAAATTGGAGATGGAGCGGGTAAATTATTAAATGGACAGAATGTTCAAAATCAGGTTAAAATCAACCAGCCTATAAATTCATTGGTTGACCAATTACTTACTAGATAATGCCACATTAACGGAGTTGAATTAGTATTTTGATTTAATCACTTAATAAAAAACAATAAATACTAAACAGCAGTAAGTAATCGAAAACAATAATTCTGCTGGGATTTATCCAGAGCTGTTCTTCTAACTAATGTGGTCAGCTTTGGTTTTTTGAAACATAGAAAAAAATTCAATTGAAACAGGAAAAATAAATATAAATAGAAGAGTTTAGATTTCTGTAGGTTAGAAGACAGATTACTTTCTTTCTTAGAATGAAGTATTGGCATCTAAGTATCATAGCAGAAAAAATACGAAACAAATTTTAACAATCACGTCACTCTTTTAATAATATAGCTTAAATGTTTTGAATGAAACTCACTGCTTCTAGCTAATTCCACAATATAATAAAAATTGTTGAAAATTCTAAAAAATTGACAATTGTTTCGATAAATCAATATCATCGACAGAATGACAGAAGTTACATTTCATTTCATGTCTACCTGATGTTTAGTAGTTATTTTTGGCTAGACCAAGAAGTGACCTAACTTGTGATTGACTTAATATATGTTAATAGAAAAAAGGAGAAGATGTGATATTACAAATATTGAAGCTTAGATATTATTAGCCCGATGGTGATATCCTGGATATCATTTTTCCAATTCAGAACAGTATAACTGTGCAATGATATAGAAAACCAGGAAAACTATATCTGCTGATCTTTACAGTTATCACTTAAGAAGACCGTTTATTAGTGGAGAACTCCTTAGATTTGTCTGTTCATTGACAACTTCATATTGTGGGTTTCTTAAATGTCTTCTAATTTCCAATTCTTCAAGGAAATCCAGTTCTTGTTTCTTTTAACAAATATGCAGCACTTCTAGCTCTGTGTTAGATATCAATGAATGATTGGTGTCAAGTAAATGTTTTGCGTAGTAGGATTTATCTGGTTGTTTTAATCTGTATGCTCGTAAGTGTTCACTGTATCGGATTTCAAAATTTCTAAGGGTCTGACCCAAATAGACAGCATCACATTTTGGACATTTGAGTTTATATATACCTAATTTCTTTGATTTTAGTATTTTACTTTTCCGTCAACCTATCTATATGCGAGAAAAGTATTGGTTTACTCCAAAAAAGTTGGAATTTTGTATTTTTTCTTTGAGTTATTTTTATGTTTTCCATCAACAACAACACGAAAAAACGGTTTTTAGAACAAAAATCCTGTGTGTATGTCGTCGTCGTCGTTGTCGTCGGCCACTTTTCCTTACAATTCTTGTTAGCACGATACAGCTTCCGGAGTGCAACAAGTCACCAATTTTATGATTGAATGTCATTCTGGACATCTCACTGATGAAACCTATTGATTTTCAGCCCACTAGAGCGACTACAACAGCGATAATTTTGTACTTTTTGGAGAAGTTTCAGTTTGTCAGCGCGATACAGCCTCCGGAGTATATACAAGTGACCAATTTTATAATTGGATATTATTCAGAGCGTCTCCAAGATGAACCCTATCAATATTCAGCTCAATAAAGCTAGTACAACGGGTGCTATGGTACTTGAAGTACCAAATTTTTGTTATTTTTGGAGAATTTTCAGTTTGTTAGTACAGCCTCTAGAGAGTATACGATTGATCTATTTTATGATTGAATATTGGTCAAGGTGTCTCACAGATGTGCCCTATTGATTTTCAGTTGACTTGAGCGAGTACGGCTGGTCCTATAAATCCAGATATACTGAATTTTTGGTTGTTTTTGAAGAAATTTCGGTTTGTTACCACGATACATCACCCGAAGTGTATACAGGTAACAATTTTATGATAGAATATTGTTCGGGGCCATAGATGCGGAAAAGTTACTTTTAATCTTTAAAACCGTTTAATTTTTTGTTTTTACATTTAACAATTTTGTACTAACGTTACTTTCTATTTTAAAAGGAATTTTTGTATTTGTTGCTAAAGATATTATCTTTGAAATATTATTAGAAATATTTCCTGCATATGTGATGGTTTTATAAGGTTTTATTTCATCAGTTTGTTTAGGAAATATTAGTTGTAATGCCACTTTTTCCTCTTTTTTATTAATTAGCTTATTTATCATATATAATGGATGTTGCTATTTGTCTAATTGTATTAATCTCTCTATCAAAATTACATTTGTTCATAGGAACTGAAAGAGCTCTATGTATCATTAAATTATATGCCGCTAGTTTATGTGTCATATACGAATACAACAATTTCTTTTAAAACAGAAAGTAACGTTACTACAAAATTGTTAAATGTAAAAACAAAAATACCAAAATTAAAGAAATCAGGTATATATAAACTCAAATGTCCTGAATGTAATGCTGTCTGTTCGGGTCAGACCCTTAGAAATTTCGAAATCCGATACAGTGAACACTTAGGAGCATACAGATTGAAACAACTACGTAAAACATCTACTTGACACCAATCATTCATTGACACCTAACACAGAACTAAAAGTGCTGCATATTTGTGAAAAGAAACAAGAACTGAATTTCCTTGAAGAATTGGAAATTAGAAGACATTTAAGAAACCCACAATGTGAAGTTGTCAATGAACGAATAAATCTAGGGAGATCTCCACTAATAAACTGTCTTCTTAAGTGATAATTGTGAAGATCAGCAGATATAGTTATCCTGGTTTTCTATATCTTTGCACAGTTATACTGATCTTAATTGGAAAAATTATATCCAGGATATCACCATAGGGCTAATAATATCTAAGCTTCAATATTTATAATATCACATCTTCTTCTTTTTCCTATTAACATATATTAACCCTCTAGCAGGCCAATTTTTTTTCTTCGGAAAATAACGTTTGGATATAATATCGGTGCCTAGAACACGAATTTGGAGTCTGATATTACAAAAGATTTATTATTTCAACTCCAGGTGGAAAAAAGGTAGACCGCCAAAAGGCGGGTTAGCCAGGGAATGGAAACTGAAACAAATTAGCTGTGTTGTATTTTCATGTTGTATTTCATAAAAGTAGTATGAATGTGGGACATTAGAAATTGAGATCACAAGTGATTCATAAAAACAGTTAACATAAATGACTAACACTATGGTTTGGAATTATAAATTTGAAAACATTTTTTGTTTGATGTAAGATACCAATCAACTTAACATTTGAGGCAATATATTTGTGTTTCCGATTTACAACCAGTCAATTTACAGGTGCTTTACCTATTTTACGATCTAGTTGATCAGGCATATGACCAACATCATAATAACTTGCATCTAAACCCAATCCATATGATTTTTCAACACCTGTTGGAACCATTATTGCTGGACTTGTTACAGTGCCACTGGTCTTTTCTGTTGATAAAAATTTAATCCATTCGCAACTTGACAACGGAATTTAGGTAACTCTGGAGTCACTCTTTCCTGTGCTACTCCTGCTCCATGGATGCGTCTGTGAAGAAGGTAAGCATTAACCATTGCCATGTCAATAAAATGATAGAATAACTTCAATGAAGAACTTTGCGTCTTGAGACGGATATGGTACCGGCCAATCAGACCATCCATAAGATCCACACCTCCCATGTGATGGTTATACTCCCTGATAATCAGTGGGCAATCAACTTCCACAAAGTTTTTGTTTTTTCGTTCATATCTACTTATTTTTATCGGTGGTGTTGGTGTTACTGTTGCTGTTAGATACGGTTCTACACCAACGTATGTAGATGCGAGCCTAACACTTTTATTATCTTTCCATATTACAGTGCTAATATCTACACCAAGGGCGGTACCTACATACTCTCCGAATAGCCTCTATTCTTTGCCTTCATTGCGTTATCCTTGGTAGCTTGCAGTTGGGAATACGATCTGCACGAATTGTACCCAATGCCTAAATACCACGATTTCTTAGATATACCAAAAGAGGTAATGATGTATATCCCAGTATTCTTCTAAACTTGGGTATCTGTATACAGACAAGTGTTCCGATGTATTGCCGGATATCTATGCTGCTTACATTGAATTTTGTGTTGACGTTTAGTTGTCGTGCACCCAGATTGGTATAATTGGCTATTTTTGTCAATAGTTCGTCATTAAAAAAATAATTGAAGCAGTCAAATGGTGTATGCAGCTCATTGAACCTCTCGGGTAATCTTTCATCACCTCTATATACCACTGCCTTACCACCATTTGATGGAATATTTGGCCCACTTGCCTCTTCCACTGGTAATAGTGAACGTGGTCGTTTGACACGTCGATTTTTCATACGTGGGTATTCCGTAACCATCGCTCCAGATGACGGTTCTGCCTGAGGTGGTGTATCTGCTGCAAATGATGGTCCTGCTTGAGGTAATACTTCTGCTTCAAATTCTCGTTCTTCAATTGATTCACCTGTTTGTTCTACTTCCGTAAGCTTATCAGTGATATCTCAACTAAGAAAATCAGGATATGTAGATCTATCCATGTGCTCTACACGTTCTTCTATTAGTTCCTCATCTTCACGAGATACTTCAAAATCTGGATCTGTCACACTATCGTCGTCATCGAAGTCACCGTTCAAATCTGTCTCTGTTTCGAATTCAACATCGCTACATGCTTCCATAATTTCAGCTTCAGATAACTTTTCGAAATTCCACGTTTTGTTTCGAATATCATGGTATCTAGGCAATCTCTCGTCTTTTCCATTTGAAGACATCTCTATAATAATAAAATACAATATTACAATCATCAATCAGCAGCGGTCAGTTACAGAATATGCTAGAAACTATGTCAATCCCAGCCTGCCTGCCTTTTGGCAGGCTGCTTTTGGGGGTCACTGATGACCATTACTTCTTAGAAAATACATGATCTGATTTGTTCATAACAAAAAAGAAGTTATTTTTTACTCACCAATAATTTTTTGAAGTCCGGAAAATAACTATAAATATTTCTAATATTTTCACCAATGTAACACCTAAACTACTTAGAATTATTACGCCCAACTCTCACGATAGCATGTGTTCAATTGACCGTACATCTCAAACGAACGGTACGATACC
Source organism: Galeruca laticollis (assembly GCA_963921935.1). NCBI lineage: Eukaryota > Metazoa > Arthropoda > Insecta > Coleoptera > Chrysomelidae > Galeruca > Galeruca laticollis. Next base: position 1,544,795 of record OY998176.1, on the reverse strand, counting down.
ACTCAACTCATGACCACTCTGTCGAATGAAAACACACAAAAGGCTGTCGCGTCAGTTAAAACCTATGAAAATTTTATATAGAGAGATAACTTGATTTAGAGGGTTAAGTCAATCACAAGTTAGGTCACTTCTTGGTCTAGCCAAAAATAACTACTAAACATCAAGTAGGCATCAAATGAAATGTAACTTCTGTCATTCTGACGATGATATTGATTTATCGATACAATTGTCAATTTTTTAGACTTTTCAACAATTTGTATTATATTGCGGAATTAGCTAGAAACAGCGAGTTTCATTTAAAACACTAATATGAGTAGATTCCACGAAGTAAGGGTCGAGACAGTTAATTGAATATAGCTTTAACTAACCTTCCCGGTAAAATTTTTGATAAGGAAAGTAGGCAAAGGAACTTTTTTTTTGTAAATTCTTTACTCAAAGCACATTTTCTGAAGTTAGACGTGCTCGCAATTATGCGGATTTTTTTACCAGAAAAACTAAACTTTCCAATGAAACACTAATAATTGTTTGAAACTGACGTTAATCCATTAGGAAGATATCAAATTTGATGGAAATTTATTTTTCGGACTTACTGTATAACCGCTTCCTTTGAAGAAAGCCCCTTTTTAAAGCCACCCTTCAATGAAGGCCTTTTAGTTGTGGGATTATTTTTAATCCTAGACCTTGAGTCTTGCATTTTATCTTAAGTGAATATCGATACATTTATCATCTTCAAATGAAAAGAAACTAGAAATCTCACCTACCACTGAAATCTGGGGGCTCCTTTACCACTTGGACGACACTGGTACCTGTAACAGAGATATCTAAAAATAAGTTACGTGGCATTGTGCATGGTTAAGAATAAAAACACCCCCATTACGTTTTCTTATTTAAAAACTTTTAATAATTTTATTGAGTCCATGGGTAAATTTGACTATACTTGTATATTGAAATTGACAGGAAATTTAATTGATTTCGCATAATCAGGTTATCCTTATTTGAAAGTTTATAAAAGCTCTTGGAGTATTTGACAGAGAGAGTCGTGTGTTAGCAATCTGAAGATAATTTTATAATGAAAAGTTTGCTGTGACTTTTTATAGGAGAAATAAGGTGGAAAAAAGGAAGCCACGTTCGAAAAACTCGAAGTAGAGAGATTAATGAATTAAAACTAAAAGCATTGAAATCGGTATTAGGACAAAACTGTGACATAAATGCATTAGTTCGATATCTTACTGAAATTAATGTAATCAAAACCTTGTAAAATAATCTTTGTCGCTAATAACCGACATGGTTGATGCGACAATAAAAATGGAATTAAAAAAAAGAGAAAATGCAAGAAATAGAAATAAACAGATGTTTGGGAGTGTCGATGAACTACAATCAAAAACCACACTTACCTTTAAAAGACTGGACTTGACTGTGAGTCATGTTTTCAATAATAACTAACCACAAACTATGTGACAACCATTAGTACTTTTTCTTCAAAAAGTTTGAATCAGATTGAAACTTTTCTGTGTTAAAATGAATTAATATAGACTTAGTTGGTGATAAAACAAGACTTTAATAATTGTAATAATTAAATAGAATTTGATATCAAAATATGAGCACATATATCCTTTCACATAATCTAAAGTAATGTTTAAATTTTTATTAAATACGGAGTTGAATAAAATAATTTCAATATTAAAAAGTTAACGTTATCAAATAGTTTTTACATGTCAAACATTGAACATAATTTCAGATGCAATACATGTTTACCAATAGTAGATAAAGAAATAATCGATTTTTTTTGGTGAATTTACTTTGTATATTAACTCGAGTGTTCTTTGAAATGAAATGTATTTGTTTTACTATTTTGAATCATTTGTGTGTCCCTAATTTATAATTTCAGGTAGTAAGAGTTTTCATGTTGTTCCCGATGTCTTAATTTACAGATGATAGGCCACTTTATCTACAAAGGCCCTAGGGGTATAGTGTGTTATCTAAACATAAAAACTAAAATCTCAACAAAATAAATTATGATAAAATTTTCTTCTTTCTATTTTGTGCGCGTTCGTTAATTTATCAAAGACCTACCTAGAACGTTTATCGTGAAAAAGTATCGTATATATGTTATAATAGGTTTGTTCCAACCGAAGTAAATACCGTTTTATTACCGTACAATCTCAGTAACGCAGCGTATTCGATGTAAATTACACAAACTCATTATATTCACTAATCAGCAGGTCAACTGGGTTTGTATCGTAATTGTACGGTTTTTGTGTTGGTTGGAGCAGACCTAATATATGATCGAGTCATGTGTGTTGACGTATGTCTAATAATTTGACATTTCACATGAGTGTTTACTAAATTCGTTCATAGAAAAATTTTATAATCGAAAATGGATAGCGGTAGCGAGGATGATTTGACATTGAGCTTTAGAAGGACATCGGTCACTATCCTGATAGATGCAGGAGGTGATATAACTTCTTTGAAGAGATACGATAATTGATAATTTTTCCACAGGTGATTTATAACGATTTTTTCTGCATAAAGTATTTTTATTTCCGAGTTGTCAAAATTTCAAAATTTTGAACGTTATTTGTTTCACGACGTTGGTAGGTATATGTACCAAAAAAAATATATGGTTCATTCAACGGGTTAAGAACCCGACTTAATAATCTCAGATAAAAACATGCAACAAAGACGGGAGGAAAGTTTATAATAAAAATTGTTATGAAAAATATATACAGTTTTCTTTATGGTTTATGATGGTCGTAGAAAAAGTATAGTGTGAAATTTGCATTTAATGCTCATTGTACAATATACAATTCTAAAATAGCTTATTAAAGAACCTCTATCATGGTAAATAAATTTGTGGTGGAGCACATAAATGAAGTGATAAAATACATTTTTTATACAAGGTATTTAAATGATGCATCGAAGTAGAAACAAAATTTCCCTTATTAGAAATCGTCGGACGAAATATAATATCATTTTATCGTCCACAAAAACTTAAATGGAAGCGACGTTTTTTTTTTATTTCCATTCCCTTTTCTTTTTGGCTCCGTGATGCCGATGCTTCTGGCCATTCTATGAATTTCTGAGTATTGACATTCGATTTCAGAGATTATATTGCTCTATGTAGAAATATTTAATATAAAGTGAACATTTCGTTGTATGAAATCATATCTATGCTAATATTTATATTTATTTTTTTATTAACATTATTTATTCATTTATTCAACTCATAGTACAAGATACCAACTTAATTTATACACATATGCCTAGATAAATAAATAGACCACCATATCGCCTAAGTCCTTCCGATCGATTTCACTCACTTGCGCTACCTGCGAATTCCTGCGAAAAATAATCAACAGAAGAGTCTTTTGGCGTCTTGCAAAGTGCATAATGATTCCTAATGTCCTGATCTCCACAGAATGTTCCCAGTTATCATTTATGTATGCGTATTTGTTGACTATTTCTAAAGGAGTTTCGTCCACCAACAAAATACCGCGGATGTTTTGGTTCTTACTGATTATCATGAACTTTGTCTGTTGGTGTTTATTTTCAAACCATATTGTCGGCTGTATGTTGTAACACTGTCCATTAGGAGTTGTAAGGAAGCTAGGTTGTCCGCAAAAATAACGGTATCATCTGTATACCTTACAATATTCATTCGTTCCTCGTTTAGCAGGATTACAGCTTCCCTGAAAATGTATTCCGAGTACAGGTTGAAAATTACAGGAGATAGTATGCATCCCTGTCTTACACCACGTAATATTTGTATCGCTTCTATTGTCTCTTTGTCTACCCTGACATAAGCCCTCTGATTCCAATAGAGATTTCTGATGATTTTGAGGTCCTTCCTGTGTAGGCCAGCTTTATTCAGAACTTCCATCATTTTAGTGTGTCGTACTTGATCAAACGCCTTCCTATAGTCTATAAAATATGCGTAGACACCGTAGTTGATATCCCTGCATCGCTGAAACAGTACCTGGACTGAAAATAGAGCTTCTCTAGTCTCCATCGCCCTTCTAAAGCCAAATTGACATCTGTTCCTCACACAGTTTACATATTCTATTGTGAATTATCTTCAGGAAAATCTTTAGCATCAAGCTTATTGTTCAAAACTCGCTACATTTCCTAGCATTACGCTTCTTGGGGAGAGTAATGAATTCAGACCTCAGCCATTCCGTGGGTATGACTCCCATATCACATTTGTAAGCCACTTTAGATTCTTCCCTTCGATCAGCTTTAATATTCCAGCAGGAATCCAGTCGGGGCCCAAGGCCTTTTAATCTTCTGCATGTTTCAAGGCTGCCTGCACTTCTACCTCTAACATTGGAGGACTATCTGTTTCTTCGATTTTGGACGGCACCATTCTCACGTCATCAAACAGTTATTTAATGTATTCTTCCCAGGTTTGCTTAATTTCCGACTTCTATACTATAACTCGGCCTTGGTTTCCTTAAGTACATTAATTGTTCTTCTCTTCTTCTCTTCTCTTGTTTATTGCCATGATAAATCTTTCCCTTCCACAAGCAAACTCCTTCAAAACGCAGTACCCTTCTACAAGATACATGTTTTCACTTGGGATTGTTCTTATCTCAAAGTCAATACAAACTAATTAAATTTTCTATAATAACTCTACTTCACCCATTGTAATCCAATGTAAAATTCTCGGAATAACCTTCTATTCTCGACTTAATTGGAAACACCATATCCATGAAGTCAAAGTTATCTGTCTAAATATATTAAACGTAATTAAAACCCTAAATCACCTACATTGAGGTTCCGACGAAATTGTATTATTAAGAGTTTACAGAGCTTGGCTATGGTTGATTTATCTACAAATCTGTCCCCAAATCTGTTATAGATTTATTGGACTCCTCCTGGAATTTTTGTGTAGCCGAGACTGGATGTTTGAATCGGCAACTGGCCCCATTTCTACACTTTCAAATCTTATGGAAATAGCAGGGCACTGTCTTCATCGGATACTGATAACGGGGGTTGTGGCTGCAAATTAATATGTGGACACCGGTATCTCTAGAGATAACTTCTACCATGTTCCTGATAACTCGCCAATCCAACTGGTTACTCGATATCTTAGGCATAGCCAGTTTCTTCACGCTGGATTGTAACACATGGTCTCGGAGGTTACGAAGTGCTTCCCACACATCGCGGTAGGTAGATCGATCTTAAAAGTCATCTTTAGTTACCATGTAGAAGACGTACCACGAATTATGTTTCAGTTTCATTGTCTTGCCAGGGGCTGGAATCTGGTATTCAAGTTCTTCTAATTGCCCGAACTTCTTTCGAATGACGGTTGCCAACCCTCGTACGTTCTTGATACGGGCGGGGATGTTGTATGCCAGTGAATAATCTTCTGGGAGAGTGAACAAATCATGTTGTTGTTCCGAAGTGACTCCATATCTAGCTTTCCCGGTACCTCCATAAGCGCCCATGAATTCATCGATGGTAGGATCAGACACATCTTGAATAAGGTTTACTCCTTCCTCTAGATCATGGTCTCCTTCGAATGGGGCTAGTCGGTTTTGGTGAACTACTTTTGGTTTTCCGTTGGGGATCTTGCTTATGCGATATATAACATCATTGATCCTTTTCTTGATTAAGTATGGACCTTCCCAGGACTTTTGTAATTTTGGAGAAAATCCTTTTCTCCTCGTCGGGTTGTGTAACCATACTTTGTACCCTTCTTTAAAACCGCCTTCTGTGGCCTGCGTGTCGTACCGACTTTTCATACTGTCGCTGGCAACTTGGAGATCATTCTCCTGATCTTCTCTGATCCTGGTGGGTGACCATTCTTCATTGACTACTGTAATTCTTGAAACTGCAACTTCCTTAGATTTCGACTTGTTGCATTGTGAATAGTCTACAGGGCTTGGCCGTCAAGGCAAGGAGTTGGCTTTTTGGTGATTCAAATTAGCTGGATGTTCACCCCTGTCTGATTTCCCCTGTGTCTGGAGTTCTTGGGTTTCAGGAGTCTTGGGGAGCTTAGACGGACTGCATACGTGCTCTAGCTCACCACACTTCCGGCATTTGATCTTCTTCGGCCTCTTGTCTGCCATACCTTTCAACAAGTTGACGATCTGATCAAGTTTGTCATCGTTATCTTCTTCCTGCATGGTTCTACCTTTGTTGTACCGCTAGCTTTTCTTGGCTGCTCTGCATTTAAGAGGTTGTTGGTTTACAGGAGTCGTAGGACGCTTACACGAACTGCGTGCATGCTCTAGCTCGCCACAATTACAGCACCTGATTTTCTTCGGCTTCTTGTCTACCATACCTTTCAACAAGTTGACGTTCTGGTCAAGTCTGTCATCGTCACCTTCTTTCTGTATGGTCCTATCTTTGTTGTATCCCGAAGCCATCGTGGCTGCTTCATATTCAAGAGCAGCAGTCAATGCACTGGCCAATGTTTTAGGATGGGCTAATCGAAGCGTCTTCTCCATATCGTGGTCACACAAGCCGTCAATAAAGGCCTGGATGCCTAAACATTCAATCATGTTCTCTGGTGCTGATGGATAAGCAAATCGAACTAGTCGGGCAATATCTATTTCATACTCTTGAAGGGGTTCGTCACATTTCCGCCTTCGGTTCTTCAGCTGGAATCTGTACAACTGTTCCAAATGTTCGTGACCATATCGCATGTCCAACCTCTTCTTCAGCAGCTCGAAGTCATCCATTTCTTCCAAAGGTATCGTCTGGAGTACATCTAAGGCATCTCCGCGAAGCGCGATGGTTAAGTTCACTGCCTTCTCCTTATCGGACCAATTATTCACTCTAGCGGCTTCTTCAAACTGTTTCACATAATTGGTCCACGACATTTTTCCATCGAACGTTGGGGCCTTGACTCGGGTAAAACTGCCAATGTCTTCAAACTTAGGTAGTGTTTCTGGCATGCAAAGTTTCGTTTGCTCGGTCTTCTTTTCTTCCTCTGGCGTGCCTCGCGTTCTTGAATCGGCAATCTTTTCCTCTAACTCCTTGATTTTCTCGTCTATCGTTGTAACCTTATTCTCGATTTTCTCGTCCATCGTTGACATTTTATTCTCGATTTTCTCGCCCATCGATAACATTTTATTCTCGATTTTCTCGTCCATCGTTGACATCTTATCATCGATTTCAGATTTTAGTGACAAAATTTCATTTTCAATGTCAGCGGCAATGTCGTTTTTCATTAATAAGATATCGGCAGATATATCGTTCTTTAAAGTGGAAATTTTCTAGTCCATGTTCTCGGAAATATTAGCAGAAATGTCGTGCTTCATATCAGAAATTTTCTCTTCCATGGCAGAAATCTCCTCGTCCATGTTAGGAGAAATTGACGAGATTAAAGTGGAAGCCTCGTCATTAAATAAAACTGTTTCTGGATCAAAGCCGTCATTTTCCAGTGCCACTTTAAGTCTTTCTACTAATTCACTTTTCTTACCGGACGTTTCCAACTCACGATCTTCCAATTCCGCTTTTAATTCCGCCACTTTCAGGTTCCTTAATCTCCTGGCCATTTTTACGTAGATATTTATTTATATTACCCCACACCTGACACCAATGTAATGTTTTTCTAATTTATTTAAAACTTAACAATATGCTGCCTTAGTATCCTACAATACTGTTCACTGCCTTTTTACTTCAACTACGAAACTCCCTACTAACCCTCGAATAACTATAAAATCTATTCCTCAATTGGCAACACCTTTACTCAAAGATACTGACCACTCTTTGACCTCCCCACTTCCTCTAACCTCTTATCCTCCATTTTTAATTTTATTTTTAGAAAACGTCTTTGAATCACTTCCAAAAATTACCAGTTGCTTCTCCCCAACCAAAGATGCCATGAGAAATTAGATAAGCTTATAGTATATCATTTTTAGCTGCTGAAACAATGTTTGTGATAAATATTTTATCTTAAAAAGTATAGTGCTCAGAGTGCTAAAGCTGATACACCTGGATATTTTATTTTTTTAGCTCTATCATAAGGTTTGTGTTTTACAAGTTTTAATATGTTAAATTGGGCTAATGTAGTCTTATAGCCTGCAAAAGAAATAAATGTAGTTTTTTATAGTAAATTGTTGATAAATTATGATCAAACTGGTCTTTAATATTGACTAGATCTTTCTCTACGATTTCCTTAAGTTTTTTCCGCCCATTTGCCTTATATAGAGTTGCTGTGTCATCAGCAAATGATATAATTTTCTCCATAGAAATAACTGAAAATAACTTATTCAAGTATATTGTGAATAATACTGGCTCTAATATATGATTTTATAATTGCGGAATCACCACAACTAAGTATTCCAGCAAAAAGGTATCATTGAAGTGATATTTTCCAATGCCACTGTATAAGTTATTAGGTTGAAATTGCTCTTTTCTCCACAATATTGCTTTTCACTTAATAGTTCACGGATATGTCTTGCAACAAGGCCTCTAAAATATGAGTTCGTTACCCTTGACCTTCCGTACGTCAATAACAGCTCCGTAATGAAGAAGAATGGGTAAATCAAGAGAAATTTCCTTTCCAAAGAACGGTGATTTTGTTAAGAAAAGTTTCTCGTTGAAATGTTTATTGTATGGGGAGAAATTGAATTTATTATGAAAAAACTTCTGTGGCATAAGTAGTATGAAAAAATAAAAAACTATTCTGTTTCAATCCACAATATCAGTTTCTTAGAAGATTGTAACAATTAATTATATCGATTAACGATCAAAAACTTTATTCGTATAAGTCACAGTAAATCTGACAATCTATCAACCACCATCACAATTTTTATGACATTTTTTTGTTTCTGTCATATTTAATAAAATATACAGGAACGTAGATTCTAAAAATATTTAACATATTCTTTGAAAATTATGAAGTTTCTCCAATATCAAATTTCTTACAATTTTTCACAGTTTACAGGGCTATTGATTATAAAATATCTTAATTTTAAACGTTATTTGATCTGTCTACGAATATATATCAGCTTGTGAGACGTATAAGACAACATTTGATACCATAGAAGGAAATTATGTTAAACCAAAAGGTGAAATTTATACCAAGCACAAGCTGCTAACTTGTTCTATACATAATAATCATATACAAGCTTTAAGGTTATTGTGTATTTAAAGCTGTAGATGCAAACCTAAATGAAAACCACTATATAAGAAACGCTTTCATAGCAGGCCTTAATTCACCCCACTATTAAAAAGCCGAATCCTATCACTGAATTAGGCTCATGCTGAATCCCGTTCTTTAGAAACAACGTAAATTCGGGTTGATAGCTTTACCTTACCGCACACAGCTGCAGTAGATAACAATCGAAGAAAGCCTTCTCATAAAAACTTCAGAGAACAAGCAAAACAATGTTTTTTTGTGGATATTGTTACCATTCCCGACGATTAAGCCCAGCTTCAAACTGCACGTATCTTAAGTGTGGAAAACCTGGTCATTTTGCAAAGGTGTGTAAATTTTCAAACGCAGCTGCTATTTCTGAACCTATTACAACAAAGACAGAAGGTACTACTTGCGGAATACTAGTAGAAGCAGCAAACAGGTACAATCCTTGCTAGAAAACAATAAGAGTCTGGAGATATTCAGAATACAAAACACGCAGAAAAAGGAGATAACGAGAATAAAAGACAAAGCGAATAAAATAATAGAAGATAGAAAACAAATACTGAGAGAAGTTGAATTGTTTTACACAGACTTATATGAAAAAAAAACAAAACGAAGCAGTGAAGGAAGAGAATGAGAACACAAGCAATAAAAGATTAATGTTTGGGCAAGGATTCGATGGTTTAGGAAGGAATTATTTTGTTTAGAGTGGACTGTAGAATTGTTATTTCCTTCCTTCACTCTCAGGTACCTTGCAGAAGACCTTCGTTTTCTGGATTAGGAAGCTGAAGACATATATTCAATTGGCGTTCAAACGCTTTACTGATAATCGGCACTTAATTTATTTTTTCCTATTTGTATAATGTTTATTAAATATGAACTGAAACTTCTTCTCGAAGAACAAAAATATATAATGATTTATTTGACTTATTTCTCCATCAATACAATGACATAACTGCGTTATTTTTTTTCGATGATAGTTGTCAACACAATACCTACTTTTGTTTACAATTTTATGCTTCATGATGACTTATAACTATAATATTTGAAGACTATGAACCCTACACAGCAAATAATACATTTTATTTTTATGTATAGAGAAACTTTCAGATTTTACTGATTTTGATATAATATTTAGTGTTTAGATAGAATACGACAAGTAATTATTTGAATTTCAATTACTCACTGTGAAGAATGAGTAGCTCTGTATTTATACAAATTTAATTATGAATAACGCGAACAGTCTGGTTATCAACAGAATTTAGCGTATTGATTATTTAGGTCATGGCTACAGAAACCACGCTGGTATTTGATTGTTTTGGCATTTGAGAGACCTTGTTATGTAAAATGTCAGTTATCGGTTTTGTATTTGTATCCCCTTGCGACAGACGTACTTTATTTACACTGGGGAAAAATGCGAAGTGATATTATTGCAAATTCATGAAAACGTATGCCTATTAGTTTACTTCTGAGACTCCAATGGAGGATATTGGAAAAACTCACGGCTCAGAAAATAAAATCCGAGGTAGAATCTATTATATGAAGCAGAATATGTGGTTAGTATGAATATTTCAATGTGTAGTTGAGTGGAATTCACTTAGACATATTGATTTTGTTAAACGGCATACAAGATTAAAATGAAAATGTGTACTGATGCATGAATTTCACACTATTCATTTCGCATTTTTACTTTTTGTTATAAAGCAAAACCTGTCTCAATGAGGTTTTATTCAACCAAAATACAAGTATCATTTTGAGTAAACATAAACTGTAATGAGTAACTGTCAAATAAAAAAACATGATCTAATCAACACTGATAACTATATCACTGTTAACTATATCACTCTCCCCCACTTTATTTTGGAACATAATCTTTCAAATAGTCAGGACGTCTTATTGGACGAGACGATCTTCGAAAGGTCTTAGTTGGTTGGTATTGTGGAGGGTCGATCGGTTGAGATAAGAAGTCCACTTGGTGTTGGTTCTCTGTTCCTTCTTCTTCCGGGGTTGATACAGGTTCTCGTGAGGTAGATATAGATCCTCGAGGGGTTGATACAGATTCTCGTGGGGTAGATATAGATTCAGGAGAGTCTAAATTAGTTTCGTTCTGTGCTTGAGGACTGTCTGCTTGATTTTCCTCTTCTTGTTCTTCGCCTAGTGGAGACTGCATTGATGATTCCCCTGCGGGTGCTAGGTTTCGTAGATTAACAGTTGTTTCCCTGCCATCAGGGAGACGGACCAAGGCGTAATCAGGATTTGCCTCCACTAGCGTGACTTCTTGCACCAAGGGGTCGTATTTACTTTGTCGAGCGAAGTTCCGCATCAAAACTTTGCTTGGAGAGAGAAGCCAAGATGGGAGGGCAATGCCAGTGACACCCCTCCTCTTATGGTAGAACATCCTCTCGTGTAGGGTAGCGTTGGTTGCCGTACAAAGCAGTGTTCTCATTGAGTGAAGAGCTTCCGGTAGTACTTTCTCCCATTGATTTACTGGCATCTGTTTGGACTTTAAAGCAAGGGATATAGTTTTCCGAATTATGCCGTTATGTCTTCCAATTTGCGCAATCCCACAGGGATTGTAGGGAGTTGTCCTGCTCGTGGCTATATTTTGGGAGCGTAGAAATGTCTCGAATTCTCTTGATACAAAAGGCGTGCCTCTATCGGAATGGATGCACGTGGGATAACCAAATACTGAGAGTATTTGTGATAGTGATTGTATGACGGTTTGAGCTGATAGATCGGTGCACGGGATAGCAAAAGGAAATCTTGAATACTCATCAACGACCGTCAATAAATATTTATGACGAATACTTGACGGAAGTGGCCCTTTAAAATCAATACTAAGGCGATCAAAAGGTGATGTAGCTTTAATAAGGCTGTTGGTTTTCTTATTGTAGAATCTTGGTTTTATTTCTGCGCATATTTTGCATTTTGCCGTCATATTTTTGATTTCGTCTAATATATAGGGAAGATTCTGAACTTTAACGTAATGATTCATTCGTGCAATACCAGGATGGCATAGGGAATTATGAATTTCTTTCAATTTAGAGTATGTGTTCGGTGTGCAGCAAAATCTAGAAAATGCATCAGCCGCTAGGTTTTCCTTACCGGGCCTGTAAGTTATATCGAAATTGTAAGGGGCTTACTCTAATCGCTATCTGGTAAATTTTTCATTCTTCATTTCCCGGCATGTCTTAAGTCAAACATGTAGGAAACAGATTTTTGGTCAGTTACTAGTTGGAATTTACGTCCAATTAAGTAATATCTCCATTTACGGAGAGCTTCCATTATTGCATAAGCTTACTTTTCAACTTCAGGGTGATTTTGTTCGCTCTTCGATAGCGTCCTCGAAAATAAAGCAACTGGTCTATGGTTCTGAGTGAGAATAGCAGCTATAGCAACATCAGAGGAATCGGTTTCAACACAGAATGGAGAGTTTTCTTCTACGTTAACTACAAATGCTTTGAGTATACAGGATCTAATATCATTGAAATCTTTGACTAAAATTGGATCAAGAGGGAAAGTCTTGCATTTAACTAACCTGTGAATTCTGTCAGAAAAATGAGGTATCCACTTATAGTAAGAAAACATTTCAAGTGCCCGTTGCAATGAAGATTTATTGTGAGGAATTGGGAAATTTAATAATGGTTTCAAACGATCGGGATCTGGGCGTAAGGTGTTATTAAAACTTTTCTACGTTTCCGTCATGTTCGGATTGAGTTTTCCCACTTACTGTCACGTCATCTAAGTAGGTATGAACTCCTTGAAGACCTTCTTTCGAAATTATTTCATCAATTTTTCTTTGGAAAGCAGCAACGCCGTTGGTTACGCCCATAGGTATTCTTTCAAATTGCCAAAGTTTTCCAGCAGCTTCAAATGCGGTAAACGGCCGGTCTTCCTTCCTGATGGGGATTTGATAGTATGCACTTTTCAGGTCAATATTGCCATGAAATTTGTATTTGGACACACTTGATGCAATTTTTTCAATTAATGGTAATGGGTATGCGTCCAGCATTGTATATTTGTTGATAGTTTGAGAATAGTCAACGACCATTCTTTTTCTGTGAGTGCCATTTACAATGAGTACTCAAGCTTTCCAAGGGGATAGATAGGCTTTCTTCAATTATTCCGTCTTTCGGGAGACTCTGAACGTTTGACCTAATATAATTTTCGTCATCGTTGGAAAACCTTCTATTTTTAACAGCAATAGAGCGATAATTGGGCGCTAGATGCTCAAAGAGGGACGCTGGCTCAACTTTAGGACACGCTAAAAAGCTACTTACATTCAAGGTTGGTCTGTCACCGCCAAAGTTTACTGACAAATTCGAGTGCAGTTTAAGAATGTCATGTCCGAGAATGATATCTGCACAACAATTTTTGAGGACACTCAGCTTGAATTTAGAATAAGAATGATTAAAAATTTCCAAATCTCCATAACAGTAAGCTTTAACTGGTACCAGTAATGAGGATGAAGCCATTTCTTCACGTGCAGGGCAAGATGAACGCATATGACGTTTATATCCGCAGAAGAAACATTTAGACTTGTTGGTTGCAGCAGAAGTTAAGGGACTGTATAAGGTTTTCTCATAAGTCTCACTATTTGACGTTGAAGCTAACATCGTGATGGTTTTGTCGTGAATAGACGTCCCACATCGTGTGCTACTAAATTCGCTGAAACTGGAGAGAATAGTGTGTTTACAAATCTGATTTTTGGAGTTGTTACTGTATTTTGTGTAAGCTATCAAGATTCTGTCTGATATGAACAACCACATTGAGTTGTAAGTATAATATTTATAATAACTGTTCATCATGACAACAAGGCAACAGAAAAAGGGCGAGGTCGGAGATCAACTACACCAAGCGATTAAATCTGCAGTAAATAAAATGTGTATGTCAGAGTCGTTCATTACCGAGCTAACTAACTCTATTTTTGAGAAAATTAGTGAAAATATTGAAATGGAGTTGGAGTCATTGAAGAAGAGAACTAATGAGTTGGAAAAATTAGTCCAAAAACAAGATGACTGGACACATTCAGGTATCGTCTTCTTGAAATTAGCTGATAACAAGATTATCAAGATTACCTCCATTGATGACATTCCTAAACTTTGATTATGCTAAAATATGAAATTTGTTCTCGATTTATTTGATATATGTCAGATTAATACTCTGTGTTATTTTTATGAAATCACTTATTACATAACTATTCAAATACAGAAATTTTAAAAGACTAAAAAGTGGCACATGAGTGCAGATGGGATTCGTTTCTGTTCAATTCTCTATTCAACCGTAGTTAATTACTACTTATTTCAAGTTTTTATTAATATCTATTTTATTTTGGAATACTTTTGAATTGTCGTAAGAGATAAATGCTCGGTAATTTATTTATAGGTTGTCTTAATGCAAGGTCTCTTCTGCCTTCTTTGCAGTATGTTAAATTAATTGTAAATGAACATCAATTTAATATATTGAAGTGAAACTTTTTATGGGACACTAGCGTTTTGTCATGATAGTTAACTCGTCGAGCTAACAAAACTGTTAAACTCCTTGTGAGAGAGGCGGAAAAAATTAACGAAGATTCGCACAAAGAGGAGACGCCGAGAATAGTCGCAGGGCATTGTTTATTGATGGCGATCATGTTATTCCGTTTATCAATCCCCACTTCGCTGCGCGAACGATAAAGTGAGAACGCATTCGGGAGGAAAAGGATACCAAAAGCGCTTAATAATTTCTGCCGATATTGGTATAATCCAGTGCGAAATTAATATAGAAATTGTTTACCTTTAAAATTAAGGCGATAAAAACTAGGAAATTTCTTTGCATTGTGTATTTATTTGTATTATTTTGAAAAAAATATGTAATAAAACGTAACAAGAGTATTGAAATATATTGAAAAAGGAAATAAACAGGTATACTTGTCCGTACAGATAAGTTCTGTACTCATTAAAGTTTAAGCATAAACTGTGTTATCTCCTACTTTCCGCATTGAGACCAACGCGCATCGTGGGCGTGTCCACTTTCAAACTTTCAGCTATATTTGCTAACCTGTACGTAGAAGAGCAAGTAAGTCTCAGTTCATCAGAGAAAGTCGTTGTAACTAGTGTTGCTTTATTTATGGAAATATTTTTTTTTGTAATTGTAATTTAAAATTATTTTTTGATAAATGAAAATGAATGGACAAAAACTTCAATTTCAGTCGTTGGCGATGGAAATTGCTTGTTCAGATGTTTGTCTTATTTTATTTTTTCAACTCAAAAATTTCATTATTTGATACGATTAATAATAGTGAAATTTATTGAAGTGAAACTTTTTATGGGACACTACAGAAGTTTTGGTTAGGAGGTAATCTCGTAAAGGCTAACAAGTTTTGTGAAGCTCTAATTATCATTTACATTTAAACTAAGTGAGAGGAACGCAACGCTGTTCTCCCCTTCTGTCATCACTCGACTCGATTTAAAATCAAACGAAAAACGCGGGTTCGATACCCCCATGGGCGACCAGAACTTTTCATAGGTATTAAAAAGGAAGGATACGTAATATGCATTCAAATTTCTTAGAAAGAATATTTACTTTTGTCTGTCTTTTATTGTAAATAGTTTTTTATAGTCTATCCGAAAAATTATTGTTTTTATTTTGGGAATAATTTTTGTTTTAATTTTATTTAATTATAGTTTTTTTATGTTGCTGATATTTATGAATTCTCTTTGTACACTCATTGGTGGTTTTTGCGTCTTAAACATAAAAAGTTTCACTTCTGACGCTGTTAGTTTTCGACTGACGCATAAATCTTTTTTTTATTTGTGAAACATGGTTAAATGAAAATGTAAATATTGACTTAATTAATTTTGATGGGTATATTTTATATAGAAAGGACAGAGGTGGCTTAGGAGGAGGTTTGTGTATTTACGTAAATAATAAGATATCCAGTGAAGAACTGAATTATCATGGAACGGTATCGGAACAACTTTGGGTAAATATAAAAATTAAAAGTTGAATTATTGCTCTTGGTGCAATATACAAGCGTCCTAAAATAAATAAGAATTCTTTTATTGCTGAAATGGAAGATATCCTGAGTCTGATTCATCCCACTGTAGATGAGATTATATGCGCTGGAGATTTTTTAAATGCCGATGATATTTATGCGGATAAAATGTCATCTGTGTTAGAATGCTTTGGTATTGAACAAATCATAGACACTCCTACAAGAATTACAGCTACTACTGCTACCTTACTGAATGGTATTGTAACATCATCTGACTGGGTTATTGACAGGGGAGTTATTCACGCAACAGGTGTCATTTCTGATCATGATATAGCTACATGTAAAGTAAAACTGAGTGTTGAAAAACATGGCCCCAGAATGATTACGTATAGGTCTTTTAAATATTTTAATGAATATGATTTTAGAATAGATTTATATAATACTCCATTTTTTGGAATATATGATCAGGAAAAAATAACGTTTTTGATCAGCTGTCTGATGAACCTCTTCGACAGGCATGTGCCGTTAATAACATCACGTGTATCTAAGCCTCGAGCACCTTGGTTAACTGGCACTATGAAAGAAATGATGAAAATACGAGATAAAGCGCTGCACAAGTATAAGAAAACTAAACTTGACCATCATTTTCAGTTTTATAAAGACATGAGGAACTACATGAATTCTGCGATTAAAAGAGAAAAGAAAGCATTTTTTAGAGAGAGAACCTCCTGAAGAATTACTTTCGTCGTACTAACTAAGAAAAATAATAGATTCGGATTTTGAATTTCAGGAGGTTAATGATTTATTTATTCACCAAACAATAAATGGTATAAAGACAAATGCTGCCGGTGAAGACAAATTAAATTTGAGACTATTGAAGTTGTGTTGTCCATATATAATTCCTTACATCACACACATTATTAACTTTTGCCTGAGTCATAATATTTTTCCTGAACTGTGGAAAAGAGCCATTGTAAAAGTATTGCCTGAAAAGATTAATCCACTTGAAATTAAGGATTTGCGCCCAATTAGTATACTGCCAACTTTATTTAAGGTACTCGAAAGAGCTATAGAAGTACAACTGAAGGAATATGTTGATCAGTATTCATTATTACCTATAACACAATCTGGATTTCGAAAAAATTATAGTTGTACAACGGCTCTTCTCCATATTATTGACGATGTTGTTAGAGCTTTGGACAAGGGTGAATGCACTGTTCTGGTCTTGCTAGACTTTAGCAGAGCCTTCGATACCATTAACCACAATTTAATGCTGGAAATTCTACATTATATAGGACTTTCCAATAATGCCAGAAACCTTATAGCATCTCACCTTCGAGGACGTAAACAGGTGGTTGTGGTTGACGGACACTCTCCTGGGTATATGGATTTACGGTGCGGAGTCCCTCAGGGCTCCATTCTGGGGCCATTACTTTTATATACTTCCTGTCTAGTGAAAAATTTTAAGATGTGTAATGTACACCTGTATGCGGATGAATGATACTCAAGTTTATCATAGTTTCCACCCCAGTAATGTAGTGGAGTCATGTGGGTATATAAATAAGGAACTTAACAGTTTTATTAAAGCTGCAGAGGATAACTGCCTAAGCATAATTTGTAGTAAGTCTAATGTTATACTTTTTGGCAACAAAAATAAAAGAGATGAGATTTCTGATAGTGTACGTGTTTTAATAAAAAATGAACCTCTTCAGAATGTAAGCGAAGCTAAAAGTTTACGTATAATGTTGGACTCCGATCTAAAATTTGAAAAACACATAAATCAACTTATACAATGCGCATACCTCACTCTTAAAAATATATATGGCAACCGGCATTTTCTCCCATAACATGTGAAATCATATCTCTGTGAGTCACTGATACTGTCTATATTTAATTATGCTGATGTACTATATGGACCGTTTTTATCCAACCAATATCAAAGAAAAATACAAAAAGTGTAAAATTCATGTTTACGACTCATATTCGGTATACGCAGAAGAGAACATATTTCACACAAAACGAAAGATAATGGTTGCACAGAAAAATTACCTATCGATCTGATTTACATAATTTAAATATCCGATACAAAGGAACCCTTTCACCCCCAATCTTCAGACTAGAAATTTTCAGGCGCAGTTATTCCTATCAAATATGTTCGATTTATAATCAGGTACCTGCCATGTTTAAAACTTACAGATTGCAAAGATTTAAGAAGACCTACAAGAAACATTTATTTTCAATACAACACTGATATCCGTACGATTGAGTTTAGATTTAACTATAATTTATTTTGTTGTCACACCAACCTAGCGATGTATTTAAGGTTAAGTGGAGGAACAGTTTATAAGCTGATGTTATATCAGCTTGTAAGCTGAACTTCGCCTTTTAATTTCAACCTTAAGTGTATTTTCTTTTTTTTTGTGAAGATGTGCTTCGAACGCATTAGCACTTACAATATCATTTAACTACATAGTAAATTACAGCATTACATTCACTGAATATTCACTAAAACATTCACTAAGTATTCACTAGATATAATTAAAGAGTTTTATATCTTTTAGGTACTGTATTGTTTTTTGTATTTGTTCCAGAGCTTTTAGATTTTCACTTACATCTGTGGAGATTTTGTTCTCTTGTCTTTCCTCTTCGAATTCTGTACAATCAACAAGGATGTGTTTAATAGACAGTCTTACGTTGCACTTGTTACATTTGGGGGGTTCTTCTTTAGATATTCTATAGCCGTGCGTTAAACGAGTGTGGCCAAGTCTTAGTCTTGATATTTTAATTTGTTCTAACCGGTTGGGTGTTAATGTTAGTCGGTCTGCAAATTGCGATTTAATGCTCTTGAGGCTATTTTGATCATTATGCCATTCTGTTTGCATCTTTTTCCTAATTAACTTCTTGAGGTAGTTGTCGATATCACTGTGAGTATAAATTTGAGACATTGCGGTTTCTAACGATGTTGCTTCTTGGGCAGCTGTATCAGCTGACTCGTTGCCGTTGATTCCTACGTGTGAGGGGACGTAGATAAGTGTAACCTTTACTTCTAGCGTAAATAATTGGTGGAGGAGTTGTTGGATTTGTTGCACTAAAGGGTTGCTTGCCCACATTTGTCGAATCGCTTCTATGGCACTTAGTGAGTCAGAGCAGATTGCATATTTTGGTTTTGGGTTACTCATTACGTAAACTAAAGCTTGATGGATAGCGAAGACTTCTCCTGTATAGACACTACACTCCTCTGGTAGCCTGCATTTTTGTGTATTAGTTGCTGTAACTACTGATGAGCCTACTGATCGATTTGATTCATTTTTTGAAGCATCAGTGAATAAAACTTCTGACGGTTTGTAAATTCCACATATTCTATTGAATTCATTTTTCAGTAGAGAAGGATGTGTTTCTTTTTTATTGAATTTGGAAAGTTCTGTGTTTACGGAGATAGGTGAGAGAATCCAGGGGACAAAATTATAGCTGTTTATAGGAATTATTTCAGGAAAACTGTAGTTGATTTCTGCCATATACGTTTTAACTGTGTTGTAAAAAGGTGGTGTAATATTGATATTTGCGGGAAAAGCTGTTTGCACTGATCCAGTGTAAATTTTTTTGTGGTAAGGGTGGTTAGGAAGAGCCAACATTTTTGTCGAGTAGGATAAAGATAAATGTTGAACTCTATATGTAAATGGCATCTCTCCAAGAAGTTTATAGAGAGTGTCTGTGGGGGTTGTTGGGAACGCACCAATTATTATTCTGAGTGCTTTATTTGAAATTATTTCCACAGTTTTTATATAACTTTTTTTAGCGGTTTGGAAAGCCATGGCTCCATATTCTATTTTAGATCTAATGGTACTTTTGTAAATGTTAAGTAAACTGCTTGTATCTGCTCCCCATTTTTGATGTGATAGGATTTTTAATATGTTTAAGCTTTGCGTACTGTTTCGTTTAAGATAGTCAAAGTGTTTTTTCCAGTTAAGTTTATCATCAAAAATTATTCCCAAAAATTTGATATCTTTCGTGAAACTGAGTTTGGTGCTTCCTATGGTCAGTTCCGGGTATTCTTTCTGGGCTCTTCGTGCAAATAAGACACATTTCGTTTTCTCGTGAGATATTTTGAAGCCAGACTTGTTTTTCCATTCATAAATTTTGTTTAATCCATTTTGAATTAGGGATTACAATGTTTTAATATTTCTACCTTTTCCGTATATTACAATATCGTCAGCATATAAGCTTACACGTAGTGGAGATGTGATACAAGAGGTGAAGTCATTTATGGCGACAAGAAATAATGTTGTGCTTAAGAAAGATTCTTGGGGAATTCCATTCTCTATTTTTCTTTTGGTAGATAATTCTCCATTTGTTTTGACTACAAAATTACGTTGTGTCAAGAATTTTTCGATAAATGCTGTTATATTTCCATTAATGTTCCAATCTACCAGTGTTTGAAGAATTTTATGTTGCCATGGTAAGTTGTAAGCTTTTTCAAGATCCATAAATACCGCTAGCAGTTTCTGACCGTTAGCAAATGCATTGTGTATCTCCGATTCCAGGTTTATAATGCTATCGTTTGCTGACCTGTTCTTTCGAAATCCGTTTTGGTGTATCGATATAAGGTTATGTTTTTCCAGATGCCACATTAACCTGCGGTTTAATATCTTCTCTAAGACTTTGCACATTGTTCATGTTAGGGATATTGGTCTGTAAGACGTTACCAAATTCTTTGGTTTGTGTGGCTTGGGTATTGGCACTATGATAGCTTCTGACCATGATTTTGGAAATTTGTGTTCTAAATAAATTTTATTGTATGTCTGTAGCAAATACCTTTTTCCAGTTATTGGGAGGTTTTTTAAAAAAGTGTAGTGGATTTTGTCAGGTCCCGGGCTGGATTTATCGCTGCATTGTTTCAGCACCTCTTCTAATTCTTCACTGTCGATTTGTACATTTAATGGGTGGTTTTGACCTGTAGCATGATTTAATTTTATTCTTTGTTCTGTATCGCGTTTATATTCCCTAAATTCTGGTTCGTAGTTTTCATCGCTTGATATTCTAGAGAATTCTTCTGTTTTTACACTAATTACTTTGATTAGATTTTAAGTAACTCGTTTTCGGAACGACTACTCGTCTCGATGATTCGAGTTTAACTGACTTTTTTTTTCTTGTATTAATATATGGAAGCAATAAAGTCGTTTATTATCATTATTATTATTATTATTATGCTGGTCTCTCTCCACCTCTTGAGGAAGCGGGTTACGTTTAGTTTCGAATATGACGGCAGTGATAGGACTGCAAGCCATATCAAAACATTCCCATGCTTGTGTTGATCGACTTTATTGGTTGAGGAATTTCCGAACTATTGCTGCTGTTTTTAATAAAATTGCTTTCTGTATATTTTTATGGATATGTGGTTCGATATTCAAAGTAGTGATGTATTTTTGAAAATTTTTTGTCGTTATTCCTGTCGCCGATATTATTATTGGTACTATTGAAACTTGCTCTTGTTGCCATAATTCTTCTAGTTCTATTGCCAGTGGGGTGTATTTCGTGATTTTTTCTTGTTCCTTTTGTGTGACGTTTGTATCGTTTGGTACGGCAATGTCTATTAGATATGTTTTTCGATCTTTTTTATTGACAAGTGTTATATCTGGTCTATTGTGTGATACTGTTGTGTCTGTGAGTATGGTTCTATCCCAGTAAATTTTGTAATCTTCATTTTCTAAAATATTGGGTGGTGTGTATTTATAGTATGGTGTTTGTGTTTGTATCAGCTTATATTTTATTGACAGCTTCTGATGTACGATTTTTGCTGCTGTGTTGTGTCGATCCATGTAGTCTGTGCCAACTAATGTTCTGCATCCTCCTGTTATGTGTTCTATTGTTTCTTTACTTTGGTGGCACCTTCTACACAAGTCTGATTCTATGTTTTCTTTAATGATGTGTTTTCTGTAATTTCTTGTTGCTATTACTCCATCTTGTATTGCCGTTATAAATCCTTCAGTTTCAGGGAAGAGTTCTCCAGCCTGCAGCCATTTATACGATAGTTGTTTATCTATGGTTGGTTGCTGCATGCAGTTTATATGTTTGCCGTGTATAGTTTTCTGTTTCCATGTCTCCATTTTTTCTTGTGTGGTTGGTATTTGTAAGTTGTTTGATATGTTTTCTTGACTGAGATTAAGTGGAGAGTATTGTTTGTCTGCTGTAACTATTGCTTGATGTGATATGGTATTATTATTATTATTATTATTATTATTATTATTCGTCTCTATTTCTCACAATTGTGGTTTCTTATAAATAGCAGACGGAGTTTGCACTCAAGTCTACTTTTACTCTATCTTTGGTTTAGAAATGATCTGGTGATATTGCATGTGTGTAGGATGACTGCTTTTTGTATCTGGATGTGGGTGTAATGTGGAAGATTTAACTGCGTGAGGTGTGTGATGAATGTTTTTGGGGTAATTCCTGTAACAGATATTATAAAATGTATTACAATTACTTGTTTCTGTTTCCATATACGTTCTATTTCTATTGCTAACTGCTGGTATTTATCTTTCTTTTCTCTGTATTTGTTATTTATATTATTGTCAGATGGAACAGCAATATCAATAATGTAGGTGATCTTCTCTTTTTTGATTTGTAATGTTATATCCGGTCTATTGTGCATTACTGTTTTGTCTGTATGAATGGTAATATCCCAATATAACTTGTATTCTTCGCTTTCCAATATCGTTTGTGGTGTGTATGTGTAATATGGTTGTGTTTCTGTGATGAGTTTATGTTGTAGTGCAAGCTGCTGGTGTATGATCTTTGCCGCTGTATTATGTCTGTTAGTATATTCAGATCCAGCCATAAACTTACATCCTGCCGTAATGTGGTCGATTGTTTCGGGAAATTGGTGGCATTCTCTGCATTTGTCGTCTGTGGTGTTAGGGTCTTTCATTATGTATTTTTTGTAATTTCTTGTAGCAATAACCTGATCCTGTATCGCTAATGTGAAGCCTTATTATTATTATTATTATTAACTGTGGTTGGAGGGTATTAAAAGACTCAGAAAATGTTTGTGCTGATTCGAGGGCACGTGCTTTATTAGATGCATCTTCTAAATCTAAAGTTATATTTTCCAACAGTCTTTGTCGGATACTACGGGTGATTAGTCCATTAATAAAAGCATCTCGAATGTATTCGTCCTTGTACTTCTCAGCGGTCACTGCTTGAAAACCACAGTCAGCACTTAAAGCTCTTCCCCTAACTGTTGACATCTAGTCATAAGTCTGTCCTTCGCATACACTTCATTCTTCGGTTTTATATAAAGAGAGTCTAATCTTTCTATAGCCTTATCATAAGATTTGCAGTCATTGATGAGTTCAAAAATGTTGTGACTCACGTGATTGTAAAGTAATTTGTCAGTTTCTTTAGCAGCAATTGTGTTAACAAAGGTTTCAAAGGTGGTTTTCCAGTGAGTCCATTGGGAAGTGGCACAAGGTGAGGTGTATTCGACTTCAAATCGTTCAGGTTTGAAATACTTGTCCATTCTCTTGATTAGTATTTATTATTAATAGTTGAATAGATTGTTATAAAGCAAAACCTGTCTTAATAAGGTTTTATTCAACTAAAATACAAGTATCATTTTGAGTAAACAATTCAAATAAACTGTAATGAGTAACTGTCAAATAAAAAGAACATGATCTAATCAACACTGCTAACTATATCATCCGTGCTAAGTAAGGATACTTATATTTTTCCATATCAAGATGTAAGTTAGAAAAATATCTGCAAATATGCTTTTTTATATTTCAGATCACCATCGGAGGAAAACGAGACTGACGTACAGAAACAAGTGATTTCTTCCAAAATGTTCTGACTTTTCTACATCTCAACATCAATCGTACCAAACTGGCTTTATACAACATCAACTATTCAAATTTCTCTTACAATTTCAGCGATGATGATTTCAATATTACAAGAACAATCACCCGGATGACTTCGCCGTTAGCAGTAACAGTAGCCGTCTTACTAGTTTTCCTCCTTTCCCCAATGATCCTCATAGGGAATTCTCTTTTATTGATAACTTTATACAGACTGAAAAGACTAAGAACGCCCAGTAGCTCTTTATTTATGTCACTAGCATTATCCGATTTGGGAATCGGTATGTTTATGCCGGTAGGAATGTATTTCGAAGTAGGAGGCATGCCGAACTTCACTTCTATCAGGGTATGTCTCTTCAGCTACGGCATCGCTATATCTTTGTGTTGCGTATCGGTTCTGGCGATGGTGGCTATAGCCGTTGATAGGTTCACTTCTTTAGCCGCCCCGTTGCGATACAGGGATTTAATAACACATACGGCCGTAGAACGTTATTTACTAATTTTTTGGATTTATTCATCGATTGTTGGATTCACGCCATTGGTTAATTCCATAATAAACGGAGAGGACCAAGAGTGAGTATATTTTTATTTTTATTTAGAGTAATTTTTTGGGGACATGGGTTTTCTTGGTATTAATATTTGGAAATTTAAATTTCAAAGTTAATTTATAAAATAATATTGTTGTTATAAATGAAACTAACTTCTAAATAATTTCGCTATGTAATAAGAAATTGATTATATATGTTAAAATATCATCGTAATTTTATATACTTCAAACTCCTGCATCTAATGTGGACAGAATACAGTTAAATCGAGGGAGCGATAAAATCGAATTGTGAGTAACTATAATTAACAAAAAGTACAAAATTACCTTGTGTAAGTGTAAACTATTACAAATAATTGGTGGAGTATCAAAAAGGTTTTCGAAAAGGACAATCAACAGTAGATGCCATACATACTGTAATGTCTTTATTATGTATTTAAACATCAAACGGGTGGGATAAACTTTAAACACACGACTGAGTCCAATACGCCTTGAGTTTCGGCGAAAATCTTGACACTTCTTGCCATGTAGGTCGCCGATTTTCTTCCTTCCATTGCCAGATCATCTTCAGGTGAGGATCATTCTCCTGATCTTCTCTGATCCTGGTGGGTGACCATTCTTCGTTAACTACTGTAATTCTTGAAACTGCAACTTCCTTAGATTTCGACTTGTTGCATTGAGAATAGTTTACAGGGCATGACCGTCTAGGCAAAGAGTTGGATTTTCGATGATTCACATCAGCTGGATGTTCACCTCTGTCTTATCTCCCCTGTGACTGGAGTTCTTGGATTACAGGAGTCTTGGGGCGCTTACACGAACTACGTACATGCCCTATCTCGCCACAATTCCAGCATCTGATTTTCTCGGCTTCTTGTCCATCATACCTTTGATCAAGCTGACGATCTGGTCAAATTTGTCCTCGTCGCCTTCTTCTTGGATGGCCCTAACTTTGTTGTAACCCAAAGCCTTCGTTGCTGCTTCATATTCAAGAGCATCTGTCAATGTGTCAACTAATGTCTTGAGATGGGCTAAGCCAAGCGTCCTCTGCATATCGGGGTCACATAATCCATCAATAAACGCCTGTATGCCCAGACATTCCATCATGTTCTCTGCTGCTGATCGAACGAGTCGGGCAATATCCACTTCATATTCTTGAAGTGCTTCGTCCCGTTTCTGCCTTCGGTTCTTCAGCTGGCATTGGTACGAATGTTCTAGATGTTCGTGATCATATCGCATGTCCAATCTCTTCTTCAGCTTCTCGAAATCATCCGTTTCTTCCAGTGGTATCGTCTGAAGTACATCTGAGGCATCTCCCCGAAGCACGATAGTTAAGTTCACTGCCTTGTCTCTATCGGACCAATTATTCACTCTAGCAGCTGCTTCAAATTGTTTCACATAATTGGTCCACGACATTTTTCCATCGAACGTTGTCTTCAAACTTAGGTAGTGTTTCTGGCGTGCAAGGTTTCGTTTGCTCGGTATTCTTCTCTTCCTCTGGCGTGCCTCGCGTTCTTGAATCGGCAATCTTTTCCTCTAACTCCTTGATTTTCTCGTCTATCGTTGTAATCTTATTCTCGATTTTCTCGTCCATCGTTGACATTTTATTCTCGATTTTTTCGTCCATCGTTGACATCTTATCCTCGATTTCAGATTTTAGAGACGGAATTTCATTTTTAATGTCAGCGGCAATGTCGTTTTTCATTAATAAGATATCGGCAGATATATTGTTCTTCAAAGTAGAAATATCGCTCTTTATAGTTGAAATCTTCTCGTCCATGTTCTCTTCCATGGCAGAAATCTTCTCGTCCATGTTAGCAGAAATAGAGGAGATTAAGATGGAAGCCTCGTCAGTAAATAAAACGGTTTCTGGATCAAAGCAGTCATTTTCCAGTGCCACTTTAAGTCTTTCTACTAATTAACTTTTCTTAACGGACGTTTCCAACTCACGATCTTCCAATTTTGCTCTTAGCTCCGCCACTTTCAGATCCCTCAATTTCTTGGCCATTTTGACGTAGATATTAATTTATATTACCCCACACCTGACACCAATGTAATGTTCTTCTTATTTATTTAAACAGCAAACGGGTGGGATAAACTTTAAACACACGGTATGGCTACTTACTAATTTATTTAAACACTACACTATTCACTAATTATATACACAGTATATTCACCTAAACTAATTTATATAAATACTTAACTAATTTATATTCACTTATTTACTGTTTGCTATTTCGGTGTATTTATTTATCTCTCGAGATCACTTTATCAACTGAACTAAACTCTTCTTAACAACAATGAAAAACTCAAAGTCAAATTGTCACAAATTTATTTTATTATACTGAAGTACTGAGCTACTAGTTTCGACCCTCAATGGCCATCTTCAGGCTACAAAGAATGTTTGGGTAAGGAAGAAAACATTAAACAATCTGTATATCTTACCTAAATGATGATAATTATTAGTGGGACAGCAAACGTCCACACATAGCGCCGATGAAGGGAAGGATGTAATTTAGGTTACTGGAAAGCGCAACAACTATAAACGCATGTTACCCTCGAAATAAAAGCTAACGATACAAATTATGGTAAAAGTTAGCGTAAACAAAATTTACTCTGTAAAAAAGAAGAAGAATAGTCAATAAACTAGAAGTAGTAGTTTAGTCAAAATATAAAAAAGAAGATTATGACAGTAGTATTTAACTTAAAAAGAGTGAATCAAATTGTAAACAATTGTAAATAAAGATATTTTTATAGTAACTTACATATAGTTAGTAAAATATTATTAACAGCGATTTTTACAATACCAATACTTGACAATATTAGAACTACCAAAAACAAAGGAATACACCAAAGAATCAAAATGGGAGATTGAGGAAGTTGTATGGATCTTTTGGTCTTAGTTACTCATTAAGACAAACAGCGTTGTTATCAGAACTAATCCGGTTAATCTCGAAAATCTCCTATGTAATCTACACGCATCTGATAAAGAATAATTGTGGTTTTCAGATATAATAAGATTTGCAAAAGCAAATGGTGAAGCAGGTGGGTTAGTATTTTGGAATCTTTTAACAAAACTAAGATGTTCCTTGATTCTAGTGTCTAACAAACGACCAAACTGACCGATATACAGAGCATTACAATCCTGACAGCTCAATTTATATATACCAGGAGAATGTAACGTCGGAACAGAATCTTTGGTGTTAACCAAAAAAGATCTTAGATTGTTATTAGTCTTAAAGCCAAATTTAATTTTATACCTCTTGAAAATGTTACCAAACTTGTAAGATACAGGGCCAAGGAAATGTAAAGAGCCAACATGCTTAGGTACATCATTATTTGAAGTGTTATCGTGTAATGTAATAGTGGGAAAAGTTAGTTTGAATTTATTAAAATGTCTAATGTATATTTTGTTGAATAAAGTGAGTGGAAAGTTA
Organism: Galeruca laticollis; assembly: GCA_963921935.1. Classification (NCBI taxonomy): domain Eukaryota; kingdom Metazoa; phylum Arthropoda; class Insecta; order Coleoptera; family Chrysomelidae; genus Galeruca; species Galeruca laticollis. The sequence continues at coordinate 1,516,897 of OY998176.1, read as the reverse complement.
TTATTAATTGCAATTTGTTTAATAATATTGATTTCCTTATTGAAGGTTTCCTGTGACAAAGGCAATGAAAAAGCCTTATGCAAGAAACTATTGAAGGATGCAATTTTATGTGACTGGGGGTGGTTAGAGTAAAAATTAATAACTGTGTCCGTTGTGGTAGGTTTACGATAAATTTGAAAATCCAACCTTCCAGAACTAACATCCCTAGTGATCAACAGTTCCAAGAAGGGAATACTATTCTTAAACTCAAACTCCATCGTAAATTTAATTCTAGGATGAAGGGTGTTGATAAAATCCAAGAAAGAGAAAGCCTCTTGTTGGGTACCGTTAAAAAGAACTATACAATCATCGACATATCGATATATTTCTTAAAAAAAGGATCATTAAAATAAGTTTTTCCATGAAAATTTCAGCAAGTAAAGGGCTCAAATTAGAGCCCATAGCCAAGCCTGTAGTCTGTTGGTAAAATTTGTTATGAAATGTTTTCTTCCTTACCCAAACATTCTTTGTAGCCTGAAGATGGCCATTGAGGGCCGAAACTAGTAGCTCAGCACTTCAGTATAATAAAATAAATTTGTGACCTATTGACTTTGTTTTCATTGTTGTAATACTAGTCACATTTGAGGTATGGATGAGATATTACTTTTAAACTCTTCTTGATCGGTCCCTTATATATTAATGCCTTTTTCACTAGACAATTCTAGATTACAAAAACAATTGGCTTTCTGGCATTTTCTAGATAAGACTGGTTACAAAAAAAATGTAGATAAGCTAGTCACTATTCGTAAACAATTCTAGGAAACCTTGCGCGTCCGACATAATTTTAACTTTCATACCTGGCTTAGACAGAGTCGGATTTAGGGACTATACCAGTGTGCTGTTTCGTAACAATACTATAAATCAAGTTATGATACAATGTTGGAGTCCAAATGCTATTTATTGACAAGTTTTCAACAGCCTAAAATGGAGGACAATCATAAAGGACATGGAACAACTAAATGTACCACAAAAGATAATACGATTGATGAGAATGACGATGAAAGATTCTAGGGCAAGTGTAATGACAAGGGAAGGTCCATCGGAAGAATTTGAAATAAATGCTGGAGTAAGGCAAGGAGATGGGCTGTCAGCCGTATTGTTTAACATCGCAGTGGATGGTATAATTAAGCAATGGAAGCATAATTAATAAATCAAAATATATATTAGCATATGCTGATGATTTAACCATAATAGCGAGAGACCGAAGGAAACTTGAAGAAACATTAGATAAAATTGTAAAAGAGGTGGAAAAAAGTGGATAAGGAATGAATCAGACAAAAACAAAATATATGGAAATAAAAAGAAAGAAGGAGATCTAGCAATCATAAGCAGTAAAGGTAAATGATCTCGTGAGATAAACAAGTAAATAGTCTAAGAAAATAAACAGTAGTGAAGTGTTTATATAAATTAGTTTAAGTGCATGTATATAATATAAATTAGTGAATACTGTTGAATAGTGATTTGGTTTGTTAATTAAGCGAACTGTAATTTTAATTCTTTACTCACACTAATTTATAAACTATAAAAATGACAATTTTAATACAAAGAAATGAAAGTGCATCTTCTTGCCACGATGCTCGAAAACCGACGACCCCGCCTTGTCTCGTCTGCGCATGGCCCGTAGTCTCGTCTGCGCATCCCGCGTTGGCTCGTCTGCGCATCGCTTCACGCAGTTAGTTGGTAGGGATTGTAATGGCCCAGCTTACAGTCGGTCAAGTGAATTCGCACTTTAACAAATAGTTTAGTGAATAAATAAATTCAGTAAGTGAATCAACCGTGCGTATGAATTTATCCCACCCGTCAGGATAAACTGTTTTAAATAAATAAGAAAAACATTACATTGGTGTCAGGTGTGGGGTAATATAAATAAATTGCTACGTAAAAATGGCCAAGAGACTAAGTGATCTGAAAGTGACGGAATTGAGAGCAGAATTGGAAGATCGTGAGCTGGAAACGTCCGTTAAGAAAAGTGAATTAGTAGAAAAACTTAATGTGACACTAGAAAATGACGGCTTTGATCTAGAAACAGTTTTATTTGATAACGAGGCTTCCACCTTAATCTCGTCAATTTCTGATATGAAGAACGATATCTCTGCTATTATGGACGGAAAGATTTCAACTATGAAGATCGATATTCTTGCTAACATGGAGAACATTTCTACTAATATGGACGAGAGGATTTCAACCATAAAGATCGATTTTTCTGATATGAAGAACGATATTTCTGCTATCAAGCACGACATTTCTGCTGACATCTTATCATTGAAAAATGACATTTTTGCTGACGTCGAAAATATATTTCGTCCCTAAAATTAGATATCGAGAATAAGATGACACAGATGGACGAGAAAATCAAGGAAGGCAAGAAAAAGTGCTGGGATATTTCAGTAAATTCTTCTCTAACCCAGAACGAAACTACTGCGTCAGAAGAAGAGAATTTTTGGCGGTGGAACACTTTTATCAGTATCTCTTTGGTAGGAAGTTTTTAATCCGGACTGATCATGCAGCACTCAAGTGGTTTATGCAGTTCAAGTATCCCGAGGGCCAGATCGCTAGATGGATTGAACGACTTCAAGAGTACGATTTCAACATCGAACATCGAGCTGGTGTGAGTCACCGAAATGCCGACTCCCTGTCCAGACGGTCGTGCCCAACAGACTGCTCCCACTGCAACAAGGCCGAATCTAGAGAAGCTGCAGTTTCAAGAACTACTGTAGTCAACGAAGAATGGTCACCCGGCAGGATCAGGAGAATGATACTCACCTAAAAAAGATTCGGTAATGGAAGGAAGAAATTCGGCGACCTACATAGCAAGAAGTGTCAAGATGTTCACCGACGCTCAAGGTATATTGTATTCTGTGGGGCTCCCTTGTCCTGGAAAAAAGGGCTGTTGAAAAGAGTCCTTAAAAACGATGATGGTTCCGAGATGAGGAGACAGCTAGTTATCCCTAGAACGAAAGTAGCTGAGGTACTGAAGAAGTTACACGACAGTCCATCGGGGAGTGAAGAAAACCCTTCAGCGAGTCCGTGAAAGGTTTTATTGAATGAACAGCTCCAGCGATGTGAAGGACTGGTGTAAGAAATGTACGACTTGTGCTACGAGTAATGGACCACATCGCAAGAGAAAGGCACCCATGAAACAGTACAATGTTGGAAGCCCTTTCGAAAAGATTGTTTTAAACATAGCTGGACCATTTCCGATGACAGAAAATGGTGGTCAATACATCCTGGTTATAATGGATTATTTCACAAAGAAAAAGGAAATTTACGCGATCCCGAATCAAGAGGCCACAACAGTCGCGGGTGTATTGGTGAAAGAATTTATCAGCTGATATGAAGTGCCCTTGGAAGTCCACAGTGACCAAAGATAGTCCTCGAAAACTAGGTAGACAATGGTTTCAGTGAATATTAACCCCATCAACCCACATACTGGCACTTATCGTTCATCCGCTCTACCCAGTAATTTCGGTTTAATGAATGACCCTGTATTTTTCTCCATGTTCATAAAATGAAATTACTATCCAGTAATTTTCGTATATGCCACACTGTATTGCTTCCCTACTTGTTTAAACCACAAAAAATATACATGAAAACGAGTTTCTTCCTGAACAAGTTCTTGAAGTAGCTCACTCTAGACTAACAAAACGTGAATAATGATTATTTTGGAGTGAATTACGTATGAAGTGTATTTTCAAAATTGTCAATTATCTCTTTTGTTTCAGTACACACATCTGTTCGTTTGGGAGTCTTGTAGCGAAACCGATCCAACTGTTCATGTTTTTCGCGGTATACGGACCGAGCGTAGTGGTATTGTTAGCATGTTACGGTTACATATATGTAATAGCGCGACAACACGCGAAAGCTATTCGTAACGAGGCTCGTCGATCTATTCAATCTTCCGAACAACGCGAAAGCAACGGAAGATCGTCGCGGAGAAACCGACGTACTCCGCGATATGGTTTGGCGTTGGCAATTACGACCGGATCCTTCGTAATTCTCTGGATGCCGTTTCTGGTGAGTGCTCAACGACTTTCCACATCCGGTTAATTTCATGTTAAATCCTAAAAGAATTTCTGAGGAAAATGTTCCAACGTAGACGTGCTCTATAAATTAATCTGACACTGTTTTTAATGGAGAATTTCGAGGTTTGAAAGTTCTTACACGAAATGTTCGTCTTAATAATGATATAATTCATCTCCATATACATTATTTCTATCATTTTTGGTGTTCACTTAATTTAGAAGCTTTTCTTTAAAATGTACTGATGATAGATGAAATTTAAACTGTATTCATGCAATCTTAAGGACTGTTTCTATGTAGAATCTCTCTTACCGATCGAAATCAATCTGACAATAAAAAAATCGAACAAAATTTTTAAGTAATTAACCGTCTTGAACCTTACTTCGTGGAATCTACTCATATTAGTGTTTTAAATGAAACTCAATGTTCCTAGCTAATTCCGCAATATAATGAAAAATGTTGAAAATTCTAAAAAATTGACAATTGTTTCGATAACTGAATATCATCGTCAGAATGACAGAAGTTACATTTCATTTGATGCCTACCTGATGTTTAATAGTTATTTTTGGCTAGACCAAGAAGTGACCTACCTTGTGATTGACTTAATATATGTTAATAGAAAAAATAAGGAGATGTGATATTACAAATATTGAAGCTTAGATATTATTAGACCTACGGGGATATCCTGGATGGATCAGTTTCCCAATTAGGATCAGTATGACTGTGCAATGATATAGAAAACCAGGAAAACTATATCTGTCGATCTTTACAATTATCACTTAAGAAGACAGGTTATTAGTGGATAACTCCCTAGATTCATCTGTTCATTGACAACTTCATATTGCGGGTTTCTTGTATGTCTTCTAATTTTCAATTCTTCAAGGAAATCCAGTTCTTGTTTCTTTTTACAAATATGCAGCACTTCTAGTTCTGTGTTAGGTGTCAAGTAGATGTTTTGCGTAGTGGGATTTATCTGGTTGTTTCAATCTGTATGCTCGTAAGTGTTCACTGTATCGGATTTCGAAATTTCTAAGGGTCTGACCCAAATAGACAGCATTACATTCTGGACATTTGAGTTTATATATACCTGATTTCTTTAATGGTGGTATTTTTGTTTTTACATTTAACAATTTTGTAGTACCGTTACTTTCTGTTTTAAAAGAAATTGTTGTATTCGTTGCTAAATATATTATCTTTGAAATATTATTAGAAATATTTTCTGCATAAGTTTTCATTCCATCAGTTTGTTTAGGAAATATTAGTTGTAATGCCACTTTTTCCTCTTTTTTATTAATTAGCTTATTTATCATATCTAATGGATAACCGTTGGATGTTGCTATTTGTCTAATTGTATGAATCTCTCTATCAAAATTACATGTGTTAATAGGAACTGAAAAAGCTCTATGTATCATTGAATTATATGCCGCTAGTTCATGTGACATGGCGTGATTTGAACTATATGGAACTGTCACATCAGTATGTGTTGGTGTTCGGTAAATTGAATAATCAAGTACATTATTAACTCTTTGAATTTTTAAATCAAGAAAATTGATTGAGCTATTTTCTACAATTTCTAATCTAAATTTAATTTTTGGGTGTAAATTATTAATGTGGTTGAAAAATACATCTAATTGTCGTTCACTACCCATAAAACTAGCTAATATGTCATCAACATATCTATACCAAAATAAAACATCTTTCGGAATATTACTTTCAAATATCTTTCTTCCTAAACTGTCCATAATAATGTGCTAAAATAGGTGATATAGAGCTTTCCATTGGTAAACCTTCATTTTGAATATAGATCTTATTGTCAAAAGTGAAATAATTCTGATTAATACATACATCAAATAAATTAAGTATATCTGATATTATTCCTGGATTAATATTTTTATCTTCTAGTAATTTTCTTACAAGTATAAGACATTCTTTAGGAGGAATTTTAGTGAACATATTAGTAACATCAAACGAAATAAGCTTATAGTTATCTTGCAAGTTGATTGCTTTTAATTGAAAGATAAAAATATTAATCCAGGAATAATATCAGATATACTTAATTTATTTGATGTATGTATTAATCAGAATTAGTTCACTTTTGACAATAAGACCTATATTCAAAATGAAGGTTTACCAATGGGAAGCCCTATATCTCCTATTTTAGCAAACATGATTATGGACAATTTAGAAAGAAAGATCTTTGAAAGTAATATTTCGAAAAATGTTTTATTTTGGTATAGATGTGTAGATGACATATTAACTTGTTTTATGGGTAGTGTACAGGCATCAAATGAAATGTAACTTCTGTCATTCTGACGATGATATTGATTTATCGAAACAATTGTCAATTTTTTAGAATTTTCAACAATTTTCATTATATTGTGGAATCAGCTAGAAACAGTGAGTTTCATTTAAAACACTAACATTTTTAAGATTACAGTCTTCGTAAGGAAGTTGTCGATTCTAACTTCAGTTGATTGTTTCCAGTACACGTTTTCAATACAGCTTATATCTTTCTGATCTGTCAAGTTGCCTCAGTATTTGAACGAGCTTATGATGTTATACTCTGTCAAATGCTTTTTCTTAATTTATGAAACACATCACTACCCCTTTTTTCTGGTCGCAACAGTTCTGAACTAACTAACTAATGTGGGTTGCGACTAGTGCATCTCCTACTGAGACCCCTTCTAAATCCAAATTGAAAAGATCTAACAGCGCTTTCGCATATAACGGAAATTCTGTATTGAATGACTTTCAGAAATATTTTCATTTTCATCAAACTGATTAATCTTGTTGCTTTGTACTTTTTTGGAAGTGGGATGAAAAGAGGAGTAAGCCATTTGGTTGGAAATATTCCTGTTGTACAGTATAGACACCTAGTGTAAAACATCATTGAAACGTGGTTTTGAATATAGTTTTCGTATGTTACATTAACCGCCTACATAGCTAGTGTAATTTTTCTGTATCTGAAATAGAAATAACTGTCCCAAACATTGATGATATATGCATTAAAATATCCAAAAGTCTCATGTCCATACACTTAGCCTGCATATATCGTCCAAGCGACTCACAATTGGTAGATAATATCACTGTCCTTGATAAACTGGATAATTTATCCATGCTTGACAATCTAGTTATCATTAGGGATTTCAATTTTCCGGATATATCCTAGCCGATAATAAGTATTCCTGAGGGCAATAATGCAAAAAATTTGTTTATGAAATTTATCCATAACTGGAATTTAACCCAAGTTGTCCACGAACCTACTCGTTTCCGACACAATAATAATCCTTCTACCCTCGATTTCATTTTGACCAATGACGAATGTTTGCTATCATGCCTGGAGATCAGTTCACCAATAGGTAAGTCCGATTATGCAGCAATAACTGTCAATATTCAACCTGACTTACCCGCTGCTGACGATGATAAGAATTACATGACTATCGAAGTAACAAATTTTATAAATGTCAATCGAACTCTCTCGTCCATCAATTGGGATAACATATTGCCTGATAATAATAACTGTATACATTTATGGAAAGGTTTATATGACACGGTAACAAAGTGTTTGAATGAGAATACGAGAGAGAGAAGAATTTTCCGTAACAAATTAAAGCCATGGATCAATAGTGAAATACATGATTTGATAAAACATACACGAAATTTGTGGAGAAGAGTTAAACGCACCAACAATAATGAAGATTTCTTAACTCACAGAAGATTCTCTAATACAATAATTAGTTGGTTGGCTAACGCCAGAAGAGGTTTCAAGGAAAGTATTGCTAATAGTGGCAACCCTAAAAAGTTTTTTAAGCACATGCGTTCCTGTCTTTAGTCTTAAGTTGGTGTCCCTTTACTTTGGAAAAGTGATGGAGCATTATGTTCGTCTAATTATGAAACTTACGAAACGTTGTCCATTAGTTTTTCTGAGACTTTACTTCCGAACCAATTCATGATACTTTGCCTCAATATTTGGTGCTCGTGTCTTAGAATCCCTTAGTAATATTGAAATTTCACCTCAGCAAAATAAAGAAAAAATACTAAATATCAACACTTCTCCTGGTCTTAATGGTTTGCAAGCAATGTTTCTTAAAAAATGTGTAGACTCAATTTTCTATCCACTTTCAATCATCATGAATGCCTCTTTCACGCAATGTTCTATAACACCAATCTGGAAATCGGGGTCAGTTACTCCTATATTCAAGAAGGGCAATAAACTGGATCCAAGCAATTACCTACCAGTGAGCCTGGTACCTATTGTTTGTAAAATTAGGGAGTCTATTATTAGTGAGGCCATGTTTAAGTCCCTTCTTCAACAAAATGTCATACCTCTTCACCAACATGGTTTTGTTCGAGGTCGCTCTACCATGTCCAATCTTCTTCACTGTGTTAATGACTGGACAAAAGCTTTAGACAACAGAGATCCGATTGACGTCATTTATTTGGACTTCTCCAAGGCCTTCGACAAAGTCCCAGAAAAAATACTTTTATATAAATTAGATCACTTTGGTATATGGGGTAGCCTGAATTTATGGATCCCCAGTTTTTTATCGGACAAGATTTTCAAAGTCAGAGTCGGCTGAGAGTTTTCCAATGACAGGCCAGCTTCTAGTGGTGTTCCATAGGGTTCTGTCCTTGGCCCATTGCTGTTTGTTGTTTACGCAAGCGATCTTCAAATATTGGTCTCAAGCTCAGTTTCTTTTTATGCCGATGACATAAAAAATATTTGGTAACCCTTCAAGAGACCATCTCACCCTCCAAAATTACCTACACACTATACAGCGGTGTTGTTTGGACTGGTTGCTTTCCATAAACATTAATAAATGTAATGTACTCCATATTGGCAAGACCAATCCCAATTCATCATACAACTTGAATGGGCAGATACTAAATACGGTTACCAGCCATGATGACCTAGGCATCTTAGTGAACTTTTTGGTCTATTCTATTTCCTTTTTTGCTGTGGTCATCATTTCTTCTATGTCTTTCCATGCGGTTTCAAAATTTGTCTCCCCAGCCGGTTGGGATATGAGTAAAGTTGTTCAACCATCGACAAAAAATATAAAAAAAATTGTTGTGGAATATCAAGGCGCACTCTATTGTGTCACTCTTATATTACTACTTGTATATTTTAATTCCAGCTTTGTATGCTGACTGACGTCGTTTTCGGAACAAACATCTTAACTGCCTGGATATCAGTATATTTAGCACTTCCAATACTGGCTAGCAGCGCTTTCAATCCGTGGGTATACGGTTATCGTAACGCCGAGTTACGTAGCTCGGTACGAAAAGTCATCGACGAATTTCTCGGCGTACTAGGATTCTCTCATCGCAGTCAGTACCGCAGCTCGAATCAAATAGTACATAGCGCAGTAGCGACGGCAGGAGATGCCAATTCATTCATCAATAACGAACAAAAAGAACCATCCGATCATAAGCAAGGTGAGTTGCATCAGTAGTTGCCTGTCACATATTTTTCGTGCAACCGGACGCAAAACAAGCATTTTGCAGCCGCAACAGAGGCCGCAAAATGATATTTTGCGGCCGTTACCCAGAGTGACGGCCGACAAACATTTTTACGGCCGCTCCCATAGTGACTGCCGGCAAACTGAACGCCACTACAGCATTTAACATTTCTGAAATATGACAATAACAATGTATTTCGAACCAAACTTCTTTACGTCAATTCCATCTCGTACGTTAAGCATAGTCTTTAACATAGAATAAATGCTCCATAAAGTTGAACTCTTCACAACTTTTGATCGCTGCATCAAATATCCTAATAATATGTTTTCTGACACCGTCTTGACATTTTGGTTGACACACCAATCTTTGAAGTTGCTGTAACATTTTTCATATTTCCGTTTAGATTTTTCGGGTATCAAATCAGAAAGTGCTGAGTCTATGAGATCTCTCAGCTCAGGAGGAGTGCAAGTAACTGAAATATCACTATCGCTATCGGACATCTTCACGACTTCACGAGAAATGTCAAATTGATTTGTATTGCTAAATATTTCATCTCCATAGAAACATTGTGATATTGACGTGTAATTTTCTCTATTCGCGTTGAAACGCTGACTTTTCTAAAGAGACATAATGTTTATTGAAATTATGTAAATTTCACGGTTGCACGAAAAATATTGTGTATACTATGGCCGCGAAATGTTTTCGCGACCTCGAGATTATCTTGCCTCGGCCGGAGCGGCCTCGGCGATAATCTCTCTCTCGGAACGCGAAAAAGCATTTTGCGGCCTTAGTATACAAATAACTATTGTATGAAATTTCCAGAATCCTGTACTGTTAATTTAGTTTTACGGAATTTTGAAGTTCTTCTTTTATTTTGTTGTCAATTATTGCTGTATCTTTGTTCTAATAACCTCAATTCTTATTTTGTCTGTTTGCAGATATTTTATATAGCTTCCTTCATCTTCTTGCGCTTTCCAATGTTCTTTTAACGCCAATTCTAGATATTTTGTCACTTGAGTTTTACCTATCATCTTTTAGGGAATTTTGAAGTTCTCTTTTATTTTGTTACCAATTATTGCTGTATCTTTGTTCTAATAATCTCAATCCTTATTTTGCCTGCTTATATATACTGTATATATAGGTTCCTTCATTCATCTTCTTGGGCTTTTTTATGTTTGTTCTAATACTAATTCTTTTTTTTCACCGTTTCTATTCTCATTACTATTGGTATCTTTGTTTTATCATCGTTATTTCTGATTCTATTTATTGATAGGTTTTACTCGAATCCTAAGAGAGATAGTACATATTTTTTAGCAAGTACTATCTCCTCTGGATCTTTCTAATATTATTTCTTAACCCCGACTGCTCTTATTAGATCTTCGAACTATCTTTTAAGAAATTTCTGGGTACTTCTTCCAGTTTATCACAATTATTAACGTCTTATCATTGGAATCTCTGGAGGTGCTGGTGATGGTGATATTAATATAGAGCACATTTTCAACTACCACTAAACCCGAACGTAAATCTTAATACTTTTGATTTATGAAGAGGAAAAGGTGCTTATCAAAACGTTCAATATTATCCTATTGGTTTTTTTGTTAATAATTCATTTTATAACCTCAATTTCGATAATAATTATTTAAAGATCGTTAAAAATAACTCCTCAAAGTACATTTATGCTCCTTTGTACTCAAATTCTGTATCTTTTTCATTTCTGTTCGATTTTTTGCAGATCATCTGCTTCTTCCGATGGTAAGATTTGACAGTTTGGGGGTGGTATCTGATAGCGGTTCACGTCACTTGGCGAACAGACCAGTTTACAATCGTCCGACGTCGATGAAAGGATCTAAGAGTATGGTGGAATGTATGGCTGTGTATAGAAGTACAGGGGTTTTAATATTGACTAAGAAACAGACGGGTATGAAGCACGGGATTAGTATTGTATAGAAAATGAGCTTAGAAGGTATGTGATATTTTAAACAGGTACTTTGGTTTTTCAAATCCTTTTTGAATATATTTGTAATTAGATGTTTTGACTCTAAAAATTGATTATATGATATACAATAGTCGCCAGTTAGGTTCTTATAAACAATTGTTGACGTAAGACTGATCCCTGAGGACCTTTAACATTAAGCTATTTTAATTAACTTGAATCAACTATCGTTTTGCTATTAATTTAATATATAGAATTGTTGAAGAGTGAGGTGTAAAGAGAGGACCAAGTTTTTAAAAAAACTTAAATGGCAGCTCTTGTATAATAGTCAAGTAAACGAAGAGACTAACTTGTCATAATTGCAGGTGGTTGTTTTTTGTGGTGATATTTTTAGGTCTTGAGAGGCTATTTGGAAATGAAGAAATTAAACCAAGATTCCATTCTAGTTCAAGGGTGAAAATTGCCCTAAAGTACCTACCTATCTATGACACTCGGTCAAAAATTACTTTTCAAATGATCCATCAAGACCAACAAATTCTACCACAACATACAAGTATCAGGAGTTAATGTAAGGTTAAGTTATTTTCAGGCTTTAATTTACTGGATTATGTTCCATAGAATTATAGGGTAGAAAAGGATATAAACGAAGATTACTTTTTCTGAAAATCAAAATACAAGCCGACTACGATATTTTTGTATTACATAAGAAATTATTTCGAAAAACTTACCAAATATGAGCCTTTTTTACAATTATAGTAGATAGCGACTATTTGATTTATATCCACTCCTTTTAACATTATCGTATTTACAGTAAGCACAAAATAAATGTCAAAGTGGTGCCAAAGTATAAATATTTTTGCACGTAATAAATATACCAAAAGAAAGATAATAAAGAATGACAAATGTACAATAAACAGCAAAGTTTTGGGACTATTTCAAAAATCTACATCTGCCTAATACATTTGTTTTGTTAGCTGATTTGTCTAACGAATTAGAAAAGTTTCATATCTGTTCTTTGTACATGAATATTCTGCTTCCCCTCTTGTTTTTTATTTATCGTTTTAAATGTTGCTGTCATCCGTTCCTTTCTTTCTTATTGGTCCACTCGGTTACATCTGAAGTTATTGCTTCGCCTATGCGTTTTACTTGTTTTTAGTTCTTATCTTTATCGTGTCAAATGAATTGTTCAGTCGTTTCGAATTTTTTCCTGTGTTGATATTGCTTTTTCAGTAACTTCTAGCATTTTTCATGTATTACATCTTCTATTTTTGATTTCTTCTCTTGTTTTGAAAATTCATTAGATATATGAACTTTCATATTGTAATTCACTTTATATTATACAATTATATGTTATCAATGACACTTTCTAATACCAAAAAATTTAATTCTGAATGATAGAAAGATGATATTCAGTTGGAATTTTTAACTACAACACACAAAGTTGATCGTTTATATAATTTCTTCTTTTTGGCCTATTCTTACGCCTTTTCAGGCGTATCCTTTTCCACCCATTTTCCATACCTTCCTGTCCCTGGAAAGTATTTTCATAACCTCCAGAGCTTAATTTTTTTTCAACCTATTTCATTTATCTGGTGGATCTTGGTCCTCTTCTTTGCTTTTTTCCTTGGCTTATCAACCTTCATTATTTTCCTAACAATTCTTTGTTGACTTATTTTCATTATAATCAGGGCGTTTCATTAATAACTGTCCATCTAATAACTGGATAAAATACGAAGATTTAACCTAAAAACCTAAAATAATTAATTAATTAAAATATTCCTCCTTACCGAAATACAGAATGTTTTATTAAAGAATATTCTAAAAGGATTTTAGCATCCTTCCAATATTTTTTTAAACTTGGCAAAGAGTTCAAACATGTTAAAAAGTGCTAAAAGGTAGTTTTCCTCTATTCCCAGTAGCGTGTTGTAGCGATACATACTTTCTTTTCTCCCTTAGAATCTACGCCAGTGTTCTAATAATAATTTTGTTTGTTTAAAATATCTAATATTATTTTATTGCTTATGTCACATGAATGTTTTTAATGATTTAACCAAGTTGCTGATAAATTTTGTTAAATCTAATCTAGAATTTCCATTAATCTTTATAGGTTACTCAATTCTTGTGATTATGAAATCACACTGTTCAGAAATTATCAACCATAGATTAGATTAGATTTTAACGGGGCTACAAAGCACTGAAGTTTTATTGTGCCCTAGATATTCTAAGAATAGTCTCTTGGGCTTATCTTTCTATCTACAGATCTAGATGTGTGAGATCTGTAATGATTTCAAATGCCCTAGGTGGGCACGTTCTCATGGCTCCAATGATTCAAACAGGCAGGCTTTTGAAAAGACCCTGCCCTTTTCTAATGCCAAAGTGGCGTTCCGTCAAATGTAATAAATTTTGACTACGATGTTGTACTCGACTTGTTGATCAAAAATATCCATGGGACCAATTCAATCCTATGACTAGTTTTTAAAATACAGGGTGTTTAAGTCGAGAAATCCATATTTTTTGAAATAACGTAACTTGATTAAAAAGAAAAAAAATAAGCATTTTTAGTTGATTGTAGCATTAGTATGTCCTAGTCTAATACAAACGTGCACATAAATGGTTCAAAATGTATACATATACAAGGTGGTTCTCAGTTACATCAGGGGGAGTTTTTGAAATTCTGGGAGAATGTGATACGGAATGAAAACATGGTCAAAAATGGAAATTTACATAATGTTCACTGTTCTGACATTATATTAACCCATTTTACATTAAATGTATACAGGGTAATTGTTCATTCATCCACAGAAAGGCGTTTCTTAAAAAATAAAAAATTACACTCTGTATATTAGGGAATTTGTTATTAATATTGATTATGCATTTAATAACTGGAGAACAATAGTTTTTATTGAATACAGGATGATAGACATATCTAATTCGTTTTTGCTGCAGCAATAAGTAAAGAAATATTCCCTTTTCAGAATCACCCTATATTTTTCAATTCGATCCGTCAAAATGTGCGATATATTTATTTTTGTAATGAGCTTTAAGCAATTAATAACTTCAAATAATTTCATAATTTTAGTATGATGCGTTTTTGAGATTCCAATATATGTATATAGTGAACCATATTAAATATCAGACATATCCATTCATGTATAATAATTTCCATTTGTGAGTACAAAAATCGTAGTTTACTATCGGCCATGGAGCTAGTATCTATCGGTTAAATAGGAAGAAACAGAAATGCAAGTGGATAATAGCTATTTGTATTACTAGGGAGGAAAGTGCCACTTTTCCTCCCTCAGGATGTAGTTTACTGCCCGACGCGAAGCTGAGGGCAGTAAACATTCAAAGGAGGAAAAGGCACTTTACTCCCATGTGATACATATGATTTTTCCTCCTACCCACCTTTTTTTGAAAATTTATTTACGACACAAATAGGTAACGAATATAATTAAGAACACAAGAATTATTTTTAAACAAATTTATCATTATATGTTATACAATTAAGTACATAGTATTGTTTAACTATATTTTAAAATTATTTATGTTAATATTGAATGTGCAGTTTTGAGCAGCATTTATATGAACACCATTGGAAGAAGATAGGGTTTGAACAGGAGCTTTAGTATTTGAAATATTTTCGCTTAGCACATTGTAACGGTGGTAACTTCTAGAAGTACTTGGCTGATTTTGATCAAGTTCATGTTCTACATTATTTCCCATAATTTGATCAGAAGTTTTTCTTTTTTTTGTATGATTGTTCTACATAACCTTCTGCGATATTGGTTGATTTCCAGCCGCCATGCTGTTTTAGAGCTAGAATATCCCCACCAGCGTTTACTAACAGAGTTGCTGAAGTTCTTCTGAAACTGTGCCCTGTGTAATGTTCAGCATTTGGAAGATTGAGATATTCTGCAATTTTTTGTGGTATTTTGGATATACTATTTTTGCCAACCACTTGATTTATACATTTGCCTGCTTTAAAGCATACCAACAATCGTTTATGCTCAGTTTTAGGACGTAGACAGATATACTTTTCAACGATTTGAACAAAATTTGGGCCGTTACCTGTTGTAGTATTGATAACGAAAGTTCGTTGTTTATACGTTTTTGAATTGTGGATATTTATGACTAAAAGATTGTCTTTCTCTTCAATATCATCCATAGTCATTTTAACAAGCTCATCACATCGACATGCTCCAGAAATTCCAATAACAAGGACTACCTATGAATATTTTATATCAAAAATTAAATTATTTTCATGGGATTTCTTACCTTCATTAATAAAAAAACATCCTCGGGGGCTTCCATTAAGAATGTATTTATTTCTTCTCTTGTAAAAGTTTTAGCTTTAGTTGGTTTGTATCCGGCATTTTGACGTTTTAGAACTGCAATCAACTTTGGATATTTAATATCGACATTGTCCTTCATATGTATCATTGTGCGTAGCATTGAATATTTAGACCAAAGTGTTGATGCTTCCAATGATTTTCCTTGTAGTGAAAAATATGCCAGTAAAACATTCTCTGAATATTTATGTATCTTGTTGTCTTCAGCCCATTGCTTATATTGTGCATATTGTTTTCCATACCTGTCTTTAGATTTTTGTGGTAGTAAGGTTAATGACGCTATGTTGGCTTGTTCCTTAATATTAAGTGGTGTATTTGAAAATTCAACATCACTTGAATCACTCTCCATTTTTCAAAAATTCAACTAATTTCAATGAATGTAGCGACTTTGCACCTCAAAATTCAATCGCCGTGTTTACAGCCACAGCATACTCTGCTTTTCTTATTCTGAACTCAAAAAACGTATATCTAAGATTCCTGAAGTTGAAATTGGTATTGAAGAACTACGTTGAAGTAACATTAATGTTTGATTTTTACCAAAAAACAGGATATACAGGATGTTCTAGAAATTATGGAAACAATATGAATATAATGAATTCACAAGTTTCATCGTTTACAACTTACTTGAAATGAGGGGGAGGAAAGTACTTCTCCTCCCTAGGGAGAAAAAGTATGAGTTTCCTCCCTGATTTGAGGGAGGAAAGTGTGTACTTTCTATAGGGGTAGGAGGAAAAAATATTCATTTAATACTTTTAATATGTACAGTAGTTTGTTATGGATTTGGTATCTTCTAAAAGCATTATTTTAGTAAATGGTAATTTTTTTTTTATAAAATATCTGGACCCATTTCAATATTTTCAGGTAGAATTCTGTCATGTGCATCATCAATATAATTTAATAGTTTGATTGATGGAAGCTTAACATGTTCTTGATGCCTGGCAAAACCAAAGGAACCATATAACACTTGCTACATGAGCACATGTTCCTAGGGTTTTAGTTCCTGACCTGCAAGTACTGAAACTGCTCTTCATCGATCTCTATAAACTACCCATAGCATATATTTAGTATTATTTCTAAATCCAGAATATAGCCGGAGTATTAAAAAATTCGGTTCTTCCACGTGTTCATCGATCTGTAAAATATAATCTTCCTCTCATTGTAATTTATCCTGGATATAAGAGCTGGCGAGAAGAACATGATATGGACCTGTTACATTTTTTAAATATTCTTGTGATAAATGTGGAAATATTGGTACATGTCTGTGATCTAATCGAGTCCATTGGCCATGTCGTCCTCCAAGATTTTCTTGTTCTACTCGTGCCTGAAAAATATTTACATCTTTAGAATGAGTTAACATTTGATTAGCTAACTCCAGTGTTCCAGGTATTGCTATTAAAGGATGGAATTTATTAGGTGAGGCGCCAGCAATAGAATAAAACTCCCGCAGTTTTGCTGCGTGAGTTACACTAATTCGTCCAGAAAAAATGGATTTTAAATATCCATTTCTGGCCTCTACTATCCAGCGCATACTTGTTATTCGCTTCGAACGTTGTTAACTGTGGTCGATTTCTGGGTAAAAATGGTGGCATATGATAGTGTAGACCTAGTTCTTCTAACAACGGAATAGAGGCTCTGTTTCTCCTATCTAATATCACCACGTCATCTTCAGAAAACCAAATTCGCATTACGTTAACGTCGTTTGCGAATTCATAATCCAAAATAGATGCATCATTGTTCTTTGAATCAGAAAAATATGGACCATTAATAGCTAAAATATATCCGTCAGCAGCACATATAATTTTAGGTTCCAGTAAATGTTTATTTTTGTGAAAGCAATAAGACTGTCGCAGTGTCCGGAAATTGCTGCTTTTTTCTATTTCATTATAGGTGCAATCTAAATATGCTATAGCTTTAGGAATATCAGGACTAGGATCGTACAATTGATTAATATATGGAGAAACATGGTTGTTGATATAATCTTCCCTTGTAATTGAATCGAACCCTACGTGGTTTGGTACAAATTTTGGAAATTCCTGCAGCATTGCATTCAGCTGGTTTCGATCAGTCGGACATAGCGTTGCGACTTCGTTTGGTTGTAGGGAGACATCGAGGTCGATGCAGCTTCAGAATGTGTACATTCCTAACAAGTCTGCTCACTGGCCGATGCTCGAAAGTTTTATAACATAAATCTAGAAATCTATGCAGAAAAGCAGCCAGAGTGTGTACAGAATAAGCAATACACTCCCTGGTGAGGTTGAGCTAATCGCACAATCAAACTGCAAGGTTACTAAGGACAATCGGATCACTTCGGTGGAATGTGTAGAACATTTACTGGTAAATCATAAGTTGATGGTTGTCGGAACGATGTGGAAAAATAAGCGGTAAATACCTCTCTATGACAGGATCAGAAAAGTCAAGTATGTTTGGGTTTACTCAAAATATTAACATCGTTTCCTATACCCAAACCAAAAAAGAACAAACGTGTTATTCTTTTGTCTACGATGCACCATGATGACCAGAAATAATTACTTTTTATAATTTGACAAAATGTGGTGTTGATGAAGTGGGTCAACTTTGTACCATGTATAATATTGCCCGAAACGTCAGGAGAAAACCGATGGCTATTTTCCATAGTTTATTGGGTGTATCTGTGATGAACGCTTTTATAAGAAAGAGTCATGATGACGAAAACAACATCAGAGCTTTTATTGCTTTATTAGCAGTTATTTCAACTTGGTTATTCCACAGAAGTTTACTGTCTAAGATTATTCTATGATTTTCCCTTTTAAAGTTAGAGGTTTCAAAGGTGGACGTGTTCTTCCCTGGGTAAATGAAATTACTGTAGTCTTGTTTGGCCTACTATTTTATGGAGCATTACATCATCAGGTACCGTAATGTGTTGTTTAGCAACCGTGTTTTGATATTAAAAACAAAGACTTTTAACTTTCGATTTTTGACAAGTTGTCACTTAAATTAGATACAATCTCATTAAGTAATATTTGAATTTGTAATTATGGAGGTTTCGTATTAGATTTTAAATAAGGCCGTAGAAGCAACAAGTAAATGAATCCCCAAATCTTAAATAGATATGTAGAAGAATATGAATTATTTTGCCAATGGAAACAATTTTATAAAGTGACTAACATACAGGAAAATGTTCTCTTAGCTCATTTTCTAGATGAATTAAGTATGACATATAGGATTTTTTGTTAATTTTTATAGGAATAGTATTTATTGATTTAGTTTTATTTAATAGTCATAGAGAATGAATGGCAATTCCTTGTGGGCAAAATATTCTATGCTAAACGCTTGTTAAAGTGAACGTGAATATCAAAAAATTCTCGAAAATCTTTTGAATTTAAAAAAAAATCAACATCAACTGACGCAGTCAAAGATACTCACAAGAGAAGAAGTAATTTTTTTTATTCAATTAACGTGTTCGGTAACTATGGCCACTTGCACAGGTGCGATTACAGAAAACAGTAGTTATTACAGATAGTTTAAAGTTTATGATAGAGTGGTATATCTTCTAAGAATTTCAGTGTTGACTCGATTTGGTTTGGGTCCCCTAGGATGTCTTACAGCTGTGATTTAAGATTATGTTGCCGTCTTCTTGTGCTAAATTAGTGACAATCAACCAGAATGTGTGTAACAGTAAGTGGGCACTGGCAGCTTTGACGATGCTTGAGGTCATTCAGTAGCTATGTGTAAGTTTGGTGTGACCTATTCGAAGTCTACGTAGTATTGATACTTCTTGTCTAGAGAGTCCAGTGGGGTCAGTATACAGAGGTGTGTTGAGAACAGGCTGGATATATAGTAGGGAAGTCTTGGTGAAGTTCCAGTGAGTTTGCCATATATATCTGACGACTCTTTTTGCTTATGCCTTAACATCCTTGCCAATTTGGATATGAGAAGTTATTGCGGCTGTAGTTGACGCTGTTTTGGCTTGCTGATCGGCCAGTTCATTTCCAGGTATACCAATGTGTGATGGTATCCATATAATGGTAACTGTGGTGTTTAGGGAATAAATGTGGTTATAAGAGTGATGGATTTCTTGGACAATGGGATGTTCAGTAAATAATTCTTGGATAGATAGGATAGACGCTAGAGAGTCTGTACAAATGGCAACTTTTTTATTGGAACGGATGGTGTGTTTAAAAGCTTGTAGGATACTATACAATTCTCCAGTATGCACACTGCATAAAGCAGGGATTAGTGAAGAGCTGATGATATTGTTTGCTGTGGTGACTGAGCAGCCAACGCCAGTATCACTTTTGGAAGCATCGGAGTATAATACAAAGTCGTAATGATTTCATAAAAAGATTTAATTATGAGCTTTTTAGTTGTTTCGTGTTTATTAAATTTGGATAAATAAGTATTGACCTGAGGAAGGGGTGGGAGAAAAAGGAATGGGGTTAGTGAGTGAGAGGTTGATGTTACTTGTTAATGAGGATAATATAAGAGCGATAGGTTTAATTATTGGTGAAAGGTTATTAAGAGGGCTGGCAGTTGATGTGAACAGAGAATAGACAGGATTGAGAGGGTTAGATGAGACTGAGGCTGCGTAGGATAGAAGCAGATATTGTCGTCTAATCCATAGTGGGGATTCATCAACTTCGCAGTGGAGACTTTCAGATGGGCTGATACGGAAAGCGCCTAAGCAAAGTCGCAGGGCCGTATTATGAATAGGATTTAGGGATCCTAGATCTGTCTTAGAAGCTGACATGTGAACGATGCAGCCATAGTCTAATATGGAGCGAATGAGTGCTTTATACATTTTTAGAAGGGATCTCTCGCACCCCAGTGATAATGAGATAAGGTTTTAATTATATTTAATCGTTTGTAACAGATACCTTTTGTTTCAAGAATATGCTGTTTCCAAGAGAAGCGAGAATCAAATGTCATACCTAGTATTTTGCAGTGATTAACCACTGGGAGGGGGGACTCATTAATAAATATGTGGGAGATAGGAGATTGAGGTCGCCTGCCAAATTTGATGATTTTTGATTTTGTTGAAGATAAAGTTAATCCTATAGAACGTGTCCGTGCAAGTAAGAGATTTACCGCGGTTTGTAGAATTTTGAAACTAGTGGTTGCTGAACGACCATGACAGTATAGTATTAAATCGTCAGCGTAAACTACATATTTGGTGGGAGAAGGTGAGTTATGGGACAGATCACTTATTGCTAAGTGGAATAGAGTTGGGCTTGAGACTTATCCTTTAGGAGCACCATCGGTCTGGGTGTACAAAGATGAAAAATGGCCGTTTACAGAAACCCTAAAGGACATTGAGTTAGAAAGTTTCGTATAAAATAAATTATATTTCCGTTGATATGGTATTGATTTAGTTTAGAGATTATGGCTTGACGACTAATTATGTCAAAAGCTCCTTCGATATCAAAGATGGCGGCGATAACTTCATATTTGTTATTTATTGAGTTGGCAATGTCATTTTGTAGCAGAACAAGATTATCGAGGGTAGATCTATGACGTCGAAAGTCTGATTGTTCTTTTGGTATAATGTTGTATTTGTCAAGGAACCAAACGAGGCGTTTGTTAATTATTTTCTCTAGTATTTTACACAAGGTATATGTGAGCGATATAAGTCTGTAGGAATTAGGAGAAGTAGCAGGTTGATCAGGTTTTTTAATGGTATTATTAAGGAGGACCGTCATTCATTTGGGAATTTTTGGGATAGCCAGATAATATTATACATTTCTAGTAGTTTTTGAACACTTGGAAAGAAAGTTTTTTGAAAAATATAAAGGGGAGATCATCTGAGCTAAAGCAGTGTTTTTACAGGGTTTTAGTGCAAATTTTAATTCTGGAAACGTGGCAGGAGAGTTGTGCGTATCAATATCTTGAATGGAAGAGGATGAGCAAGGCATAGGTGGTTGGGGAGGCGACTTCGATAAAATAGGACTAGGTTTACTGCACAACTTGGCTGCATAGCTTTCAGCTAGGACTTTGGCAACATCTTGATTATCAGTGACATTGGTTTGGTTGTG
Source organism: Galeruca laticollis (assembly GCA_963921935.1). Lineage (NCBI taxonomy): Eukaryota > Metazoa > Arthropoda > Insecta > Coleoptera > Chrysomelidae > Galeruca > Galeruca laticollis. Next base: position 1,495,085 of record OY998176.1, on the reverse strand, counting down.
AAATAGACTGGTGATTTTTATATTGAAGTAAATTTATTTTTCGAGATGGAAACTATTTCTTGTTCAAAGTTATTGCTATGATTGGAAACTGGAGGTTGTCGGTGGGAAGAATTGTATTCCATGACTCTCGATGACATTCAAGATAGAGAAACACAACTATAAATCACGATTCCTCAAACTAAAACTGATGTGAAATGTGTTTTTACTGTGATAAATGAAACGGAAGAATGAAATTGACTGTCTCGACCCTTACTTCGTGGAATATGCTCATATTAGTGTTTTTAAATGAAACTCACGGTCTCTAGTTAATTCCACAATATAATAAAAGTTATTGAAAATTCTAAAAAATTGACAATTGTTTCGATAAATCAATATCATCGTCAGAATGACAGAAGTTACATTTCATTTCATGCCTACCTGATGTTTAGTAGTTATTTTTGGCTAGACCAAGAAGTAACCTAACTTGTGATTGGCTTAATATATGTTTATAGAAAAAAGAAGAAGATGTGATATTACAAATATTGAAGCTTAGATATTATTAGCCCTATGGTGATATCCTGGATATCATTTTTCCAATTAAGATCAGTATAACTGTGCAATGATATAGAAAACCAGGAAAACTATATCTGCTGATCTTCACTATTATCACTCAAGAAGCAGTTTATTAGTGGAGAAATCCCTAGATTTAACTGTTTATTGACAACTTCATATTGTGGGTTTCTTAAATGTCTTCTAATTTCCAGTTCTTCAAGGAAATCCAGTTCTTGTTTCTTTTCACAAATATGCAGCACTTCTAGCTCTGTGTTAGGTGTCAATGAATGATTGGTGTCAAGTAGATGTTTTGCGTAGTGGGATTTATCTGGTTGTTTTAATCTGTATGCTCGTAAGTGCTCACTGTATCGTATTTCAAAATTCCTAAGGGTCTGACCCAAATAGACAGCATTACATTCTGGACATTTGAGTTTATATATACCTGACTTCTTTAATAGTGGTATTTTTGTTTTTACATTTAACAATTTTGTACTAACGTTACTTTCTGTTTTAAAAGAAATTGTTGTATTCGTTGCTGAAGATATTATCTTTGAAATATTATTAGAAATATTTCCTGCATATGTGATGGTTTTATAAATTGTAATTTCATCAGCTTGTTTAGGATATATTAGTTGTAATGCCACTTTTTCTTCTTTATTACTAATTAGCTTATTTATCATATCTAATGGATAATCGTTAGATCTTGCTATTTGTCTAATTGTATTAATCTCTCTATCAAAATTACATTTGTTCATAGGAACTGAAAAAGCTCTATGTATCATTGAATTATATGCTGCTAGTCTGTGTGACATCACAAAACATTTGGTTTAACCAAGAATGTCTTAGGAAAAAGGTAATACCAAATTATGCGAACATAAAATGTCACACTAAAACACCACAAGAACAAAAAGCTATAAAATATGCTCAACGAGTTTGGATAAAATCAGAATGTAAGAAATGGTTCAAAGTTAGGAACTCCTTAGACAACTACATAAAAGTTGTACATTCAGAACTCACATTCCAATTACATCCAGTAGAATTTGACTGTTTGGATGACAAAATTAGAGAAAATGTCAGCACGATGAAGCATATGAAATTTAAGAAACAAGAAAAGAAGCTATAGAAACTTGAACACACACAACATAAAATTCAATACTCAAAACATCATGAAACTGTAAGTACCTACATACCAACACACTTTGCACCACGATTTGAAAACCTTTCAGACACTAATTTTACAGATGGTGAAATAGAATTTTTGAATAAAGGTTTAAAGTACAGCATACCACTAAAATTTACGAATAATATTAAACAAATTATAGCTACAGAGTCAGAAATAGCTTTAAAATCTAATTCAAATAATTTTCTTTATGAGAAATTGAAAATTGCCAATTTAATCAAAAATATTGAACCTTTCAAAGTTAAACGTCAAACAAAAAATGACATTACAGTTTTAAATGCAATAAAAAAGAAGATAGAGGATAATAACCTAACAGTTACAAAATCTGATAAGGGTAACACAACTGTCATTTTGACGACTGAAAATTACAATTCCAAAGTATATTACTTTATAGAATCCAGCGATGTAAAAGTTCTTAAAGCAGATCCAACAAAAAAGTTTTCTAATAATGTAAGGGATATTGTTAATAATTCAAATTATCTTTAAATGATTACGAAAAGAGGTCTATCATACATAAGAATCCTCATTGTCCACAATTATATGGAACAGTTAAATTACATAAAATAACGAAACCAACTAGACCTGTAGTCTCTTATGTTAATGCTCCTAATAATATATTGGCAAAGAAGCTCAACAATATACTCAATACTTACGGATATGAATCTCAGTATTAAATTAGAAATTCAATAGAACTAATCAAAAAGTTGACAGCAATCCACTTGCAAGATAACTATAAACTCATTTCGTTCGATGTAACTAATATTTTTACTAAAATTCCTCCTAAAGAATGTCTAATACTCGTAAGAAAATTACTAGAAGATGAAAATATTAATCCAGGAATAATATCAGATATAGTTAATTTATTTGATGTATGCATTAATCAGAATTATTTCACTTTTGACAATAAGATATATATTCAAAATGAAGGTTTACCAATGGGAAGCCTTATATCACCTATTTTAGCAAACATTTTTATGGACAATTTAGAAAGAAAGATCTTTGAAAGTAATATTTCGAAAAATATTTTATTTTGGTATAGATATATAGATGACATATTAGCTTGTTTTATGGGTAGTGAACGACAATTAGATGTATTTTTCAACCACATCAATAATTTACACCCGAAAATTAAATTTACATTAGAAATTGAAGAAAATAGCTCAATCAATTTTCATGATTTAAAAATTCAAAGAGTTAATAATGTACTTAATTATTCAATTTACCGAAAACCAACACAGACTGATGTGACAATTCCATTCAATTCTAACCACCCTATGTCACACAGACTAGCAGCATATAATTCAATGATACATACATGATACATTCAGTTCCTATGAACAAATGTAATTTTGATAGAGAGATTAATACAATTAGACAAATAGCAACATCTAACGGTTATCCATTAGATATGATAAATAAGCTAATTAGTAAAAAATAGGTAAAAAAACTTTTTAAGTTAAACGGTTTTATGTTAAACATACATTGCAATGTTCAAGGTAAATGTACTAAAAACCAAAAAATCATAAAATAGATACAGTCGTGGGAATTATGAACATATTCATAGACTAGACTAAAATAAAACCGTGGGGCACGTCAATTGTCTATAATCGTTGATTAAAATTTTTGTTTTGTAATGTTACACTATGATTAGGCAGTTGTTCAACCGACAACGATGGACGTGTGATAAGTAGGGCTAGAATGTGGAAACAAGCTAGCAAGCTCGATTATAAGTGAATTTTAGGGTTTCATAGTGGTGAGCGAGTAGAACTTTTATCATATGTTTTGTCGATTAAAGACAAACTACGAGCAGTGAAACGATTCCTCGCCAGCCAGCAGTGTGAATGTCCAACGATAAACTAGTTGAAACATCTCTTTTATTTACATGGAGTGTATAACTATTGGAATTTCCATGAGCAAGAAAATAGTAAGTAATTTCCTCACCGTCTGCGGGCCAACTGCCTAACGACGAATTAAACGATTCTTCTATCGCACATTAAGTCGATAATTTGTAGACAATTGACGTGCCCCACGGTTTTATTTTAGTCTAGTCTATGCATTTGTTTATAATTCCCACGACTGTATCTATTTTATTATTTTTTGGTTTTTAGTACATTTATCTTAAACATTGCAATGTATGTTTAACATAAAACCGTTTAACTTAAACAGTTTTTTTACCTATTTTTATTTACTAGCTTTTAGTTTTTATTTCGCATTCTGTTTAATTTATTTAGTGCTTCATTATTGCAAAGTTTCTTGCCCGTTAGTTTATTGCAGTCCAACTCCTCTATACGTAGTCCCTGCAAAGATCTTACTCTACTAAGAGCCACGTAGGTTTGACCTTCTTCAAACAGTTTCGACTGCGTGATCCACAGTGCTGCCCTGCATTTTATGTATTGTAGAAGCCCATGATAGTATTAAAGGCAACATTCTTCTTTCAGCCGTCCCGTAATTGTACTTAGCTGGAAACTGTATGGCTTCCGGGTGTATAAGATGTACTCCGTCTCTTGCGAAATCAATTTGGACGGAAGGTACATCTGTTGCATACATCTGAGTTCGACGAAATTGAGGCCAAACGATTTCGTTGATGTAGCCTATAGCGCCATTTACTAATCCCTTTGAAACGTCAATATTGGACCGTAGCATGGCTTTTGCCCCCACAAATATTTCCAGTTCCGCTGGTAAACCCCCAGTTTTGTTGATATCAGCTGGTATTATAGTAGCTGTATCCACATTGTCTGCATTTCGTGTGGCGTGTACTAGCTGATCCTGCGCTTTTATTTTGTAAATGCGAGCACCATTATTTCTGTACAAATTCAATACAGCAGAGTTGTGGTCGTTAACTTGTTGATTTGTGGGGTATACCCTTAACGCTTTGTCTATTGCAAACTCATCACTCGTGTCTCGAAGAAGTCTTCCCATTAAAATACTAAAATGTTGGGTTGTTAGCTCACCGACTCTCAAAGCATTCAAAATATCAATAAAAGTCTGGTCACCTTGCTGACGCATATTTTCAGTTAATTCACACAGCGTGAATAAACGCCAGAGATGTGTAGCGGGTTGGAGATGTTCTGGCTGTTTGAAAACAGTTGTTCCTGATCGATTTATAGGAGGCAGTTGTGAAAGATCACCGAAAATTAATACGTTTACTCCTCCAAAAAACTCATTTTCACAGTTCTTAATTTGCCTTAATCGAGCGTCCATCATGCATAACATTTGATAAGACACCACAATCAAAAATTCTGTCTGTTGCCTCATTATTCGCAAATAGTTTTTAATTTTATATAGTACATTGTATTCTACTGGTTGAGCACTTTCATTTGATACCCATATTGATGGGATTGATAAAACCTACGTTATCCGCCATTTTGTAGCGGCCGCCATCTTGGATTTAAATTTTTTTATAGTATATTGTATTCTGCTTGTTGAGCCCTTTCATTTGATACCCATGTTGATGGGATTGATAAAACCTACGTTATCTGCCATTTTGTAGCGGCCGCCATCTTGGATTTCAATTTTTTATAGTATATTGTATTCTGCTTGTTGAGACCTTTCATTTGATACCCATATTGATGGGATTAATAAAACATAAATTATCCGCCATTTTGTAGCGGCGGCCATCTTGAATTTATAATGATAATGAATAAACATAATTGTATTGTCACCAAAATCCAAAGTGTATACAAAATTTCAGATTAATTGGTTTGACTGGAAGAGGGTGAAATTTGAATTACTAAACTTGACCCAAGAATAAATAATAAATAATAAAACAAACGGGGCGAGCTAAATAAAACCGTTTAAAAATACCACTATTAAAGAAGTCAGGTATATATAAACTGAAATGTCCAGAATGTAATACTGTCTATTTGGGTCAGACCCTTAGGAATTTTGAAATACGATACAGTGAGCACTTACGAGCATACAGATTAAAACAACCAGATAAATTCCACTACGCAAAACATCTTCTTGACACCAATCATTCATTGACACCTAACACAGAACTAGAAGTGCTGCATATTTGTTAAAAGAAACAAGAACTGGATTTCCTTGAAGAATTGGAAATTAGGAGACATTTAAGAAACCCACAATATGAATTTGTCAATGAACAGATAAATCTAGGGAGTTCTCCAATAATAAATTGTCTTCTTAAGTGATAATTGTAAAGATCAGCAGATATAGTTTTCCTGGTTTTCTATATCATTGCACAGTTATACTGATCTTAATTGGAAAAATGATATCCAGGATATCATCATAGGGCTAATAATATTTAAGCTTCAATATTTGTAATATCCTATCTTCTTCTTTTTTCTATAAACATATATTAAGTCAATCACAAGTTAGGTCACTTCTTGGTCTAGCCAAAAATAACTACTAAACATCAGGTATGCATCAAATGAAATGTAACTTCTGTCATTCTGACGATGATATTGATTTATCGAAACAATTGTCAATTTTTTAGAATTTTAAATAACTTTTATTATATTGTGGAATTAACTAGAGACCGTGAGTTTCATTTAAAAACACTGAAACGGAAGAAATTAATTTTTTAGAAATATACCGGAAATGTTTGGCCCTACTACCTAAAAACTTTTATATCTTGGGTACCGAAATGGTAAATGTACCCAACAAAGAGTGACAATTCACACTCTAGGCGCAATGCCCAAAAACATAGCACAGTATTTGAAACTTGACGATTCGGAAAAGTATACGAGTTACTGTTTGAAACGAAACTCTGCGACTTTCCTTGTAAATATAGGTGTAGACTGATTCGTATTAAAATTGCATGGCGGTTGGAAAAGTTCTGCGATGGCAGAAAAATATGTTGGATTCACATAATTACTGATGGAAATATTCCTTGCACATCAGGAATTATTATTCTAATAATACAAATTGTACTATGACGGTAAATTTCAACAGATAAATTGAACTTTGTTATGTGTAAATAGTTTCGTTCATTACCTATTTTAATTACCTATTTATTTAGTTCTTAATGTAAGCAGGCAGGAGCATTGAACAAGATAAGTTCAAAGAAGATCTCCGGAAAGACGAAGCTACGTCTGTATAAATCAGTGATGAGACCAACAGTATCCTACGGAAGCGAAACGTGGATACTTAACAAAGCAGAGGAAGACAAATTGGATATATGGGAAAAGAAAACACTCAGGAGGATATTAGGGGGAAAAAGAGGAAGATATATGGCTAAGAAGAGCGAATAACGAAATACAGAATTTATTTGGGGAAGCAGAACTGACTAAAATAATAAGATCCAGAAGAATAGTGTTAAAGAATGAATGATTGGGATGAGCATTTGTACGATGCAGCTTGATACTGCAGAAGATCATCATTTTAGAATCTTCGAGTGACACGAAGGACCACTTGAATTGGAGTTCAAGAACTACTTACCCATGTCAGCTACGCTTACAGAGGGATAACCTAACTTAAGAATTATATGAGATATACTATAACCTGTGAGGAAAAAAATCAACAGGAAGTCGGATATATCAAATAAAACTCAGAAATTCGAGTAATACCTTATTTAATTTAAGTATTACATCCAGTGTGGAATTGGAAAGGCACTATAAAAACCATACACCAGAACAGATGGAAAGTAGGTCACACTGGAGGATATTATTAAAGTTCTGTATAATATTTCCCTAAAGTTCTTTCCCCCTTTTCCCAACAAATTAATGGTAATGTTAAGTACACAGTAATTATTGAGTCATTTAGCAAAATCACTTGCGATAAAATGATGATAGGTGGCAATAATTACTAAAAACGAAAATATAACTTCTTGTAACGGTAACTCCGCTGCAATTTATATTGGCGCCAGTAAGGTTTGCCGACAGTCTTCCAATATTTTGGATAGTAAAAATTAAATTAAAGTACTTACAATACAAGTTGACAAGCACTGACAAACTATACGCTTTACTTTTAAATTGAAATTATTGAAACTAATATTTCCCAAGAAAGGGACACTGAAAGAAATGACGAGACCTTGCACAACATACTCCCCCGTTGGTGAGCTCTAGACTCACACTAAGAATCGCGGAAAAAAGTATGCTTGACTTACTACTTGTGACCGGACTCAAATATTTTTGGTATACAGGGTTGGTTTAAATACTTTTGTAAGAAGTTTATCATTAGAAATTCTTACAAATAGGTTGGCTGGGGCACGAACAAATAATGCCAGATAGTAGAACGACCAAAAAAATGATTGATATAGAACAAGCCGGAATAAGAAAGTGAGGCAGACCAAAGAAAAGATGGTATGCAGAAGCGATAGAAGACCTAAGAGACAGTGGAATCCAGGACTGGACAACGAAGGCAAAGGATAGAAAGGAATGGTAGCAAATCACTTCCAAGCTATGGGCCTAAAATGCCGGCGACTTTGGAGTTGATTCTAAGGGAAGAAAAGAAAGTATCTATTCCTACAGCTAAAACGCCTTTGGTAATACAGTAAAACAATGTTTCAACACCTTTTAAAGTATCCAATATGCGTGAACTTTTTGCCAACTTTGAACAAAATATGTCGAAATAAAAAGCTAAAATCATTCTAGAATATTTATAATAAAACACTCCAGTTAGTATATGGACAATTCTTAATGAAACACCCTGTATATGTCCATACCCATTCAACTACTCCATTTTCATTTTATTAATTATTGATATTTGGCCTGCCATTTTCCTTATGTGTTCGTGTTTGATCGCATTTCTAATGCTTCCCTTTTAGTCTTTCTGGATTACTTAATTCTCTGCAGCAAATAGCTCATTTATTGTACAGTGTATAATCTTATTGATTTATTGGTTATTTTTGTTCATTCTGCCCCCTCTTCTGTGATAATTATGACCAAATACTGTTCTAAAATGTTATTTTAGCATTTGATTTCTTTACATTTTTGGTCATCTTTATTTCCATTTCCATTCTTTCAACATATTTTTTTCATATGCTGGTCTACCTATTTGGAATGCATTCAATGCAATTCGATTGCAAAACTGGAATTGCTGGGTCGTAGGGAATTTATCTGTTAAAATTCGACTGAATAAACCCTGCCGTAGAATGGCAATTTCTAAAATTTGAAATACACACAGAAAATAAAATTCTTATACATGTGTAGGAAAAGAAACATATTGAACTATTTTAACAAGCACAAAAAATTATTTTGGTCGATCTTAAGTGGCCAAATAACTATTTATATGATACTAGTTTCTTTGCACCAAATGTCAATTATTTAAAGTTACTTAAAGTGTTTACTTCTCTTAAAATTTACTAATTAAAATTAAGAAAAAGTCTATTAATGTCTCATTAAAAAATGAAGTTTTGATTAAAAAATTTATATAATGTTATAAAATAAAAATATTAACAAAATGTCACTTAAAAATTACTAAAGTATGTATGTTTGTATCTAAACAATGTTGATATTCCATAGACACCTAATTGTAATTAAAACTTATTTTTTCTAATTACGTAGTTTTATTTTTAACCCTAGTTTAACCAACTTTTTTATCAACTTTCAACAGAATATATATAGAAATGTAGTTCGGAGCACTTTGTGACTTTTAAAAAAAATTTTATTTTGAAAATATAAATTAATTACAAATAACTTTGGAAATTTTGATAGTATAAATAGATTTTATTAACACAACGTATATAATAAAGATCTTACTACAAAAAGTCGTTAAAATATGTGAGTGAACTGAATTTATAACCTCCTATTTGCTGATCATGCATCTAGGTCGGTTATCATCTTCCTTCTCGCTTATGGTTACATTTCTATATATAACACGGTAACGAGATCATCCAGCTTTCATTTTAAGTCTAGTTGAAATTAATTAGCTGCATTATTTAGACACCAAACCTTTTAATTGAGGAAAGCTTTTAACATGTTTATAAAGCTAATTATTTTGTTACAAAAAAATGGCCAGAAAAAGATGATCCCAGATAGCACCAGATATCCATGGGGAGTTCTGACAGTCTTCGATTTGGAAGATATATATCCAAATATTATAGGGTTACTCTGGGGATATCTAGAATATCTGTGGGTACACCTAAATCGAATATTCAATATAAGTCCAGTTGAAATATCCTCAGATTATTCTTTTTAGAGTATTTGAATCAAATAGTTTTGGGAATATTCTATGATTATGGATTTTTGTTCAAAGACTCTTACTGTTGTTGTGAAAAATGGCGGTTCGACCATCTTATATAGGTTATTGTTTTTGGTGAAATAGTAGTAGTATGATTAATTATTTTGATCGTTAATTAATTAGTCAAATTTTTGCCACTGTGAAGTTGTTTAAATATGTTTCTACGGCGTATTCTATGCCACGGGTGGAACTAATACATACGATCCCACGCATCAAAACAGGTACGTTTTATTGTATTTTTTTAATGCCTGTTTTTTTATCAATGCATTTTTTAGAGAATTATCGATTTGCTGCTAAAACTAACAATAAATGATGAGGCAAAGTTTGAAGAAGTTGAGTCAGCTTTGAATATCTTGTGTGTTGAACATTCAATATTGTTACGAAACAGCACACTGGTATAGTCCCTAAAACCGACCCTGTCTAAGCCAAGTATAATAGTTAAAATTATGGCGGATACGCAGTTATAAAAAACTGTTTACGATTGAGACTATCTTATCTAGAACTGGTTTTTGTGACCAGAGTTATCTAGAAAAGGCCAGAAAAACTATTTGTGGGTATAAGCCGCAGGCCGGAATTCTCTAGTACGAAAGGCACTAGTATATAAGGGGACTGATCAGGAAGAGTTAGTTAGTTGATAATTTGACATCGTGAGATAAACAAATAAATTAGTGAATATCAATTAGTGAACTGTTTATATAAATTAGTCTAAGTGAATATACTGTATGTATAAATTAAGTGTTAGTGATTAGTGAGTTAGTGATTAAATAAATTAGTAAGTAGCCATACCGAGTGTTTGAAATTTATCCCACCCGTTTATTGTTTAAATAAATAACAAAAACATTACATTGGTGTCAGGTGTGGGGTAATATAACCTTCCGCCACTGCCGCGCGGACTCAGACTCCGAAGCTCCCGAGAATTCCAGATTATTTGTAATTCCCCCACTACCTGACCATCTCTGTCTCAGTAATCCTCAAGCGGCATTCCTCGAATATCAGTGTGTTGCCGGGTGCGCAAAGGTGTGTAACGTTACGAATTATAGGCTTTTGCGGAGTGACAGTCCCACGGCAGTAACGCATTCTAATTTCAACATTCAGATTTTTAGTTGCATTTTTGACTAGAAGAAAGGTATTCTACAATTTATCCCACCCGTTTATTGTTTAAATAAATAACAAAAACATTACATTGGTGTCAGGTGTGGGGTAATATAACCTTCCGCCACTGCCGCGCGGACTCAGACTCCGAAGCTCCCGAGAATTCCAGATTATTTGTAATTCCCCCACTACCTGACCATCTCTGTCTCAGTAATCCTCAAGCGGCATTCCTCGAATATCAGTGTGTTGCCGGGTGCGCAAAGGTGTGTAACGTTACGAATTATAGGCTTTTGCGGAGTGACAGTCCCACGGCAGTAACGCATTCTAATTTCAACATTCAGATTTTTAGTTGCATTTTTGACTAGAAGAAAGGTATTCTACAATTGTTTTTTTTAGTTTTTGAAGTTTTAAAGTTTATTAAAATTTCACAGATGGGTAGCTACGAGAAGGAATTAGAAAGGTTAAACAAACTCATGTTAGAGTGTTTAGAAGAGGAATCAGAAGAAGAGAAAGTAGATGATTCGGACGACGATTTGGAAGAAGATAACATAGAAGTACAGGAAGATAACTCAGACACAGAACAGGAAATATCCGATACTGAAATAGAACCAACGGCTAATCTTCCATGCTTTCTTGGGAAAGATAAAAAAACAAAATGGTCAAAATGTGCCCCTCCTTCGTCCAGAACACGTGCAGAGAATTTGATAATTCATCTCCCGGGACCAAAAATGGCTGTACGAGGCTTGAAGTCTGCTATAAATATATGGAAGTATTTCTTTGATTTGGAGATTATAGAACAAATTGTCCGCTATACTAACCAACATATCGACAAGCAAAGACCCAAGTTTGGCGACAGATTGTTGCGAGAGCCAGGCACAAATCTTTCTGAGATGCATTGTTTTATTGGACTGCTATATATAGCTGGCGTGTTAAAGTCTGGTCGGGTCAACATTGATGAGTTATGGAATAACGATGGAACTGGAGTAGAAATTTTTCGAATTGGTATGTCAAAATTTCGTTTTTCTTTCCTACTACAGCATTTGCGATTCGACGATATGGATACCAGAAAGGAAAGACACAAAGTTGATAAATTGGCCCCAATTAGATCTATATTTGATTTGTTCGTTGAAAAATGCAAATCTGCGTATACGCCTTTTGAGAATGTCACTATAGATGAAAAGTTGGAGGCATTTCGCGGGAGATGTGGCTTTCGCGTATACATTCCGAGTAAGCCTAACAAGTATGGCCTAAAAGTATATGCACTGGTGAATTCTAAAACATACTACGCTTGTAATTTGGAAGTATATGTGGGATCTCAACCCTCAGGACCATATGTTCAGGATACTTCTGCTTCAGCCGTTGTTGAAAGACTTGTTGAACCGCTTAGAAATTCGAAAAGAAACTTGACCTGTGATAACTGGTTCACTAGCATTCCGTTAGTACGCAATTTATATTCGAATTATAAACTCACTTTTTTGGGAACGATCAGAAAAAATAAGCGGGAAATCCCCTTAGAACTTTCGAACCCAGTCAAAAGGCCACTTGGGACAAGTATGTTCGCCTTCGAAAACATAATGACATTGGTTTCATATATCCCGAAAAAAAACAAAAACGTACTGCTAGTTTCAAGTCTACACCACGACGACCGAATTGAGGGAGCCACGGGAAAACCCGAGATGATAATCGACTACAACAGCACCAAGGGTGGCGTAGACACACTAGATAAGATGTGTGCAGCTTACGATTGCGCCAGGAATACCAGACGTTGGCCGATGGTGATTTGTTATTCAATGTTGAACATTGCAGGAATTAATTCTATGGTGTTGTTTTCCTTGCAAAATCCAGGCAAAAACATGCGTCGTCGTAAATTTTTACATATGCTTGCTTCGGAGCTAGTAGAAGATCATATCCGTAATCGTGGATTACAGGTCAATATTCCAAAAAGCATAAGACTTAGAATTTCAGAAATGTTTGGAACACCCAAGGGATTACCACAACCTCCAGCTGCAGATCCGGTAAATGTGAGAGGAAGGTGCGAATACTGTGACAGGCCGACACGATTCTCATGTAAAACATGTGGAAAGTTTATCTGTTTGGAACATGTTACTTGCGTATGTGCAGATTGCTATTTACATTAAAATTACATGTTAATGATATAGATAGGTATTTTTAAATTAGTTTTATGTATTCCATAACGAGTTTTCTGCATTATTTCTTTCTTTTGTTTTGTATTCAAACATTTTATTTGTTTCGAGTTTTATAAATTTTCTCAATTATTCAAAATAAAGAATTTTTGGTACTTCTTGTGTTTTTGATAAAAACAATTAACTTTTGACAAATTTTGACAAAACAAAAAAAATTTTTAGGCCCATTTTGGAGTGCGGACTCTCAGTCCGGCGGCAGTGATCGGTAACAAAATCGTTACGGCAGTGCCGAAAGGATAAATAAATTGCTCCGTAAAAATGGCCAAGAGACTATATGATCTGAAAGTCACGGAATTAAGAGCAGAATTGGAAGATCGTGAGTTGGAAACGTCCGGTAAGAAGAGTGAGTTAGTAGAAAGACTCAAAGTGGCACTGGTAAGTGGCGGCTTGGATCCAGAAACATTTTTATTTAAAGACGAGGCTTCCACCGTAATCTCGTGCATTTCTGATATGAAGAACGATATTTCTAATATGAAGAACGACATCTCTGCTAACATGGACGAGAAGATTTCTGCCATGGAAGAAAAGATTTCCACTAATGTGAAAAACGATATTTCTGCTATAAAGAACGATTTTTCTGCCATGAACGAGAAGATTTCTGCTATGAAGAATGATATTTCTGCAGATATCTTATCATTGAAAAATGACATTGCTGCTGAAGTCAAGAATAAAATTTCGTCTCTAAAATCAGACATGGAGAATAAGATGACAACGATGGAAAATCAGATGGACGAGAAAATTAAGGAGTTAGAGACAAAGATTGCCGATTTAAGAACACAAGACACTTCAGCAGAAAAAAAGCAGATAGAGATCTGCAAGCCCCCAAAGTTCGATGGAAAGATGTCGTGGACCAATTATGTAAAACAGTTTGAAGCAGCCGCTAGAGTGAATAATTGGTCCGACAAGGAGAAAGCAGTGAACGTAACTATTGCGCTTTGGGGAGATGCCTTAGATGTACTTCAGACGATACCTCTGGAAGAAACGGACGATTTCGAGAAGCTGAAGAAGACGTAGGACATGCAGTACGGTCACGAACATTTGGAACAGTTGTACAGACTCCAGCTGAAGAACCGAAGGCGGAAACGTGACGAACCCCTTCAAGAGTATGAAATGGATATTGCCCGACTAGTTCGATTCGCTTATCCATCAGCACCAGAGAACATGATGGAATGTTTAGGCATCCAGGCCTTTATTGACGGCTTGTGTGACCACGATATGGAGAAGACGCTTCGATTAGCCCATCCTAAAATATTGGCCGATGCATCGGCTGCTGCTCTTGAATATGAAGCAGCCACGATGGCTTCGGGATACAACAAAGATAGGACCATACAGGAAGAAGGTGACGATAACAGACTTGACCAGATCGTCAACTTGTTGAAAGGTATGGTAGACAAGAAGCCGAAGAAAATCAGGTGCTGTAATTGTGGCGAGCTAGAGCATGCACGCAGTTCGTGTAAGCGTCCTACGACTCCTGTAAACCAACAACCTCTTAAATTCAAAGCAGCCAAGAAAAGCTAGCGGTACAACGAAGGTAGAACCATGCAGGAAGAAGATAACGATGACAAACTTGATCAGATCGTCAACTTGTTGAAAGGTATGGCAGACAAGAGGCCGAAGAAGGTCAAATGCCGGAAGTGTGGCGAGCTAGAGCACGTACGCAGTCCGTCTAAGCTCCCCAAGACTCCTGGAACCCAAGAACTCCAGACACAGGGGAAATCAGACAGGTGTGAACATCCAGCTGATGTCAATCACCGAAAAGCCAACTCTTTGTCTAGACGGTCATGCCCTGTAGACTATTCACAATGCAACAAGTCGAAATCTAAGGAAGGTGTAGTTTCAAGAATTACAGTAGTCAACGAGGAATGGTCACCCACCAGGATCAGAGAAGATCAGGAGAATGATCCTCACCTGAAGATGATCCGGCAATGGAAGAAAGAAAATCGGCGACCTACCTGGCAAGAAGTGTCAAAATTTTCACCGAAACTCAAGGCGTATTGGGCTCAGTGGGACTCTCTTGTCCTGGAAGAAGGGCTGTTGAAAAGAGTCCTTGAAAACGATGATGGTTCTGTGATGAGGAGACCGTTGATTATCCCGAGAACAAGAGTAGCTGAGGTACTGAAGATATTACACGACAGTCTATCGGGAGGTCATCTGGGAGTGAAGAAAACCCTTCAGCGAGTGCGTGAAAGGTTTTATTGGATGAACAGCTCTGACGATGTGAAGGACTGGTGTAAGAAATGTACGACTTGTGCTACGAGTAATGGACCACATCGCAAGAGAAAGGCATCCAGGAAACAGTACAATGTTGAAAGCCCTTTCGAAAGGATTGCTTTAGATATCGCTGGACCATTTCCGACGACAGAAAATGGTAGCAAGTACATACTGGTTGTAATGGATTATTTCACAAAGTGGGTGGAAATTTACGCTATCCCGAACCAAGAGGCCACAACTGTCGCGGATGTATTGGTGAAAGAATTCATCAGCCGATATGGAAGGCCCATGGAAGTCCACAGTGACCAGGGAAGAAATTTCGAAAGCCATCAGGAGATTTGCGACAAGCTGGGAATGAAGAAGACCAGAACAACAGCATTACATCCACAGTCAGATGGAATGGTCGAGAGAATGAACAGGACTATTGGAAAATACCTGTCCAAAGTAGTATCCAGCCATCAGAGAGATTGGGACCAGTAGGCCACAGAAGGCGGTTTCAAAGAAGGGGACAAACTATGGTTACACAACCCGACGAGGAGAAAAGGATTTTCTCCAAAATTACAAAAATCCTGGGAAGGTCCATACTTAATCAAGAAGAGGATCAATGACGTTATATATCGCATAAGCAAGATCTCCAACGGAGCACCAAAAGTAGTTCACCGAAACCGACTAGCACCATTCGAAGGAGACCATGACATAGAGGAAGGAGTAAACCTTATTCGAGATGTGTCTGACTCCACCTTCGATGAATTTATGGGTGCGTATGGAGGTACCGGGAAAGCTAGATATGGAGTCACTTCGGAACAAAAACATTATTTGTTCACTCTCCCGGAAGATTATTCACTGGCATGCAACATCCCCGCCCGTATCAAGAACGCACGAGGGTTGGCAACCGTCTTTCGAAAGAAGTTCGGGCAATTAGAAAAACTTGAAGACCAGATTCCAGCCCCTGGCAAGACACTGAAACTGAAACATAATTCGCGGTACGTCTTCTACGTGGTAACTAAAAATGAATTACAAGATCCGATCTACCTACCGTGATGTGTGGGAAGCACTTCGAAACCTCCGAGACAATGTGTTGGAATCCAACGTGAAGAAACTGGCTATGCCTAAGATAGCGAGTAACCAGTTGGATTGGCGAATCATCAGGAACATGGTAGAGATTATCTTTCAAGATACCGGTGTCCAGATATTAATTTGCAGCTACAACCCCCGTTATCAGTATCCGATGAAGACGGTGCCCTGCTATTCCCATAAGATCGGAAAGTGTAGAAATGAGGCTAGTTGCCGATTCAAACATCCAGTCTCGGCTACACAAAAGTTCCAGGAGGAACTTCCATTTAAGGAGGGGGTAATGTTACGAAACAGCACACTGGTATAGTCCCTAAAACCGACCGTGTCTAAGCCAGGTATAATAGTTAAAATTATGGCGGAAACGCAGTTATAAAAAACTGTTTACGATTGAGACTATCTTATCTAGAACTGGTTTTTGTGACCAGAGTTATCTAGAAAAGGCCAGAAAAATTATTTGTGTGTATAAGCCGCAGGCCGGAATTCTCTAGTACAAAAGGCACTAGTATATAAGGGGACTGATCAGGAAGAGTTAGTTAGTTGATAATTTGACACCGTGAGATAAACAAATAAATTAGTGAATATAAATTAGTGAACTGTTTATATAAATTAGTCTAGGTGAATATACTGTATATATAAATTAAGTGTTAGTGATTAGTGAGTTAGTGTTTAAATAAATTAGTAAGTAGCCATACCGAGTGTTTGAAATTATCCCACCCGTTTATTGTTTAAATAAATAACAAAAAATTACAATATTATATCCAAATCAGAATGAAACTGCCTCGAAATATTGGAGTATGTGTTACTTTTTATATTTTAGTGCAAGGAAATATTGAAAAAATTGATGATTTCATAAATTTTTGCAACAAAATCAATGGATAAATATTTTCAATTGTAAGTAGAGTAGAAATTCACCTCGTTGGTGGTATAACAAACTTTTATTTTCTCAGGTAGTTTCACGTTATTATGTTACCGAGATGTATGCTATGAGTTCCTTAATCAAATTGCCTATAGTTACCTCTATTCGTTTTATTAATTGGGATTGACTAGAAAGCTGTACATAACTGGTGGTCTGATAATTAAAAGTTAAATTAGTTCTGACATTTGGTAAATAAAAGTTATTGCTGGGAAATTGTACAAGTGTCTATAGTTTCAGGTATATGTATACTGTTCACACAGATGAAAGCGGTCTCATATTTTTGTTCGTTTGTTATAACTTTGCTTATAAACTGTAATTGTTCAATTTCTAAAACTTTTGAGATTAACTTTCTAATTAATACAATTTTAGGTTGTACCTCTGGTAAGATTGGAAGGTTCTTATTTGCAACAATATTTTGAAAGTTTTTTGCACAAAATCCTGATGCAGTATTTAATGGAGGGCTATTGTATGCATGCATATAGAAGGAAAAAATGCTTTGGAAAAACAAAGCTCTTTGAAGCAGTAGTAGGTATAATCATGTTATTTTATTTTGGAATGTACATGTAAATTAATTTAATATATCATGTACAAGAAACAAATAACTTCTAATCATTATTTTATTTGGAATATTTTGCTATTTACTTGTCTCCTATAAGACTTATTTTTTAAATTACATATTTGATGTTTAATTTCATGTTATAAGTTTCAGTTTTTGGGATTATATTTTGATTGTTATACATACATACATAAAAATCACAGTAGAATATAAATTGCTTATTAACAAAAAATATAATTATTTTATTGTTTCAGATGCCGTCTAAGAGTTGGACAAGAACATAACAAACAAAGAAGTTGAATTGAAAACAGGAATTTTCTTAGCCAAATGTAAGGAACGGCAGAAATCGGTTTCAAAAAGTTCGTTGAGTATGGAGGAAGTCTGTGAATTTTGTAATCTCGGATTTGAAAATTATGTTAGTTTCAGTTATGTTATGAGGTACATCTTATATTTATGTATAAATAAATTAAAATGAACTTAATGTTTCCCGTGCTTTAATTTTTTCAATTAAAAATATTTTTTTCTATATATACAATTCGAAATTTTGAAAGATTCCTTAGATATTTGTAAGATATATACCAGGGAACACTGGATCATTGTACTCCCCCTTTTCTCCTTTAGTTTCAGAGAATATTTATTTAAATTTGGGACATACCGTTTGCTTACTGAATAAGTGCGAGAGAGAAGCTTTCCCTGGTGGGTAATTCTATTCTCTCTCACACGAATGGAGCTTATGGATAAAATAATTGGCGATATTGACTGAAAGTTGCTATCATTCCTGGTGGAACAAGAAGTTGGAAAATAATTGATATGTACATTAGTGTCGATCATTCAGTAAACAGGATCTTCCAAATTACAATCAATTATCTTTGAAACTAAAGGGAAGAGTACTATGATTCAGTGTCACCCGCTCAACAGGTGTCATTCATATTGAGATATTCTACAAATATTTGAAATTTTGATATATACGTTCCACAGATATCCTTATAATAATCCTAATTGGATATTTGTAGAATATGTCTATAGGAATGTTCTATGAATATTCTGGATTATCTTGCTATATACATTCAGCAGATATCCTCAGAATATTCTTGAATATTGCTTGGAAATATTTAAAGAATATTCATGGAATATTCGAAAAATTTCCCATTTTATGCTCCATACAATTTTCGAGTAAGGATATATATATATATATATATATATTGTAACGGTTATAATATTTATTATTGTTTATTATTTATTATTTGACACTGAAAAATCATTAAACATGTATATCAACTCTATCAAAGGATAGTGTTCAAGTGCGCCATTCAAATTAACTCTAATTATTGGTTTGTGAAATTAAAATGTACAAGCTTATGACTTCAGGAAATTTTAATTATGAAATATTTTACTGTTTCTATGTACACATATCATAGGTAACAATCCAAAATTATTACCATAATAACATATAATTATAACTATCTAATTCTAAATAATAAAAAATATATAAACCGTAAATGATTGTCAAATTTTAGAAAAGTGTGTATTTAATTCTCCGCAAATGTTAAAAGTAAACCGAAATGACACTAATTACGCACAAATCCGTTTTACAAGCTCATAAAATCAATAAATTTTGCGTACCTTATATCACACTGGATTTGAGGTTGTGTGGTCCAAAACTTCTAATCACCTTCAACAATATCAGCCAAAAAACCTCTATAAGAACTCGGAAATCTATCAACTATCCATTCATTGATCACTCAACTCGATTCAAATTATGAACAAATTTCAGTATGTATCAAATTCCATTGTATTAGTTTAAATCCATTATTATTTAAATAATATTCTGTCTTCATTTCATCACTTTAAAATTGGGTTAACTTTCCTTTTTTATCAAATATAGTCGTTTGAATCGTTTTTCTTCTGGAGATAATTTATCCTTCCTTTTTTTGACATTCAAAAATTCACTCACGTTTCAAAAATCACTCCTTTAACCGTATATATAAATATTCTTCTTCCTTCTGATTATGATTATATATTTAATTCAAATAACTTTCTGTTCTACCTCAAATATCGAGATCAATTATTATATTATTTCCCACTTTGACGTCCCAAAATTCACTGACTTTTTTCTATTTATTTTCCTCAATCCATCTCGTTGCGGGTTGCTATCGAAACTTCCCTATATCGTATTAAATGTATAGATATAGTGTCATTAACGACGATTCACTGTTTATATTATCATGAATTTTTAAGCCGTATATGAAACATGAAAATGACATTTTTGTATTAGAAATTAGCATATAGAGATAAAGATTTTTATACATATAAATATTAACATAACTTATTTACTATTTATTAAAATTCCTGAAATCCCTTGCATAAAATAACCTAATTACTAACTATATGAAAATTTAACGCGTTTCTTTCAAATTTCATTTTAATTTCTACGAATTGTTTTGTAATTACATATAACATAATCTATTGAATTATTATTAAATAGTATCATGTACAGTTTTTTCTTTTATTGTGACAATTGGTCTTTTCATTTATGTTTGCCTACACTCAGGGAGCATGTCTTATCGTGCCACTTTTAATGACCCTTAACAGATCAGTTTGCTATGAAACTTACTTTGATATTTCTTCTGTGTTACATGTTATACACTATGTGTTATTGTGTTATAACATTCCCCCAAAATCTTCAGAACTTATTTATAATTTCAAATTAAAAATAATCCTGAAGATTTTTTATTATAAATAGTTATCGTCTGAATAATATATATGAAATTAGCTAGGTGTTGGATGAAATTTATATATTTGAGAAACGTGAAAAATTCCTCTAATGGTGTTGTCAACTGGATTTCTTAGTTCATAGCTATTCACACCTTGTTCATTATTGATTATGTAAGGACCTTCATATACAAGTTTTAATTTTGCACATTGTTTATTTTTCCGGTTAGAAGTCCTTAGTGCTTTGAGGATCACCAGCTCATTCATATTGAACGTAACATGGTTCCTAATTTTTTTATTTTTTCTTTCTATACTTTTTCTTGCCCTCTCGGCAATTCTGTTGTTAACCTTTGTTAAAATTTCCTCATATGGTATATTGTTTCGCGTTATCCATGGTCTGTCTGGTAACTCATTTTTTAAAACAAGTATAGGTGGTAATTCAGTTGTAGTGTTCGGAGTTTGATTCAAATAGTAAGTTATATCTTCCAACCTATCTTCCCAATTAGTTTGTTCATAATGTACTAGAATTCTTAGATACTTTACTATTTCTCTAATTACTCGTTCAGCGGGATTTGACATGGGGTGTCTAATGCTGGTGTACAATTGTTGTATGTTACGTTTCTTTAACCAAGTCTTAATTTCTCTATTGTTGAAATAGGTGGCATTGTCCATTATAATGTTGTGTGGGATGCCTATAACATTAAAATATTCTTCTAGGAAGGTTTTTACTGTTTTTATATTGGTTCGACGACATGCATAAGTTACTACATATTTTGAAAACAAATCAGTGATTATTAAAATATGTGAATTGCCATGATTACTCGGAACTAAATTTGATAAAAAATCTATTGCGATTGTCTCTAGAGGTTGTCTCGTAATCAGTGCCTTGGGTAGGTTTTCATTGTGAAAATTCTTTTCTTTGGCAAATTGGCATATTTCACAACTTCTAATCATATTTTTAATATTCGACAAATCGTTCTTACTAATGTAGTTCTCTCTGAAAATGTGAAATAATCTTTTTACACCTATATGGCCATATTTTATATGTAATTCCTGAGCAATTTTATTTGTTAGCCTCTTGGATATTACAAAAGGTTCAGAATTATTTGTTTCTTTATAATATAAACCATCTTTTACAAGACTTTTTTGTTTTTGTTTATCTGTTAATAATTCTTGATCTTTTCTTATTTCTTCCGTAGAAAATATTCCTTCTTCATATTTCATAATATTTATACCTACTCGAATATCCTGCTTTTTTGTGAGATTATCCATTCTGGAAATTGCATCTGGTATAGTGTTTGAAATTCCACTAACATGTTTAATGTCGAAATTGTATTCCATTAATAATAATGACCATCTATGTATTCTATTGTTACCATATTTGTTTTTTTAAAATAGTTGTCAACGCTTGATTATCGGTTTCTATTACAAATTTGTTTCCCAATAAATAAAATCTTAATTTCTGTATACAAAATAAAATGCTGGCTAATTCTAGCTCACCAACACTATAATTTTTTTCAGCATTTTTGGTTAGTCTTGGAACGAAAGCTATCGGTACTTCAACTTCATGTTGCACCTGAGTCAACACTCCAGCGAATCGATGTATAGAAGCGTCAGTTTTCAAAGTAAATGTGCTTGTATAATCAGGGTGATAAATTTTGGCATTTTTAGTGAAAGTGTTTTTTATATCATTAAAGGCTTCTTCTCTTCTGTTATCCCATTTCCATCTTTCATTTTTGCGCAGCAGTTCTATTAAAGGAATTTCCTTTTCAGTAAGATTCGGTACTAACTTCTTGAAATATTGAATAGTACCAAGAAAACCTCTCAATGTTTTTAAGTTTGTTGGTCTTTTGTAATCTTTTATAACTTTTATCCTGTCCTCGTCAATACTCACTCCTTCAGAATCTAGTTTGTATCCTAAGTATAAAATTTGATCCTGGAAAAACTGACATTTTTTTATATTCAGCTTCAGTCCAGCATCATCCAATGCTTTTAAAATTATTTCAATATGTTTCAAATGATCTTCTTTGTTATCAGAAAAAATCACTATATCGTCCACGTAGTGTAGTGTAAAATGTTCATATTTGTTTAAAACTTTATATAATGCTTTCAATAATGCACTTGTAGATGTATTTAATCCAAACGGTGTAACAGCAAAACGATATACTACTCCATCTATAATAAAACCTGTATAATCTCTACTTTCTTCATGTAGCGGTATTAACCAAAAACTGTGCTTGAGATCTAATTTGGTAAAAACGCTGGCTTTTGAGATTCTTCCAAATATAGCTTCTATCGTTAAGGGTGATTCATATTCAGGTATTGTACATGTATTTAAATTCCTGGCATCTAGGCATATCCTGATATCTCCGTCTTTCTTTTGAACTATGACTATTGGATTTATATATGACGTATTACTGTATTCTATTATTTTATCCTTTAAAAGTTGTTGTATATTTTCTTGTACTTTATTTTTTAATTTATATGGTATAGGGTATGTTTTACTTTTGAAATGTTCTATTTTTTTATTTATTTTTATTTTGTGCACGTATTCGGCAGCTACTCTTGCTTATTCTCTTATTAATCCTACATATTTTTCTAGCAATCTGCTTACATAATTTCTATTTTCCTTACTACACGTGAATTCCATTCCATTTATATTATATTTACTTATATTAATATGTTTTCCAACCTCATAAATCTTCGTCTCTTTTTCCGTCAATTTCCTTCTCTCTTCGCTCATATAATATTTATTATTACTGGTGTTTTCTTTATTTATTTTACCATTTATGCTTTTTAATTCATCCTGTTGCCTTTGTGCATCCTGTTCATTGCTACTAAATTCCATCTCTATACCATTAAATATAAAAATTTTCTTCTCATAGTTTATGATAGCATTGTTTTTTTCTAGTTCGTCATTTCCCAGAAGTATATCATATTCTATATTATCCAATATCAAAAGCTGCATATCAGTTATTGTATCTTTCAACTGAAGTTTTATTATAACTGCCTTGTTTACTTCTGTCAATTTTTTTGAATTGATACCAATTAAGTTGACTTTTGGAATTTTAACTATATTTTGTTCTAAGTTTTTAATTTTTTTGATAAGTTTACCATTTATTAAAGACGATTGTGAACCTGAATCTACTATAATGTTTACCTCTAACTGTTCAATTGCACCCTTAATGATCACTAAATCTAAATTGTTTTGATCCAGATCTTTGACATCTCTTAAGAATTCCCTTGGATGCATGTAGTTATACGTTTTGGCTATTACATCGTTTTTTATTGAAAATCCTGGGTGTCTTCTACTCCAGGAATGCCATTACCTTGGGTTGATGTTGAGGGATACTGTTCATTTCTCTGTATTTCCCTTCTATCTTCTGATCTTTGTTCGTAATCATCTGCCCTCTCCTGACTTCTCGTAGTTCTCCCAAAATTAACTCTTCTTTCATTTTCCCTTTCGTCATTTCTGTTTTTGTGAATTTGACCGTCTGAGTTACGTCTAGGTCTCTGTCTATTGTCGTGTCTATAGTTTGTGTCATTATTTCTGTAATTGTCATTATTAAAATTTCGTCTGTAGCTAGCATTAGTAAAATTATTTCTTTGATTATTGTTAGTATAAGGATAATTATTTATATGATTCTGTGAACGTTGTCCACCATAGTTGTTTTGGTTTATATTATTCCGTGTCCTGTTGTCTTGATTGATATTCTGATTCTTTTGGTGATGTTGATAACTATTATGATTATTGTAAAATGAGTTAGAATTTTGTCTAGAATTATAGTTGGAGCTCTGATTTTGAAAATCGTTATTACCTTCATTTTGATATCTGGTGTGATTGTTATTCCTTTCTATGCGACTTAAATAATCGTATAACTGTTCAAAGCTTTGCATGTTTTGAATCGCTACAGTTTCTGAAATTTGGCTCTTATAGTGTCTAGCGATAAACATTACAATATCTGATTCCTGTAAACCTGGTTCTAAATATTGCGCTTGTGCATATAATTGGAGTGCATAGTTTGTTAACTTATCACTTTTATTTTGGTCAAATTTGCCAAAATAAAGTCTTTCACGCACAATTAACTGATTGTTTTCACTCCAAAAGGTTTTAAGGAATGCATCTTCAAATTCAGAAAAAGAATTTATACTGGCTTCTTTACTAGAAAACCAAATCTGAGCTTGATTAATTAAGTTATTACGAATAACCTCTCTAACGTCACCAAAATTATTGAAAAACCTTATCTTGTTTTTTAAACTCTTGAGGAAGACTACTGGGTGTATTTTTTTTATATTACCATCAAACTTTGTTCCTAAATCAATGGAAATGTTTTGATTTACAAATTGAGGCGTATTTATTTTTTTTTCTAACTCTCTTCTTATTTTCTCCATTTCTATTTTGTATTGTTCTTCCAATTGCTTTTGTTTGTCATCTATTTGTGTTCTAATACCGTTGAGTTCTTCCTGGACTTGCGTGTCTTCCTTATTTAGTGTTAGGTTAAAAAATGTTCGTTGTTCGTCATTAATTTCTTTTTTTAAATTGAGATATCTTGTATCATTTTCTTGTTTATAGTTTTGAATCTCTTCCTTCATGTAACATATTTCTGTCTCTTGTTTTCTTACTATATTCATTTGTTCCTCTTTCATCTCTCGTATATCTTCTTGTCTTCTTTCGTTTTCTTTATGAACAACTTCAAATTCCTTGCACACATCCACTTGAAAGTCTTGAAACTTGCTCAGAAAGTGTTTCAATCTGTCATCCACTTCTTGTGCATTTTTATTTATCGTTTTGGTTATATCTTCTTTAATTAATTTTGTTTCTTCTCTACATTTTTCTATATTTTGTTGAGTTTCCTTACGTGACTCTTCTATTTTATTTATTGCTAACATAAGCATTTCCATCATTCTATTTTCATTAGGGTTTTCTGGTTTTTCTTTAATTGTTCCCGTTTCCACAATTTCATCTTCCCCCGTATGTTCTTTATCTTCCTCCACATCGAATAAATGAACATCTGGATCTAGATTTTCTTCTATCATAACTTGTCGTAAATCTTCTTTCAACTTTTTCTTGTCTCCTTCTCCGTCTTTATTTCTTTTGATTAATTCTGTTCGTAACTCGTGTTTACTCAGCAGCTTTATATTTTTTTGTATAATTCCCCGTGTTCCTGGTGTCTTTTTTCCATCTCTTAGATCCATTTCAATATATTAATTGTAAGAAATTATTTAAACGGAATCGTTAGTTTTGCAAAACGAGATAAGTTAATTTTGAATAAATTTTCAATAATTCAAACCTGATCTGCTAAAAGGTCACACGTTGAGCTAGCCAAATTGTAACGGTTATAATATTTATTATTTATTATTTGACACTGAAAAATCATTAAACATGTATATCAACTCTATCAAAGGATAGTGTTCAAGTGCGCCATTCAAATTAACTCTAATTATTGGTTTGTGAAATTAAAATGTACAAGCTTATGACTTCAGGAAATTTTAATTATGAAATATTTTACTGTTTCTATGTACACATATCATAGGTAACAATCCAAAATTATTACCATAATAACATATAATTATAACTATCTAATTCTAAATAATAAAAAATATATAAACCGTAAATGATTGTCAAATTTTAGAAAAGTGTGTATTTAATTCTCCGCAAATGTTAAAAGTAAACCGAAATGACACTAATTACGCACAAATCCGTTTTACAAGCTCATAAAATCAATAAATTTTGCGTACCTTATATCACACTGGATTTGAGGTTGTGTGGTCCAAAACTTCTAATCACCTTCAACAATATCAGCCAAAAAACCTCTATAAGAACTCGGAAATCTATCAACTATCCATTCATTGATCACTCAACTCGATTCAAATTATGAACAAATTTCAGTATGTATCAAATTCCATTGTATTAGTTTAAATCCATTATTATTTAAATAATATTCTGTCTTCATTTCATCACTTTAAAATTGGGTTAACTTTCCTTTTTTATCAAATATAGTCGTTTGAATGGTTTTGCTCTGGAGATAATTTATCCTTCCTTTTTTTGACATTCAAAAATTCACTCACGTTTCAAAAATCACTCCTTTAACCGTATATATAAATATTCTTCTTCCTTCTGATTATGATTATATATTTAATTCAAATAACTTTCTGTTCTACCTCAAATATCGAGATCAATTATTATATTATTTCCCACTTTGACGTCCCAAAATTCACTGACTTTTTTCTATTTATTTTTCTCAATCCATCTCGTTGCGGGTTGCTATCGAAACTTCCCTATATCGTATTAAATGTATAGATATAGTGTCATTAACGACGATTCACTGTTTATATTATCATGAATTTTTAAGCCGTATATGAAACATGAAAATGACATTTTTGTATTAGAAATTAGCATATAGAGATAAAGATTTTTATACATATAAATATTAACATAACTTATTTACTATTTATTAAAATTCCTGAAATCCCTTGCATAAAATAACCTAATTACTAACTATATGAAAATTTAACGCGTTTCTTTCAAATTTCATTTTAATTTCTACGAATTGTTTTGAAATTACATATAACATAATCTATTGAATTATTATTAAATAGTATCATGTACAGTTTTTTCTTTTATTGTGACAATTGATCTTTTCATTTATGTTTGCCTACACTCAGGGAGCATGTCTTATCGTGCCACTTTTAATGACCCTTAACAGATCAGTTTGCTATGAAACTTACTTTGATATTTCTTCTGTGTTACATGTTATACACTATGTGTTATTGTGTTATAATATATATATATATATATATATATATATATATATATATATATATATATATATCAGAGGGATTAACCTCGATTACTTGTAAGTAATAAATTTAAATTAATATTTTTGCCTATTTAACTAGTTGTATTTATCTTTGTAGTTGACTGATGAAGAAATAAAGAAATTTCGAAAGCTTTCAACATAAAGTAAAAAGAGTTTACTTATTCCTGAGAAGGTTTATTCCCGATAACTTTATAACTATTCTGGTTTTAACTAGTTCAAGCCGACTACCTTTTACTCGCTCTTTAGACACTATGGGATTTTTTGACACTATCACACACACACATATGGCATTAATACTAGCATCACACTCAAAGCATGGTCTTCCAACAGTACCAAGCTTGCTTCACAAAGGAACCGAAGGATATTTCTCCTTATCTGCAGGAAAACAGGACTCCTACCAAACCACATAACCAATAACACTAAACACATCACTGAACACCTACAGTACCAAGATGGAAGAATGGGACAGAAAATAGAAAACTTTGATCAAAAGTTGAATTCCAAAATACTTAACATAGAAATTAAGATTGTTAATGATACTATTAAGAAATTGGAGTCAATACTAGAGAGAGAAATGTCATTGGCTAAAGAAATTTTACCTTTAGAGATTTTCAACGAATTTTCTCGTAGGCAACAAATTAATTATAATAAACGTTCTCATAAAATCAAATCAACTAACATCAATAAAACTAAGAACTTAACAGAAAAGAACTTTGAAAAAATTATAATTAAAGATGAATGGTTCAAAAATTTAACTACTATAGAATTTCCTATTGAAGTTAAGAATATTTTATCTCTTGGTCCTAAATTTAGCTTACCACCTAACACCAATGACGTTTCTTTTCGAAATTTACTAGCAGATGTTGAATATTGCTTGTATGATGTCAAGGATGAAAGGTTAAAAAACATTTATACTTCACAAATCACTAATGTTGTCACTAACTACATACATAATAGTGACAATATCAACAACAAATTTCTTAATTATTGGTATAATTTAGCCAGAAAATTCCTTAAAGAAAATCCACATATAATGATTATAAAATCAGAAAAAGGAAATGTTACAACTGCTATGTATAGAGAGCAGTATAATGCTCTTTCGCTAAATTTAATAAACGACGTAACATACTATAAACCTATTCCTAGAGATCCTACAAGTAGCATTCAGCAAAAAGCTTACAATTTGATTGCAAAATTAAAGAAAGAAAAACAGATTTCAGAGACAACAGTAAAGAACCATCAGATTTATAATGCAGTTGCACCCAAATTTCACGCTTTACCTAAAATTCATAGGGAGGAGCTTGCAATGAGACCAATCATTTCATCGATTAATTCACCGACTTCTAAAGTGGCGAAATTGATTACTGACATTTTGAGTAAATCATACAATCAAAAAAACGAGTACTTTATAACAGATTCCTTTGAATTTTCTAACAAATTTAATGATTGTCAAATACCCCAAGGTTATAAAATCATTAGCTTGGATGTTCAATCATTGTTTACAAACATCCCTTTGTCTTTGGTAAAAAATAGTATTGAGAAACATTGGCATGCCATAGAAACTAATTGCACAATTAGTAAGACCAATTTTTTGACATTAATAAAATTTGTTTTCAATAATACCTATTATTCTTTTAATGAACATTTTCACAGACAGGTCCATGGGTATCCTATGGGATCGGTACTATCTCCGGTCATTGCACAATACATAATGCACGATCTATTAGATGCGTGTTTGCCTGAGCTGACATTTACCATCCCTTTTATGAAAAAATATGTTGATCACATTATATGTAGCATACCTCTGAATGGCTGCAATGAATTACTAGGAGTTTTCAATTCCTACAATCAGTACTTGAATTTCACCATCGAAGAAGAAGGTTTGGACCATAGTATCCCGTTCCTTGACACTAAAGTTATTAGGAATATTGAAAACAAAATAATATTGAATTGGTACACAAAACCCCCAAGTTCAGGTAGATACATGAACTTCCATTCTTACCATCCTTACAAAATGAAAATTAACCTAATTTTAGCCCTCAAACATCGTATCTTTAAAATTTGCCACCCTTCCCTTAGAAATGACAGTTTGAGAAAGTTCTACAATCTATTGTTAGATCATTCATATCCACATCAACTTCTGAAAAAATTACTTTTTACAACTTCGAATCACCGTGATCGTGGTGACATTGCTCCTATAGTAGAAAACAATCGACAGCCCTTAGAAAGAAGAAGATATGTTAGCATCCCTTACATTAAAGAGATTACACCTAAAATTACAAAAATACTGAAAAATGAAAAATATCTAGTAATAGCTAATAGAACCATTGAAACAGTTAACCAAATATTCAGTAAAACTAAGGATAGAGTGCACAGGGATTGGAAGTGCAACACAGTATATCAAATTGATTGTGGAAATTGCGATCAGGTCTATATTGGTCAAAGTTCAAGACCACTTAAAGATCGCATAATAACCCACAAAAGCGACATTAAATTAAAAACGAATCTTGTGCTCTGGCTACGCATCACCTAGATACGGGACATAATTTCAGATTTGACGCCGCAAAAGTTTTGACTTGTGAAAGTAATTCTTTTAAAAGAAATTTCCTAGAGATGGTATATATCAACAATGAACCTTTGGCCATGAACAAACGTTCAGACATAAAAAATCTGAGTATTATCCATTCAAACATCCTCAATTTTGATTTCAACAAAAATTGAAAAACAACTAACCTAGCCGACACCTTTTTGCGTATCATCATCTTCACAGCTTGTGGTTTAAACATATTTCCCCTCCGCGCTGCTTGCTAGTGACAGTGGTTTTCAGGGTGTGGGGGAGAATGACATGAAAATAATCTACCGATTCATGTTCTGGGTTGTATGATTCCCTCATCAGACGATTATAGCAATTGATAGTGAGAGGATTAACCGAGTATGTTCTGTACTGATGTTTTTTTTTG
This sequence comes from Galeruca laticollis, assembly GCA_963921935.1. Classification (NCBI taxonomy): domain Eukaryota; kingdom Metazoa; phylum Arthropoda; class Insecta; order Coleoptera; family Chrysomelidae; genus Galeruca; species Galeruca laticollis. The sequence continues at coordinate 1,464,686 of OY998176.1, read as the reverse complement.
ACCATGCAACACAGTTGTTTTTAATCACTTCCTCTTTTGTTGTGAACTAATTTTTAAGTTAAGAGTCATTAACTAACTTTTTTATTTCACAAGGCCGTCTTCTTTTTGTTTTTCAAAAAAGAATAACATTCATTGACAAAATTCATTTCATTCTTTTTGGGTGCTGTAAGCGACAACACATTTCACATTTTATTGTTTTAAAAGCATCAAGAAGTGAGTGGTTTTCTGTGCAATGGTATCCTTTGGGAAAGAAATTATTTAAGGATTAACCTCGATTACTTGTAAGTAATAAATTTAAATTAATATTTTTGCCTATTTAACTAGTTGTATATATCTTTGTAGTTGACTGATGAAGAAATAAAGAGATTTCGAAAGCTTTCAACATAAAGTAAAAAGAGTTTACTTATTCCTGAGAAGGTTTATTCCCGATAACTTTATAACTATTCTGGTTTTAGCTAGTTCAAGCCAACTACCTTTTACTCGCTCTATATATATATATATATATATATATATATTATAATTGATTATTTTCTATTATTTATTTAATACAGTATTATTTAATATAGTATTTGTTTTACCTCGGCTAGCTCAAGATGTTAATTTTTTTTTAACTGTTATATTTATATTTATTTATCTCAGTCGAAAGTATGAGACTCCTCCCTTTGAGTTCAGGATGCATTAATACCAGTAATTGACAAATTTAATTCAAACCTTACCTTTTTCCTTGTAAAATTTTTTTTATGAAAATTAATTTCTGAAGTTTCTCCTATATAAAATTATTGAAATATGTTGACAATAGAAAATTTTCTGATGGATGTGATGAGAATAAAATACCAACACTCAAATGTAAACAATTTAATAAATTATTATGAAAGTTTGCAATAAGATTTAAACATTGAAAATTGTGTTTTTGTTCCACCCTATATCAGATACATTTCTCAGTATAAGAATGTTCCTATCAATGCGTCGGCGCATAAATCTGAACGCATGCGCTGTTATAATTGAAACGATAGGAGGATACTCTCCCCTCTATAAGAAATAGCTTTACTGTTAAACACACTACCAGCGCGTCTATAATGGTGAAACAATTTTAATGATATACAATTTAAATAATCAATTACATATAAGTATACTTAATTAAAATTATGTGAGTGAGTTGAAAGTGAAGACAGTAATAGACAAATAGTTATTCATGCTGAAGATAAAAGAAAGAATGAGAGGTTATGTGAAAATTCATGATGCTCGTGAACATATACAGTGAATTATATTATATCAAGTAAGTACAAATATTATTATTAACTAAAACTGTTTAATTCTCACTTGAGATAAAATTATGATGCATCATATGATAAATGTTCTTGGCCATTTAATGAATTTATTCAATTTGAACGTTCTGATAAATTTTTAATGTTCACTTTCTTTATAAAGAATTATATGGAATTCCAATGAATGTAATTGTAAAGACACAGACCGTAATATTGAATTCTCTGCCGGGCTGCAACTCGCATCTCCAAATTCTTGTAGATATCTCTCAGGAGATATTCACTTTCTACACTTCTTCATCCTTAAACAGGATTATAAACAATAGTTAAATGCTTTGATTTACCTTTGATTGTGTTTTTTAACATTTATACCAATTTCTGATAAATTTTTAAACAAAGAGTCTCTCTATCGACGCTTCCTCTCCATCACCCGAAAACTCTCTTCTCTTGTTTTCCAAAATCAACAACCTCCTCGCTTGATTAATCCAAAGCTCACTTATCTGTTATTTTGAATGAAAAATTGTCATTTCGAAATGTTTTAGTTCTAAATCTGAATTATTTAATTTAATTGTTCCGGAGGATATTCACACTAGTTCACTATTATTTCTATTGTATTAAGGAATATATATCATGTCCTTTTTCCATAATACAATAGCTAATTTACATATAAACATGTTGTTTAGATATTTTTATAAATAATTATTTTTACAAAAACTACAACCTAAATTATTAATTTACCTATATGTAATTGATCCTTTTTTTAATTTTCAATCTTATTTTATATTTATATCATATAAACTATTGATTATTTCCGTTTTTGATATTATTTTTCAGTATGCAATAAATAATCAATAAAATTAAGTTGGCAATTATAAATTTACTAAGATTCACCACTTCCTGTTTATTAATTTCCCTTTCATAAGTTTGAGCTGCGTTCCATCTATCTTTTCATATACAGTTTTCAACTCTTTATGAAATTATAAACTTTTACTATTGGAGCATGTGTAATTATGCTAATCAAACACTAGACTAAATATTCTTTTTTTTAATTCTTTTAGGTTTCAAGTTATAATATGGCAAATAATATCTACAGATATTCCTACAGCAGTGTTCAGCACATTGTGGAACTCATTGACTTTGACATATATTTGGAATTACTTGTGCAGGTAACTTTTTGTATTCAATTGAATAATATTGTGTTTGGTATTTGTTCTCATAATCTTTTTAAAATAATCACATTCATATTTAATAAGATTGATACATATTTCACTAATTTTTATATAACTTTATACTTAAATTGTCATTTTCTTGATAATGGTTGTGTCTACTGACACACCTCCCGTGATAATCTATACTTTTTATAATAATTATTTGTGTAAATTTGTTTCCAGAACTAGGTAACTAGTTCTTATAGATATATATTTAAAGTGGGGCTATAGAAAAATACAATATCCGAAAACGAATATTTTTAGTACGTCCATTGAATATCTAGTGCTATCTGGGATAAAACTAGTTGGAAATCTAGGATAGGAGTTGGACGTAATGGAGTAAAGGACACGTTAATGAAGCAACTTATAGAGGATGAATTTCCTAAGTAAACCTTTCAATAGACATAAACAGCATATAGAAAAAAAGGCTTTGGAAAAACTGTAAGGAAGTCTAAGGAACAGGTTTGAAAGAAGATAAATATATTAACGAGAATGTTTATTATAGTGTAACGAAATACTGGGTGTTTTATAAGTAATAACAAATAAAAATTTGTCCTAGTTAACAGAATACTTAAGGGTAAAGTTTAGTGACACTGTTTCTGTCCATGTCACGAGGTATAAATAAAAGCACATTAGTCATATAAAAGACCTCTACTCGTATAATTACTATAAATTAAGTTTTTCGTTTATTATTTTCTTTGATTTTTTCTTCAAGAGCTTTGGAAACGACATCTATGAACACGTCCATCAATTTATTCCAAGCAGCTAGTTCAGGTTTCCCCATAAACGCAGTACTGAGGAGAGCTTCTTTCACATCCTAAAAATACAAAGTAACACAATTTACATAAACAAAGACATTAAACATTGTTCAAAATAGAGCTTAGTGAGATAATATTAAATACAAATACGGTTATAACCTCAAAAATTATAATAGTAACCAATAAAACTTTTGCAAAATCAATAAATGGTCAACCAAAGCATCTCAACAAAATATTACATTCCTAAAGATTGTTTAAAACAATTACCTAGAAAAATGGTTACTTACAATTAAGGCTTGCCTATCGACGGATCTTGTGGCATGCGAAGTTCCTAATTTATTTAGAATGGCCATCAAAATTTCCTCGTTACGTAAATTGCTAACGACAGAACTGATTGAATACATGACGCTGTTAACGTGTGCTTTAAATACATTATTGTTAGGTAGATCCTTAGTAGGAATGTCTCTGAATGGGAAAGCCAATTTATGCTTCGGTTGAATCTCGAAAAGTCTAAAAAAATAGTCAATTAAAAAGGAGATCACCGTATCTTAGAAGTATAACCATGCGTATTAAAAATACTGCATTTAATCGTCAGATAGGCCAGTAAGTGAAAGACGCAGAGATATAATTCAAATGCACAACTACAATAGAAAAAATAAGTGTTACCACAACACTATCTAACAATGAAAATTTAACTTTATTATAAGTATACATAAAACCAGCAACTAACGTTACTGTAAATGAATGGAATATATTTTTTGAAAATATATTAAAACCGTATGTGGAGGGGGGAGATTTAAATTTGCACCATATATCTTGGGGTTGTATACAAACTGATAGTTTAGGAAAAGCACTACTAGATAGCTTAGAAGCAAATAATTTAATTTTCTGAAACGAGGGTAGTATGGTATCCGCCAAAATAGTGTGCTGTGGAGTTGTTTATGTAATATGGATTTGTCATATTTGACTTAATTGTCATTAGTTGATATATTAATAGTACGCTGCAGTTAAATTTGATTTAAAAATGGTTCTAATAACGGAAGAAAAAGTTTTTTTGGTAGAGCATTATTTTCGTTCATACGGAAAAGGTCGTAATGATGGTCCAAGCTTAGAACAGGTGTCAATAAAATATCAACAAAAATTCAATAAAGCAGCTCCTAGTAAAAGTGTGATGTTGGCTGTTGTTGAAAAATTTCGTCGCACTGGTAGTGTATTGTGTCAACGTAAAGGTTCTTCAGGTCGTCGAAAAACAGTATGCACTAACGAAAATGAAGGACGTGTTTTTAACCAAGTTGTGCAATCACCTCAAAGAAGTCTTGTAAGAACTGCATGTAAACTCAACATTAATGAAACGTCTTTACGTCGCATGTTCAAATCAATTGGTGGTTATCTATACCGTATTCAAGTTGGACAACGACTAAATGCTGCGGACAAACGTGCAAGAGAAATTTACTGTGGTCGCATGTTGAGTTTAATTTACGAAGATCCCGAATTTTTGAAAAACATATGGTTTTCAGACGAGAGTCACGTTCATCTTAGCGGCTATATTAATCGACAAACAACCAGATTCCTTGGATTTGAACGTCCTGATGTCATTGTAGAGAAACCACTCCACAGTCTTCGAGTTACCGTTTGGTGCGCGGTATCTGGTCCTTATTTCGTTGAAGATGATAATCAGAACCCACTTACTGTCAACCAAGAGCGTTATAGAGAGAAAATTATTATACCTTTTGTGAGAGATCTAAATAACTTTTGCCGTGCACGAAATCTACAGTTTCGCACACAATGGTTCCAACAAGATGGTGCAACGAGCCATACAGCTGTGCGCACCTTAGACTTACTCCGTCAGCATTTCGAAAATAGAATAATTTCTCGGGGAACAGACTTCGAATATCCTTCTCATTCACCTGATCTGACGCCACCTGACGCATACATTTGGGGCATAATGAAGGACAAAATATTTCACTCGGAAAATCCGCCGGCGAATATTGCCGGACTACGGGAAAAATACAACATATTTTTCGGCAGTTACATCAACCACTTTTTATAAATATGTTTATTGACTTACAAAATCGATATGAAGCTTGTTTGCGTCGAAATGGTGAACATTTTGAACACTTACATTACAGAAATTAAAAATTAATTTTTATTTTCGGTACTGTTTATGTTGGCGGATACTGTATATCAAAATTACTTCTCTAGTTATAATACAGTATTTATTTTTCAATTCATTTTCCATGGCCTTCTCTTTTTCATGTCCTATTTGTAATTATGCTGTGTGTATTATATCATACATCTCACTTGCTGTACAGTAAAAAATTAACCCTGATTGGATTCTTGATTTTTTTTTACTGGCTAGTTTATCCTTTTCTTCAATTGTCAATAAATCATATCGTTTTAATCTACGACAATCTTTTGATGATAATTCAAGACCATCCCGTTTCTTTTGTCGAGCGATTTAGGTTTCTTGAACTATCTCTAAGTAACGTTCATCCGATAATAGAAACGACCTGTTTTTCTTTTCCATCATTAGGATCCGCAATATTCCTTCAAATTCAACTTTCATCTTGTTTAAAACAATTGTCGATACACAAAACACACAACAAATAAAACCTAAACAATATTTACGCACGTGTTCCGCTATACAAGAATTAAAAATTAATTTTTATTTTCGGTACTGTTTATTTTGGCGGAAACTGTATAACTTGCATAAAGAATTTTAATCAAAATAATAGTGCTCTTGATTTAACGACATGTAGCCCCAACATACACAATTTATTTGATTGGCAAACTTTGACAGACACATATGGATCAAATCACATACCTATGAAAATAACCGGTCAAGTAAGCACAAAATCTTTACTACAAACAAATTTTAAAAAATGGAATATAGGTAAGGCTGACTGGAACAAATATTATACAGAATGCTTAAATATAATAAATTACCATAATAACAATAATAACACACTAAACAATAATAATCTTTATGATAAAATTAAAAATGTTATTAACCAAGCTGCTGAAGAATCTATTCCGAAATATAAAAATAATATAACATACAAAACAAAAGCCAAAGTCTGGTGGAATAATCAGTGCGATCTACTAGTATCATTACGCAAAGAAGCATTTAGTAAATATAAACAAAATCTAAATCTTGAAAATTGAATTAACGCCGATGCAGCGGCCAAAAAAATAATCAAAAAAACAAAGAAAGAAAATTGGAAAACATATTGTTCATGTCTAAATAAAAATGTTCCAATGAAAAAAGTTTGGAAACAAGTAAATAAATTTAAAAACAGGAAATTAAATAATAAACAATTGATAGATTGGATTTCAGAATTTATTTGTAAATTAACACCTGATTATATGAATCACTCACCCGGCAACTTAGAAAAAACACAACCTGGCAACTTAGAAGTTACAAATGAAAGCCAATCATATTTTCAGAAAAAAATTACTCTAAACGAATTAAATACGGCTCTCCATAATAAGAACAACACCAGCCCAGGTAAAGACAATGTACACTACTCAATGCTACATCAATTACCAACAGTTGTGAAAAAACAACTAATAGAAGTATTCAATAAAATTTACTTCAATGAAATAGAAGTACCGGCAGACTGGATGAATTATATTGTAATTCCACTGTTGAAACCTGGAAAACTAGATTCTAATCATAATTCGTATCGACCAATAGCATTAGTCTCTTGTATCTTAAAAACATATGAACGAATAATAAAATGCAGATTGGATTATTACACAGAAAAAAAAAACAATTTATTAGCAAGATCCCAATATGGTTTCAGAAAAGGCAAATCTACACAAGAACTACTATGTGAATTTACAGCAAATATTGATCAAGGTTTCACAACCAATAAATACACAAGCACAATTTTCCTGGATATAGCAGGGGCGTATGATAATGTAGACTTACACATATTGAAATTAACGATGAAGAAACTAGGAATCCCAAACTGGATATGCGAACACATCTCCAAACTCTACAGTAACAGGAATATATACATATGAGCAAATGATGAATTAGTAGGCCAATCTTCCATAGGATTGCCACAAGAAGGAATCTTGAGTTCCTTGGTCTACATAATTTACACCTACGATATCGAGAAAATGTTAAGTAGCCTTGAAGTCAAGATATATCAGTATGCAGACGATTTTGTTATCAGTTCCCAACATAAAAAAATAGAAAATTGCCATAATCAACGGAACAACTTTAAACCAAGTCAAGTCCTCAGTATGTACATTTACTAGAAAGAGATAGCAAAATGACAACATCATCAAGTCAGCAAACCTCGAATTTCCATACAAATCATCAGTACCGCGTCTCGGCATTCTTCTAGACAAAAAACTTAATTGGAAAGATCGAATATCACAAATAATTAAAAAATGCGAGAATGCAATAAATATCATCAAAGCTTTCAGTCACCGTAAATGGGGTGCAAACCCAAACATAGGTTTATTATTTTACAAATCATTTGTAAAATCAATTATTGATTATGGTAGTATTCTATATGGATCTGCAGCTAAATGTCACACACAAAAAAATGAAAATATCAAAAATCGTTGCTTAAGACTATGTACAGGGGCTCTACAGAGAACACCTATAAATGTATTGGAAGCAGAATGTTCAGAACCACCATTACACATTAGAAGAGAAATGTTAACGAACCGACTAATGTTAAAAATAAGTGCAAAGAAAACAGATAGCAAGAGAAGTTTAAACAACCTACTTATATCTTGTCTAACTACTAAATATTGGGAAAAGAAGAGGTCACCCAACTTTATAGAAAGCTACAACTGGGTGAGCAACTATGAAAACTAATTATTAGAATATGAAATCTCCCCTTGTTACGCAATTCCTTAGAATGTTATTTAAATCAACCAAAAGTTACGTATACAAATTATATAAATATTTTTATAATAAACATGTGATGACAATAAAGCCAATTTTGAAAAAAATGTTTTTTTGTGTGTAAAATAATCAAGAAATTAAGATAGTATCCGAACCAATAAACTGTGTGAAACAAGTTACGGTGTGTGAAAAGACTGACTCCAACCCGACGATTCCTCCAGTGAAGAAGACGGTTGTTCAAGAAGACGGCTCAAGTTCCTTCAGAGAATTAGAGACAAGGAACAATATCGCAGATGATCCTTTAGTGCATCCTCCTGTAAGTTTTTCCTTTAATTTTATTATTTATCGGCTAATAATTGTTTTGAATATTATAATATTTTTTTTACTACTATATAAGTGTTATTTGAATTGCAATTTAAACATTCCAATTTTAATGGTTGTATGAAATTAATATACTATTAAAGTCAATCTCTTAATGTCACAAAATCGTGATCGATCCAGATCTCCATTATCTGTACGTCGATCCAGATCTCCATTACCTTCAAGTCGTAACTTAAATACTAATACCGAGATGTCTACTGCAATTTCACAAATCGAATTATATTTAGCAAGCAATATCGTCCCAACATATAACGGTGGTTCTAAAGATTTAGCATATTATTTAAGACCATCTGAAAAATATTTAACTCTTTTAAAAACGGAAAAAAATGATTTATACAACAATCTTCTGTTAGAGCAAGTCAAATATAAATTATAAGGTCCAGCTAGAGACGTAATCATAAATAGATCTTTTGATAAATGGTCCGATTTAAAAACCGCTCTTATCACTCGTTTTGGCGATCCTAGATCTGAAGAAATATTAGCACACGATTTAAATACTTCTATTCAAACTCATTCTCAATCATTCTCCGACTTTCATGACGAAATTTCTCAAAAATTACAACACCTATCTATAAATTCTGATAACAGAGAAGTTATAATTTCCATGGAAACTACGTATACTGATCAAGTCCTTATGGTATTTAAAGCAGGTCTCTTAAATCCCTACAGAAATCATTTACTTTATATATCAATTTCATCTCTAGAACAAGCATTGTACGAATGTAGAAGATAAGACAACGGAAGATCCCAAATTGAATTTGCTAACTTTCTTAGATCTCAAAAAGTTCAAAGAAATCGCCCACCTCCAAAACATAATATAATCAATCACCAAGAAACCAACCTTCATTTAATAATTATAATTCGTCTCAAACACCACAAGTTCCTCAAAACCCTAGTTATAGATATAATGATAACAATCAAAGATTCCATTACCAAAATAACTATGAAGGACCAAGTAATCAATCAAATAATAGACAAACACAATCTCCTAATAATCAAAATTTCAATCGTCCCTCTCAACCTCCCACAAGTAATTAGAAACCAACCCCAATGAGTATATCTACAGCAAATACTTATAGACCTCCACAACAAAATTCTTCTAGACAAACAGGACCTCCGAACGTAGTTGTCGAAGAATTGTTAAATATTGAAGATACTGACGAAAATTCTGATGAAACAAACGAACAATACGATGAAACTCAAAATTTAATTACGAACCTCGGAATTGATATAAATAACATAAATTCAGCCCCTAAACTTCCATTTATATACCTCTTAAATCTAGACTTAAAAATATTGATTGACCCCGGTGCAAGCAATTCCATTATAAACCCAGAACCAGCCTATAGATTATTAAGAAAAATAATTTGTTTTATGTTGGACCTACAAAATCAGTTATTGCGATTTTCATGTCGCCCAAATTTCATTCCTACTAGCTACTACAATGTAAAATAAAGGAAAACTTCAAGTCGCCCTAACTTGAAAAAAGACCTTCCATATTTTTTTTTACTAGGGAGTGGAAGGAGGTACAACTTTTTTAAGCGTTGTGTCCAATAGCCACCACCTCAAAGTAATATAAAATAATTTTTATTTGAATTAGAACGGTAAATAAACGGCGGTAGGGTATCGAATATTTCAAAAATGGTATCAAGTTTTACGGTATGTATATTTTTGAACTGTTTTCGTTTATATTTCTTAAGTAAGGTGTTTTTGTTCCTATTTTTCAAACAGGTATATTTTGTAAGTATTATAAGCTAATAGTTTGAATTTGGATTTTTAAGATTTTGCTAGTAGGTTGCATTTTTAATATGTTAAAGCCTATACTTGTTTATATTAATACATATACAAAAATATAGTTGGTTTTTTATCTCCCTTCCCCCAAAAAAAAGTATGCCTCGGTACGGCCCTGACTACTTAACCCAAATACTTTCAGGACATGAACTTCCAAAAAATCTGCACAAAGATTAAAAAAAAACAACTGATACGATTACTACCAGCTTACCGTTATTCAAATGTCCAAATTGGGGAGATATAAGATATCAGATCTACAAAGAACTGTAAACACGTCTAACACAATTCTTTTCATGACACGAGCAGCAAACAATTGGCATATTTTTATGAAAAATTAAGAAAAAACATTGGAAAAAAGGGAGATTGATGAACGAACTATATAGAAAATAGTGTATCCGACTTTTATGCGAAATAATGAATTTAAAAATAAACTTCAAATAAGCAGCTGGTATCAAGCAAAATGTGATTATATCTTAGAACATTAAACTCCTTTGTAGTTTTACTAACAAATTTATAGAAACTGATTGATCTTCAAAAAAATATTAATGTTTTACTTTCAGAGTTTTAACATATCATACCTCATAAAAATCAATATTCCGTTTTGTGTTGGTTGTTCCATAATTTTATTCCAACTTTTGGTAATCAAGTTCCTTTCTTTGCCTGTCAAACCTGCAACATCTTCTTCACTCACAAAAAATCCCCAGATATAATTTATTATTGCCGCCATGTCGTATAAAAACGCTAAAACATAAATATAATTGAGAAATACGAATTTATATAGTATATTTGGTAAAATTGGAAAAATATTTTGATTTTGTCATCCCCTTGGTGTCAGATACACAAAATCAAAGTAGAAATCTCACAAATAGTGGGAGTTTTGTCTCCATGCTTGAACACACGAAACTCTTCAAAAGAAGTCTTGACATTTATATTCGACTCCAGAGTAACAGGGATGATGTATTTCCATTATATACTACCTTATCACCACCAGTGTTTGTGAATGTCGCAAAAAGTGGTGTAAATATAAGTCCTACTAAATGGGGTGTGATTCATGGACAAACCAATGAAGCTGTTTATGGAACATTGGAAGCCGTCTTTTATGCAGCAAAACTTCCCGTCGGTATGCCATATCCAGCAAAGTGACATAACCGTTATTTTTTATACAAAAGGTGTACAAGTATTAAACAAAGAAAACAAAATCATTTTGTCGGGTAAGCAAATTAATGGTTTAGTTGATGTAATATTAAAAGTGGTCAAAAATCTAGTCAAAAAAAAACAAATAAAATTTTGACAGTAAGCTATCCAAATAATTATAACTTGTGGCTATATTAGTTCAATAACATTTAGGCAAATAATAAATGATGCTTCATCAAGAGTAGCTTAGACTTTGAAAGTAATAATCCATGTGAAGGTTGTATTTTTGCTAAGAAAACAAAACTTCCTTTTGCACATATTAAAAATAAAGACCGCGTAAATAGGCTTTTATGTATTGTTCATACTGATGTGTTTGGTCCTATTTCAACACCAATAATACTGAATCAAAATTATTATGTAACTCTTATTGATGAATGCACCCATTACACGGTCACTCATTTACTAACATATAAATCACAAGTCTTATATACGTTTAAAGGCTTCGTGGCTAAAAGTGAACCTCATTTTAATGTAAAAATAGTCAACTGTATTGTGACAATGGCCGTCAGTATCTGTTATGTGATCTTAAAGATGTTTGGTCTCAGAAAGGAATAACGTTCCATTTAACAGTTCTCTATACTACGTAACAAAATGGCGTAGCAAAATGAATGAACCGAAAGATTACGGAAAAAACTCGTGCGATGATATGTCAGTTTTTGATTTTGATGTAGAGTCTTCCGGAAAAGTTCATTTTTAATAATTTTCCTGATTTTTTCAGTCGAAATATTTTTTTTTTCAAACAACTGACAAATTCTTCAGATTCCTGGTATCAAAAAACCCCCTTTGCAAAATTTCATGAAAATCGGAAGAATTTTTTTCTGCGAATATATATTTTTGGTACAAAAATGTCCACTTTGATGTTTTATAACTCGGTTTGTAATGCCGGTGGAAACTTGCCATATTTTTTTATGATAGTATTAACTCCCCTATTTCGATTTTTCGTAATTTCGGTCTTTCCAATTTATAAACATAGCTGCTATGGATTTTTTTATGATAAATTTCAATAAAAATTTTTAGCTCAATTTTAACTCTGTATAATTCCTAGAATTATCAAATGGAAGAAACAAAAGATAAATAATAATTAAGCTAAATCTTTCCTCCATCGAATGGTGTGAGAAGGAAATCGATATCTTTCTTACTTTCGAAAATATTAAATTTTAAATAGAGGCATGTCAAAAATTTCGAGGTCCTGAATAAAAATTTTGATATATAGTAAACGTATGAAAACAATGATCAGATACCATATATCATGATCCGGGGATTCCATTTTGCTATCCGTTTTCCGAAATTCTCATTAGTAAAGAAATTAAGAATATTTTATATATATATATATATATATATATATATATATATATAAATTTTCTTTGACCATTTAAAATATTTTTGATTTCGTGTTCTTAGGTTTAGGTCATAAATAAATAAAAAACTAAATATCGTCTACATACTTTGACGTTTCGCTCCTTGTTGGGAGCTTTCTCAAAAAGATGTTATGTCTTATTTGGACAGAATAAAATATTTACAATTAATCGATATACAATTCTGGAACGTTTACAAAAAGGACACTGAACATATAAAACGATATAAAAACAAGTTTGTTGATAAAATAATAAAGGTATTCACCTCAGAACCAAATTAACGATATACGAGTGAAATCAAAAGTGTGTAGTATTTTTAGTTTGTTATTGGATGTATATATTTTGGTTAGTAAATTCATTACACAATTAAATTATGATAAATTTGACTTAGATTTTGTATGTCTTGTTTAATTGTTGGATTGACGGACCGAGCTATAAAACTTACTTCTCCAGAATACCGTCCGGAAGTTTTAAAACATATCAAAAACACCCTAAAAAACAATCACTACCCGGTAAAAAACATAGAACAAATTTTTAACAACGCACATACAAATTCTACAACTATAATGAAAATAATCAAAGACAAACTCAAATAAATAATAACAGATACATATCAATACCATACACAAACCAACTGTCGAAAAAACTGAAATACGTTTTATCTAAACACAACATAAACGTATGTCACAGAACTCAAAATACCTTAACGCCATTGTTCACTAAACTGAAAAGCCCAATTAAACCCAAAAAAATATCTAACATAGTGTATTCTATACCATGTTTAAACTGCCCGAAGAAATATGTAGGAATGACAACACAAACTCTAGAAAATCGCTTAAATGGTCACAAGTACACAAAAAATGAGTCCGTCGCCCTAAATAAACACGAAACCAGGGAACACCATGAATTTGACTTCAATAGCACAAAATTACTAACCCAGGATTCTAATTACCATAAATTAGCAATCAAAGAAATGATACATATAAAAAATAAAAGAATTCATTGAACGATAAACAAGACATACAAAATCTAAGTCAAATTTATCGTCATTTAATTGTGTAATGAATTTATTAACCAAAATATATACATCCAATAACAAACTAAAAATACTACACACTTTTGATTTCACTCGTATATCGTAAATTTGATTCTGAGGTGAACACCTTTATTATTTTATAAACAAACTTGTTTTTATATGTTTTTATATGTTCAGTGTCATTTTTGTACACGTTCCAGAATTGTATATCGATTAATTGTAAATATTTTATTCTGTCTAAATAAGACATAACATTTTTTTGAGAAAGCTCCCAACAAGGAGCGAAACGTCAAAGTATGTAGACGGTATTTAGTTTTTTATTTATTTATGACCTAAACCCAAGAACACGAAATCAAATATATATATATATATATATATATATATATATATATATATATATGTATATAGTTCGAGCATTTTATCGAAAAAGAGGGCACCACAAGATGCGCCAAATTTTGAGGTAATTTTTTCTTTCGACCCCCTTAGCTATATACCCAATGCGCATATGCCTAAAAATATCATCTCGAACTGCTGGGGGCTCATTGGGGAGCCCTAAAAATATGTCAAACCTATGACGCCTATAGGTACTCTAAATAAGGATGATCCCCCGAAAATCACGATTCTAGCATCAATATTTAACAAATATCGGACCCCTCAAAAAAGAGAGCAGGTGGGTGCCCCCATATATCATCGTCAAGGGCTTGACCTGACAAGTTGCCCCATCATATTTATAACCCAAATTGCCAAAGAAAAATCTTGTGAATTTTTTCCTGTATATTTTCCCCCATTGATCCCCCATTTTTATATGTCCTACGTACGTGTTCAGTTATAGTCTTTGAAACGTATTTGGCAGGTTTTCGCTATACTCCATAGTTAAAAAGTCACCGGCTCTAAGTATCAAAGTCGAAAAAATCGGTTTTTGTCGATCTCTAGACCCCCCAAAAAGGGGGACAGGAAAGTTTTGTTATATGTTTTTGGAGAGAGTTTGACGTGATCTCTTATGCTGGCATATTCGTTTCTGCAAATTCGAAAAAAACATTTTTTGAAAAAGTACTTTTCTATTTTTCGGTTTAAAGGCTCTATGTGCCGACCGGATTTTTCTCTTTCAGATGCAATTTTCAGTTTTTAGCTAGCACTAATACTAATGGGAATGGGGTCATAATTTTTTTCGTTAATTAGAAGGGTCAAATGGAATCATGTTCGATATCCGAAGTCTATAATTGAAACCGTTGTAGGGGGACGATATATTTATTTGAATTTTTTTCACCAAATTAAATTTTCCACACGCTCGTATGAGCAATTCCCGCCTTGCGGGAATTTAAAAATCATTTGATGAAAAATCAATAAAAAAAACGTTTATGAACAAAATGGGTGTAAACAGTGGAACCTTGAGATGACGAAATGTATCACAGCTCGTGATGTTATAGTTATAATAAATTTCAATGTCTCAAGGCCGTTCCTTGATAAGGAAGCTGATAAAATAAACAAAGTTTCAATAATCAAAACACAAACATCTGAATTACCAGATGACAGTCATGACTACTCAGAAATTTCTACGATCACAAATATTGATTTATCAAAAACCGAGAATAATAGTAATAACTATATGGGTGAATTCCGCAGAAGTGATAGGCTTAAAAATCTTCCGCCAGTGTCGTACGTCGAAAACGATGATGACGAATACCCAACTCTTGTATTAACTGCAATAAATGTATTCAATTCATTGCCAAAATGATATTCTGACATTCAACAAAGAACAGATGAACATCAGTGGGACATGGCTATTAAAGTACTTAAGTACTTAAGTATATTGAAGTCAATAAAACTTGGGCAATTGCAAATAAACTCTCAAATAAAAATATAATAAGCTGCGAGTGGGTATTTAGAAGTGACTAAAATGATATACCAGTAAAATATAAGATGCCCCAGTCAAAAATATCCTGATGACTACCAGGAAACTTTTGCACCAGTGGTATTTATTTCTTCTTTCCGAATTCTCTTAGCGGAAAAACTGCCTTTTTAAACGCCATCTTTAATGAAGAAATATATATACCGGGTGGCCCACCACATTCGCCTCGGTATTTCAACGAGAAATGAAGAGAGTTAGGGGAAAACATTTAGCAGTCATATGTGGGTCCATGAGGAGCATATTCCAAAATTATTTTGAAACATATAGGGTGATCCCCCAAAAAATTACATACCAAAGTTATATTTTTTCTTATGGAACACTCTATACTTTTTTATATTTTTAGATACTATAGACAAAATAAAGGTGAAATACTATTATATTTCCCATACTTAAAACTGACCGTTTCTGAGAAATTTTGAGAAATTTAAAAATACAGACCATAATTTGAAAATTGTTTTCACCCAGTAACGTATAACGAGCTGCTCGTGATTAAATGTACTGCTTATCTCAAAGGTTAAAGTTAACTACTACATGAGATTTTCAATGTAATATTATACAGAGTGGCGAAAAAAATTGCCTCAAGATTTGGACACACATTTAATCAAATAACTTCTTAAAGTTGAATGGAACACCCCGTATTTAGAGGCGTAATTTGACGCAGAATTAGATTCCCTTCAAAACTAAATTAAGGTTCCCTATACCTATCTCTTCCGCTTGTTACAAAAAAGGCGTTTTTATATTTTACTTTAGGCTTTTTATTTATCTTAAAAATTAAACACACTGTATCGTAATGAAAAGCAAAAAAGCATTTTTCAAGTCATTTTATCGGAAAATTAAGAATCTTAAATAGTTTATTATTTTAATAAATGCTCAAAATGGTGTCCATTATTCTCGATGCATAGGCGAACTCTTTCTTGATATGAGTGCTGAACTCGGGATAGCATATTTTGCGGTATGGAATGAAACGCATTTCTTATTAGTACTTTCATATCTTGAGGTGTCATTGGTGGTGTATCGTGAACAGTATTTTTGATATATCCCCATAAAAATGAGTCGGGACTTGTAAGACTCGGAGACCTGGCTGGCCAGTTCTGTGGACCTCCTCGTCTTATCCATCTATTTGGATATTGTCGATCTAACTCGTTTCTAACGCGTCTATCTAAGTGTGCAGGAGCACCATCTAGCTGCATCCACATCCGTTGACGAATATTAATAGGTATACTTCCCAACAGCACAGGCAAATTATCCCTTATAAATCCGAGAAACATTTCGCCGTTTAAGTGACCATCAAAAAAGTAAGGACCTACTACTTGCATTCCAATTATTCCACCCCACAAATTAGCAGACCATCTGTGCTGGTGATCAAGGGTTATAAAAATATAAAGGGTTTTTGTAATAGTGAAAGTTATGTCTGTTAACTAATCCGTTGTTATGAAAAGTTGACTCATCGGAAAAAGGCACATAATCAAAAAAAGTTTCTTCATAACCAAACTTTTCTAAAACCCATAGACAAAAATTCAGTCATCGATCATAATCTTCTTCAAAAAGCTGTTGAGGTAGTTGAATACGATACGGGTGGAATTTGTAGTTTTTAATTATTCTTTGTCTGCTTATTCCAGTTGTTTCACATATTTTTCACTGACTTGTGTGAGGGTGTTCAACTAGAGATAACATCACTAAATATTTATTTTCCTCATTTCCAGTAACCGGTTTTTGCCGTTCTTGCATATTATAAGATACACTGCCTGTTCTTCGGAAAAGCTGCAACAACTTTTCCAATGAACGCTTGTTAGGATGACTCCTGTTAGGATACCTTTGGTCATATACTCTTGACGCTAATAAACAGTTTTCTTCACACTCACCGATTATCAAAATCATATCAATCCGTTCTTCCTGGGGATAAGTTCTCATTTTAAAATTTTTGAAAAAGACAATAATTTTAAACTAGTTAAAACAATGATAATGGTTTGATTAACAAGTTGTGTCACTGTCAAATACTTTTGGTTCCATAATAATAATTAACGTCATCTAGGCCAGAGCCTACTATTATTGAAAAAATAGTATAATAAGTTTCATAGGAAATCGTAAATGTATGTTTTTATTGACCCCATATCGTAATTTTGGTATTTATTTCAATATGACGCGAATTTAACGTCAATAATTAAGACACGTGCATCTTCTTATTTTCAAGAATGCTGTAATATTTCAGAAATGGTAATAAATTTGAGTTCTACATTTGCCTGCATTTTATTTAGTACACCGTATTTCCAATAATTAAAACTTGTGCTTCTAGCGAAACTACGTATTCCTTAATAAAAAGGTTTTTAAAACGCTTTTTAAGCTTTTCATTACAATACACTGTATTGCTTCATTTTTAAAATAAAAAAATTACTCATAAGTAAAATATAAAAACGCCTTTTTTGTAAGTAAATAGCGGAAGAGATCGGTATGGGGAACCCTGATATAGTTTTGAAGGGAATCTAATTCTAAGTCAAATTACGCCACTAAACCCATTCAACTTTAAGAAGTTATTTGATTAAATGTGTGTCCAAATTTTGAGACAATTCTTTTCGCCACTCTGTATAATATTGCATTGAAAGTTTCATGTAGTAGTTAACTTTAACCTTTGAGCTAAGCAGTACATTCAATCACAAGCAGCTCGTTATACGTTACAGGTTGAAAACAATTTTCAAATTATGGTTTGTATTTTTAAATTTCTCAGAAACGGTCAGTTTTAAGTATGGGAAATATAATAGTATTTCACCTTTATTTTGTCTATAGTATCTTAAAATATAAAAAAATATAGAGTGTTCCATAAGAAAAAATATAACTTTGGTATGTTATTTTTTTGGGGATCACCTTATATATTTCAAAATAATTTTGAAATATGCTCCTCATGGACCCACATAAGACTGTGCTAAATGTTTTTCCCTAACTCTCTTCTTTTTTCGTAGAAATACAGAGGCGAATGTGGTGGACCACCCGGTATATATATATATATATATATATATAGGAGATAATCTTTGCCGACTAATTAGGTATAAAACCACGAATATTGGGGTAACGGCAAGTTAATTTAAAGAAAACTCTTGTTACTGTTTTTCCTCCAAGCTTTCGGAAACGTTTATTTCCATTATCGAGGATAAGTAAATTGAGATTGTTATAAATTGGTAAATATAATTATATTTGAATTTTTAAAAAAAAAAAATTTCATAAATCATTTATGATTGAAAAATTTTTTTTTTCAAAAAATTCAAATATAATTATATTTACCAATTTATAACAATCTCAATTTACTTATCCTTGATAATGGAAATAAACGTTTCCGAAAGCTTGGAGGAAAAACAGTAACAAGAGTTTTCTTTAAATTAACCTGCCGTTACCCCAATATTCGTGGTTTTATATATATATATATATATATATATATATATATATATATATATATATATATATATATATATATATCGATGGTTAAATTACAAAACCAAAGTCGATTAATTCAAATTTTACAAGAGGAAGAAAAACCGTTTACACCGTTTAATTATACTCTTTAAAAAACAATTGAGGTCTACATCATTCGTCAAATAATATTAGATTTTAGACATTTTAGGTAATAGTTTTGTGAATTAGAAAAATATAAAACTTAAGTTGTGAAATATGATTTGTATTTGCGAGGTTTTTGCAACATAGTGATCATTATAATAATTATTTGGTACGTTGGTAAAGGATAGTTTGAACAATAATAATTGGAAAAAATAATGAAATTGACTGTCTCGACCCTTACTTCGTGGAATATGCTCATATTAGTGTTTTTAAATGAAACTCAAGGTCTCTAGTTAATTCCACAATATAATACAAGTTATTGAAAATTCTAAAAAATTGACAATTGTTTCGATAAATCAATATCATCGTCAGAATGACAGAAGTTACATTTCATTTTATGCCTACCTGATATTTGATAGTTAATTTTGGCTAGATCAAGAAGTAACCTAACTTGTGATTGACTTAATATATGTTTATAGAAAAAAGAAGAAGATGTGATATAACAAATATTGAAGCTTAGATATTATTAGCCCTATGGTGATATCCTGGATATCATTTTTCCAATTAAGATCAGTATAACTGTGCAATGATATAGAAAACCAGGAAAACTATGTCTGCTGATCTTTACAATTATCACTTAAGAAGACAGTTTATTAGTGGAGAATTCCCTAGATTTAACTGTTCATTGACAACTTCATATTGTGGGTTTCTTGAATGTCTTCTTATTTCCAGTTCTTCAAGGAAATCCAGTTCTTGTTTCTTTTCACAAATATGCAGTACTTCTAGTTCTGTGTTAGGTGTCAATGAATAATTGGTGTCAAGTAGATGTTTTGCGTAGTGGGATTTATCTGGTGGTTTTAATCTGTATGCTCGTAAGTGCTCACTGTATCGTACTTCAAAATTCCTAAGGGTCTGACCCAAATAGACAGCATTACATTCTGGACATTTGAGTTTATATATACCTGACTTCTTTAATAGTGGTATTTTTGTTTTTACATTTAACAATTTTGTACCAACGTTACTTTCTGTTTCAAAAGAAATTGTTGTATTCGTTGCTGAAGATATTATCTTTGAAATATTATTAGAAATATTTCCTGCATATGTGATGGTTTTATAAGTTTTAATTTCATAAGATTGTTTAGGATATATTAGTTGTAATGCCACTTTTTTCTCTTTTTTACTAATTAGCCTATTTATCATATCTAATGGATAACCGTTAGATGTTGCTATTTGTCTAATTGTATTAATCTCTCTATCAAAATTACATTTGTTCATAGTTATAGATATGTAGATGACATATTAGCTTATTTTATGGGTAGTGAACGACAATTAGATGTATTTTTCAACCACATCAATAATTTACACCCGAAAATTAAATTTACATTAGAAATTGAAGAAAATAGCTCAATCAATTTTCTTGATTTAAAAATTCAAAGAGTTAATAATGTACTT
The DNA here is from genome assembly GCA_963921935.1 of Galeruca laticollis. Classification (NCBI taxonomy): domain Eukaryota; kingdom Metazoa; phylum Arthropoda; class Insecta; order Coleoptera; family Chrysomelidae; genus Galeruca; species Galeruca laticollis. The sequence goes on along the minus strand of OY998176.1, from coordinate 1,443,927 downwards.
GATTATTCAATTTACCGAAAACCAACACAGACTGATGTGACAATTCCATTCCATTCTAATCACCCTGTCTCACACAGACTAGCGGCATATAATTCAATGATACATAGAGCTTTTTCAGTTCCTATGAACAAATGTAATTTTGATAGAGAGATTATTACAATTAGACAAATAGCAACATCTAACGGTTATCCATTAGATATGATAAATAGGCTAATTAGTAAAAAAGAGGAAAAAGTGGCATTACAACTAATATATCCTAAACAAGCTAATGAAATTAAAACTTATGAAACCATCACATATGCAGGAAATATTTCTAAAAATATTGCAAAGATAATAGCTTCAGCAACGAATACAACAATTTCTTTTAAAACAGAAAGTAACGTTAGTACAAAATTGTTAAATGTAAAAACAAAAATACCACTATTAAAGAAGTCAGGTATATATAAACTCAAATGTCCAGAATGTAATGCTGTCTATTTGGGTCAGACCCTTAGGAATTTTGAAATACGATACAGTGAGCACTTACGAGCATACAGATTAAAACAACCAGATAAATCCCACTACGCAAAACATCTACTTGACACCAATCATTCATTGACACCTAACACAGAACTAGAAGTGCTGCATATTTGTGAAAAGAAACAAGAACTGGATTTCCTTGAAGAACTGGAAATAAGAAGACATTTAAGAAACCCACAATATGAAGTTGTCAATGAACAGTTGAATCTAGGGAATTCTCCACTAATAAACTGTCTTCTTAAGTGATAATTGTAAAGATCAGCAGATATAGTTTTCCTGGTTTTCTATATCATTGCACAGTTATACAGATACAATTGGAAAAATGATATCCAGGATATCACCATAGGGCTAATAATATCTAAGCTTCAATATTTGTAATATCACATCTTCTTCTCTTTTCTATAAACATATATTAAGCCAATCACAAGTTAGGTTACTTCTTGGTCTAGCCAAAAATAACTACTGAACATCAGGTAGGTATAAAATGAAATGTAACTTCTGTCATTCTGACGATGATATTGATTTATCGAAACAATTGTCAATTTTTTAGAATTTTCAATAACTTGTATTATATTGTGGAATTAACTAGAGACCTTGAGTTTCATTTGAAAACACTAAGGAAAAAATAATATTTATTTGGCGTAAATTCCGCAAAAAATCGAGATCTGTTCAACCTGAAACTAGGAACTGCGAAAAAATAAACGTAAATCTTCTAAAACTATAGCAAATGTAACAAATTTAAATGTAAAATTATGGCAAATACTTGACACAGCTAACAGCTGATGAATTTCATTTTTGATCATGTAAAATACTTTCATAAAGTTGCCTAAAATCTACAGGTATAAACTTTTTTATTCCTGTAAGTGATTTAATATCGAAACAATTGTCAATTTCTTAGAATTTTTTAACATTTTTTCAATATATTGTGGAATTATCTAGAAACAGTTAGTTTCATTTAAAACAGTAAATCTTTGGTTAACCTGAAGTTGTACGGTTGGCTAGTAATTGGTACGGAAGTGGTTAAAATCAATTAAATTTCAAATATGAACAATGAGAGCATCAAACAAATGATTTTACTATAGCTCTAGCTTCAGACATAAATACTCTTAATTGCTGTGCAGTGCATTTAGATACATTATTACAAGCTGTCAAACGGTTGGAATGTGCAATAACAATTTGCCTTGTATTATTGTATTTGGAATTTAACAAGTCTAAAGCTACATCGAAATTCTTAAACCCCTACATTTTCATAGAGTTTCTGCGCGGTTTGTTTTCCTAAAAGTGCCAAGCCAAATCTAATATATTTATTAGTTATTTTATAACAGCTACCATTCTAATAACTATATAATTATTTTATAGCCCTGTCTGTGATTACAATTTTCAATAGGAATAAAATTGTGGCATCCTCCATTTTAATAAAATTCTTTTATAAGCTACTAAAAGAGTTTATAACAATAGTTTTATAATGTATCGGGTGATCAATTAAGGGTAGTGAGCGGCCATATCTCATAAGATATTGGTCGTATGTATTTAGAAAAAAAAATTATAATAAAAGTCGCCAAGAGATATTGCTGGAAATTATTTTCGAGTTTGTCAAACATCCGCTAAAGGGCGTAACAACTAACACTAAGAAGAAAAATGGGATTTTTATACAATTTTGCCTAATGAAAGTATATCGATGATACCATTTTCATATTTACTAACTATTCACCTACACTTTTTGACTAAAATGTTTTGTTCTATCTGTCAAGATACAGCGGAGGGGGAAGTTCAATTGTTTTTTTAAACAAACCAAGATTTCTGCCGTTTCGCTTGACCGATTTCAACAAATTTGGGCTCATATGAAAGAGCATCATTTACAGTACAAAACGCTTTCTTGGTTTTGACTTTTTGACTTTTATCTTCGCCGCTAGATGGCGTTAACTGAAATGGTAGCAAATTTTTGAGTTATTTTCAAAAAAAAACAAATGTAATGGTATATTCATTTCTACATATTTCAAAAGAGGATACATTTTTCTAAAATTTAATGAAAAAAGTAATCATCTAACTCTTTTTGAACCGTTGATATTGAACAAAATGTAATTTTATTACATTAAAAAATGGCACGCCACTGCTTTTTATCAAAATAAAAATCATTTTCGTAATCACTTACTAGTTGCTCACAAAAAGAACCTTCTGACTTTTTTCCGTTAGACAAACGGTTTCGGATTAAAAAAATCAAATGAGTTTACATGGGGCGCCCATATCTCGAAACATACTAATTTACATATTCGGAAAAAAAATCTTAATAAAACTAAAACAGCAGGAGCAATAACACTAAAAACAAGAACACAGAACTTTTAAAATAAAAGTTAAAAATGAATTAATAGTTTTGTCGTAAATGTTCAAAATGTTGTCTATTATTTTGAATGCACTGGTCCAATCTTTTCTGGGTGGAGTTGACAGCTGCCTCCAATTCCGCTGTTGGTATATTATTTATGGCGTTTTGAATTCGGACTATCCTGTCTACTCGAGTAGTTGGTCGAGGTTTATACACCAAATCTTTTATTCGGCCCCATAGATAAAAATCAAGGCAAATTAAATCGTGGGACCGTGGTGGCCAGAAAAATAGACTGCCTCTACCAATCCAACGGTTAGGAAAATGCCTGTTCAAAAAATCTTGCACATTTCGAGAATAATGTGCCGGGCATCCGTCTTGTTGAAACCACATGTTTCTTCTTACTTCTAAAGGCACATTTTCTAAGAGTTCTGGTAAAGCGTTCAATAAAAAGTTCAAATACATGTCACCGGTTAGATTGCCATTAACCAGAAGTTGACGCTCCATCAACCCTGCTGATAATCTTCACGTAACCAGTGTGGATTAGTGTCCGGCCAGTAATGCATGTTATGAAGATTTGCCCTGCCATTACTGCAAAAAGATGCTTCCTCTGTCCACAATATTTGTGACAAAATATGACGGTTATCCCTAATGGAATCTCTAAGCCAGTAGAAGTAATCGAGCCTACGTTCAAAGTCAGTCTCATTGGATTGATGAATCACGACGTGATACGCATGCATTTTAAAATCCATTAATATTTGTTGCACTGAGCCATAGGATATTCCTAAATATCTGGAGATCTCTCTTATGCTTAAATGGGGGTCTGCATGAATATAAGCCAACACATTTATAATGTTATCTTCTCTTCTTACTCTACGATTCCTTCTCAAAGTTAGAATTGGTTGCACTGGGCCATGTTGCCTTAAACATAAGGCTAAACGACGAAAAACAATTCTAGAATGCCATCTTCGGATGGGATAACGCAGTGCATACTGTCTAGAAGCAATCGCCACATTTTCAAGACATTGAAATTAAATTCTCAACATATCCAAAGGCTTCTTCATTCATAAAAGGCATGTGATTCCGTGTAACTCAGTTGTATCAATGTGGACTGTTTTTTATTTACTTACAAATGTAAGAATATTTTTTTTATTATTTTAGTATGTGTATCAGATTTGATAGTTTTAAAGCGTGAACGTGGGTTACGGTAACAGCCTTTAAATAATCTTAAAATATAAATTTCTGATAAGCGAGAATCCTTAGATAATTTATGGGCCATGTGGAAGATAAAATATTGTCTGTCGATGAAAGTTGTAGGAATATTATGTATTCTTAAGGGTCGTTTGATAGAATTTTTAGGCACAGTTTGAAATTACGCATCGTACAGAGAAGGTTCAATTTACTAATATAGTGGAAAGATAAATTATTTGTGTGTGACTGTGTTCTTCTGCATTTTGCCGTTCCAAACCGTTCTAGGTGAGTTTTCTCACGAGTACTCAAGTTTTATCCATCAGCATTTGTTTTATTTTACAATTAAGTAATTCCATTGAATTAAATTAAATATTATTACCAATTAATATTTTGTAGTCAATTTGATAAACTCTGATTTAGACAACCTTATTTTTAAAGTTTACAGGGTTGTATTAATTGATTAAAAGGTATTTCAGAAAGTACTTATATATCTTTACCTACGATGTGTAATGAAAAATAAAGTGATTAGTAATATTACATTGTTTGTTCCGGCGCAGTCAACTGCGGTCATTGTATGCGTTTGTGTTTGGATTACTGCGGTCAGTTTTCCAGGGTTCGTACTGTGGTTTGTACGAGCTAGTGATATTGCGGTCAGTGTGCTAGTGTTTCACACTGCTGTGGCACGAGAATGACTGTTTATTATTCTTGTTGCTATAATTAGTGTTGTTGCCCTGTTTTGTTTTATCGATCGATAGTTGGACACTGCGGTCAGTGTCGACGGAATGGAGAATTAATATTTGGTCAGTACTATCAAATGGAAATTAAGCCAATAAGTTCTTGACATGAATCAACTTTATTATTGCTGTTTTCTAGCTAAATATGACTGAGGAAGATAATGATTTTAATTATTTACCAATACCAATTTTTAATTACTCTCTTTAATTTAAAAATACTTCTGGTAGACTTAATTGCTCATCAGTTTCTTTTCAATTTCAGGTACGACATCTCATATCTGCCTCTGCCCTAGTACTTAATTATTTTTTTTCTTATTTTACATTATTAATATTGTATTTATTACATTTTTTTGTCATTAAATATTTTTTTAATTATATTATATTTATAATAATATGGATTGATTGATATTTCATTCTTTTGTTTTAATTTAACTCAAATTTATTTCTTACATGAATACACGACGTGGTTGCTTCTTGTTATCACTTACTCCAAGGGAAAAATAAAACCGAGGGTTTGGGGGAAGGAAGACCAAAATGAAATTCAAAGGGGTAGTAACAACCACTTAATTAACTGTCATCTTGTTTCAAGAAAAGTTGGTTTTTGTGATAAATTCAAACCCATTCCGACAGAATTTTGCCATTCGAAATACCGAGACCAAAAATTATATCTTTTTCTATTACTGAGCCGATCAATACTAAAAGTACCTACCACTATCCTAGCTAGTAAATTTTAAATCGTATTCTTGGGCGGTGTTGTCAAGCTGCACCTATAATTTTTAATTTAGCAAAATAAAATCGCGTGAACAGCATTATTTGTTCTAAAAATACTTTTTACGTAACATTAAATTAGATGTTAATAGCAGAAACTGTCGAAATGAATATCAGCTTGATTGACAATTTGGTGTTATCTTTCTTAATATAGATCGCTTAAATGCGATGTTAGTTTAAACAGTATGTAAACCTATCTTATTACGAAAATGATTTTTATTTTTATAAAAAGCAGTGGCGTGCTATTTTTCAATGTAATAAAATTATATTTTGTTCAATATCAACGGTTCAAAAAAAGGTAGATGTTTCATTTTTTCATTCAATTTTAGAAAAATGTATCCTCTTTTAAAATACGTAAAAATGAATATACCATTACATTTGTTTTTTTTGAAAAAAACTCAAATATTTGCTACCATTTCAGTTAAAGCCATCTAGCGGCCAAGACGAACGTCAAAAAGTCAAAACCAAGTAAGCGTTTTGTAGTGTAAATTATGCTCTTTCATATTTCATATGAGTCCCAATTTGTTAAAATCGGTCAAGCGAAACGGGAGAAATCTTAGTTTGTTTAAAAAAACCATTTAACCTCCCCCACCGCTTTATTTGGATAGATAGAACAGAACATTTTAGTCAAAAAGTGTAGGTGAATAGTTAGTAAATATGAAAATGATATCATCATTACACAAAATTCTATAAAAATCCCATTTTTCCACTTAGTGTTGTTTGGACGTCTGACAAACTCGAAAAAAATATCCAGCAATTTCTCTTGGAACTTTTATCATGATTTTTTTTTCTGAATCTATACGACCAATATCTTATGAGATATGGCCGCTCGCTACCCTTAGCGGATCACCCGGTATTTATACCTGATTTATAAATGCTATCAAATTCTCTTAAAAAAGTGTTATAAAGCAACAAAATTTTATAAACAACAAATGTTTTATGAAACCCCTACATTAAACATATAAAATTGCTTTATAAATATTATATAGTTTTGTAGCCAAAAGGTTTTTTTGATATTTTTATAAAACAATTTTGTTACAAAAAGCTAAACTTTCTCTTATAGTACAGTAAATGGGGAGTTTTTGCTAAGAAAAATAAAAACCCGGTCCGATTGACCTGAAATTTGGAGGGTAATTATAAAATACCATAAAAAGCAAAGTTGATATAGTGCCGTAGTGCGCTTTTGCCCTGGGGGTGGGAAACCACCCCTTCTCGAGGGTGGAAAATAATGTATTGAAAATAACTTTGGAAATCGATAGAGGGGTTGATTTTAAGCAAAAAGTTCAATTTAAACATTTTTCGTAAAATCAATATTTAGTGAGTTATTCTTGGTTGAAAATGCTCGTTTTTTATGAAAAGAAACACGGCGGCTAGAAAAGAATAATTTTTTTTAGTTACTAAATTACATGCATTTAACGTAAAATAAATAAAAAAGTTGAAGTTTTCAAAGAAAGTATACCGTTTATTTTTCAAAGTACTTCAAAAAATCTTTAAAATGAATCCGGTTTGAAGTCATTAGCATAAAAATTAACGATGTTCTGAAAATAAAATCGAATTTTCACTTTTTCTGAAAAAAAATCAGCACTCAGGCTTCAGAATTTTTTGATAAAAATAAAATTAAAAAAAGTTTAAGCAATTTAGATTACATATTTTTGAAAATAGAAATGTTAAATTTTTTTTCAAATTTTAAGAAAAATTTGATATTTTTGAAAATAACTTACAAAATATTGAAGATACGAAAAATATTCAGGAGAAGAGAAGGTAGCTTATTTTTTAAAGAATATTTTGTTTTTTTTTTATTTCTGTACGATGAAAATTGACAGAGTTATGGCTAGTAGAATTTTTCTCTTGAGGGAAATAGTCACGTGTCTGAAGCCTCTTAACCTCAAGAATCTTGAAAACTACCCTTTAAAAAATATTTAGATTTACAGAGCTTATAGCTTTTAAAATCTCCTTTAAAATGAGACTTGGATCATTATAATAGCTTTAAAATTTCATAATAATACACTAAATTATTTAATATTAACAGTTATTATTGCGATAACCTCAAAACGAGAAACAACTCTTTGATTCGCCAATCACAGACGAAGACGAGGAAGAAGAAGCTGATAGTGGCGATGAATAATCTTATACATTATGTACCATTTATAAATCTATTTGGTAAAATAAACAGAAATCGCTTTTAGGGTGAATCTCAAGAAATACAACAATGCAATAACTTAAGCTATCAAAAAGTTAAGAATAAATAATATTTAGTTGTCTTATGTGTATAAAATTGTTTCAATTTCTCAAAAACTATTTTTTTCTATATATTTAATTAGGGGTGGTTATTAGGGGTAGTTTTTAAGGGTTGAATGATTGTAATTAAATATTTATTATAATGTAAAACATTAAAAACATTTTGAGTTAAAATTTATGTGCAATTCAAAAATTTTAAGCTGAAAAAATTGTTTTTTTGACAATAATGGTGGTTTTTAAGGGCTGAAAGAGTGAAGCTATTGTTTAATTTCAACTTACAACATACAAATATATTTATTATACGTATTTTAATTGATTTAGATCGATGTTTTTATGGTTTCTCTATTTTTTTAGCATAAGGGGTGGTTTTCACCCCCTAAAAATGAAAAGCGCACCTCAAGAGCATATCAACTTTGATCTAGAGGGTGAAAATAACTTATTTCCAAATTTTTACAAAATCGGAGCGGGTGTAAATAATTCGGAGGTTATACCCTATTTTTCTCCCCATTTACTGTACTATTATGGAACCTTAATATTATAAGCTGCATTCTTGAAAGCAACGATAAATCAATATTAAAATAAAATTGTAGTATAAGCCAAAAATTATAAAATAACTTTGCTAGTTGGGTAGTTTCAAATTGGACTGGTTTCTATTTTTATCCAAAATTTCGCCAAATAAATATTATTTTTTGCAATTATTATTGTTCAAATTATCCTTTACCAACGTACCAAATAATTATTATAATCATCACTACGTTACAAAAACCTCGCTATTACAAACAAATTTCACAAATCATATTTCATAACCTCGTAAGTCCCTTCTTATTTTTGTAATTAACAACTATTGCATAAAATGTTACTAAATGTCTTAAAACAAATATTATTTAACGAATTTTGTAGACCTAAATTTTTTTTAAAGAGTGTAATTATACTGTGTAAGCGTTTTTTCATCCTCCTTTAAAATTTGAATTAATCGACTTAGGAGGTTTTGTTATTTAACCATCGATATGGAAATACCGGAAGGCATAAAATCCACATCCGGTCAGGTATGTAAGCTAAATCTAAGTCTAAAACAAGCAGCCAGGTGTTGGTATGAACGGTTTGATATAATCTTAAAAGAAAAGGGTTTTTGTAATTCGAAAATAGATCCTTGCATATATTTCTTAAATAAAAATGATATAACGAGAAACATTTATTTACTATTATATGTGGATGACATAATCCTAGTTACTCAAATTCCTGATCCAATACAAAGTTTAAAAACTTATCTTTGTAAGACTTTTAATATGACTGATTTAAAAGACTTTCAGTTTTTCTTTATTCAGAACAGAATCTTCAATTTCATTAAACCAAACCACACATTTAGAAAATGTCTTAGAAAAATTCCTTGTTAAAAAAACAATATTTTACAAAAATATCATCAAAATCGGAGTCGCTTTTGAGGATTTCTGAGAAAAAAGCTTAATTGACGTGACTATAAGCTCAAACAAACAAAAGAAGTCATATAAAAACATAATTTTGACTTTAATATTATAAAATTATTATCGTTTTACCTTGCCTTTATCACCTTGAATATAAATTATATAACTACAGCAAAACAACACCGCATCAAGATCAAAATAATAACAATAATGGAATGAAACGTTCAATTATTGTTGCGCAGTGTTTTATAGGTGTTGGACTATCTCATTAAGAGTAATCCCACCATGCGCAGACGACGTTTATACGACTCGGAGATATCTACACTCTTAACTGTTACACATTTTTTGCGCGATCGATCTTTTTTGTTAATTTACAGCATCGGTTGTCAGGAAGGTAGGTTGTGTTTACTGGTTTCTAAGCCCAACACGTCGGTAAGTGATCCACTTACCGTTCAGACGTCGGTAAGTAAATTACTTACCGACGTCTAAGCTCTACATACATAAAAGTGGTCCCAAATAATATATTATTTCATAGCGATTCCTGGATTTTTCTGGGATTATTGGTTCATATCCTATTTGCCACGTTTTTTCTACGTCAGTATCACTCTCACTCATTTTATATTAGTAAATTAATCGAAAATTCAAGTTCAAAGTATAGACTTTCACAGTAAATGCATATGTTTGTTGATAAATAATATCTTTGAAACACTTAGCAACTGCCCAACGATTATTTAATTATCTCATTGGCAAGTTGGCAACCGCCTACTTTATACTAAAATGCAAATATATTTTAAACTGATCTAGAAGTATAAATGTCATTTTTCACTTTTCGTTCTTTTCGAAGACATTTAAATTGTATTATTTGAAATTTATTTCAATACGATCGCGCAAATAATGGTATAGGCATCTCGAACGTTAAGGGTTTTACCGGTCTCCAGCAAAATTGGAGGATTGCTGTAGACCGGTAAACAACCCTTCCGTTCTTAATACTTAATATACAATCTACTCATATTAGTGTTTTGAATGAAACTCACTGTTTCTAGCTAATTTCACAATATAATAATAATTGTTCAAAATTCTAAAAAATTGACAGTTGTTTCGATAAATCAATATCATCGTCAGAATGACAGAAGTTACATTTCATTTGGTGCCTACGTGATGGTTAGTAATTATTTTTGGCTAGACCAAGAAGTGACCTAACTTGTGATTGACTTAATATATGTTAATAGAAAAAATAAGAAGATGTGATATTACAAATATTGAAGCTTAGATATTATTAGCCCTATGGTGATATCCTGGATATAATTTTCCCAATTAAGATCAGTATAACTGTGCAATGATATAGAAAACCAGGAAAACTATATCTGCAGATAAATTCAATTATCACTTAAGAAGACAGTTTATTAGTGGAGAACTCCCTAGATTTATCTGTTCATTGACAACTTCATATTGTGGGTTTCTTAAATGTCTTCTAATTTCCAATCCTTCAAGGAAATCAAGTTCTTGTTCTTTGTCACAAATATGCAGCACTTCTAGTTCTGTGTTAGGTGTCATTGATTGATTGGTGTCAAGTACATGTTTTGCGTAGTGGGATTTATCTGGTTGTTTTAATTTGTATGCCTGTAAGTGTTCACTGTATCGTATTTCAAAATTTCTAATGGTCTGACCCAAATAGACAGCATAACATTCTGGACATTTGAGTTTATATGTACCTGACTTCTTTAATTTTGGTATTTTTTTTAACATTTAACAATTTAATACTAACGTTACTTTCTGTTCTAAAAGAAATTGTTGTATTCGTTGCTAAAGAAATATTGTTGGAAATATTTCCTGCATATGTGATGGTTTTATAAGTTTCTATTTCATCAGTTTGTTTAGGAAATATCAGTTGTAATGCCACTTTTTCCTCTTTTTTATTAATTAGCTTATTTATCATATGCAATGGATAACCGTTGGATGTTGCTATCTGTCTAATTGTATTAATCTCTCTATCAAAATTACATTTGTTCATAGGAACTGAAAAAGCTCTATGTATCATTGGGGTGATTGGAACAATATGGAATTGTCACATCTGTGTGTGTTCGTTTTCGGTAAATTGAATAATCAAGTACATAATTAACTCTTTGAATTTTTAAATCAAGAGAATTGAGTGAGTTATTTTCTTCAATTTCTAATGTAAAATTAAATTTTTGGGAGTAAATTATTAATGTGGTCGAAAAATACATCTAATTGTCGTTCACTACCCATAAAACAAGCTAATATGTCATCTACATATCTATACCAAAATAAAACATTTTTCTAAATATTACTTTCAAAGATCTTTCTTTCTAAACTGCCCATAAAAATGTTTGCCAAAATAGGTGATATAGGTCTTCCCTTTGGTAAACCTTCATTTTGAATATATATATATATATATATATATATATATATATATATATATATATCTTTTTGTCAAAAGTGAATTTATTCTGATTAATACATACCTGAAATAAATTAAGTATATCTGATATTATTCCTGGATTGATATTTTTATCTTCTAGTAATTTTCTTACAAGTATTAGACATTCTTTAGGAGGATTTTTAGTAAACATATTAGTAACATCAAACGAAATAAGTTTATAGTTATCTTTGAAGTTGATTGCTTCCAACTTTTTGATTAGTTCTATTGAATTTCTAATTGAGTACTGAGATGCATATCCGTAACTATTAAGTATATTGTTAAGCCTCTTTGCCAATATATTATTAGGAGCATTAACATAAGAAACTACAGGTCTAGTTGGTTTCGTTATTTTATGTAATTTAACGGTTCCATATAATTGTGGACAATGAGGATTCTTATGTATGATAGACCTCTTTTCGTAATCACTTAAAAGATAATTTGAACTATTAGCAATATCCGTTACATTATTAGAAAACTCTTTTGTTGCGTCTGCTTCAAGAACTTTTACATCGCTAGATTCTATAAAGTTATATATTTTTGAATTATAATTTTCAGTTGTCAAAATGACAGTTGTGTTCCCCTTATCATATTTTGTACCTGTTAGGTTATTAACTTCTACTTTCTTTTTGATTCCATTTAAAACTGTAATGTCATTTTTTGTTTGACTTTTAACTTTTGAATGTTCAATATTTTTAATTAAATTGGCAATTTTTAATCTCTCATAAAGAAAATTATTTGAATTAGATTTTAAAGCTATTTCTGACTCTGTAGCTATAATTTGTTCAATATTATTCGTGCTGTACTTTAAACCTTTATGTAAAAATTCTATTTCAGTATTTGTGAAATTAGTGTCTGAAAGGTTTTCAGACCGTGGTGCAAAGAGTGTTGGTATGTTGGTACTTACAGTTTCATGATGTTTAGAGTATTGAATTTTATGTTGTGTGTGTTCAAGTTTCTGTAGCTTTTGTTCTTGTTTCTTAAATTTCTTATGCTTCATCGTGCTGACACTTTCTCTAATTTTGTCATCTAAACAGTCAAATTCTACTGGATGTAATTGGAACGTGAGTTCTGAATGTACAACTTTTATGTAGTTGTCTAAGGAGTCCCTAACTTTGAACCATTTTCTACATTCTCCTTTTATCTAAACTCGTTGAGCATATTTTATAGCTTTTTGTGCTTGTGGTGTTTTAGTGTGATATCTTATATTCAAATAATTTGGTATTACCTTTTTCCTAAGGCATTCTTGGTTAAACCAAATGTTTTGTGATGTTTTGTAACGTTTTTGTAGTAACTTCTGGTACAGTCTGCTCAAATCTTCTCTCGAATATTTTTTAATGAAACTGTCTCGACCCTTACTCCGTGGAATCTACTCATATTAGTGTTTGAAATGAAACTCACTATTTCTAACTAATTTCACAATATAATAAAAATTGTTGAAAATGCTAAAAAATTGACAATTGTTTCGATAAATCAATATCATCGTCAGAATGACAGAAGTTACATTTCATTTGGTGCCTACCTGATGTTTAGTAGTTATTTTTGGCTAGACCAAGAAGTGACCCAACTTGTGATTGACTTAATATATGTTAATAGGAAAAAGAAGAAGATGTAATATTACAAATATTGTAGCTTATATATTATTAGCCCTATGGTGATATCCTGGACATCATTTTTCCAATTAAGATCAGTATAACTGTGCAATGATATAGAAAACCAGGAAAACTATATCTGCTGATCTTTACAATTATCACTTAAGAAGGAGTTTATTAGTGGAGAACTCCCTAGATTTATCTGTTCATTGACAACTTCATATTGTGCGTATCTTAAATGTCTTATAATTTCCAATTCTTCAAGAAAATCCAGTTCTTGTTTCTTTTCACGAATATGCAGCACTTCTAGTTTTGTGTTAGGTGTCAATGAATGATTTATAGCTTGTTGCAATTTTGAATTATTCATGAAATAAATAAATATATGAGTTAAAAATGTTTTAAAATCAATGAGTTCTTACCTGTGTATATACCTGCGTTCATTAAGTTCACTGTTGTATTCGAACGAATTATATTTCTTAGATTTTTAGGCACATTTGCAACACAGAAGTGCCTTATTTAAATAAATGTCGTACTTTAAAAAATGATTTTGATAGCGTTATTTTGTTTTAAGTTGATTATAATTGAAAGACGAACTGCCTCCTGTTATATCTATAGAGAGCGAAAAAATTCAATTTCTTATTCACTGACTGACGGGCGCTGTTCTACGGAATGGTTGACTGATCATTTTATTTATTAAACGGTTTTATTTAGCTCACCCCGTTTGTTTTATTTATTATTTATTCTTGGGTCAAATTTAGTAATTCAAATTTCACCCTCTTCCTGTCAACCGATTAATCTGAAATTTTGTATACACTTTGGATTTTGGTGACAATCAATTATGTTTATTCATTATCATTATAAATTCAAGATGGCCGCCGCTACAAAATGGCGGATAACTTATGTTTTATTAATCCTATCAATATGGGTATCAAATGAAAGAGCTCAACAAGCAGAATACAATATACTATAAAAAATTGAAATCCAAGATGGCGGCCGCTACAAAATGGCGGATAACGTAGGTTTCATCAATCCCATCAACATGGGTATCAAATGAAAGGGCTCAACAAGCAGAATACAATATACTATAAAAAATTTAAATCCAAGATGGTGGCCGTGAGTTGGACTGCAATAAACTAACGGGCAAGAAACCTTGCAATAATGAAGCACTAAATGAATTAAACAGAATGCGAAATAAAAACCAAAAAATAAAAATAGGTAAAAAACTTTTTAAGTTAAACGGTTTTATGTTAAACATACATTGCAATGTTTAAGATAAATGTACTAAAAACCAAAAAATAATAAAATAGATACAGTCGTGGGAATTATAAACATATGCATAGACTAGACTAAAATAAAACCGTGGGGCACGTCAATTGTCGGTTGAACAACTGCCTAATTATAGTGTAACATTACAAAACAAAAATTTTAATCAACGATTGTAGACAATTGACGTGCCCCACGGTTTTATTTTAGTCTAGTCTATGCATATGTTTATAATTCCCACGACTGTATCTATTTTATTATTTTTTGGTTTTTAGTACATTTATCTTAAACATTGCAATGTATGTTTAACATAAAACCGTTTAACTTAAAAAGTTTTTTTACCTATTTTTATTAATAGTATAGTCAGTAGTAGTTACAAAACAAATTTTACGCTTAATAAACGAATTGCACCCTTATAAACATCGCTACGTACATTACAGCTGACTGACCAGCTGTGTCCCCATAGGACGTTGACTGACTATCATAATTTTGATTTACATGAAAAAACAAAAAAGTTTATAGAGTTTCGGCCTGAAGAAATTGATTTTATTATGTCAGTAATCACGACATGTTTGACCGCGCACCTGAGGCACCTGTTCTAATATCGCTTGACTGACCGCAGCATTTTATTGTATTGTTATGATTATAATAGCCTGAGAAAAAACCAGGCTTAATAAATTCAGAGACTTTTTTGGGCTCTGCCTCTTGGACAATAAGTTACGAATCAAACTCCAATATCATAAAAACGATAACTTATTTGTTTCAATATGTATTTGAACATGACAAACAATAATTACATGTTGATCATATTTTTGTTGAAGTACCAATGTCAAGTGACTTACATCAAAATTTCATTACTTAATCTTATCTTGACATTATTAACTAGTCATCGTTGCCTAGCGATAGATGAATCATTTACGATGCTCACAAAATTGGGTGAATTGTTTCGAGTACCCTATCTATGTCTTCGTTTTTAGTTTCTCCAAACCGATTCATTTGCAAACACTTCAACAGCTTCAACATGATTGATTCTATTTGACGTTTAGATGTATTTATTTAGAGTACAGTCAGATGCACAGGCTCATTGGTATAAGTTTATGCTGAAAAGTGGGTGACTATTGTTCACCATGCAATTAGTCGCTAATAGAGCGTGTTGATTGGTCTTATCAAACAGGAAACGAAAGTATAATTTTTCGATGACTGATATTTAATAGACGAAAGAAATAATCATATATATTATATTACTGTTTTAAATGGAACTCAACGTTTCTAGCTAATTCCACAATATAATGAAAAATGTTGAAAATTCTAAAAAATTGAAAATTGTTTCGACAACTGAATATCATCATCAGAATGACAGAAGTTACATTTCAATTGATGCCCACCTGATGTTTAGTAGTTATTTTTGGCTAGACCAAGAAGTGACCTACCTTGTGATTAACTTAATATATGTTAATAGAAAAAAGAAGAAGATGTGATATTACAAATATTGAAGCTTAGATATTATTAGCCCTATGGTAATATCCTGGATATCATTTTTCCAATTAAGATCAGTATAACTGTGCAATGATATAGAAAACCAGGAAAACTATATCTGCTGATCTTTACAATTATCACTTAGTTTATTAGTGGAGAACTCCCTAGATTTATCTGTTCATTGACAACTTCATATTGTGCGTATCTTGAATGTCTTCTAATTTCCAATTCTTCAAGGAAATCCAGTTCTTGTTTCTTTTCACAAATATCCAGCACTTTTAGTTCTGTGTTGGGTGTCAATGAATGATTGGTGTATTTTATTTGATGTATGTATTAATCAGAATTATTTCACTTTTGACAATAATATATATATATATATATATATATATATATATATATATATATATATATATATATATGAATATATATATATATAAATATATATATATATATAAATATATATATATATATATATATATTGTAACGGTTATAATAATTATTATTATTTATTATTTATTATTTGACACTGAAAAATCATTAAACATGTATATCAACTCTATCAAAGGATAGTGTTCAAGTGCGCCATTCAAATTAACTCTAATTATTGGTTTGTGAAATTAAAATGTACAAGCTTATGACTTCAGGAAATTTTAATTATGAAATATTTTACTGCTTCTATGTACACATATCATAGGTAACAATCCAAAATTATTACCATAATAACATATAATTATAACTATCTAATTCTAAATAATAAAAAATATATAAACCGTAAATGATTGTCAAATTTTAGAAAAGTGTGTATTTAATTCTCCGCAAATGTTAAAAGTAAACCGAAATGACACTAATTACGCACAAATCCGTTTTACAAGCTCATGAAATCAATAAATTTTGCGTACCTTATATCACACTGGATTTGAGGTTGTGTGGTCCAAAACTTCTAATCACCTTCAACAATATCAGCCAAAAACCTCTATATGAACTCGGAAATCTATCAACTATCCATTCATTGATCACTCAACTCGATTCAAATTATGAACAAATTTCAGTATGTATCAAATTCCATTGTATTAGTTTAAATCCATTATTATTTAAATAATATTCTGTCTTCATTTCATCACTTTAAAATTGGGTTAACTTTCCTTTTTTATCAAATATAGTCGTTTGAATCGTTTTTCTTCTGGAGATTATTTATCCTTCCTTTTTTTGACATTCAAAAATTCACTCTCGTTTCAAAAATCACTCCTTTAACCGTATATATAAATATTCTTCTTCCTTCTGATTATGATTATACATTTAATTCAAATAACTTTCTGTTCTACCTCAAATATCGAGATCAATTATTATATTATTTCCCACTTTGACGTCCCAAAATTCACTGACGTTTTTCTATTTATTTTCATCAATCCATCTCGTTGCGGGTTGCTATCGAAACTTCCCTATATCGTATTAAATGTATAGATATAGTGTCATTAACGACGATTCACTGTTTATATTATCATGAATTTTTAAGCCGTATATGAAACATGAAAATGACATTTTTGTATTAGAAATTAGCATATAGAGATAAAGATTTTTATACATATAAATATTAACATAACTTATTTACTATTTATTAAAATTCCTGAAATCCCTTGCATAAAATAACCTAATTACTAACTATATGAAAATTTAACGCGTTTCTTTCAAATTTCATTTTAATTTCTACGAATTGTTTTGAAATTACATATAACATAATCTATTGAATTATTATTAAATAGTATCATGTACAGTTTTTTCTTTTATTGTGACAATTGGTCTTTTCATTTATGTTTGCCTACACTCAGGGAGCATGTCTTATCGTGCCACTTTTAATGACCCTTAACAGATCAGTTTGCTATGAAACTTACTTTGATATTTCTTCTGTGTTACATGTTATACACTATGTGTTATTGTGTTATAATATATATATATATATATATATATATATATATATATATATATAGTAAAGAAGATGTAGGAATATCGCGAGATATGTTAACAACAACAACAAAGAGATTCATGCGTAATTCACGCCAAATAGGGCTACTGAAACAGAGCGGTAACCGCGGACATGCATGTTTCTGGCTCATTTGCCTCTTCAGCACGGTATAACCAAATAAGGATGTGAAATTTGGGAGCTAAGATGTTAATCGAAACATGGGAAAACACAAAACAACGGATTTCAGCAGAGAAACCAAACGCTCATTTGTGCCTTCAATTGGAAGATCCCGAGTTTTCAGGACAACAAGCAAGATCGACACGGAGGCGCATATAGCCCCCCCGCCATGAACCTTTCGACCCATAGTAAATAACAAAGAAGATGTAGGAATATCGCGTGATATGTTAACAACAATAACAAAGAGATTCATGGGTAATTCACGCAAAAAGGGCTACTGAAACAGAGCGGTAACCGCGGACATGCATGTTTCTGGCTCATTTGCCTCTTCAGCACGGTATAACCAAATAAGGATGTGAAATTTGCGAGCAAAGATGTTAATACGTTGTTTTGTGTTTTCCCATGTTTCGATTAACATCTTTGCTCCCAAATTTCACATCCTTATTTGGCTATACCGTGCTGAAGAGGCAAATGAGCCAGAAACATGCATGTCCGCGTGAATTACCCATGAATCCCTTTGTTGTTATTGTTAACATATCACGCGATATTCCTACATCTTCTTTGTTATTTACTATGGGTCGGAAGGTTCATGGCGGGGGGCTATATGCGCCTCCGTGTCGATCTTGGTTGTTGTCCTGAAAACTCGGGATCTTCCAATTGAAGGCACAAATGAGCGTTTGGTTTCCCTGCTGAAATCCGTTGTTTTGTGTTTTCCCATGTTTCGATTAACATCTTTGCTCCTAAATTTCACATCCTTATTTGGTTATACCGTGCTGAAGAGGCAAATGAGCCAGAAACATGCATGTTCGCGGTTACCGCTCTGTTTCAGTGGCCCTATTTTGCGTGAATTACCCATGAATCTCTTTGTTGTTGTTGTTGACATATCACGCGATATTCCTACATCTTCTTCGTTATTTACTATGGGTCGGGAGGTTCATGGCGGGGGGGCTATATGCGCCTCCGTGTCGATCTTGGTTGTTGTCCTGAAAACTTGGTATCTTCCAATTGAAGGCACAAATGAGCGTTTGGTTTCCCTGCTGAAATCCGTTGTTTTGTGTTTTCCCATGTTTCGATTAACATCTTTGCTCTCAAATTTCACATCCTCATTTGGTTATACCTTGCTGAAGAGGCAAATGAGCCAGAAACATGCATGTCCGCGGTTACCGCCCTGTTTCAGTAGCCCTTTTTTGCGTGAATTACCCATGGGTCTCTTTGTTGTTATATATATATATATATATATATATATATATATATATATATATATATATATATATATATATATATATATATTCAAAATGAAGGTTTACCAATGGGAAGTCCTATATCACCTATTTTGGCAAACATTTTTATGGATAGTTTAGAAAGAAAGATCTTTGAAAGTAATATTTCGAAAAATGTTTTATTTTGGTATAGATATGTAGATGACAAATTAGCTTGTTTTATAGGTAGTGAACGACAATTAGATGTATTTTTCAACCACATTAATAATTTACACCATAAAATTAAATTATTATTACAGAGTGTTACTCCTAGAAGAATACCCACTTTGCAAATAAATATTACAGTTATATTAATTCAACATCACATTGTGATAATGTTCCTCCTTTTTTTCCTCTTGTTTTCATCACATGCACATCTATTCAACCGCTTATGCCCAGCTTGTGGCTGTTAACTTTTGTGATGTTTCAATTTAACTTCTCAGCAATGTTAAAGCGCTGCCTTTTTACATTACTGTGATGTTACTAGAACTTCCTCAAAAGGAAGTCTTTATAACGAACTAAAAACAACAATTCTGTTACATTCTGAAATGCGTTTTAACTTCTCGACAATGTTAATGCAATGTCTAAAAAATAACTTATCAATGATCTAAATGAGACATATCAAAAACAATACAGTGTATTATCTTAGATATTGTATGGATTTTACTTAAACCTCTAAATAACATACCTCAAACATTCTAGATGACATCCTATAGATGTTTCTGTGCCTAATCAGCAAATACAGGGTGAACAACTGAGAACGCCGGCTGTCTGCCATATTTCAAAAAATAATCATGGTACAACTTTAAAAAAATACCTTCAGGAAAATGACCCTGAAAAATCGCTGGAAAATATTTTTGAGTTCCTAAAATATCTGCTATGGGGTGGAATGAACACTTAAAAACATAATACTGTGATTATCTCCAGAAAAGACATACCAAAGGTATCCTAGAAATACAATTTTTCATATATTGATGAGATTATGAAAAAATGTAGACAGGGACTTTTTGTCCTTATTCTTCAAATAAGCGGTGGGGGAAGGTTCAACCTAAAAAACAAATGTCGTAACACTTTTTTGTTTTTAAATCGATATCAATGTTTTTGGCGTCATTTAAGAGTTTTTCCTCTTTAATAAAATATATGCTTAACAAAAATAACAAAATTGGGCAATTTTGTCAACGCTATGTGAAAAAGTCGACAATTTTCCCATTTTCTCGGAAATTTCAAATGTAATGAGCCATTTTTTAAATTCTGATGAAAAGGGATTTACGTTAACAGATATAAAAATTAAAAAAATGCTTCAATTTACATTTGAAATTTCCGAGTGAATACAAAATTATCTAATTTTGTTATCCATCTTATTAAACAGAAAAACTCTTTTAAATGCAGCTAAAATCATTAATATCGGTTAAAAAACGAAAAAGTTATACATTTGTTCATAAGTTTGGACCTTCCCCACCCATTATTTGAAGAATAATGGCAAAAAATCTCCTTAATTATATTTATTAATAATCTCATCAAGATTTCAAAAGTTGTATTTTTAGGACACCTTTAATATGTTTTTTGAAGTATTATGTTCATTCCACCCCTAGCTAATATTTTAGAGAATGCAAAATATTTTCCAGCAATTTTCTCTTATCTTAAGGTAATTTTTTTGAAAGTTGTACCATGATTCTTTTCTGAGATGTGGCCTACAGTCGTTCTTAGTTGTTCACCCTGTACATTTAAAATAAAATAGCAAAAACAGCAATAAAGGATTTAAAACGTTTATTCACTTTTAATGAACAGTACAGAAAATTTGAAAAAACAGGTACAAAATTTAAAAAAAATATCTTGTCCAGGAATCCAACCTAAAAAAAATAAAATTGTGTAAGCATATTACATAACAAGTGTGGAAAGTGGAAACTATTGAACGCATTCAGTGAAAGCATAGAACAAAAAAGGGTATATTAATCTGTAGTTGCCATAATGCAACATACTTTGAAACTGAATTAATAAAGTTTAACGGATACACAACATATGAGCATGTTTTATTATTAATAATAATATCTACCATATTGCAATATTAAGTTTTTTGTATGCTATAATGCATATCTATGATTTGAAATAATTTGAATCGTTTTTAAAATATACTTACTGACTAAAATATTTTAAAAATTGAAAAAACCATTATTTTGTAAACTCTATTATATAATGTTAGTGTACAATTCCGCCACCTGGAATTTCAATGTACAATAGCCGATTAAAGTCTTGAATGGGTATTAAGTTTTAATAATTATAATTTTGGAATAGGTTCTTACCGATAACAGCTGTTATTCGTCCATTATAACAAGAATTATAACTAATCATAGAAACTAAAGCTAAGTAGGAACTAACGAAAACGAAGACCACTTTATTCAAGTACTCGCAACAAATGTGCTTCCTGCAAATAGAATATAACACAAAACTGAAAACCATCCGCCATTTCATGCTTGTCATTTGTTTCCACAGATAATGTTCGTTCATCAGTTCTTCTTCTGGTTTCTTCTTATTTATGTTACCGTGATGTTTAATATGAGACATTACTGAGAGTTTTATGAACAAACATCGTAAAGAAGTAATCACACGAACTTACTAAAAATTAATTCGAAAGATGTGAAAGTAACTGCAACATGTGATCATCTTAGAAACCTGTTAGTTTCTAATATTACTGTAACGTTCCGTATGTGACATTAGTGATGGAGGGGAACAGATTCTTCGATAACTCTAGCGTGATGTAGAATGGGCTGTGTATGGCCGACTACTTCAATTATTGCACTTTTTAACAAGTAGCAGAATCCCTCCAATAGTTTAATTGCGGGCGAAACAAAATAAACGAAGGACCAGCCATA
The DNA here is from genome assembly GCA_963921935.1 of Galeruca laticollis. Lineage (NCBI taxonomy): Eukaryota > Metazoa > Arthropoda > Insecta > Coleoptera > Chrysomelidae > Galeruca > Galeruca laticollis. The sequence continues at coordinate 1,421,705 of OY998176.1, read as the reverse complement.
AGGCAAATGAAACTCAAATTTGTGTAGAGGATTTACTTAATTGCTAAGATAAAACTACATCGATGCGGACATAAGATGGTGAGAAGTAAATAATTTATAAAGCACGTGGCAACATGGTAAGTATATCAACGTGTACCAGAAAATAATTCTTGATAAACATTTAATTGTTTAAGTTACAATGTCTAGTAATATTTTTAGTTACCTGGCCATGTCACTGACTCTACACACTATAACTAATTACTAAATTAAATTACGATTACTATTACTAACATTTTACATTATAAGCACGAAACTATTTTGTTAGTTCCGTGACTAGGCACGTCTGACTTCTTTAAGCTCGAATAGCAGAGAGAGTCAAAAGTCAAAGTCGGGAAGTCGAGAAAGCTTTTGAGAGCGCACAGGCGCAGAACATTTTTGATGGCATGGGCTACAGTTAGAGACGGTACAAGGGGGTGTCGGCGAAGGCTATCATATTGTTTAAGTGATTTAAACAAGTGAGAAGTATGAATGTTTCCTATAGGAAGTTGCTAAAAAGGAGTTCATAGTGTATGTAACTGCGAATTCAAGTATTATTGTGTACATCAAAAATATGTTTTATTCACATGACATGGATGTTAATAGAGTTGGTAATAAAATTAAGACATCTAGGAGATATCTTATTAACGTTTTAAATAAACATCACGAAAAGTCTCTAAAAATAACATCACAAACAAGACTTGTTATGTTTCTTGTTTAGTGGGTAGTTAATAACCAAAGTAATTAAATTGTCTCCCTAAAATATAATCGACATCATTTTTTTGATCGAGAAATACATTACAAATTGTATTCAAATTTTAATGTCACGGCAAAAACTCTCGAATCAAGAGAAGTAGAAAAAATCACTCGAGCAAACTCTCGTGCTTTTTTCACTCTCTTGATTCTCGATTTATTGCCATGACAATAAAACTTTCATACTATCAAACGTGTATTTATCGATAAAGAAATGATCTCTCATGTATTTACCCCCGACAAATCTTCAATCATGGGCAATGCTAAACGAGTGGTTCATAGCCAGAGTCCTGAAATAATTTATAACGTATATAAATTCATGAAAGAAGAAAAGGAACAAGATATACTTAAATTTCCCCTAAACAGGTTACAAGCAAGCGTAGCGTTAGCCCTGGTGTTGGTTTGAGCACCGCAAGAAGAGTAATTAAAGAAGCTGGTTTAAGAAAAAGTGGTGAAAAGTCACCAAGAAAAAATATTATCAAACCATGCACCCCAAGAGAATCAGTAGATGAGTTTAAAGAGGAAATTATTAGGAGAATGTTTTATTCATATGCAGTTATTCACAGACGAAGACCAACGATTAAAGCTGTATTTGAAGAAGTTAAAAATGAAGAAGGGATTAATTTTACAGGGAAAATCGATTCCTTTCGAAAATTGGTGCGAAAAATGGGATTCCATTGGAAAAAAACTGAAGATAACCGAAATGTCTTAGTAGAAAATTTTGATATCAAATCTAAACGAATCGAATATTTAAGAAAATTGAAAAAATATAAAAAAGAAGGGCGGGAGATTTTATACTGCAATGAAACATATATTCATGTTACATTCACATACTGTACCAATGGCATGGGATGATGGAACAAATAATTGTCTAGTCATCTGTGTCCGAAGGACAACAACTCATAATTTTACATGCCGGGAGCGTATCAGGCTTTGTACCCGGAGGTCTAATCATATTTAAATCGGGTCTTAAAAAAGATGACTATCATGATGAAATGAATCATAATTATTTCAGCAAGTGGCTTAAAGAGAAATTCATAGATAATAACTCTGACCATAATGTTACTTTTCCGCCAACCTATCTAATATGCGAGAAAAGTATTGGTTTACCCACAAAAAAGTTGGAAATTTGAAATTTTTTTTTGAGTTATTTTTACGTTATCCATCAACAACAACACGAAAAAACGGTTTTTAGAAAAAAAATCCTGTGTGTATGTCGTCGTCGTCGTCGTCGTTGTCGTCGGCCACTTTTCCTTGCAAGTCTTGTTAGCACGATACAGCCTCCGGCGTGCAATAAGTCACCAATTTTATGATGGGATATTGTTAAGGACATTTCATAGATGAACCCTATTGATTTTCAGCTCACCAGAGCCAGTACAACGGGTGCTATGGTACTTGAAGTACGGCATTCTGTCGTTTTTCGAGAAATTTCAGTTCGTAAGCACGATACAGCCTCCGTAGTTCAACAAGTCACTAATTTTATGATTGAATATTATTCAGGGCATCTCACTGATGAACCCTATTGATTTTCTGCTCACCAGAGCCAATACAACCGGTGCTACAGTACTTTAAGTACGATATTTTTGTCATTTTTGGAGAAGTTTCAGTTTGTTAGCACGATACAGCCTCCGGAGTATATACAAGTGATGAATTTTATGATTGGATATTATTCAGAGCGTCTTAAAGATGAACCCTATTGATATTGAGCTCACTAAAGCCAGTACAACGGGTGCTGTGGTACTTAAAGTACCAAATTTTTGGTTATTTTTGGAGAAATTTCGGTTAGTTAGCACGATACATCCCCCGAAGTGTATACAAGTAACAATTTTATGATAGAATATTGTTTAGGGCCACAGATGCGGAAAAGTTAGTTTTAATCTTGAAAACCGTTTATTTTGGTCGAACCAATTCCTAATTTTTCATGGAAGAAAGCATCTATGCAAAACTGGTTACGGGAAAAATTTTTTTTTCGAAGAAAAGGAAACAAAGGCTGAACTGTATGCAAAAATTCAATTAAACAAGCCAATTCACAAAAATTTTAGCAGAATGGGACATTCCAGTTCTACGTTTACCACCATGTCATCCAGAGTTTAATCCTTTTGAAAAAATATAAACACTGGTGAAAAAGTACGTCGCTGCATGTAGGTTATACTAGGTACGTTTAAACTTGATGACGTGTTGAAAATGACCGAAGACAAATTTAACCAAGTTGGGAAGGAACAGTGGGAAAAAAATTGTGCTCACGTTGAAAAAGTCGGAAAAGAATTTGGAAGATTTCGTAATTTCAGTTCAAGACGACAGTGACGATTTGGGTTGCCAACAATTAATGTAAACTTTCATGTTTGGCAATTTTTACGATATTCTGGAATTATCCTGTGTATCTATTTTCTTTTTTTACATTAAAATTTTGTGGTAATTAAATTTGTCAAGAAAACTCTATGACCTCTTTGTATGATTTTTTGTCAAACCCCATACAAACAGATTTTCAAACTTTTGTTTTTTTCATTCTCTATTTATTTTTTATTAAAATTATAACATGTAATATGATAACTTTGTTATGATTTTTTATTGATCAGGTATATAATTTTTATTTGTAACAGATTTCAAAGACACCAAAGCTTGTTTGTTTTTTACGTCCGTAATAATTATACTGTAAATGCAGTTAAGTAAATGGGCTGAAACGCGCTACCCGTTTTATACATTCAATTACAACACTGAAGCACCTAGACCCAAGCCAATATTTTTGGGTTTCACTTACAGAGTGTTAGCCGACTTCCCACTATCGCTTTGCGCAGGAATGGTCAAGGTCACTGTTCACGAGAAAATCCAATATCTTTATTCATCAACATTGAAATAAATAATGACTAAAGTTTGTTAATCAATTGGTAACCATGGACTTCAATTATTGCTGTATTAGCACATGTTCTGATCGATCATTTTTATTATTTATTTTTTAAATAAGCAAATGTTATCGTAATTACCGCAGTATTTACTCAAATTATTTATCCTACGCATAGATAAACTTCAGCATGACTGTCATTATTGTGATTGCTTTTTATTTCGAGATACCAGGAGCATTAGTAAAATTCATAGACTCAAGTTATCTACGGTAAAACAAGACTATTTTGTTGCATCTAGATTTCGACTGTTTTTTATAATAATTTAATGAGACAATAATTTGATTCTTTCATTTCTGATTAATAATGCCAAAATAATGTCGAGACAAATTAATAAATACAAGGGAATTTTAGCAGCAATGAAAATATTCGACCATTTATCAAAGTCGAACAATTTGAAATAATTTATTCGTACTTTCACTAACACTTGTTGATGAGGAGGATGAACGGTTCCGGTTTCGTTTTTTAAGTTTTCCCATGACGTATAATAATCAAGAGTGACTGCTCGTCACTCGCGCCATGTCACGTCTCGACTCCACCCTCTTTTATATATTTTTGCCCTAGACGACAGACACTCTTATACCGAAAATTTCGTCTTTCTTCTCTCCCCGCAATTCTATTTTTTTTAATTAGTTAAAAAGTATATTATCTACGGGCAAATCATGCATACATTTGCCATATAATTCATATATGATCTTCCAGTTAAAGCATCCATGATAATTTTCCATGTATTTATTAAAAAGATATTCAGTTCTAAAAAATAAAAGTTGTAACTTTTGTAAAAATATTTCTAGTTGAACGTTGGTCATGTGTGGTTTCGATATTTCGGAAAGAGAATCAATGTCGCCTCCGGTGATTCATTTCTTGCAGGTGTGGTGGTCGATGATTGAGTTTCATCCACACTGATGCCCTGAATCTGGAATCAGGGCGTTATTCTTGACGTCGTTCCCAACGTCATGCATACGCAAGCCTGTGATTGCTCTATTTGCGAATAGTTCCTAAAATTGATATTCTCGAGCACCGTTCCTAAAATCATCGGATTGTATCGTCCTCACAACTGCGTCAGTTGACGTCACAACACAAATGTCATTTGGTTATGTCAAATGTAAGGGTGCATTCAGATGTTACGTTGGGCGCATTTTATGCAATCAGAAGCTTAGATCTGGTAAATAGTCGGGTCGTTCAGATGCTAGCGGTAAATTTTACCAATCGTCCAACCATTTAACCCAGTCGACACATCGGTAGAAATTGACCCGCATGCGCTTCACCTTTTATAATGCATGATTGAGAAGTTTGGGTTATGTTTACAAAATTACAAATAATGCATTAATATTCAACGAGACTTTTTACATTTTTTTCTACACCCACATGTATATTATCCATTTTCTGCACAATTTACAGAATGGAAATGTAGGCCACTTCGGTTAACTGAACGCATATGATTTCATTTACATCCTAGAATGTAAATTAAATTCACCAATCAGCATTTGCATTTAGCACCCGTCAACTCTTCTTTTTTTCAATTTCAAGGTAACGTCAAGACAACTTGTCAAAATATTTCTTTAGTTATCAAGAAAAATACTTTAGTAAAATGAGTGATTCCAGTGATGAATCAATAATCAATAAATATTATTCCATCAGATATTCGTTTAGCCGCAAAGGAGACGTATAACACACATCATTACCCCAAAAATCAAAAAGTAAATATGAATTTTGTTACAAAAAGTTCATTGATTGAACTCTGTTAAACGGAGTTAAAAATATTATCAGAACATGTTATCACTACTTATATGAATGAAATATCGAATAAAAACAAGCTCTCAACCCTTTGGACAACATATTCTATGTAAAAAACAATGATAAATATTAAAAGTAACATTCACATTTCAAGTTACCTTAAATTGCGTTGATTTCATATAATTTTGTGATGGATCAGTCTGTTAACGTACGTCTCTAACTGTATTCAGAAGAGAATACAGTTGGTTCAATCTCCGCTTCATGCGGTTATTTTTCTTGCTGATATTTGTATTATAAATAAAAATTTTCATTAAATTTTAGTTAGTGTTCATTTTTGGAATTTATGGAGGACGTCTTCGTCAAAAATTGAATATTTTAAAGAAAAATCATGTAAAGATTTATAAAATGAATTTCAAATTAATTTAATTGATAAACAAACCCAGATCCTTTGTAATTTCTTGTATATTTTACGAGGTCTTCAAAAAATATATTCTGCTTAGACCACCAGATATAGAACAATTTTTTGTTAATTATCAAAAAAGGAAATGTTCCAAGAAAGTAGTCGCAATTAACAAAATTGGTAATCAGACAAAAATAATTGCTGAATTTTTAAAATTACTAGATGCGAATTTATATACGGGACATTGTTTACGCCTGAAATAGTAAAAAATTTCATGAAAAATATTGATAATATATTTGAATAAATCTTCTTGTTTGGGTTTTAAACCAAAATTGTTCACCAAATACGTTGTAGTATATTGTACAATGAGCACGAAATGACATACATTTCCCACAAATAGGTATATGAAATTTTGTAGTACGAGCTTAGCGAGTAATACAAAATCTCATATACCTACGAGCTGGAAATGGGTCATTTCATGCCAATTGTACACTATACTCTTTCTACGACCATCATAAATCCTAAACAAAACTGTAATATTTTACATAACAATTTTTATTATCAACTTTCCTGTCGTCTTTGTTGCATGGTTTAGAGAATTTTTTCTCTGATATTATCAAGTCGAGCTCTTAGCCCTTTGAATGACCCATATTTTTTTTCTTTTTGTATATGTATCTACCTACGTCCTGAAATAAATAACGTTTAAAATTTCAAAATTTTGACAACTCTGAAATAAAAATACTTTATGCAGGAAAAATCGTTATAATTCACCTGCGGAAAAAGTTATCAATTATCGTGTCTCTTTAAAGGAGTTATATCACCTCCTACATCTACCAGGATAGTGACCGATGTCCTTCTGAAGCAATGGCTAGTTAACATATCTGGATCAGCACTATCGCGACCCATTTTCGATTATAAATTTTTTTTACCAACGAATTTTGTGAAATTTCAAATTATTAGATAAACATTAACAAACATGACTCGATCATATATTGTAATATACATTACCAAAAAATTCGTTAATATAATGACAGTTTAGTAGCGCATGATAGTCGTGGGAAATGAAATAGGTATTTCGATACAGTTACCCCAGGGGAAATGAAAATCTGTATTACAATGTGGTAGGTTCCTTAATCGAATACGCACTTGAAATGTACATTTTTTGTATGGTCGTAGAAAATATATTTTATATTTTTATGATAAATTTGAGTATGCTCAGAAGGAACAAAAATTGTACGATTCATTTTATGATGTTTTTTTGTGACTCTTGTTCTAATATCTATAGTAAGAAGTAATACATTTATTTAAGACCGATTCCTACTTTTTATACTAGGGCAAAGGGGAAAGTAAAAAAAAATGGAACTATTTCAAATACAATGTTGCTATTGAATTTTCTTGACGAATCTCTCGCGAGCTCGAATTATTTTCCATACATTTTATATATATATATATATATATATATATATATATATATATCTATATATATATATATATATCTATATATATATATATATATAGTTTTTCTTTTTTTTTGGTTCTTGGTCTTTTTTATTTACTTATATATTGTTATTTTATATTCTTGGGATTGAGGACCAAAATCTTAGTAAAATTTATAATAACATTATAAAAACTTAGAAATATAGAGAAACACGTGGCACATTCCAAATATAATAAATTTATTACCACTCCCTATATAAATATAAACTTAATTTTAATACCAGTCAACACAAAAACGACACATTAAAACCTCGTTACGGCTGCTTTCATTGTATAGAACAAATACTGGTATATTCCAATACAAATTTTAATCAATGAATGTCATATTTTTAAAATGTTCGTTTTGTTTTGTGGTGTGAGTTGTATTCTATTATGTGATGCATCCTAAAACATCTATAAAATATATTAAATAATCAAATGAACGTTCTGTCGAAGGTAAGATTTATTTGTTTTGTTTTTAAAAATTCTTTCTGTAACTTGTACCATTTCTTTTAGTTTTAACAAAAAATTTTATTTCTGATGAAGGTCATGGAAGACCGAAACGTAAAAAATGTATTAACTACTAGTTAAATGTCTTTAAAAATGGTCCTCAATCCCAAGAATATAAAATAACTATATATATATATATATATATATATATATATATATATATATATATATATATAAATTTCGATTTTCTACTACACCTGTTTTAGTCGAAATTTCAATAATTTCGACTTATTGGCCTGACCGTTCTTCGAAGGGCAAAACAACTACATTCCTGGCTAATACCACGCAGAATATTGAATTACATCCCCTATATATATATATATATATATATATATATATATCATCATCATCATCATCATCATCATATGCAGCTTATTCAACCATTTTGTTATGGTGTAGCCTCCCTTTACATATTTATATATTCCACTTCCATGTGGGCCCATTGTTGTCTATTGCTAGCTATGCGGCCCCAAGTTGATCCTGCGAGTTTCTTTATGTCGTAGTCCCATCTTAAGTTGGGGCGTCTTCTTGGTCTTTTCACGCCTCGGAGATACCATTGCGTTATCTTTGTGGTCCATCTGTCGTCTGTCCTTTTAGCGAGATGCCCCGCCCATTGCCACTTTAGGGATCTGATTCTATACATGACATCTATCACTTGGGTCTTTTGTCTAATCCAATCAAGCCTTTTTCTATCTCTCCTTGTTATTCCAAGCATGCATCGTTCCATAGACCTCTACGTTACCTGGAGTTTTCTAATGATATCAGTTTTCAGGGTCCAGGTTTCACAGCCGTATGTTAATACTGGTAGTACGCACTGATCAAACGCTTTCTTTTTCAAACGGAGTGACATTCTAGACTTGAAGATGATAGGAGTTCTATCCAAATGTTCTCCATGCTAATTTGATTCTTCTGTTCATTTCTGGAAGTAGGGAGCATGATATGTGTATTAGTTGACCCAGGTATATGTATTCCTCTACTATTTCCAGGGCAGTGTCATTAATTGTTATTTCTTGTGCGTTTATCAGTTCGTTATACATTATCTTGGTCTTACTCAGATTTATTTTAAGGCCTACTTCGTTGCTTGCTGCATTCAATTCATTTATTTGTTGTTGCATTTCGCCAGGGTTACTCGCTATCAGGATGATGTCATCAGCGAATCTTAGATGGTTCAAGTATTCTCCATCTATATTCAGACCTGTGTTGTTCCAGCCCAGTTTCCTGAAGATGCTTTCTAGTGTTGCTGTAAAAAACTTTGGTGATATTGCGTCTCCTTGTCTAACTCCTCTGCTGGTGGGGAATTCTGGTGTGCCCTCATATATCCTAACTCTCGCTTTGGCTTCCCTATATATATTTGCTAGGGTCTCAATATATGGCTTGTCGACCCCTTGTTCTGTTAGGGCATTTATTACTGCTCTGGGATATATAGAGTCGAATGCTTTCTCAAAGTCGATGAAGGCTAGTGCTAGTGGTTGGTTGTATTCTTTGGTTCGACTAATAACCTCTTTGAGGGTATGGATGTAATCTATTGTACTGAAGCCTTTGCGGAATCCAGCCTGTTCTCGTGGTTGGGCCGAGTCTAGTGTATTTTGTATTCTGTTGTGAATGATCTTTGTGAATACCTTGTACGTCACTGGTAGTAGACTTATTGGTCTGTAGTTCTTAATGTCTTCTTTGCTGCCTTTCTTGTGGATCAACACTATAAAGGCGCTGTTCCACTCTTTAGGTATGCTCCTGGACATCAGACAGTTCGTGTATAGTTTGGCAAGGTACTTCCATGTTTTAGCTCCTGCATATTCGAGTATTTCGGTCGTGATGCCGTCATTTCCCGCTGCTTTGCCATTTTTCATGCTTTTCAGTGCCATTTCTACTTCCTCCACCAAAACTTCTGGTATGGCATCTTCTGAGTGTTCTATTATTTCTTCCAAATTTTCAGGGGCCTTGTATAGGTCTCCATAGAATTTGGCTACTAGGTCTATTATTTCATTCCTGTCTGTGGTTCTTGTGTTTCCATCAGTTAATGCAACTATCTGTCTTTTCCCTATTATTAGTGCCCTTTTTGCATTTTTGTAGCTTTTACGGTTTTCTATTGTTGTTTGTACCAGTTTCTCGTTGTAATTCCTGATATCTTCTGCGATTTTATTTCGTATCGTTTTGCACAGTTCGGTGTATTCAATTCTTTGAATGTTTGTTGCCTTTTTCATTCCTCTCCGTTTTTGTAATAGTGCTTTTGTTTCCGGAGTTAGTTTTTTGTGTTCACCTCGTTGTTGCAGACCTCCCACTTCTACGGCGCAGTTTAGAATTGTGTCCATCAGTTCAGGGTTGTTATATTCCACTTTTTGTAGTCTTTCTTCTAGTAGTGCTTCATATTGGTGAGAGTTCTCTCTCAGCCTTTCGTTGTTTATGTTTTTCGTTGTGTTGGTTTTGATTAGTCTTGACCTTTCTAGTTTTATATCTAAGACCAGTCGAGCTCTAATTAGTCGATGGTCGCTTCCTGTAGTGAACTTGTTGAGCGTGCTTAGATCTTTTACTGTGTTAATTTTATTGGTGAGGATAAAGTCTATTTCGTTTCTGATAGTTGCACCGGGGCCTTCCCACGTCCATTTCCTGTTAGGGTTCTTCTTGAAGAAGGAGTTTGCCACATACATGTTCTGAAAGTGTGCGAACTGTATTAATCTCTCTCCTCTTTCATTCCTTTCTCCAAATCCATATTCCCCCATTCCTTTTTCTTGGTCTTTCCTGTGTCCTACTTTGGCATTAAAGTCTCCCATTATGTATTTGAAGTGACTATTGTCGTTGCTGAGCGCTTGGGTTATGTCATTATAGAATTCTTCTATTTCGTCGTCACCATGGCTGATTGTTGGGGCGTATACCTGAATAATCTGGATAGTATATCTTTTGGAGAGTCTTAGTGTTATGCTGGCTACTCTGTCTGAGGTGCTTGTTATCCTTATGATTCTATTTTTCCAGGTTTTCTTAATAAGGAATCCTACTCCGCTTGTTCTTCCTGTTGGTGTTCCTTGGTGGTATAGAAGATTCCCTGATTCAAGTTCTATGAGTTCTTCATTTTTTCGTCTTACTTCGCTAATGCCCATGATATCCCACTTTATTTTTGCTGCCTCTGTTTCCAGTTCCATAATCCTAGCTTGATTAGAGAGTGTACGGCAGTTATAAGTTGCTAGGTGTAATGTAGTCAATGGGTAGTGGTTTAGACTCCGCAGATTCTTAGCACCCTCTGCCCTCGTGGCTGGTTCCCAGGATCAACCCCTCCTAGGGCCCTTCGGGCTTACGGAGAATGAGGGCCGTAACTTGTCCTTGTCTGTCATGCTGGGGTTGTGAGGCGTACCTTACCACGCTGCCTCAATGCGGGTTGGCAAGGGACGAGGGATGTCGTCCGCCAGTTTTCGCCATTTACTGACGGACCCTGTACCCCCAGATTTTTAGTGGAGCTTTTTATTTATGAAAAAGCCCTTACTAGAGTGAGATTCGAACCCCCGTCCTTCAGGTCAAGAAAACCCAATTTCCGGCGCTCCAACGCACTCCGCCATCTGGGGGTAATACATATATATATATATATATATATATATATATATATATATATATATATACATATACATATATATATATATATATATATATATATATATATATATATACACATATACATATACATATATACACACATATACATATACATATATACACACATATATATCCAAACCAACGCCATTTGCCGATTATTTCTCCCAATTAGCAGGTAATTGAAGAAACTTGACAAACAGGTAGCTCAAAAATGGTTTTATTATTGTGAAATATAGTCTTTTCAGTTCTAAGAAAATGCCCCCATAATACAATGTACTTACTAGAACTTTTCAACTATAAAAGTAGCGGAAAGGTTGAATATTTTCAATTTACAGTTCATCTGTTCTGGAGAAACTGCTGTGTTGATTGATTTCCCCATTAATACTGTTATTTGTTATTATTTTTTACCGTTATTGTTAACTGGTGTTTATTTTTGTTCATTTATACAAGTTCTCTTCTCATCGCACGAGACAAACACACACACATATATATATATATATATATATATATATATATATATATATATATATATTGAAAGTAGTTATTTTGCCAATAACTAGTTAGAAACAAATATTAGTCAAATCCCCCAAATCCCCCACTAATATTTGTTTCTATATATATATATATATATATATAAGGTATTTAGATTTTTATTGGACCAATTTATATATACTTCTATCTGGTAATTTCTTTGGATTCGGTCCTTATTATAAACTTTCATCATACTTCATAATATAATATACTTTATTCAACGTTTCGGCTGATTTTTTAGCCTCTATCAAAAAACAAGTTATTGGGAACAAAAACTTTTTTATCCACATATTAATTTTAAATGTGACGTTACCAAAAAAAGTTTTTGTTCCCGATAACTTGTTTTTTGAAAAAGGCTAAAAAATCAGCCGAAACGTCAAATAAAATATATTAGATGAATTATATTATGTAGTTTGATGAATGTTTATAATAAGGACCGAATCCCAAGAAATTACCATAACCAAAAAAGACTGGCCACACTTTATTTAGTTGACTTAAACAATAATCGAATAATTGAAGAAAATATTTTGAAGATAGTGTAGAAAAAATTAACAATAGAACGAATTAAAAGATTAAACTACAAATATAATTGAAATACTACCAAAACTGCCATCTACGGATGTTAGTAAAACTTTGCGCCATTTACACGTCTCAAGTTACTCTAGAAAGAATAAAATTTCCATTTAATGAACAATTCAAATACCAAATTAAAATCACAAAAATGTTTGAAATCACGTCAAATACAATGTCGTATATTAAATTTATCCACGTTTTTCTATTTTCAATTGATACTTACCAAGAAACATTCTTCCAAATAATTCTCAATTTATTGACTGAAATTTATTCAGATAAAATTTTTATATATACATAGTTATTTTCCAACTAATTTTAAGCTAATCTAAAAAATCATTTGGCAAGAAAAAAACTTTATAAGACTTGGCCCAATTTTTGCTGTCTTATACTGCCTTGTTTTTAACCATACAAATCCCAAACAGCCTTCCTCCCCCTTCACCCTGGTCGTATCTATTTTATGAGAACGATAGTATAAGATCGAATAACGTAAACAACACGTGTTCGAGAGTATAATCCTTCTCAATCTTGTATAATAAATACGGTGTCCAAAATAAAATAAAACACTCGGCAATCCTGATAATTTGGTCTGTCCTCAGACCCTGAATATATACTAATCAAGAAACTAAGAGATATTTAAATTAACTTGTATCAAAACAACTTATGCGATAGCTATAATGATAATTATACACACAAATAATGAAATATAATACTCGGCCATCCTGATAATTTGGTCTGTCCTCAGACCCTATATTATAACTTAACATAAATTTAACACTACATCGTTAGAACATTTTGAGAAGAAAAAAAATCTGAAATGTCTTCTGCTTTTTTACAGGCAACATATTTGCTAAATAAAAATACAATGACAACGTTGCCAAAAACAATAGCTACGTTCGCTTATAGGCACGTTACCAAGAAAAACACATTAGCGACGTTCGCTTATAGGCACGTTGCCAAAAAACACATTAGAGACGTTCGCTTATAGACACGTTGCTACTAATCCTCTTCGCTCTGTATGCTTATCCATGTTTTCACATGATCTGCGGCTACAACAGTTCTCTTACGTTCAAATCCCTCCCGCAAGTCTTCAACTTCATATCTATCATTGATTAATGCTTCTGTCATGCGAAAATGACCTTTGTATTTGGGATGAAGTTTATTACTACCACCAGTAGTCGTTATTAATACCCTTACTAAATCTCCTCCGTCATATTTGGTGGCATCTCGTCTTATTTTGTCGTAACGTTGTTTCTGGTCTTTTGTTATATGGTCTGAAATATCAAATCTTGGCTCCTCCAGATCTAGCCTGTCTATTTTATCTTGAACTTCATTCAAAACTATTGCCTGATTTGCATGTTTTGAATTATAGCCAATAAGCGCCTTCATATGGGTCGAATTAATGCCTTTATTAAAGCTTGTATTGAGTGCACTTTGCACTTGTTTTACGTATTTATTCCAATCTCTTTCGTCTTTACCTGCAGTTGTCATTGCCAATGCACTTACAATCGTTTTATTGTAACGTTCGCATTGGCCATTGCTTCTTGGTGAGGCAACAGCATTTAAAATATGCTTGATTCTGTGAGTATCACTAAATATCTCAAATGTGCGGGATGTAAAACATGTTCCTTTGTCTCTTATAATTCTGGTAGGTACTCCGAATAGGTGTATTAAGTCAGTTAAAACTCTAATAACATGCTTGCTCTTTTGATTATGTACTGGCTCGATCACAGTAAATTTAGTAAATGCATCAACCATTACGAAAATATACTTATTTTTTCTTTTACTTGTCACAAATGGCCCAACATGGTCTACGTGTAATGCATGAAAGGGAATCGGATGTTTCTCAATGGGGTTCAGTTTACATTTAATATATTTAAACTCAAAAAAATGGTTTTTTCAAAGAGCTTTATTTAGAACAAAATTAGGAAAACGAAATTACAAATTAATCAATATTCATTAACTTTAACGAAGTTTGAAAAAATAAATTCAGGTCGATGGATGCTGCCTTCTTTCTTTGGTTTTTGTGAATTGTAAATTATATCCGATTTTGAAACCAAAGAGACATAATTTTCAACAGGCCTTAATTTTTGTCTATTCAATTTTACAAAAGATCTGAATCCCTGAACTTCCATTTCGTCTTCTGATATAATTTTGGTTATACAACACACATAAATGTATGTAGATTCGGCTGACTTCTCACCAGTAAATTTTATTAGAACATAACTTCCTTCCTCCTAGCAATCCATACTCTTCCAATGATTCTGCTGCGCTTTCATTTTCTTCATCAAAATGGTTCGACTGTATTTCTTGCTGAGCATTCGCATCCTCTTGTGGGCTGGAAATATTTTGCTCCGCATCTTCAGATTCTGCCATTCCAATAGGAGTTTCATCTTCAGATGAACTTTGGACAGTGATGCTCTTTCCTGGTTTTACTTGCAATCTCTTTTTTGTCTCGGTCTCGAGTTTGATGGTCCCGATTCTCGTTGTGGTCGAAGAAGGTAAGTTAGTGTATCGTTGAAAAACTGTGTTTCCGTTGGGCAATTTTCGCAAAACTCTTTCAGCATGCAGAGGATATAAACTAGTGGCATCAAATCCATTGACTAAAATTCTTTTAATGGCATTACCATTTTCTTGGTTTCGTTGCTTGGATGGGACGGAGTCCATTTTTTCTAAAGTTGCTTTTAATAAAGTGTAACATGTCGCTGAGACATGTTACTATTTACATCAATTATTTTGGAGCGTTACTTATTCGTCGGCTACTCCCACCTCTAATTCCAATTCCTATTATTTCAAATTTTAGGAACACATCGGTAATCGTTTTTGCCATCGTTAAAATATCTACTTAAACTACGATTGAAGTGGAACTCGCTCTTTTGGTTCATTTCTTCGCTGAGAAGTATTCTCCTTTTTAATCATATCATTTTGTGTGTGATTTTTAATTTTCTTCGCTGGTAAGTTATCTATATATTTTCAAATTGTAATTGTGTGCTTACAAATGATTATATTTCGATTTTTCTATTCAGTTAAATTATTTCGGTTTAAAAAAAAAACAATGTTTTTGTTATGGCGTTTTCCTTTTTTTTCTTCGCCGGTATTATCTTTCTTTAAAAAAATCTGGTCGCGCCATAAGTTATTTTTTGAAGCGAATTTATAACAGATTCTTTATATGGTTATTTTCCACCGATTTAAATTTGCTTTTTCTGATTATTTTGCGAACAGGACGGATAAGAATGAACAGTTTTCTGTGGTTTTATTTTGAAAAATAAATTCAAATTTTTGTATGTATTGGAGTATAAGCTCCTACCTGTTCATTTTATTCCTCCTTTTCAATTTTCAATTTTTTACTGTTTCTCCTGTTTTTTTATTTCTTTCCCTACAGCTCTGCAGCCTGTACCGTTTACCTTAAGGACCACTTTAAGGACCGTTTACAACTTAACCTCCACGGACTTACCTTTACGGACCGCTACGGACTCTACAGACTATCCACTCCACCGGATCATACAGCGTCCAAGTCCAGACAACGACGTGTCAACTTTTGACTACTGCTGCAAGCTGAACGTCCCGAGTCTTCCCAAGATAAGTCCTTAACTTATTTTTGATATATATAAAATATTGAGTTGGACATTTTTACTGTATAACTAATACTATTTTGAAACCCGATACAGTGAACACTTACGAGCATACAGATTAAAACAACCAGACAAATCCCATTACGCAAAACATCTACTTGACACCAACCATTCATTGACACAGAACACAGAACTAGAAGTACTACATACTTGTGATAAGAAACAAAAACTGGATTTCTTTGAAGAGTTGGAAATTAGAAGACACTTATAAGAAACCCACAATATGAAGTCGTCAATAAACAGATGAATCTAGGGAGTTCTCCACTATTAAACTGTCTTCTTAAGTGATAATTGTAACTTTTGTCATTCTGACGACGATATTCAGTTATCGAAACAATTGTCAATTTTTTAGGATTTTAATCATTTTCCATTATATTGTGGAATTAGCTAGAAACGTTGAGTTTCATTTAAAACACTAATATGAGTAGATTCCACGAAGTAAGGGTCGAGACAGTTAATTTCAGATATATTATATGTTACAGTAAGTATGAGAGTTATTATTAATTACCGATAATTATTAATAATTACCGCGGGATTTGGGAAATGTGAATATGAAATTGAAATTCATCATTTTGGCGGTTATTATCAATAATTCATTACTCTCGACAGCAAAAATAATAAAATAAACTAAAATGGATGTTATTTATCAAGTACCCATATAGCACGAGACGTCTTGGGTCCAATGTAGGTCTGAAGGTTCTGGACCTTTTCAATACGTACTGAAAATGTCCATTTCAGGACGTACCCAGTACGAACGTACTGGGTATGTCCAATTCATGGACGTATCAAGTTGGAACAAGTAATTTTATTTTGTTCGTTGTTGTATAATCTAATTTCTCTCGTAATTTGAACAATTTTAAAATCTATCTCATGAAAAAATTATTGATAGAATATCTTAAATAATACACCCTAGCAGATTTGTCTAGTCAAAACAGGCAAACATGTCCATAATACAATTTTTTAACACTCAATACTTTTTAACGACTGTAATCGTCTGGAATGGGACTGTAGAATTTTACATATCGACAAAAGCGTGGATGTTAGTACTCTGCTACCCAATTTATTGATACATTTTTTATATGTCTTTCAAATTTTCTTGTAGATTAGATAATTTTATGCTACACACTGTTGACCAAAACAAATATGTTGCCAACATCAGCCAACATGTTGTCAACATGGTTTATGGTCTGGTTTGTACACACCATAATCCTCAAACTGTTTCCACTCAAGTTAACATATTGATCAAATTTGACAAAACACTTCGTTACTCAAAAAAAAACGCATCTTTTCCGCATCTGTGGCCCCGAACAATAATCTATTATAAAATTGTTACTTGTATACACTTTGGGGGATGTATCGTGCTAACAAACCAAAATTTCTCCAAAAATAACCAAGAATTCACTATATCTGGATTTATAGGACACGCTGTACTCGCTCTAGTTAACCAAAAATCAACATTTGTGAGACACCTTGAACAATATTCAATCATAAAATTGATCAATCGTATACTCTCTAGAGGCTGTATCTTGCTAACAAACTGAAAATTCTCCAAAAATGACGAAAATCTGATACTTCAAGTACCATAGCACCCGTTGTACTGGATTTACTGAGGTGAATATTAATAGGGTTCATCTTTGATATGCTCTGAATAATATCCAATCATCAAATTGGTCGCTTGTATATACTCTGAAGGCTGTATCGTGCTAACAATCTGAAACTTCTCCAAAAATGACAAAAATATCGTACTTAAAGTACTGTAGCACCGATTGTATTGGCTCTGGTGAGCTGAAAATCAATAGAATTCATCAGTGAGATGCCCTGAATAATATTCAATCATAAAATTAGTTACTTGTTGAACTCCGGAGTCTGTATCGTGCTAAAAAACTGAAATTTCTCAAAAAATTACAAAATGTCGTATTGCAAGTACCATAGCACCCGTTGTACTGGCTCTGGTGAACTGAAAATCAATAGGGACCATATGTGACATGTCCTTAACAATATTCAATCATGAAATTGCTGATTTATTGCACTCCGGAGGCTGTATCGTGCTAACAAGACATGTAAGGAAAAGTGGCCGACGACAACGACGACGCCGACGACGACGACGACGACGACGACTCACACACAGGTTTTTTTTTCTAAAAACCGTTTTTTCGTGTTGTTCTTGATATAAAACGTGAAAATAACTCAAAAAAAAATTGAAAATTACAACTTTTTTTGCGGTAAACCAATACTTTTCTCGCATATAGAAAGGTTGGGCGGAAAAGTAGAACTGCCATTTTGTATTTTTAAAACGTTGTTTGTTTATATAATTCATTTAGTCAATATTTTAAATATAACAAAATATAAAAATAAAATGGTTGAAAAAGTTATCAATATCGTTGATACAAATTTTTATTCTTTGTTCAGGCCATTGATGATGACGGTGAAAACAACTTTTAATGCTTTATCCCACGCTTCAATTTCTTCTCTTTTCATAATCGACGAAAATAGTTCTAAGACGGTTTCTTTCAGTTCCTAATAAAAGAAAAAAAATAATAAACCTTAAAGATAACAGTTTAGGACAAATAATATTCACATTTTTTCGGTTTATACTGAGCGCTTAAAATATGTGAATTTGAAGATATCTTTGTCACCCCATAACAAAATGATGGATGTATATGTGTATTTTTAAATGAGACAACCCGTATACTTTAAAAAAATTAATAACAGTTTTTTATTGCCAATGCAGTATACAAACTGAAATGGCCAATATTTAAGATTACTAGTGCAAGTAAAATTACCAGGAAGCTAGGGAAAAGAATTTGTTTTATCGAACTAAGAGAAGAAAAAGATTAAGAGGAGGTGATGGGAAAAAAGAATAAACTAAAGAATATAGTCGTTGTAATATATATATATATATATATATATATATATATATATATTTATATATATATATATATAATAAAAACAAAGAGATTCATGAGTAATTCACGCAAAATAAAGGGCTACTGAAATGGAGTGGTAACCGTGGACATGCATGTTTCTGGTTCATTTGCCTCTTCAGCACGGCATAACCAAATAAGGATGTGAAATTTGGGAGCAAAGATGTTAATCGAAATATGAGAAAACACAAAACAACGGATTTCAGCAGGGAAACCAAACGCTCATTTGTGTCTTCAATTGGAAGATCCCGAGTTTTCAGGACAACAACCAAGATCGACACGGAGGCGCATATAGCCCCCCTGCCATGAACCTTCCGACCCATAGTAAATAACAAAGAAGATATAGGAATATCGCGTGATATGTTAACAACAACAACAAAGAGATTCATAGGTAATTCACGCAAAATATAGGGCTACTAAAATAGAGTGGTAACCGTGGACATGCATGTTTCTGGCTCATTTGCATCTTCAGCACGGCTTAATCAAATAAGGATGTGAAATTCGGGAGCAAAGATGTTAATCTAAACTCGGGATATAGTATTAGTTTTCACCAGTATTTAGTCTCAGATTACTCACCATAAATAATTTTGGTGTAACGTTTCTAGGCTTATGCGTCCTCCCGACTCTCTCTAAAATAGTTACCAGCAAATCTTTATGGTCCAATGAATCAACTACTGACGCCACTGCATGAATTACGCTATTACAATGTGCTCTGAATTGTACGTTTTTTGATAGTTCTTCGTCAGGTATATTTTTAAAAACGAACAACTCCTTCGAATACGGATATTTCTTGAAATATCTAAAATACAAATTGATATTACAATAACAATACATTCAATTTTATTTTATTGTTATAAAAAAATATTCATAGTCAACTAAAATGCATTATACTCGCTGCTTTTGTATAATTATTTTCTCATCTTTTCATCTTAGGAAAATATGGAAACACGTAATGGACATTTTAATATTTAATGAAGGTAGACACATAGCCGTCAAAAAACATCTTGTGCTGTTAAGTTATTTAGCATATTTTCCTGCCTCAAAAATAAATATGAGTAGCTCTAATAAAAATATTTTTATATCAACGTGATAAAATTTTCATTTTATGTTAAAATGAGACTTACAATATAATCAATGATTGTAAAGTTCGAAAATGATGTCTAAAATATCCATTCCATCAAAAAATTGATAAATATTTTGGTTAAAGTTGAATAATGAACTTACAACAAAAGTAAAGCTACTCCCGAGTCTGTAGGATTTTTCATAACCTTTGCCCACGATGTCCTTATATGATACTTTTCCCTTGAAGTAAGTCCTGTGGTCGGATCAGCGTCATCAGTTCTACCTGTATCATGTCCAAACAAACTCCAAATCATTCCCATTTTTATTAAAACTAAAATTAAATTAGAATTAGATGAAAATCCTAATAGATTCAAATAACTAAAAAAGCGACACATTGTAGTAAATATGTAGACTTCTAAACAATAAATTCAGTTTAATGGATATAGTTTCAGACCATCGGGTCGATTCTGTTTGCACTAGCAATATTATTTAAAAGATATGGCTATCATAACAAGATTTGCAAAATATCGTATTCTAATCGTCGATTTTAAGCAATGCGATCTGTCATTTATTAATATATCTTGCTCAAAACATTGCTATCTTTGCAATGTAGTTTTTGTACTTGTTATTTCTTATAACAAGGTGGATAAATTGTTAAAATGGCGTTTCCCTTATTTTCTTATATGCATTTTTTAAATGAGTACGAAAATATAGCAAACAGGTAAGTAATTTAAGTTAAATACATACTTATATTTTTATCGATAATGCTATTTTTAGAGAAGTTATGAGACTAGAATTTAGGCTCATGGGGGACACTAGTAATCCTTTTGAACTGCCCCGGAAATAAAAACTTGAAAAATAACATTTTCAAGAAATAATTGTTGAAAAATAAGAAAATCATAATTTTATAACCCTAAAACTCTGTTTATTTAAAAATGGCATCACTCATCTTCAGTAAATTTTGTGGAAATATTATCTATGGTGTGAGACAGTTGGTAAACGGTTGCTCTGCCAATTCCTTCATTGCATTGGCCATTTCCCTCATCATACTAGCATTTTCATTAGAGCTCGTGGAATATGTTTCAGCGGACTTTTGAAGTTCGGAGACATTCCCCTTAGACATTCCGTTTCTTTTTTTTTATTTTGTGGCACCGTTCCTAAAATATTTATTAATTCAAAATATTAATTTGTAAAAAAATTATACCTATAATCACATAGAGACTATTTATGTTATTTATATCTGTTAAAAACTTACCTGTGTAGTTACTTGTACTTGGAGTTACATTTTCATTTGAAGCAATTACTTCATTTATTATAATTTCAATATTTTCTTCACTTATTGCATTATATGTTCCCATTTCGATATTTTCTATTACAAATGGTACTTCATTAATGTTTTAGGTTATGTCCGAATCTACTTCAACGGGCGCTCCTGGGCACCCAACCACATGAACCCATCGATTAACTTTTAATAACCTACTAGAGGACCCGAGCTGCTCCGCATCATTAGAATAGACTATGTATGAGAGGGTGTAATTATTACATAAAATCATTTCACAGTACTTCCTTCCAGACAATATTAGCTGTGCATCGACCGTAGTATTTGGAAGAAATTGAAAGTGAAGTTGATTGTGCACACATAACTTTCCTCAAACTCAACGAATTTAAGCCGTTAATAGCTCAAAAGAAAGAGCTTGATCCACTGAGTGTTTTGAGAGTGAAACGATCAAGATCCATTAATTAGAAGAGGAGCTATCAGAATTCGAATTGCTTGAGTGAATGTGTCCCATAAGAAACATACAAGGAAGAATCGCGGTTGAGTATAACTTGAGTAAGGTGGGAGTTGAGGAAATTTCAATGATTGATGACATATCTGTGTCTAAATACCTTTCATTCAAAAAAAAATGAAGGAAATCGGCCATATAGAACGGCCAGACGGACTGCGGCGGCGGAGTTAAAATAAAATTTTTTAATACAGGGTGTCTCATTATATTCTGACTGTTTTTAAGAGCTTATATCTTCAAAACGGTTCCAGATAAAAAGATGCGGTTTTCACCGTTAGGTTTAAAAGTTTTGTTGTGACGCATTTATATAAATGGCCTACTTCCGGTTTACCCGCTAGAGAAGTGGCGTATTTTCAGAACATAGTAGATGTAATTTTTTAAATGGGACACCCTGTATATTTAACAATTTCCTAAAAGACGCATCTTTTTGCTTTATGACGGTATCTTAAAGTTTAAAATCGGTGCACAGAAAGCGAAGTTAGATAACTTTAACTGGGTTACTGTAATGATTCAGATATCTTATTAATAAATAATAATCAAGGAGGCGTTAATATGTCACATCACAAAGATATTGCGATCATTGACAAAACGTCACATTGTGTTTTATATTCAATAAAATTGACGTGTTTAATCTCTCAAAATGCAGTATACAGCACAAGAAAAATCTCAAACAATATTTTTATATGCCCAAACTCAATCATATGTTCAGACTAGAAGACGACTTAGAAGACAGTTCAATAAAAATTCTCCTGCTACAAATACCATTAAAACATGGCTAACCAAATTTAGGATTGCTGCTTGTATATCTAGAAAAAGGAGAACTGTAAATAGAAATTTAGAAGACATGTTATCTGTTTATGAGCTTGTACAGAGAAATGCGAAAATTTCAATTAGAAAAATAGCATCAATTTTGGAAATGTACAAAGCTAAAGTTTTTAGAGTTCTAAAAGTTCTCAAATTTAAACCTTATAAAATTCAAGTTCTACAAAAAATTAACGATCGGGACCATGCTAAAAGAGTGTTTATGTGTGAAACTTTAATAGATTTGTACAGAACATATCCAAATTTTAGAATTATCATGTCTGATGAGGCAGCGTTCCATATAAATGGACGAGTTAATAAACATAACTGTAGAATTTGGGGACTAGAAAATCCAAGAGAATTTCATCAACACGAAAGAGATTCTCCTAAAATTAATGTTTGGTGTGCAGTGTCTCGTGAAAAATTATATGGGCCTCTCTTTTTTGCAAAAAATACAGTTCGTGGTAGTAATTATACCGATATGTTGGAAAACTTTTTCTATCCACAGTTAGAACAGGATGGTATTTTAAACCAAGAAGTTTACTTTCAACAAGACGGGGCTCCACCCCATTATTCCAACATAGTAAGAGAATCTGTTAACCAACAATTTGGAAATAATTGGATTGGTAGAAGTGGTCCAATAGAATGGGCTCCAAACTCTCCAGACCTGACAGTTCCAGATTTTTTTGTATGGGGATATGTGAAAGATAGAGTCTACAACCTACTATTGTGGAATTAAAAAATAACATACGGCAGGTAATGGAAAATATTCCTCTTGAAATGCTGACAGCAGCATTTGACAACTTAATGGTTCGATTCCACAAATGTATAGACCAAGAAGGAAGACACATCGAACATTTGTTTTAGAGTGTCTTAGAACATGTTTTTATTTGTTTCTTACTGTTCACTTTTAGTTACTAGCTAATAAAGTTTTTGTTTATGACAATTGCAACTTTATATCTGAATCATTACAGTATCCCAGTTAAAGTTATCTAACTTCGCTTTCTGTGCACCGATTTTAAACTTCAAGGTACCGTTATCAAGTAAAAAGATGCGTCTTTTAAGAAATTGCTAAATATATAGGGTGTCCCATTTAAAAAATTACATCTACTGTGTTCTGAAAATATGCCACCTCTAGCGGGTAAACCGGAAGCAGGCCATTTATATAAATGTATCACAACGAAACTTACGGTAATTTTAAACCTAACGGTGAAAACCGCATCTTATTATCTAGAACCGTTTCGAAGATATAAGCTCTTAAAAACAGTCAGAATATAATGAGACACCCAGTATATAAAAAGATTGTCAATGTTATTAAGTTCTTCACAAATGTATTGACCGCCTCCAGTTAACCTTATAGTATCAATATTATTTCTGGCTTTGTTTTTAGTCTTGCCTTTCCATTCATATAAGAACTACAATTTAATTAGGTAAGTTATTACCTCATAGAGTGAATTTCAAATAAACAGATATATTTACAGCTTTCCATTATTTTTTATCGTTTCATGCACCATTATCAATATTATTTAATAAATTTGTAAGCTCTTCCCACTTATTTTTGATTTCTGGAATATTTTGGGGGTGAATTTTACCTGTTGTCATGACGCTATTTTGAAATTTTGTTGATTTTTTATTTCTTGTTTTATTATCCATTATAAAAATATACCACCCTACAACCGGCCGGTTTACTCAAATGTCAAATTTAACCACCCATTCTTCTTTTTAAACACAAAACGTGAATAATTACATGTTATCAATTTTGAAATACGGAATTTATCGTATGGCGATAACAATATTTTTACGCACATAATTGATAACCAATATTGCTAATAATAATAATAATCAGAATACGATCTTAGATTACCATATTGTTATTGGTTATAAGATGTAACAATATAGTTACTGTAACAAGATTTATAGCAATGTTAATCAGAATCGACCCGCATGTTCATTTCCAATCCGTTTATACCAAAACTCCACCACAGAAAATTCATGGTAGATGCTGTTAGATACACCGTATCTATATATTGAGAAAACTCGATTTGTTATTCTTCCATTAGGGGCATTTAATATAATTAAATGAAACTCACTGTTTCTAGCTAATTCCACAATATAATGAAAAATGTTGAAAATTCTAAAAAAATTGACAATTGTTTCGAAAAATCAATATCATCGTCAGAATGACAAAAGTTACATTTCATTTGATGCCCACCTGATGGTTAGTAGTTATTTTTTGGCTAGACCAAGAAGTGACCTAACTTGTGATTGACTTAATATAAGTTATATTACAAATATTGAAGCTTAGATATTATTAGCCCTATGGTGATACCCTGGATATCATTTTTCCAATTAAGATCAGTATAACTGTGCAATGATATAGAAAATCCGGAAAACTATATCTGCTGATCTTTACAATTATCACTTAAGAAGACAGTTTATTAGTGGAGAACTCCCTAGATTTATCTGTTCATTGACAACTGCATATTGTGGGTTTCTTAAACGTCTTCTAATTTCCAATTCTTCAAGGAAATCCAGTTCTTGCTTCTTTTCACAAATATGCAGTACCTCTAGTGTAGATTTAGCTAGAAACAGTGAGTTTCATTTAAAACACTAATATGAGTAGGTTTCACGAAGTAAGGGTCGAGACAGTTAATTACATACAATTTATTCAATTTAAAAACTATACACGTTACTATAGTATATTTTTCTTTACGCCACATCATTTACATTCACTTTATTGATAAATCTGAAAAGAATTCGGGTCGCATTCTAAATACGACTAAATTGAGGACACACATCAAATTGTCAAAAATTGTAATGGCACTTGACACTCTCTTTTATATTCGACAATTGAAGATGTTTATATATATTCGCGCGACACAGTCTCCAGTTAATTATAGAAGAAGGCATTCAATAATTCAATATAAAACATCCGGTGTGAAACGAAGGCCAGATTTAATGTATAGACCTTACAGAGAGTTGAGTTTAATATAAGGTGAAGTATATGTTCATAATCGGAAATGAGACATTTTTATCGATGCAATAATTGAAGTATGAAAATACCACTATTCTAAGAAGATAAGAAAACAAATTTGATTGTAAGATTTTCAAAAAAAATCTTTTATAAACATTTTAAAACAATCTAGAATCTAGAAATTGCAACAGGTAGATCACAAACTTAAAATTTCTGTCAAAAAGATAAGTTATTCAAGACTAAAAGTGCTAAACTATGATTCCTACAAAGGTTATCAACAAAGACCAACATTTTGTCTCGAGTGCTTCACAACTCAAAGGTTTTAAGTACTAATTGAATGTGCCTAAATTAAGAAGTTCTCTGTAAAATATTTTTTGTTCAGGATTTTCCAGGTAAGTAATCATACATGATAGAAATTTTTTTCTTTTCCTATTATTGTATGCCTTCCCTGTGAAACGCTTCACTCATTAATCTCCGCCGGCAGGTAAGTCAGTTTCTTATACAGCGAAGTATAGCTCCGGTTTGATAGTGGAATAGTCACTACTGTTATCTGTCAGTAGACGTTCGGATATTCAGCGCTGTTCGAATCTCCGAACGGGAGAGTTGGTTTTTCGAAGGGAATCTATCGGCTATTACCTAGATGACATCATCGTTTGTACCTCCACTTTTGAAAAACATCTTGAAGTATTACATAAACTTCATGACAAGTTAGAAGAGGCTAACTTAACTATCAATATTAACAAATGTCACTTTTGTCGGCCTTCTCTTCGATATTTAGGATACACTTTGGACAAGAATGGATTAGGCGTAGACAGTGAGAAAACTACTGTAATTTGCAATTATCTCATCCCAAAGACTACTACACGAGTACGTAGGCTTCTCGGAGTAGTTTCTTACTATTGTCGTTTATAATTCAACCCTTTCTGCACTTATCTCTGATCTTTTGACTAACACACATAAGCACCATCCTACTACTTGGACTCCTGGAGCTATTAAGGTTGCTTTAACTACTGCACCAGTGCTTTGCAGTCCGAGTTTCAATCGCCCTTTTTTTTAAAGTGCGACGCTAGCGATGTAGGGGTTGATCGTGACACGTTGACTATGTGATATAAGTACATATAACATATAGATCTAGCCTATCTAAAAGAGATGACAGCAACTCATCTATTAGGATTGCAATTTTTTATGATTCAACAGCCGAAGCTGATTCAGAAGAATTGGTGAAACCATTTGGACCAATTCAGGAATTGTTTTTGGCAAGTCTCTGCAGAGGATTTGCAAACATTCATTTCAAGTTGATGTTGATTAGGAAAATATGGAAAATATAATCGGAGAATACCAATGTAGATTTAGACGAGGTAGGAGCACAGTGGAGCAATTTTTCATGCTACGAGAAATACAGGCTGAGAGTTATCAATTCGAAAACGATAGTCTTATTCGTCGACTTCAAACAAGCATTCGATAAAGTAAAATGAAATGAACTGTACAAAGCTCTGGAAGACCTAGGAATAAGCGGAAAACTGATCAGAATGATTCGACTAACACTACAAAATACTGAAAATGAAGTAAGAATAAATGACGGTATGTCAGAGAAATTCATCGTCATCCATTCTCTTTAGTCTGTTATCGGAAAGAGTAATTTAGGAAGCAGGCATAAATAGGTCTGGACTTATATATCATAAGAGAAATCAATGTTTAGCATTTGCAGATGACATAGCAATATTATCGAAAAGTAAAGAAGAAATGAGACAGGTAATAAAGAATATTGAAGGAAAAGCAGAAAATAAAGGGCTCTATATTGATGAACTGAAAACAAAATATAGGGTTGTCCAAAAAAAACCGGAATTTCCTTTTTTATTGATATTTTTTTTTATTTATAGGTCGATTTTATTGATGCCGGTTTTGTTTAAAAGATAATTGATCAAGACACACTACTAATCTAATATTTCGCTGTGTAATATAATATGTAAGCATGTTCTCTGGCCCAACGACTGGTCTACCTCTATATTCATTCCACTTCATAAAAAGGGTTCAACCACAAAATGTAGCAACTACCGTACCATTTCCCTGATATCACATCCGAGTAAGATTCTGCTTCGTATTATAAAGAAAGCGATGTTTAGAAACATATCTGAATCGACAGATTCCACAGGAACAGGCAGGGTTTGTGAAGGGCAAGGATGCCAGAGAACAGATGCTTAATCTACGACAACTCATAGAGAAATGCTGAGAATTCAATATCCCACTGGTCATCTGCTTTTTCGACTACCAAAAGGCCTTAGACTGTGTCAACTGGAAAATGCTGTGGAGAGTTCTCCGAGAGAAGGCAGTGCCTGAACATCCAATTGAACTCATAAGAAACCTTTACGACAACAGCATGGCCAAGGTCAGAATAGAAAATCAGCACTCGCTCCCATTTAAGACCGTCAGGGATGCATCCTCTATCCAGATCTCTTTAACATCTACGGAGAATACATAATGAGAAAGGTATTGGATGAATGGCATGGAGGAATCTCAATTGCGGGTAAAAAGATCACAAATCTGAGATAAGCAGGCGATACAACATTAATAGAAGATAGAGAGCGTCGTAAGAGGAAATGCTGGATCTCCTAAACAGAGTGGAGACAGAGAGCAATAACTGTGGCCTCATAATAAACGCGAAGAAAACCAAAATTATGATAGTTGATCGTTCAAACACTCTGCAATTGACAGATGTTCTACAAAGATTCCAAATCGTTGACCATATCATGTACATGGGCTCATATATTAGTAGCACGGGTTCAAGTGAAAGAGATATCCGAAGGTAAATTGGACTAGCTAAAGGTGCAATGAGTCGACTACACAAGATTTGGAAAGATAGATCTATTACTAAAAACACTAAAATGAAACTAGTTCAATCGTTTATTTTTCCATCTTCCTGAAACGTGGACAATTATAGCAGCAGACAGAAAATTAATTGATGCCTTGGAGATGTGGTGCTAGAAACATCCGCAATAGATTCTCTACTGCCTACCTGGCGAACATATTGAGATTTTTTGGGCACATCGTACCGGCCCATCTCATTAATCAGCGTCCTAGGTAAAGTCCTTGAACGATTGTTAAAAGAAAGAATCTGGGACTTCTGCACCGAAAATAATATAATTCCGGCATTTCAATTCGGATTCAGGCCGGGCCACTCTTGTCAGAACGCCACCACCAACCTTCAAACAATCGTTACCCGAGCTTTATATCAACGACGCTGTTCTGCCGCCATCCTCATGGACGTTCAGAAGGCTTTCGATCAAGTCTGGCACGCCGGATTAGTGAGAAAGCTACTGAGCATCCGATTGCCAAACCAAATCGTCAAATTATTACACTCTTATCTCACCGACCGATCGATTAGTGTCAAAGTTGGTTATAGCATATCCGACTCTTTTACACCCCAAACTGGCGTTCCGCAGGGCTCGACACTCGCTCCTCTATTATACATAATTTATACGTATGATACACCAATTCCGCGACATCCCCGTGATAACATTCAGCTATATGCGGACACCACCGCACTAATCGTTTCCGCCACAGACATTCGCTCTCTCAACATTCGATCCCAAAATCTACTGTCTCAATTTTCTAATTGGTGCAGAAAATGGCGGGTGACTCTCAACCCTCAAAAAAACCCAAGCCATCGTCTTCAAACACTCCGATATCCTGAGCGAACGACTTGTACCCACAAACTTCCGTCTCGTACTCTGGGGAGATCGACTCGAAATCCGCAGGGAAGTCGTTTATTTGGGAGTGAGATTTACTCGCACTCTCAACTTGATGACCGCTTTAAACACTTTAAACAAAGTCCGACGTCCAGTAAATCTTCTCAAGGCGCTCGGCGGCAGCTTCGGACGCACTCATCCCACCACCTTACTTCATACGTATAAGACATACATCCGCCCCATAATCGACTATAGAGCAAACGTCTATTGCACCCTTCCCGACCACCTCGTCTCCGAATTTGTGAGCAGTCAATCCTTAGATACTGCCATACTCCCCCAGCGCTACCGTCTATGTCAATACCGACATTGAGCCAATTCCTCTACGTCTCAATAACTTACAAGCCCGATACGTTAGTCGTACTATCGAATCGGGCAATTAAATCTCGACAAACACCCTACGTACACCGTGGATCGCCAATAGACGACCCCTCGGTAGAAAGCCCAAGAGGAAGCTCCCATTTACTCCTCTACGCTTGTTAGCCACGGCCTATGACGACCTCCCAGACGAATACATATACTATCTAGACCAGTGGTTCCCAACCTTTTCTGGACCACCGCCACCCTATAGAAGAGAACAGAAATTTCAACGACCCTCTTCCCCTCCCCAGTCGCTGGTTAGTCCAAAGTAGTTAATTTTATTTGAATATCATCTGTACCGTCCCAATTGATCTGTATTTAGCTTTAATTTCAGTTAATGTCTAAATTTTATTTTAGAGGAATTATGAAGTAGAAATTTATTAAACGACTACCAAATGTACAATAAAATTGTTTATTAAACTTTTAAACATAAACACAGAATCAATAAGAAATACAATCACAATAGGAATAAGAAATGCAATATAATATGAAATACAAAATTAATAATAAAGGAAAAATCAATGAGACGGTTGAGGCTGGTGGAGTGTTACCAGTTTGTTAATATCGGGTTCCAATTTCGTTAACATCAATCGCAGATCGCCACGTTTAGTGATGTGTAGTCTGCTCCTCTTCTTTGACAGCAAATCAGTTACTGCACTGAATGCACGCTCAGCCATATAGGACGAAGGAAATGCAATTAACAACTTCTGTACTATTATCCACAATCCAGGATAGAGAACTGGTATTGGTTTTTGAAGCCAGAACTCTTGATATCCACGTTTGAATTTTACTTTCAGTTCTTCGTTAGTTGTGAGTTCTAATAGCTCCTCTTCCAAATTTGATGAGTCTTCAGTATCTGTGTTTGCAAAAGGATCTATAACCCAACTTGGTATTTCCATGTTTATAATATCTTGGAAACGCTCTGTAAAATCAACATGAAGAACTTCCAAGTGGTGGCAGTAAGTAAGTAAATCTTCCGGTTTTGCAGACACTGTTGATAATGTGGGAAAATGGTTGTACTCACCTCTACCAAGATTTCTTTTGAATATAAGAAGTTTTCCTGCAAAAGCAGCTATGACGTTTTTAGTTTCAAATAAATTTAAATCATCACCTTGCAATTGTAGATTAACTTGAATAAATACTTTAAACAGGTCCGTCAAATCAGCGATGTCATTTTTTGACGTAATCAGGTTTTCGCGCAATTGTTCGTTTTCTTCAAGAAATTCCAACACTGAGTCAAATATATTGAAAAAACGATTCAGACAAACACCTTTAGAGAGCCAACGTACTTCTGTGTGCAGCAGCAAGCGATTGTATTCTTCATCATTTTCATTGCAAAGCTTATGAAACAAACGGTCATTCAATGAATTGCTTCTAATGATATTGATTGCTTTAATAACGTTATTGAGGGACGCATGCAAACGTTCATTCAATTTTTTTGCAACCAAATGCTGACGGTGAATAATATAATGTACAGCGAGTACATTTGGCACTGCTTTTCTCAAATGTGCTATAAAACCCTTATGACGCCCGGTCATTGCTGGAGCACCATCAGTAGCAGCAGACAAAACATTGCTAATAGGAATTTCTTTCTCTTGAAAAAATTCTTGCATGATATTGAATATAGAATGTCCCTTTGTATCAGATTCCAAATTCTTAGCAAATAATAACTCTTGATGAATTTTTTGTTCTTTTATAAATCGTGCGTATGATAAGAGTAGAGCTTCGTTACTTGGTAGAGTTGATTCATCGAGTTGAATGGAAAATTTGCAAGTCTTTAGGTAATCGCATAATGATATTTCAAAGTCATTTGCCATTTCCTCTATTCTTCTTTGCACTGAATTATTACTGAGAGGAATTTTTTTAATGATATCAAATAGTGTCTTATGATGGAGAACAGTTTTCAATATCTCTTCGACTGCCGGCAAAATCAGTTCCTCGCCAATGGTGTGTGGTTTCCCTGACTTTGCGATTAACAATGAAACGTTATATGAGGCTCGTAGCCCATCATTGTCTCGTTTAGAAGACGATACAAAAAGGTTTGATATAGTTGGCTGTTTTAAATATTGTTTTTCGAGTTCTTGAAAATAGAATATATCTTTGTTTTTCTTATCAGGATGCATTTTATGTAAATGCTCTTGTAGCCTAGAAGGTTTCATAGCTTCTTTTGAAAAAACTTTTCGGCAAATTAAACACATAGGTAATGTTTTGTTTGTAGAAAATTCCGCAAATCCATATTTTAAATATTCAATACTGTATTACCGGCATTCCTTTTTTAATTTAGAAGTAGATTCAGCCATTTTCATAAAAAAATTAAATTCTCAATAGATTTATAGATAGTAATGTTTATAAAATGACACACCACTCACGATTATTTACTACGGCAGAGCTTATGATTCACGACTATATATCGCGGCCAAGCACATACAACTAACTAACAAAAAATTCGTAGAACTGTTGCTTTTACACGTTTCATTCCGTGCATGATTCAACTTGTCTGTGTGCGAACATGTTGAAACATGTTATTTTGTATGAACATCGCGTGTTCGCTTATCAACGTGCGATGACTTCTATTCTGAACTAATTATTATAATTATTAGTATTATTATTAATGCTGATTTGAAACTGCTTGATAACCCTTATTAAATAATTTTTATTCCACCATTTCTCTTGACTGCTTATTATTTGCTTCTGAATCCGCTACCGCTCCCCTAAAAGGCTGCAGCGCCCACAGGGGGGCGGTATCGCCCCCGTTGGGAACCAATGATATAGACGAATCCCCAATTTCAATTCGATATTCGAATAAAAACTTCACCATCCACATATTATTGTTTAGAACATCAACTAACTCTTCATTATCTCACTTAGCCCCGAAATAACACCATCTCTAACAGAATCATCCTATACTCAACAACCATCATTTCAACAACTCTCATTAATTTGTTGTTCAACACTTTGGACAAACCCTGTACTCTCAGCCGCCCCCAAACCACCCACGTCGGTGTTGCAGGTTTTTTGCGGTTTTCCTGCATACTCTGTGAATTTATTCACTAACCAAATGGACCGACGATCGACGCACCCGCTTTTTTAGATTTATTATTGTTATTTTTTCACCGCCGACCACCGTTAAATCATCATATTCCATACACCTTTGAAAAATCCCAAAAACCAGTAAAAATTTCAAATCTCTAATAATTTACGATATTTCTTCATAAAACATCGGAGACATCAAATTTAGGAAAACACCCCTTTTTTCACCAAATAATTTCAGACGCCTAGCCAGCCTAACACATAGATCTATGTATCGGCAACGATACATGGTTCGTCTTTTACATTTATGATTCCATTCCAGACACTTTTTGTCACACCACCCCCGCTCACTCGGAGCTTCGCTGCTTCCAAACATCAACCCCCGATACACCTCAATAAACACAACCCTCCAGTTACCTTTTAGCGAAAAGCCCATCCAATCACTCTCAATTCCATACACTTTTGAACAAATTTTCCAGTCACTTCTTAAAAAATGTTTTACTAGATACTTCTTCAACCCCCAACTCAATTTCTGAGTCAACGCGCACTAAACTACCCAACACAACCCCAACCCAGCCCTGAAGAGGAAACCTATCCTACACCAGGGCACCAACAAGAAAATGAACAACACCCAAGAAAACTCCAGTCAACAAAATTCATTAACGAACTTCTCTCTCTTTGACATATCGTGCGAAGAGATAATAACAACCTGGAGAGGCTGATAGTGTCGGGAAACACAGAAGGGCGAAGGTCCAGAGGACGCTCACCAATCAGTTAGACTGATTATATCCAAAAAGTCACCGGTAGTTTATTCTGCGGCTCTGTAGAAGAAGAAC
Organism: Galeruca laticollis; assembly: GCA_963921935.1. Lineage (NCBI taxonomy): Eukaryota > Metazoa > Arthropoda > Insecta > Coleoptera > Chrysomelidae > Galeruca > Galeruca laticollis. The sequence continues at coordinate 1,388,091 of OY998176.1, read as the reverse complement.
AAAATGTCAAAGACTAAAATGGTTAGGACATATAGAATGAATGGGAACAGGAGAGCTAGCGAAAATATTGATATATAGCTCTATAGGAAGAAGATGTAGACCCAGATCAAAATGGAAAACGGAGGTTGAAGAGGATCTAAGAAGACTTAATAACAGAAATTGGAAAAGTAAGACAAATGACAAGGTGGGATGGAGGCAAGTCGTCAACCAAGCCAAGGAAAGGTTAAGTTATTAACGTGCAAACTGGAAATAGGTGCAGAACACAAGAAATTTTGGAACGAATCGAAGTAGTGGGCATTCGGATAGTGCATGCGATAGCGGTAGTTGAATTTAGTAGATTATCGCAGAAGTGTTTCGTATGGAACCCACCGCTAGTTTTGAAATATCAAGCATAGACCTACACGGTCTGTAGTGCTAGTATATAGTTAAAACATTCAAATAAACAATGTCTTTGTAATAATTTTCTTTTATCAATTACAACAATTCGAATTCAATATTTATAGTTAAGAGAGGACAACGTCTGTCGGATCAGCTAGTATAAGTTATTCTTGGCTTTAAAATACTTTGGACAAACAATGGTAGTAGCATTGAACTTATAAATAAATAAATAAAAATAAAATTCTTTATTTTTTGAATGACAAACAAAGTCTGTATAAAATTCGTCAACAGTTTTCTTGAAAACTAATCTAACTACCTAACTAACTAGTACAGCCTAAAAGTAAAGTGAAAATGACGCATAGTGAAAAATATAGGATAATATACACAAAGTTGTTACAAATTTGAAAACTCATCGACTGAATAAAAACACATATCTACTAAAAACGATTTGAGTAAAATTTTGAATGATTTTATTGTTTTACTTGATTTATTATATAATGGTAATTTATTAAAAAGTCGTAGTCCCCTTATAGGAGGGGATTTGAAAGTAATATTACTTTTAGGAAAAGTCAAAGACAGATTATTACAGCGTCTTGTATTGATATTATGCTTCTGGTAGTTAGTTTTGAAATCACATATGTTGTTACATATGAAAACACAAACATCTAAAATATACAAACACGGCAACGTTAATGTTCTCTACAACCAGTTAGACGAGAGACACCAGCAATACAACGAATTATTCTTTTCTGTGACACAAATACGTCTTTAGAATTGGTAGACATTCCCCAGAAAGATATGCCATACTCCAGACGGGATTCCACTTGTGCGTGATACAGCATAATCATATGTTTTTGTGTAAGAACAGATCCCAGATTTTTAAATAAGTAATTACTGGAATTTACCTTCGATATAATTGCATCACATTGCTTACTCCAATTGAGACATTCGTCGATCAGCAAGCCCAGAAATTTGACACAAGAGACACGCTTTATCAATTGATTATCAATTTTTAGATCTGCAAACTGCAGTTGTTTTTGTCTATGCTGAAATTGTATCACTTGCGTTTTTTCTGCATTAAGATAGAGTGAATTCATGCAAAACCAATTATAAAGACCCGCCAAGAGACTATTACAATTATCTTCAACTACTGATTGACACTTATCAGAAACCAACAACAAGGTGTCATCAGCATATAATGTAAAGTGAGTTGATAAATTAACTGACACAATGTCATTTATATAAATTAAAAACAGAATTGGACCCATAATTGATCCTTGGGGCACTCCTACTGTTGATGATAGATAATGTGATGTACAGGTTTCGATACTGTTCTTTGCTATTTTTGGTGAGCTCACGTATTGTTGACGTGCATTTAAGTAAGATGGAAGATTTTGGATTCCTTTACTATATAATTTCATAGTTAAGATGTTATGATCGACACAGTCCAATGCCCTGCTGAGATCACAAAAGATCCCAACAGGACACTCACCCGACTCCATCATATTTGTAAGTTCTTGATAAAAAGAATGTATTGCGGTGTTAATTGATTTTGCAGTTTGAAAATCGTGTTGGTTTTACAAAATCGTATTATTTAACTGTAGGTATGCATTAAGCCTTTTCAGATAGCTATACTCAAAAATTTTTGAAAATATAGAAGAAATATTTATAGGACGGTAATTTCTAACCTGTTTAGAATCACCTTTCTTAAATATTGGAATTATTTTCCCAGTTTTGATCAAATTCAGAAAAGTTCCATTCGAAAAGGAAAAATTGACAAGATATGTCAGTGGGGATATTATAAATGGCAATATTTTTTCAATTGAGAATGCTGGTACTTCATCGAAACCACAAGATGTTTTATTTTTAAGTTTGGCATGTAAGAGTTCATATAATTCTTCCTGATTAAAAGGACACAAAAGAAAGGTATCATTGGGTATTTTTGATTCATTAAAATTAAAATTGAGTTGTTCTCCAATCGCTCCGGTACGTGAAATTTTCGACACCATTTCCTGTGGCGCATTAGTAAAAAATGTGTTGAACATATTAACTACGTGAGTAGGATTATCTATTATTACATTATCGTTATTATACAATGAAATAACTTTTTTACTTTATTATTTGCAGTAAAATAATTTATTAGTTTCCATGCACTTTTTGTTGGATTATCAGAACTTGAAATTATGGTTTGATAATGTATTTTCCTAGTTGTTTGTAAACGTTTTACATGTTCTTTTTTTTGTAAATTATAGTATGGCCGTAGTTGCGGAAATTGTCTAGACAATGCATGCAGATTTTTTAAATTATTACCATAGTATGTACAAAAAGTACGAGGAGTAATAAACCCTAATTAAGTATGCAAAACCTTTACAGGGAACACCATGAAATTTTTGATAAATCTCTTACTTTAAATTACATTTCTTCCGTAAATCTAAAAACCAGGTAGATCGACCCCGTATTTGTTTCAGTTGTAGCAAAGTTTAGGGTTTATTGATTGTTAAAGGATTAGCAGATAAGCAATAACGCAATGCAGTGGTGTGTATTTTGGGAAAAAAATACGTTTTAAATTATAATATAATAAAAAATGAAAAGAAATAATTATTGGAATACATTTATTACTTACATTTTATTCTATATCCGACTCGGAAGAGGAAGAATCGTTGTTGACATTAATAATAATAGGGTCGATTAAATCATCACAAATATTGTCAATTTTCCAAATATTTGCCTCTACTTTGATAACATGCTCGATACAGTTTGTCCAATTTTCCTTACTCACATGACTTACAGCACTCTCAAACAATTTCACAACATCGTTTATTTTGAAAGTAGTACTTTTTTTCCAACTTCCCCCTTCACCTGAGCCCATATTAATTCTATGAGATTAAGATCCCAATGATAAGGGGGAAGTCGAAGAACTGATATACCACGAGAAGAAGCCATATATCCAGCATTTATCCATGTTTCGTCTAAGTAGAAGATTTTCAAATTTTGTTCTCTGGCATGTCGAATGCTTCTTAAATAGTCTCTTCTCCAAAAAACTATTTCCGGTTTATCTATCAAGAGAGATTTTCTATTATGTTTTGTATATCTGAAACACACATCTTTCAAAAGTTTGCATATTGTCATTCTGGAGAATTTTGGATAGTCCGTATCTCCTTGCACAGATGTCATAATTTTGTCAAGTGTTGGAATTTCCTTTCGTAAGTAAAATCCATGGACTTTACGCCTTAGTCTTTGTTTTAATGACTCATCGATCTCAATTGGTTTTCGGCCTGAAGGAGTTTTAGGGGGTTGAAGAGTTCCATTCTTGCTTTCTTTTAGTAATCTATAAATTGTTGATTTAGCAACACACAACATAGCAGCCGTTAATTCCACAATATCATCAACACTTGCACTTGGATCCTTGTTTTTCAATGATATATAACAATTCAATATCAGAGTTTTTTCATTTAAAGATCATGGACCTGTTTTTGGTCGTTTAGATAGTCCTTGGCTTATCGACATTGTTTGGTACCTGCACAATTAACATTCAACAAATGTTTTAAATATATTCCAACTGTTTACAATATTATGACAACCATACAACTTCATACAACTTTACTCAAAGAACTAATACTAAGTACTGATTTAATGTACCTACTTTCTTTCAAAATAATATTCCCGATAATGTTTCTAAGAAAACTGGGTTGTTTGGAAAATCCCTCTCAATAATCGAATAATCTGTAAATAGGTGTAATCGTATTAAGCCGATTACAGTAGGCCACTTGCCATTTAAAATGTCTAAGAAAAATTCCCCAAACACTACATATAGGAGTAATACAAATAAAAAATATTATGAATAAACGGGCATATCCGAACTCTGCCACAAAATAAAATTTCACCTGACTTGTATCAATTTGAGGATTACTGAAATGTTCGAACTGTGCCGCAACCATTTAGTTTAATCCTATTAGAGTCATTAGGGTTTATAATAGATAAAATCGGAGGCCCATAGAATTATGTATATTTCTGAAAGGTTTCAAAGATTTCTTGAATTAAATATTTTGAAGAAATCTTGATTGCTTTGATCGATATTTAGGGGATTAGGGGATAGATGTTGATGCACTTACACTATTGCCTAAAAATCAGGAAGAAGTATTTGATAGTGTTCGTGAATTACAATTACGAACGACCGAGAAGAGGAAATTCTATTAACAGCAGACCAGGTATTTAAAATTATTGTGTTCTCCTGTTTTTCCAACCTTAATTTTTGATGTAATTCGGATTGTATTTTGATGGATGGGACTTTTAAATACTGTTCAACTTTTTTTTACCAAATGTTTACTATTCATGGTTTTAAAAACGGCTATTACGTACCTCTTGTTTTTTGTTTGCTGCCGGACAAATCAAGTCAAACATATTCAAATTTGTTTATAATTTTAAGACAAAAATGTAATGGAAAATGTTATTTCTCGCTTCATGTTTGTGAAAACGGTTGCATGTAAAAATCTTCCACACGTTTAATTTTTTGTTTTTTTTATATGTTTATGTATATTGAATATATTTTATTGTAATGTAGATGTAATGTAGATGTAATTTTTTAGAAGTGGCAAATATACGTTGAAAATATATGTATGTTATTAATATTTTTTTATATTGAATTTGAGTACCTAAAGTTCAAGGTAAATTGTTAAATCGGATTAGGCTATTAGACCCCTACTGATTTGGTAGTTAATCTCCAAAATTTTAAACACTGGCAGAGTTCGAACAACCCGTAATGACTACCTGCATTTTGTGGCAGAGTTCGGATACTCCGGAATAAACTGTGTTGCCTTTCTTTATCGAACTTACTGAAATTTATGTACCTCTATCACTTTTTTTTATTAAAATTAGTGCATCCCGTTACCTCTAACCTAAATCGTATATTCTTTAGCATAGCTGCAACTAATTCGTTCAATACAAAATGTACCTTACGGTATACCCTCTTAAAATATATTTTGGTACGTCTATGAAATCTACTTAAATGAATGATTTATTACTCCTTGTCCTTTCTATATAGACTATAGAACATTGTACATCTTTGTCTATCCACCTTTTATTATTCTTAATTAGTTTCCTTTTCAACAGTGGAAAATGAATATTAAAATAATGCATAAAAATACTCATAAAATTATCAAAAGCTAGATTGGTATCCAAAATTCCACATACAGTATTCCAGTTCTCAAGAATAAGACTATCAACAAAATGACTCGTCGCACTCTCAGCAAAAACTCTCCTATAGCAAAAACTTGGTAAGGCAACCGATTCATAAACGAGTTCCACAAATACTGTACGGTGATCCGATACAGTGTTGTCAAAGACACAGGCCAAGGGAATATTCAGAAAGTTGACAAATACATTATCAATAGTTGTACTGCTGGTATCCGACACCCTAGTCGGCTACTTGACAATATTATTGTGTATAATCAAAAGCGATAACACATTTAAAAGCTTACTGTGATTACTATTTTTTGTTCTAGTATCAATATTAAAGTCACCGCAAATAATAAAAGAAACATTAGGTTTAAAATAATGATTTAAAATATTCTCCAGATTTTCCAAAAAAATGTCAACATTACTTGATGGTGATCGGTAACAATTTATTACAAAAAATTCAGTTTTATTTTTGTCCTCAGCATCTTTAGCGGTACAAAACTCATTTAAATTGAAACTATTTTTAAAAGTTATACCCTTTCTTACCCAAATTCCAACACCACCACCCTCAAGAGTGGCATCACGACAATAACTACTAGCTAAATTAAAACCCTCAACATGAATTTGCTCCACAGAGTCACTAGTTTCCCACAACTCCGTCAAACAAACTACGTCGATGCTCTTGTATTTATTAATGTCTAATATTAAGTCACATATTTTGTTTTCGTTCAGACTTTGCATATTTAGCAGCATTAACCTCGGGTTAAAATCTATTTTGGAGGCTGTACTGGCTTCCGAAGGTATAAAAAATTATTGACACAGTCATTTTTTGGCCAGATATAATATAATCAACGCTCTCATTATTTTTTTGAAAAACTACGTATCTGAAGGTCGCAAGCGAAATTATCTCTTTGTTAGACAGGATATCCTTTCGATTAAAATCACGTCTTTCATAATAGTTCATGTAGGAAGGTTTGTAACGTTATGAATTATATAACGCTTTGTCGCCTTGAACTAGGTCGCTGCTTGAGTTGTTTTTGTTTTTATTTATCTGGTTTGAAGTGGGGTTTCGTTGTGTGATGTTTATTAGAATATACAAGGAACAAAGTTGAAAATACAACGTATTTATGTATAATAATTAAAGTTGCAAGTTATAAAAATGATTATTTTGAAAAAAATGATGCAACGTTGAAAAATAAATAATATATTTACTTACTCGGCACTGACACTAGTAAATGTTGACAAGCTACTACACGCTTCTGATAAATGATTTAACACATTCCTCGTGATGTGTAGTTATCGGAATTTAATGGATGTTTTGTTTCTATTGATAAGTTCGTTCCATGTCATCGTAACATTTACGCAATCTTATTATGATAATGAATAAAGCTGAATAGTATATGAATAATTTATTAATAATATTATTTGTTGAAACACTTAACACTTTCAATGCCATACGTATGCCGAGTTGACGCCTGTAGCATCTCCGGCTACTTCGCTTGGGGCGCGAGGTCGCGTCCGCGTCTTTGGCGTGTAGTCTAATTAACAAGTTCAAAAACGTGTTAAATAGAAATAAAGCTCCTAAAAATATGTGCCATAGCTCAGTCGATTCGGAATGACGTCTAGAAAAATGTTTTTTAAGGGTATATTAGCACATAAAAAATTGCAATTGCTATTAACAAAATAAGATAAAAAAAAGGTATTTAGTTTTTCGTTAATAACTTTTAAAATAATGATATTTAAGGAATTTTGAAAAAAGATCCTGAAAGAGGAGAAAATTTCCAATGAAAAAGTCCTAACTCCCGGAACTCTATCTATATTATTTATAATTTTTTTTAACGCTGAAAATAGGGCTCCGCGAGGACGTTACGGCGTAGGCGCGCCGCCTAAAAAGCCGGTATATCACCTAAATAATATTTTTCCTAATTTTAAATAACAATTTAAAAATTTGAATAAATTATAGTGTAATCTAGACACTTGAACGAAAAAAACCTCGGTGAAAAAAAATTTTTTTGTCGATTTTTCAAAAAGTTACACCATTGTTAATTAACTAATTTTTTTCCAATCTCTGTTTTTATAAATTACGGTATAAAAGTTTAAATAATTTGTCTATAAATTATTCGCTTCGTGGAGCTCTTTTTGTTTGGGTACTTAGTAAAGTTATGCAAAAAGAATTTATTAAAGTTAATTATTTTGTTAATTATAATTTTTTTAAATCAACTAAAAATGAAATTTCTAGAAAATGTTATAAAAAAAAATTTTGGTAATATATTATTATTGCTCTTTTCGCATCTGATATAGGTATTAATTAACATTGGAAAAAAATTTTTACGTCATTTGTTAAGAAATTGTTTATAAACAAATAGACTATTTTGGGATTTAAACAAAAATTTTTTTACTTTCTTATAGCATAGGTGGAATGATGATTTTAAAATTTTTTTTTTTAAATTTTTTTTCAATTGTTTAAATAATTAGTAAAGAAATTATTTTATTCTTAAAAATCATCATTGAACCTTTTCAATGGAATAACAGATAAAAATTTTTTTTCATAAATCATTTAATTGTTTATTAACTTAACAATTTGTTATAAACAAATAATATTAACCGTTATATTTTTTTTCGAAAACTTCAAAAAATTACAAAAACAATCATATATAACAAAGTTGAGAAAAAAAATTTTTTGTATTTTTTACAACACTTTTGAATATTATACAATAATGAAATTATAGCCGTTACATAATTTGTCAAGTTAAAAATTGTTATAACTTTTAAACTATTAGAGATAGGGTAAAGAACATTCAAGTCATTTTTGTAAAGGATTTATTTATCTGTAAAATGAATTCAAAATCGATTCTGTAACTATTATTTATCACTTGTTATAAGCATTTGTTTATAAAAATTTTAGATTTTTTTTACATCTTTTGGTATTCAATAGCTTATGAATTGTTAAATAATATAGATACAGTTAGGGACCCAAGAACTTTTTTATTCTATTACCAACCAATATATTTTGAAAAAGTACTAACTAAATAAACACATTATTTATGGTCAGCTTAGATTTAAAAAAAATATATATTTGTAAAAATAATGTCAATAAAAAAGAAAATATAAATCACAACTAATTAGTAATATTAATTCTGAGGAAACCAAAGATTAAAAAAAACAGAAACATTCATGATAAAAGGGAAAACATTGGAGGTACAAAAATGGTTGATTTTCGCAATCTAAACAACAATACATTGCATCTTTGCATTATTTCTCAACCCTTACCTGGCGTTGTGACGTCCCTGGGACTCAAGCTGATACATTTTGGTATGCACCCCCACCTCTACTTGAAATTTCGAGCTGTGCATCTCAGTACCTTCTAATTAGTATGCCCTTGACCACGGGTCGTTATTGTTGGTGCGTTGTTATTTTCTGTTGTTACGTGACAGTGTGATCGTGGTCCCCGGGACCTCACGACGGCAAGTACGTAACAAATTGCTTTTTTCTGTATGTTTTTTATTACTAGTATTTTTGTCCTACCGTTAAAAATGGATACGCCTCCTGTCCCAGAACGTGTCAGGTATGATGATCCTGGTTTCAAAGAAAAAGTTTTTCGTATGTTTGACACTCTGGACAGTGATTTAGAATTATCGGAACTTTGTTCTCGAAAGTGAGCATGACACTAACTCTGATCAATCTGCAGATGAAGAACCAGACCTTCAGACTGATGACTCCGATCAATCTGCATATGAACATTCTGATAACCATGCAAGTGGAGATGAAGATGAAGGTACACTAGCTGCAAAGTACTATTATGGAAGAAATAGGTTTAAATGGTCAGCTACTGCTCCCGTAAAAAATGTTAGGACTCAAGCGCACAATATGATTAAAATACCAACTTCCCGATCTGCTGCAAAAAATATGGATCCCGTAAATGCTTGGATCTATATTTTTACAGAACATATGATAGCACAAGTACTTCAATGGACAAACAAGAAGATTAGAAGTTCAAGAGAAAAGTTCTCTGATCCATCCAGAACAGAGCTCAGGGAGGCCACATTAGAAGAAATAAAGTGTTTTTTTGGCTTGCTTATGTATACAGCTATATTTAAATCCAACCATGAAGAGATATATTTAGACTGTATTTATTTGCAAAACGATTTGTTCCGCTTTTGAATTATTTGAGTTTTGACAATCCAGATGACCGAGAAAACCGAAAGCTGATAGATCCAAGTGCAGCCATATCTGAACTTTTACAAAAATTTAATGCAAGTTCACAAGCCGCATTCTCTTTGGGATCACATGCAACAGTAGATGAAAAGCTAGTAGCATTTCGTGGAAACTGGCGCTTCAAAATGTATATGCCATAAAAACCAGCAAAATATGGCTTAAAATTGCAATGTCTAACGGATGCCAGAACAAGCTATGTTTATAATACATATTTATATTGTGGAAAAGGTAGTGATAGCATGGGCCTATCTCAGGAAGAAAAAAAAATCCCAATGGCACAAGACCAATTGGACGGCTTATTTCAGTAAAGTTTTTGCATCAGATTTAAAACAAAAAAAAACTAAATTCAAATTTTCTTAAATAAATGTTTTCATGTACGTTTTAGAAAAAAGTGTTTTATACAAAAGTTGTAGAACGTGTTAAGTTCTAAGAAAATCTCAGTAACTTTTTTACGTTAGATCAAAAACATAAGAAATACGATTTTTTTTCAAATTTGACATGCCGCCATTTTGTTTCTACTGGGCCGATTTGGCCCGTTAACGAACTCGTCCAAGATTTTGGCCGAACTAATTTTTGTAGCGAGTTTGGTTCCGATCCGTCGAAAAATACGCCCTCTATCGTGCTTACAAATTCCGTTATAACACATACATACATATATATATATATATAAAAAATCTCTCAATATCTTAGGGATTCCGTCGTAAGTAGGGCTGAATGAAACTCTTATTTACTACCCAACGTTTCGAAAAATTTTATTTTCTTTTTCAAGGCTGAAATATGGACATGTTGGTACATTTCATTAATTAGCAATTTTTTATACTTACGTGTAAAGTGAGTTAATAAATATTAAAATAGTTCATACTCGGAACAACAAAAAAAAATTATATTTTATGTATAGATAATTTTTAAGTACTAATTCAAAAGAATCTTTTTGATTTGAAGGAACATTATATGTCACAGTTGGAGTGACAGTTTTTTGATTGAGACATAACCTAGTTGATGTGTTCAACTTTATGACTTAAGAGACAGTCTTCATTATTAGTAGCATGACTTGTCACTTAATCATGATCCTATGAACAAAGGAAGTCCTATATATCATATATTCTCCCTTGTCAACGAGCGAAATATATATATGTATATATATATATATATATATATATATATATATATATATATATATATATATATATATACAGGGGGTCCCGGGACTAAAGGGAAAAAAGTCAGGAGCATATAATCTGAGCCAAAATAATGTTAGTACTTCATATAAACTTTCTCTATGCAGGCCCTCGTTTTCGAGTTATAGGCCTCCAAAGTTCTAATTTTGAATTTGGTTTTTATTTTTATTTTTTGTACTAGTTATTTGATCTTTATAAAATTCACGGCAAAGCTATATTGTACATGTATGTTTATTTTGGTGAGGTAAACTGATTTGCAGTAGTGCCTTGATGCCAGGGACGGACTACTCGCAATGGTTAGTGATACAAAAATTTTGCAGGGATGGCACACCCTGTATGAAATTATCGAAATTCACTTCCCCACACATTAAGCTAACGAAAAGGTTCTCTTACTGGAATTCGATAAAATAAGCCGTTTGGCTAATATTTACAGTTTTATTAATGCACTACGTACAAATTTACCTAACTAATTTATTTATATGATGTCCAAGATTTACCTATAGTACTACAAAAAAATAAATTGATGATAGCAGATGATAAAAACATTAAGAACTTATTTAATGGGTATTAAATAGGTACGCAAACAACGTAATTAGTTGCTTTTAATCAAAATTACACAACATTATTAAACCATTAAGAAAACCTCAAAAAACACTTCCCCACACATTAAGCTGACGAAAAGGTACTCTTGTTGCAATTCGATTAACTAAGCCGATTGGCTAATATTTACAGTTTTATTAATGCACTAGGTACCAATTTACGCATTCACCATTTTTATAAGTACACAACAAGGTAGAACTAACTTATTAATACGATGTCCAAAATGTACTACCTACAGTACAACCAAAAAAATAATTTAACGATAGCAGAAGATAAAAAACATTAACGACTTATTAATTCGAAAGTTGGTAAAAAAATTCTAAAAGTGTTTTTACCGTTTATCAAGTAACCATAGGATTAGTTGTCAAATGTTGTGTAGAATAGTTCGTAGTCAGTACTTCTCAATAATTCATAAGTACTTAATTTAACTGTTACAATGGCAGAATTCACTTTTATTGAGTACGCAGATATGCATTTAATGTGTGGATTGGTTTCTCGAAACTGTGTAGAGGCCAGAAGGCTTTATGCAGAACATTTTGCAAACAGAGCATTGCCAGACAGACGAATGTTTGAGCGTATTAATCTCAGGATACGAGAAACATGTATGAATAAGTAAATGTAATTTTCCATGTATACAAAACAAAATTTTAAATTTCAGGAAGTTTTTTGCCAAAAAAGGTGGAGAAAGTCCAGTACGAAGCGTACGTACTGTGGCAGTCGAACAAGACTTGTTAAATGCAGTTGATAATGAACCATCAACGAGTTTACGAAAATTATCAAGAGAACATAACGTATCGATATCAGTTGTTCATCGAGTTCTAGAAGAATGGCTGTTATATCCTTTTCACATGAAAAAAGTACACAGTATGACAGTGGCTGATTATCCTGCACGACTTGAGTATAGCCATTGCTTTCTGCGACAACAACAAGCAGACAATACATCTATTAGTAACGTTCTCTTTACGAACGAATCCGGTTTCACCAGAGATCGAGTCATAAATTCTCATAATAAGCATTTATGGGATGATGTGAATCCACATGGCATTATCCAAACTAGGAGTCAGCATAGATTCATGGTTAATGTGTGGGCAGGAATAGTTGGCAATCATTTGATAGGGCCATACTTTATTGACGGTACTTTGACGGGTCAGAGATATTTGGAGTTTTTGCAAAATGAGTTAAGGAACCTGTTTGATGATGTACTAGTACAAACTCGAAGGAATTTATGGTTCATGCATGATGGGGCCCCTCCTCATTTCAGTTTAGATGTACGACAGCATTTACACACAAGGTTTCCTTATAGATGGATGGGTCGTGGAGGCCCTTTTCAATGGCCACCGCGATCAAGAGACGTTAATCCTAAGGATTCCTTTCTCTAGGGTTATCTCAAAAGTAAGGTATTCGCAACACCTGTGCAAACAAGGCAGGATTTAATAGACAGAATTGTGTTACGCTGCAATGTTATTAGAAATAATGTGGGATTGCTCTTTCAAGTGCAAAGAAACAACCTTCGTAGACTTAGAATGTGCGTGGAAGTGGGAGTAGCTCATATTGTACATTTATTAGAATAACGTTAGTTTTTGTTGTTGTTTAAAAATTAGTTTCAGTCTAATGTTTTAAAACTTGTGTTTTTTGAGGTTTTCTTAATGGTTTAATAATGTTGTGTTCGTAATTTTGATTAAAAGCAACTAATTACGTTGTTTGCGTATCTATTTCATTCCCATTAAATAAGTTCTTAATGTTTTTATCATCTGCTATCATCAAACTATATTTTTGTAGTACTATAGGTAAATCTTGGACATCATATAAATAAGTTAGTTACGTAAATTTGGACGTAGTGCATTAATAAAACTGTAAATATTAGCTAAGCGGCTTATTTTATCAAATTCCAACAAGAGTACCTTTTCGTTAGCGTAATGTGTGGGGAAGTCAATTTCGATAATTTCATACAGGGTGAGCCATCCCTGCAAAATGTTTGTATCACTAACCATTGCGAGTAGTCCGTCCCTGGCATCAAGGCACTACTGCAAATCTGTTTACCTCACCAAAATAAACATACATGTACAATATAGCTTTGCCGTGAATTTTATAAAGATCAAATAACTAGTACAATAAATAAAAATAAAAACCAAATTCAAAATTAAAACTTTGGAGGCTTATAACTCGAAAACGAGGGCCTGCATAGAGAAAGTTTATATGAAGTACTAACATTATTTTGGCTCAGATTATACGCTCCTGACTTTTTTCCCATTACTCCCGGGACACCCTGTATATATATATATATATATATATATATATATATATATATATATATATATATATATACATACATATATATAAATTTACTCTCTACAATAGTCCTATTTCACTCTGAAATAAGCCTAAAAATACTGAATTACCACTCAGGCAGTTATAAGATTGTGTAAACCTTTATATGGCACAAACCGTAACATTACAACTGAAAATTGGTACACATCACTGGATTTAGTAAAAGTTCTTGAAGATAATAGCCTAACGTTAGTGGGGACAATGAAAAAAACAAAAAAAATGTTCCTGCTGTGTTTCAACCAGCTCGTAATAGGCAAGTAACAATACAAAAGGAAGGGTGGATTCAATACATTATGCACCAATCACTTCGCGATAGAGAACTCATGACAAGATTGGAATTTATGAAAAATGTAGCAAAACATTTAATTGAGCCCTACTTGAGACCTTGCTTCCACAATAATAAACTAACTCGTGAGCTAAGGTCATCTATTGGCCGTCTCTTACAAGAAAGACATTTATATGAAACTGAAGCTGATCAGTTCGATAAACTAGATTGAGGACAAAGAAAAACATGCTCTATATGTCCTGCAAATAAAAAGAAGAAAGACCGCTCACCTATGTTTTTCATGCAAACGACCAATATGTCTAGAATGTAGCAAAAAAATTTGTGTGTAGCATGTGCCACAGGTGAAGAACTATAAACGTTCATGGACCCTTGCACGTTTCTTTTGTAGAAGTTTTTTTTTAAATATATATATATATATATATATGTATTTTTTATGCTTATTAATGTTTGAAGAGACTATTCTTTTTCTGTTTCGACTTATTTTTTTTTCTTAAATGATTTACGAGCGTTGGCTTCCAGCTTTGTAAATTTTTGTTTACAATATTCGCAAATAAAGTTATTTTATTTACGACTAATAAATAATATAAGTATTATACTTGTGGTTTTCGAAGTATAATGCCATATATTAATCCCTTAGGGAATAATGGCGAGGCATTAATAGTCTTTATTCCCTCTTGTACTCCTATCATAAAATTTCTCGAATTAAATAATACCATGGAAACAATATAACCAAACTCAAAAGTGTCAGTGTCAAACGCGTAGTGTTTGTCTATTTGTATTAAAATGAATGAAAATGAAGAATCTTTCACTTGTACACCACCAGAAATTGTACAATTAGCTGCAGCAACAACATCTACCTTAATACCAGAAACATAGAAATCCATTTATAATAAAACGTACGCATCGTTCAACGAATGGCGTCTTCGAAACAAGGCAAACTCTTATTCCGAAAATGTTCTGCTGGCCTATTTCGCTGAATTGGGTGCAAAATACAAGCCATCTTCATTATGGTCATTCTATTCAATGATTAAATCTGTGTTGAAGATAAACCATGACGTTGATCTGGAAAAATATAAGAAACTACGAGCGTTTTTAAAAAGAAAATCTGAAGGATTTCAAGCAAAGAAATCTTCCACTCTGACCCCGGAAGAAATTAGGAAATTTATTGACAGAGCTCCTGATGAAATTTTTCTTTTGCATAAGGTTCATATTTAATCTGATCTATTCAAAAACTCATGTTCTTTTTTGATTCAGGTTATATTAGTTATTGGAATTATGGGCGCATGCCGCTCAAACGAGCTTTATGAAATGAAGATAGAAGACGTGAAGGATTTCCAAACAGAGTTATTGATAACAATACCCAAGACTAAAACTAAAATTGTACGAAAATTCACCATAAACAGTACGTTTTACAATATTGTAAAGAAGTACATCGATCTCCGTCCGTCACATGTAGGAACCAATTCATTCTTTCTAAATTATCAAAAATCGAAATGTACAATACAACGTATAGGAAAAAACAAATTTGCAGACATTGGTAGACAAATTGCCAAATATTTAAACTTGCCAAATCCTCAAAGTTATACCGGTCATTGTTATCGCAGATCATCTGCCACTCTGTACATTGATGGAGGAGGCGATATAACTGGATTGAAGCGTCATGGGGGCTGGAAATCTACCCAAGTAGCTTAAGGATACATTGATCAGTCTATGAGAAACAAAACAAATACGGCAGATACTATTGCCAAACAGATAAATAGTAATGAAGCAACTTCTTCTTTTACAGCAACCAAAATTCCAAATATTCGTGTTGAAAACTCTTCCAAACTTAATCATAATTCACGACCAATTCAGTTTATTAATTGTACTATCACTAATTTAAATGTTATTGACAAATAAAGTTGTTCATTAAAAATCTAAAATAAATGAATTTGTCGTAAATAAAGTAGAGTATACTACTCGCAATAATGGCTATTATTCTCTCGGAATGTTACTCCCTCGCCGCTAACGCGGCTCGGTTCGTAAAAATTCCTCGAGAATAATAGCTATCATTATTGACTCGTGGTATAATCTACTATTTTATTACGCTACATTTATTTTTAATTGACAAATATTTTAATAAAATATTAATAACAATATGTTAAATAAAGTACAAAAATATTAAAAATACCAACTTTGTTGAATACACTATTTTTTCTAGCTATTAGTTATGTGGTCCCAGGGACGTCAGGACGGTATGTACGCACAAAATTTTTACCACGCCTGTTAAGGGTTAAAGAAACATAATTTGCACTTTATTCTTATGGACCATTTCTTGCCGTTATTATTACTTTTTTTTATTGTTTGTTTGCAGTGATCGGCAGCTTTTCTTTTTGGTGTATGTACCGGGTGTCCCAATAAGAATGGCTCTCGGCCATATCTCAGAAACCGTTTATAGTACAGCTTCGGAAAAAAAAAATTATAACAAAAGTGACCCCGAGAAAAACCTGGAAATTATTTACAGAGTTGTAGGTCCACCGCCAGAGGGCGTAATTAAATACCAAAAATTATAAAAGAAATAATTTACAAATTTTGTCTAATTAAGATGCATTTAAACTATGATTATCGTATTCAGCGTATATTCGATTTTACAAGTTTTGGTCTATCTCTTCAAATAAGAGGTGGGGGGAAACGGGAACTTTATTATGAAAAAACGCCTGTAATTCCCGTTCTACCTAACCTATCTATGCAAACTTAGTCTTTTTGAAGAGAGTTCCTTTCTACCAATGTAAGAGTTCTAATTTCCAAACAACCTAATGAGTAACGTATACGCTAGAGGGCGCTATTTATTTATTTTTTTAAATCTAGCTATCATTGAAAAATGTTGAATGGAAACATGCAGTTTCAATTAAGGAGTATAAAAGCAGACAAAATTAGCAACAGAATAGCGAAAACCGCATGTCGATATCTTTTTCATATTACAAGATATCCTAAGAAATGTTTAAATTTTAACCATTTTCCTTTAAACATAAATTACCCCGGTTTGACTGAACGGATTTTAACATTTTTTGACTCCTCAAAATTGTCTGTCTTTCCTTGTTCTATTGATAAAAGTTCCAATTATTATGTCGATATTACTTATGCTGTCACCGGGAAACTGCGTTATGGAAGTTAAAATGGAAATATAACTTAAGGTACCTCGCTAGTGACGACCTAAATGTTCACAAATTGTCGCCCATCATTTTCGATACAAGAGTTTATTCTTTGAAGAGTAGACTGAACAGCAGTCTCAATTTCTGCTTTCGAATTACTCTGAATGGCGTTTCGTATGCTTTCGATCGTGTTAACTCTAGTAGTGGGTTTAATTGCACAAAAAAGGTCTTTAATCCGGCCTTAGAGATAGAAATATAAGACGGTTAAGTCTGGTGACCTGGCTGGCCAAAAAATAAGCCTCCACGTCCTATCCACTTATCAGGGTAAGCATTATCTAAAAATTCTCTAACTTGTCTGGAGAAATGCGCCGGACACCCATCGTGCTGAAACAACATAGACCTTCTAGAAGAACTGGTAATTCATCCCTTATAAAATTTATGTAGCGTTCCCCGTTAAATGCGTTGTCAAAAATAAAAGGTCCAATTATCTGACCATCTACAATACCACACCATACATTCACCGACCATCGCTCCTGTTACTGAACTTCTTCCATCCTGCGTGGTTTATTCTGTGACCAATAGTGCATATTATACCGGTAAACCATACCATCACTACTAAATGCAGATTCGTCTGACCACAAAATACGTGACAGTAATTAAGGATCCTCATATACCATATGTAGTAACCAACTGCAATAATCCAACCTTCTGTCGTAATCACGATCAACCAATTGTTGATGCACTACTATATGATATGCATGAAATCTAAAAGAAATATAATGTCCTATGTTCAGTTTATAGTTTTTCCCTGTTTCTTGTTATATTATAAAAAGACAACAGTGTAAGCCGAGTGCTGTCAACCTGTACTTATTGTTAAAAAAAACTTTTTTATCGACTGTCGAATGTGTTTGCAAGCCAGTTGTCAAAAAATAAAAGAAAGTTGTTATGTAAAAAAGAGTCAGAACGTCATGAAAAATGTATATGTCACGTCAAACGCATAAATAAAGCTTTTGGAGAAAGTATTGGATTTTCGTCACGAATTCATATACAATCATTCATATAATAGTTCCTACATCCACGCAGCCATTTATTTATTGCTCTCTTTGAGCTGGTCCTTCGATTACAGCCGTTATAACAAAAAGAATGTCAGGGTAAGTGAAATTAAAACATAACATATTCTTCAAGGTTGAATTTTAACGTATATTCTAAAATCTCTATAACGAAGAATTAGTCGAAGTAATCTGAAACAAGGGTACTTATCTCGATAACATAAACAAACCAATATTGGGGCCGATGAGATTTTGTAAAAGTCACGTCCCCAAATTCTTTTCCGTGGTTGTTATAGCATCTTACGCTGTATATCACATAAGAAATAAAGACCAAAATTGGTTATAACACCCCTTTTCATAGTTCCCGGTTTCTAGATGAGAAGGCATATCATTATTAAATCTAACAGAGTAGAGTTCAGTTTAATTAGAGAAAAGTGTGGTGATTGTAAAAGTTTAATAAGAGCAAGCTTCAGTAAACTAGGTGAGTTTTTCACAGAGTAACCTTTTCCATAGATTGTAATAATTTTGATTTATTGTTTTGATAAGCTATTATAACTTGAACTAATTCATATCTGACTTTTTATGTTGACAAATCTATATATTTATACATATATTTATATACAATAACTGTTTGACAATTTATGAATTTGATATCTGAGTTTACAAACAATACATTAATTTGAGGTACGTCGCGAGTTTGCCCTTCGTACTTCGCTAGTTGAAAGGAGTGGATACTTTGCGAGTTTGCCCCTAGTATCTTAGTGAAGGCCTATAACACTGTTTATCATGATAAATACTCCGGACTAGCAAATGTTGTGCTCTTAGAGAGGTATTTCGCGAGTTTGCCCTTGATACCTATGACCTGAGAGACGTTTGAACTATCTTATGTATTATTTGTACATTTATTTTAAATATATTATTCTGATTAGGTTCTGGTTTTAATAATGAACCATAAATATACGGGATTAATATTTTAGACTTTTGTGACAGTTAATTTTATTGTTGTTGCTTAATTTTCCAAATCTCTTATGGACTGGTTACTCAGGATTTTGTTTACTTATCAGATGTGTCATCTCGAGAGAGCGCTTTTCCTGACAAACGCCCCACCTTTGTTTTACGTTTTATTAGTTTATTTAATGGTTAGTTAATTTATAATCGTAATGATTTTATTTTTATTGCTATTATTTTAGATTGTTTATTTAGTATATTTTATTTTTATTATCCTCGGTCTAATTATTTTTACATACATACCTCTCTCATAAGAATATCCACGAATTTAAACATCCTATCAAATATATTTCCGGAATGATAAATAAATAATTATGTTAACATATAACCATGCTCTCAAATAATATTATGCGCGTATATTTTGTTTAAGGAACATATATTTTTACATCATAATTTACCTGTGTCCTGTCAAAATACGTTGAACAGTGGTTCTGCTTATTCTCAAGTCTCTCTGCTCTGATACTTAAATGCGGATTAAATTGCACATATGCCAAAACATGTATTGTGTTTTCCTCTGAACGACCTCTGCCGCGTCTTCTAAATACAGGAAGATTTACATTCCCAGTCGTTGCTAAACGGTGCGTGAGTCGACGAAAAACTCTGCTACCGGGATGACGTCTTTGGGAATATTGTATGGCATATACCCTAGCCACAACAGTTGCATTTCTCATACATTCAAAGTAAATGCCTATCAAATTGACTGTCTCGACCCTTACTTCGTGGAATATGCTCATATTAGTGTTTTTGAATGAAACTCACGGTCTCTAGTTAATTCCACAATATTGTGGAATTAACTAGAGACCGTGAGTTTCATTTAAAAACACTAAATGCCTATCATATCAAATGCTTCTTCGTTTGTAAGAATCATCTTAGATATAACTTTTAAGTAAATTTTATATCGAATTTAATGCACACAAATCGCAATGACACGTAAATGAACAAATTACTAAGTATATTAATTTGACACAAGACATATATTTTTGTTTTGTTTTTTTCATGGCCCACTACTTGTTTTTATATACTTTTAACTTCCATAACGCAGTTTCAAGGTGACAGCATAAGTAATATTGACATAATAATTGGAACTATTATTAATAGAACAAGGAATGACACTTTTGAGGAGTCAAAAAATGTTAAAATCCGTTCAGTCAAATCTCTCTTTGAATTTTGGACGGGAGTTGATGACGCTTTTTCTTGACTGAAAACTTCTGGAGAATATACAAGTGACCAATTTTATGATTGAATATAGTTCAGGTTGCCTCATAGATGGTCTAGATTTAATTTTAGCTCACCACGGTCAGTAAATAGGCTTCTATAAATCCTGTTAAAATACATTTCGGTTTGTTATACTTCGTTTTTAAAAGGCATGGAGTAATAAATCACTCATTTTGGCCGGAACCATAGGCGTACCACATTTAGTCATTTAAAAAAAAATTAAGATTTCTAAAATTATCTCATTTCCGAAAATAACCGTTTTGTAATATTATTTAAAATGAAATTTCAAATTATCAATAATATAATAAACTGTGGATTGTATCACTGACATCAATTTTCCAGAAAATTTATTATTATGTATAAAAGGGCGTAGACGAGTCCCACCACTAAGCTCCAGGTAGTTATAATCCTACATACAATAAATAATAAAATAAATGTTAATAACAATTTTATACAAATACATATATATATCCAAACCAACCCCATTTGCCGATTATTTCACCCAATAAGCAGCTAATTGAAGAAACTTGACAAACAGGTAGCTCAAAAATGGTTTTATTATTGTGAAATATAGTCTTTTCAGTTCTAAGAAAATGCCCCCATAATACAATGTACTTACTAGAACTTTTCAACTATAAAAGTAGCGGAAAGGTTGAATATTTTCAATTTACAGTTCATCTGTTCTGGAGAAACTGCTGTGTTGATTGATTTTCCCATTATTACTGTTATTTGTTATTATTTTTTACCGTTATTGTTAACAGGTGTTTATTTTTGTTCATCTATACAGGTTCTCTTCTCATCACACGAGACAAACACCTAACTACACCTTCCAACTATATAGTGTTCCAACCAAATTCGACCAGATATGGAGGATTTATCACCATCTAAGCGACCTAAAGTTGGCCCATTGTCGCTGAACGAAAAAAATCTGATATTAAATTGCTATTCCTCGTTGAAAAACGAAGAAATTAGAAGAAAAATCATGAATTTGATAGGAAGTGTTGATGAAACTGTGGAGATTACTGCAACAATGATGGGTGTTTCAAAAACAAAAATTCATAATTCAATGAAGGAGAAAAAAAATTGAAACATCACAGCCCCAGCAAAGTCCCCAGGCCGACCCAAACTTGAAATGGATGACGACTCGAAGAATGGAATAAGGCGTAAGGTGCATGCTTTTTTCTTTAGAAAAGAGATCCCAACTCTCTCCAAAATTATGTCTTCGGTTCAAGAAGATTCAGATTTTCCGAAAATGTCTCGAAGTACATTATTGAAAATTTTGAAGGAACTTGGATTTGAATATAAAAAAAATTATCGGAACGCAATGTTGATTGATAGAGACGACATTGTCATTTGGAGGAGGAGTTATTTGCGCAATATTCGGAAAGCAAGACTAGATCAAAAACGAATTTATTATTTGGAGGAGACTTGGTTAAATGAAGGTCATACTGTTTCAATGTTTTGGCAAGACACGAATGTCAAAAGTCGGAGGCAGGCAGCTCTTGAAGGGTGGTCAACAGGCCTCAATCCACCAGCAGGAAAATGACGTCGACTCATCATTACTAATATCGGAAGTGCCGAAGGTTCTGTTGAAGGTGGATTGTTGTGCTTTGAGTCAAAGCAAACTGGAGATTATCATGAAGATATGGATGCAGATGTTTTCGAAGAATATTTCTCACAAATGTTAGATCTAATTCCAACGGGCTCAGTCATTGTTATGGATAACGCAAGTTATCACTCCAGGTTAGTGGAGAAATTACCTTCAACTGCATGGCGTAAACAAGATATCCCCGATTGGCTAACCTCGAAAAATATTGAATGCTCAGATAACCCGCTGAAAAATGAGCTCTTGCAACTGGCCAATTCACATAAACACAAATATAGTAAATACGTTGTAGATCAAATAGCATCAGAGCGTGGTATAACGGTGCTGAGGCTTCCTCCTTATCACTGTCAACTCAATCCCATAGAATTAATATGGGCTCAAGTGGAAGGGGAAGTTTCAAGAAAGAATCTCACATTTAAACTGAGTGACGTAAAAGTTTTATTCGAAGACGCGTTAGGTAACGTAACCAAAGAAAACTGGAAGAAAAGTGTTGAACACTTGATACAAGAAGAACTTAATATGTGAGAAATGGATCATATAAGTGAACACATGATTGAACCATTTATAATCAATGTTAATAATGGAAACTCAACAGAATCGTCTGATTCTGATATATAGACTAGTTTTTGTGTTAGTTATTACTATTATTTGTTAGTCTTTTTTTTATAAATATTACATTAATTCGTACTTTATTCCTGCATTTTTCTTTTTTCCTCTCCTATTGTAAACGGTATATTAGTAGTAAAGTTGATAAATACTGCTATTTTTTATATAATATTTTATGTTTATTGTTTATTTATAGGAACACAAAAAAATGTGTTTTTATTGAATCGATATTGTGAACTCTGTTGAATAGTTTTGGTAATTATAATTTCATAGTGCCTTCATATTCATATACCAAGTTTGTTTTGTCCTGATTGCACGCCTCTGAGGATTAAATTGTTTATTTGTTCATTCAAATACGATAGAGCGACCCTTTCAATACAATAGGCAACCCAACCGAATACAGAGTTACGGGGTGGGGTGTCTACCTGAAATTCGTAACAAATGAGAAATTTTATTACAAAATTAGATAAACTTCGGATATATTTTATTATACACCCTGTATCGGTTTTGCATACCTAATGAGCTTTTATTACTCCATGCCTTTTAAAAACGGAGTATAGACCGATACAGCCTTAGGATTGTATACAAGTGACCAATTTTATAATTGGATGTTGTTCAGGGCGTCTCAAAGATGAACTCTAGTAATTTACAGATCAAGGCAGCCAGAATAACGGTGTTGCAGGTCTCCAAAACTTACCAACCGTTGTCCTTCAACTTAATTAGAGAAATTTGAGCAATAAACTTATAAGGATTGCGATGTTACCAAATCTTCTTTTTCCCTAAATTACCCAATTTGATACAGAAGCCCATAAATATTGCGGTGTTGTCAAACGCAGTTTTATTAGATTTAGCAAAAATTGGAAACTAACTTTACCGAAACATATGCCGATTGTGGTATTACCAAATCAAGTTTTTCCTCAAATGTAGAGAAATTTGTTAAAGTAACATATGAACAATGCGATGATGCCGAGTGTAATTTTTCCACAGATTTAGATAGATTTCATAATTTGCTATACATAAATATGTGGAGATTGTCCTGTTGCTAAACCTACACTTTCTTCGATCATGAGGAAATTTTATTAAGTGTCACATAAACATTGCGGTGCTACTGATTGCTATACATAACTCAATGGAGATTGTTGTGTTATCAAATCTACTTTTTCTCTAAACGTAGGGAATTGTGAGAGATTTACATATGAACATTGCGGGAGAGATTTAATGATTTGATATACAGAAAATAATATATGAAGATTGTGTATTGCCAAATGTAGTTTTTTTGTAGATCTAGACAAATTAAATAACTTGCCATACAGATACACATAAAGTTTGCGATGCTGCTGGACGTATTTTTTTCCAAATATGTGTAAATCAAATGACATAAGATATGAAGAATGCGGTAGTGACAAAGCTATTATTTCCCTATGTATTGGGACATTTCATGAAGTAATATATGCAGGTTATTAAGCTTTTGAATGGACATAGTATCCCCAGCCAATGAAAACCAAATCACATACAATATATATCGCGATGTTGCCAAATTCACACAGATCTAGAGAAATTTGTTATAAGGAAACACATCGACATTGCGATGTTGCCAAATCCAGGAAACTTAGATAATTTGCCATTCAGATAGGTACATATAAAGTTTACTATGTTGCCGGTACTATTTACCCAAATATGGTTAATTTCAATGATTATGTTGCCAAATACGACTTTTGCACATGTCTAGAGAAATTTGATGATTATTTAATATAAAGGATCATAGATTGCGATGCTGCCAAATGACATTTTTCTTCAGATTTAGGGAACTTTTTTCAATGACCTTTTAAATCGGATATATAGATACAAAATATTTTTTTTAGTGGAAGATTAATGTGCAGTACTTCGTTTTTTTAATGCAACTAACAATATACGGATAAATATTCTCTTGCTGGTATATTAAAATCAATATTTACTTACCAACTAGCAGAGATAAGATGTTTGTATATACAAAAAAGATCAGCTTAATGAGTATTTTTTCATTTTAATGCATACGTTTCTAAGATATACGTCGTAAATATATTATAAGCACGCACTTGAGTTCCTCATAATCAGTATTTGCCATACAATTACGATTCAATAAATGCTGTTGTTGTTAGGAAACAATTTCAAACCAAATTTGTACAATTACCTTGAGAATAATGTCGATTAAGTAATCGTCTATTAAAAAAGTATACGTTTAAAAAATATAGACTCGATTATTGATGTTTGTAAGTTTATTCACATACCGCGCGTTCCAATAAATTTATATCTTGATTGGGATTAATCATCTCATAACTCCTAATCATTTTTCATGGGTTCAAATGGAAGTTTCATAAAAAAATATGGCTCCATTATTTTGTTTTTATCATTAACAGACCTATTAACATCAATCTGCACTTCTGGTACAGGGTATCGAGTGAAATATAGTGTCAATTATTTCAAAATAAAGCCGTTTATCATGAATATTTGTAATTCAATTTTTGGTTCAAGGTTATAAAAGGTAAAATTCACATTATTCAGTGTTCTTTGTCAATAACTCGGTTAAACTAAAATTTTGTAGAATCTAACATCTTCTTATCATTAGAAGAAATGCTAAAGGTAATTTTTATTTCTGATATCAGGAAGCAATCTTATATGTCTGAGCCAAACAGAAAATGCGCTGTATGACAGGATGAAGTGAATTACTTAAAATACCGAATTGTTCCAATTGAACCTGATAAAACTAAATCAATATGCCTGGGCAAGGATTCGAGGGCTTGGGAAGGAATTTTTTATTTGGAGTGAACTGTAGATTTTTTTATTTCCCTCCTTCACTCTCAGGTATCTTGCAGAAGACCTCCGTTGACTGTATCTTGGAAATAATAGCTTTGAGCAGGGTTGGCAACTACAGGTTATTTTGAACCTAGGTTTTTTATGTTTTTTTAACAAACCTACCTATTAAAATATGGCCATTGTAGGTTTTTAGGTTTTTCTCTATTTTCTTTTAAGATACTGAATAAAAGCTTCCTGTTACAGCCATCTTTTACTAAAATCTAAAATAACCCACCCAAAAAGAAAGCTTTTCTCCCAAGTTTAAATTTCATTCAAATCATAAATATTAAATGTACAGGCAGAGACAGTTAGAGGATGCTGCAGGGCCGGGATTTACCAATTCATGTTGATTTACATATATAATATCAATGTTTTGCTTAAAATGTGATTTTTTAAACTTAGAAAACCTTAAAAACCATAAAAAACTATAAAAAACCTTAAAAAACATGAAAAACCTAAAAACCCAAATATATATCTTTAGTTCTAAGGTTTTTTCCAACCCTGGCTTTAAGTAGCTAATCCACTTCCGTTGGTTTAGTTCGTTTTTAAAAGGCATGGAGTAATAAAAGTTCATTAGGTATGAAAGACCGATACAGGGTGTATAATAAAATATCTCCGAAGTTTATCTAATTTTGTACTAAAATTTCTCATTTGGTACGAATTTCAGGTAGACACCCCGTAACTCTGTACTCGGTTGGGTCGCCTATTGTATTGAAAGGGTCGCTCTATTGTATTTGAATGAACAAATAAACAATTTAATCCTCAGAGGCGTGCAATCAGGACAAAACAAACTTGGTATATGAATATAGAGGCACTATGAAATTATAATTACGAAAACTATTCAAAAGAGTTCACAATATCGATTCAATAAAAACACATTTTTTTGTGTTCCTATGAATAAACAATAAACATAAAATATATAAAAAATAGCAAATTTTTTTGCAGTAGGTAACTTTAATACTAATACACCGTTTACAATAGGAGAGGAAAAAAGAAAAATGCAGGAATAAAGTACGAATTAATGTGATATTTATAAAAAAAAGTCTAACAAATAATAGTAATAACTAACACAAAAACTAGTCTATATATCAGAATCAGACGATTGTGTTGAACTTCCATTATTAACATTGATTATAAATGGTTCAATCATGTGTTCACTTATATGATCTATTTTCCACATATTTAGTTCTTCTCGTATCACGTGTTCAACACATTTCTTCCAGTTTTTTTGGTTACGTTACCTAACGCGTCTTCGAATAAAACTTTTACGTCACTCATTTTGAATGTCGTATTCTCTCTTGAAACTTCCCCTTTAACTTGGGCCCATATTAATTCTATGGGATTGAGTTGACAGTGATAAGGAGGAAGCCTCAGCACCGTTATACCACGCGCTGATGCCATTTGATCTACAACGTATCTACTATATTTGTGTTTTTAAATGAAACTCACGGTCTCTAGTTAATTCCACAATATAATACAACTTGTATTATATTGTGGAATTAACTAGAGACCGTGAGTTTCATTTAAAAACACTAATATGAGCATATTCCACGAAGTAAGGGCCGAGACAGTAAATTTTTTACTATATTTGTGTTTATGTGAATTGGCCAGTTACAAGAGCTCATTTTTCAGCGGGTTATCCGGGCATTCAATATTTTTCGAGGTTAGCCAATCGTGGATATCTTGTTTACGCCATGCAGTTGAAGGTAATTTCTCCACTAACCTGAAAACCTTCCAGATGATGTTGGCTTTTGATACCAATCTAACAAGATAATGTTATTGTCGGATCTCATTACTCTGGTGTCCAAGAATGGTAAGCTGGCCCCGCTCTCCAATTCCATAGTGAATTGTAAATGATTATCAAATGAATTGAAAACATTAAGTGTAAAAACAGTCTTATCAAAGGGAACAGCACAAATTATGTCATCGACATATTTATACAAAAAAGGTAATTTGAAGGGCAATTTAGGGATTACATTGTCAAGTAGCTCGTCATCTTCTTCTTTTTTCTATAAACATATATTAAGCCAATCACAAGTTAGGTTACTTCTTGGTCTAGCCAAAAATAACCACTAAACATCAGGTAGGCATAAAATGAAATGTAACTTCTGTCATTCTGACGATGATATTGATTTATCGAAACAATTGTCCATTTCTTAGAATTTTCAATAACTTTTATTATATTGTGGAATTAACTAGAGACCGTGAGTTTCATTTAAAAACACTAATAATATTTAGAGTTTACAGATAGAATATTCAAAATAATAATTTGAATTACAATAACTAACTGCGAATAATTCTCATGAATTCTGAACAATGCCTATTGTGTCAAAGCCATCAAGGAATGTAGACCATTTTACCTGCATCCTACAATATTGCTTTAATGGTTGCTAAATCAGGAAATCCACACACGATTGGTGAAGTTGTTTTTGCCGGCTATCAAAGAAGTTTAAACATCACCTGCCGTTGTCTCACTGACAATCCCATCATATATTAACCTGCCGTTGGTAAAACTAAGAAATTAACTTGGAGGAATCGTACAGTACAAAGAAGAATTGACGAGATGTCGAAAAACATTGAAGAGAGATTTTGTTTTTAAAGTAGGAAACGCACAGCGTATCTAGCAGATCTATTTATTAGGTTCAATGAAGTAAATTTTTCGATTTTGTATTTCGGCACCTGATTGGATACATGCAATTTTCCTATCTGTGTGTTTCGCGTTGTCAGTTGTTTTATTCGATATTAAAAATCTAGTGACTCACAGAAAATGTCAAATAACTAAAGAAACGTCAGAATTATTGTATCAAGTATGAATTCTAAAAACCGTTTTGGTCTGTTTGATCTAAAACAGATTCAAAAGAAAGTAAAAGAACAAATGCCGCACAATACCGTGCGATCTGAAAAGTATGTGTGTGGAAACAATTCATGGAATTTTTATTATCGAAAATTTCTTCTATTTTCGAAACAAATTGTTGTTTTAGGAAACCACCAACAATTTGTTTCTCAAAATCGAAGAAATTTGTATTTTGATAATCATCATTACACTTGATGTATTACTATTGAAAAGCAATCTTGAGCAAAACGAATTCAGCCTCAAGTTAAAAATCGCGACCAAAGAAGACCTACTTGTATACTGCCAGCATTTGCAGTTGCTTCATTCAGACATGTGTACAAGGTTTGAGGATATTTTATCTCTGGAAATACCGGATTGAATTCTTGACCCTTTCAACACTTGTCCTTCTGAAAGTGATCTCAGTCCTACCCTGAAAGAAGAGCTGATCAAGATTGTTGCAAATGAAGAAATAAAGCATAAGTGCAAACTATGATATCAAATATTGTGGCTTGAAAATGAAA
Organism: Galeruca laticollis; assembly: GCA_963921935.1. Lineage (NCBI taxonomy): Eukaryota > Metazoa > Arthropoda > Insecta > Coleoptera > Chrysomelidae > Galeruca > Galeruca laticollis. The sequence continues at coordinate 1,359,130 of OY998176.1, read as the reverse complement.
TTCGCCAGCTCTATCGTGAATTGTGGTGCATAGTAGAAAGGTTATTTGTTGCCTTTCCTTCTTCTTGGTTGTCAGCTGACTTGAGTGTATCACAGTACAACAGGTCCTATAAATCCAGACTCTACATTTTTGGTCACTGTTCGAGAAGTTTGGAATTTCTTCTCAGAAAATCTGTTGTTTGAAACAACAGTCACCTGTTTGAATTTTTGATATACAAATATTCAATTAGAGGGTGTTCGAAGTACATATTTATATCGCCTGAATGTCCTTTATGTTTTATAATAACTAAGTTTTCCTATTTTCTTCATGTATATTTATTAGAAAATTAATAATTAAAAAAATTTACAATTCGTAAAAACCTTAATATATAATAAATAATATCTAAAAGTCTTAGATGAAATTAAACCAAAATTAATTAACACTTCCTTCTCTCTTGGCATGCCAAAATGGGCGACTTGGGTACGTTACTCATGAAATTCTTCCTGTCAGGTTGATCATTTTTTTGAGATTCTCTATTAGAGCGTCGTGTTCATCGAGAAGCTTCCTAAACTCGAATTTTCTCAACTCTGCCTCTTCCTACGAAGTAAAAATGGTATTTTTAAACAATATTGTATGGAATAATCATAATTTTCATGAAAATATTATTGATAAATGAAGCACTTACTAAAATATCTCGAATGGCATCATCTAAAACCTGTTTGGGGTAAGGATTTTGAACGGTTTGTAATGTGGCTTCTGGTTCACTGGAGACGCGAGCTTCGTTTGTCGTTTGAACTTGAAAACGATTCTTTTTATCATCCACATCATCAACTATTATACTGAAATGAGAAGAATATCATTTTACTATAAATAAAAGAAATTAGGAACACGAAAAGCTCAAAAGCGAATGTATCTTTGAACATAAATCACATAATTCGATGGGTTATTTTAGTCTTTAGGTTGATTACTAACTTTAAAGATTTTAGAAGAAACGCCTGACGCTAACACCATTTGAAATATGCCTTATTTCATCATATCACGGACCACATTCTTCAATTTTATCATAAATTTTACTAAGAAAAGAATATCATCCAAATAAATAATTGATGATAAGCAAATAAACTTCTAGAATTTTCTTATCTTTTTTAGTAAACATTTCTAAGAGCGGATCTTATTGGTCATATCAATGAATAATATATCAGATTCGAAAAAATATTATTTAATGAGAATAATAAGGAAAATAACCAAACATACATATAAATTTTATAAAAAAAATGTGGTTACTTCCAGTTTAATCGATGGGGTATTTCATTTCAAAAATAATTTATAGCGAAATAAAAAAAGCATCAATATAGAACGATTATTATTTTTCGCATTTACGTCACGAGGAATTATATTTTTCTTTCAAATATATCCCAAGGATACTACGTTCTGGTAATAACTACGTTTGTTTGGATACAAACGAAGAATTTTCCAATAATTGAGTGATATTTGAACTTACAATGAAATCGATACGTTTTTATGAAAGAAGTTGATTTGTTTTGTAAATGAGATATTTCTATCAGTTTATTTAAAAATGAACTTGATTCAATGTATGTAAGAATTCAGACGTCGCTATTAATATCAAAATAGGCTATAGGTCAGTTACGGCTTTTATCATTTCTTACTATTATATAATTGAAAATAATTTTTGAGGAGCATTCTGAAATTCCGGATCTATAAATTAAGATTATGCAATCATAACGAACTTCTTTTCATATAATTCAAAGTAGAAAGAAGTATAAATAAAATATAGAAAATTCAGGGTGGGTTTTAGAAAAATTGGGGATCATTGAATTGGATATGAAATAGGTTATAAGAAATTTGATGTATGACTATTATTTTTTCTATTAAATACAATTTATTAAAGTTTATTTGCATAGTTATAATTTACATAATATTTCACTAATCCATTTAAATAGTATATGCGTCCTGAGAGGGAGGTATTATTGTGTTCTGGTATAGTAATAGAGAAATACAGGTAACTGATATAGAATGGCGCCCGGCGCTATTATGACAAATTTCATTCTATACAAGAGGATAACAGGAGGACAGTAAAGGGGTACTGGTAAATATATAACAAAAATATAAGAGGTGTATGTAGACATAACTTCACATTTGGAAGTATTGAAAACTGAATTTAAAAAACGAATATGAAAATATTAAAAATGTGTAAATAGACATGTTTAAAATCAAAAATACAAGTAACCAGTTGACAAGAGTCTGGCGTAGTATATGGCATCACTTGTGAATGTGGGTTGGTATACATAGGGCACACGGGCCAAAAATTGTCAAAAAGATTAGTTTCACATAAAAGCGATTATAAAAACAAACCACAGGGTACTAGCCTTAGTATACATGTTAACCAGAGTGATCACAGGGTGCAGTACGAAAATGCTGGTATTCTTGACTCAGAATATTGGAGATGTGTTACATTAGTTAATCCATAAATACTCTCAACCACAAGAATGACGTAGATGGCTTAAGTTTAATGTATACATACTTACTGGAGCAGCAACCGACTAAGCAAAATAAGTGGCCAGAAATACTTAACCATTGATTTCATTGTGTATATAGAGTAGAGGAAAGACTAAGAGTTGACAGAATTACACCAGAACTACTCCAATTACAAAAGTGACATCAGTCAGTTTTTGGCATTTGTCGTTCTGCTTTCTCCAGTTCCCTGTCTGACTGTAGTCACAGAGAAATAGTTAAATGTAAATCTTCATCTATCCTCTTTGATGAGGTAGATATAAACAACTGGTTACTTGTATTTTTGATTTTGAACATGTCTATTCAAATATTTTCAATATTTTCATATTAGTTTTTTAAATTCAGTTTTTAATACTTCCAAATGTGTCTACATACACCTCTTTTAGTAATGTGGTAGCTAGATTTTGAGAGCTTTAATGCTGATTCTGGTGAGTGTAATAATAATTAACTCATACGTATTTGTAATGGAGTGTCCTCCATCATTTTTAGTTTATCCTGATGAAGTTTGTAATCACAAACGAAAGCTTGAACTTGGAATAAAGGCATTTATTTAAGAAGCTAACTCAGAACTTTCATTACTTCCCCCTTTGTTCTTTTGGGGATTCTCACAGTTATATTTTTGTTATAGATGTATATATATATATATATATATATATATATATATATATATATATATATATGTGTGTGTATATTATTGTGGCTTAGTACTTCTGTGGTACCGTTATTATTTGTATTATAGTTTACTTTATATTGAATTATATACTATTATTTGCCCGGTATATTTAAAAAAAATTTAATAGATCTCGAGAAATGATTACACTCACCTTTTTATACTTTTAAAATTCTAGCTTTAACTATATAGATGAGAGCTCAATAACCTCAGGATCTTGGGTTCATGGAATTAAATAATTTTATACTAGTTTATATTATAAGCGCCAAAAATTTTTGTAATCAACTAAAAAAATTTTAAATAAAAATGAAATTCTTGTTTTTCTTTTCTCTATAAATTTTTACAGAACGGTCATGTACATTCTGTTTCGAAACCCCTCTCAAGTTGCGATACGCCTCATCAATGCTGCCAACTGATAAATTAAATATTAGTCTTGAGAATAAATTCACCAACAATTCAGTTAAATATTTTCAATTAGAAGACGTTGTTCAATGTGAAATCATGAAAAACAAATACATTATTCGAATACAATTTATTTAAAAAGAATAACTTATCTATATAGGTACAACTATGCAACGTATTATACACACCAAAATAGACCAACTGATGTCAATAAGCTTTAAATATAAAATAATGTTTTTGTAATATATTGGAGCTGGTTACTAACGAGTCTTCAGAGTTTTCTGCAAAAAAGTAGTAGAGCAAAAATTATTCCTTCTTATTCACCTACCATATAATCCAAAGAAATATATTTTTTTCACCTTCAAAATGCAGAAGTGTATCTAAATCATCCTCCTCATTAATTACACACGTTCGTTTTTTCCTAGAAAAGTTCTTAGTTGTCATTACATCCTGGTATATCCTGTTGAACGTATTTTTGCTAGGCGCATGCCGATTTGGATATAATTCCATAAATTCTCTCCTTGCATCTAATTTGTTATTATTATTTTTTACAAATCGAGAAAATATTTCTATCTTTTCATCATCTGTATACCGCATTTTCCAAACTATCAAATACAATGTTTTATAATGGTGTATATAACTACTTGTCAAATATGACAATGCTTTCATTGCCCGTTATTTATAGTTGGTTTTCATCCCACAGAAAACGATTTTTAAATGAATATATTTTCTGAACTGTCAAGGTTAGACTATAGCAATTATATATTGCTGAATTCGGATTGAAGTGAACAGTTTAAAAATATATGGGGTGTCCCATTTAAAAAAGAACACTTTAGCTCTGACCTTCTTTTCTGGGACATCCTGTATAATATTTTTGTTGAATTTTAAAAACTACATTAATAACCGTTCAACTCTAATTTGAAACATTGTTATCTGCATCATATAATGAGTGACATATAGAAGGGTCCATATATAATGAAAAACCCTGTACCACTTCTTGGACTAGACAAGGCCTTGATTTGGCCGAAAAAATTAAAACTAATAGCATAAAATAATCAAGAAAAAATCTTCGAGGGAAACTTTCAAAAGAATATGTAGAAAAAGTTTTCACGACTGGAAAGGTTGAGGCAGGATACGAAAAAGATATCGAGATGTTATCAAAATGCTTTACATTAAAGCAACTCATGTATCTGAAACTTCGAAAATTCCTGTTCTTTTAAATCACCACCAAGATGGTATTAAATTTCTCAAAAATGATGGACTTGGTCTATGGTCCTAACAGGTTGGTGAATTAATAGATAGAGAATTCATAAAGCATTGGAATGCGTATAAGACAAACACTTTATCTGATCCTGATTATGGAATTTTTTTTGGAAAAAGCTGTTAATGAATTTTCGTTATGATCAATTACGATTTTATATAAAACAGTTTTATGATGGTTAGTTGTTCTATTAAAAGTTGCAATATACAGTGTGTGGTATCATTTTTATTAAACTCAATTTTACTTAAAGACAGGTGTGTACTGCCCAGCTCCAATCTTAGATAGGTCTGATGTAACGTCTTCCTTTCATATTTGGGGGACATCATTTGCGACAGTAAATATTCCTGTGTGAGGAATATCAGAAACCGGACATGTCTTGACGCCCACTTATTATTCCGTATAACTTCGTTATGATTGTTGCTAACCTATACTAATGTCGACGGTACTTTAAGAAGAAGAACGTGAATCCCATGAACTATACACAAAGTAAATTTCCGTAATAACCATTATTTTCAAAAGTAAAGAGACTGAAATTCAAAAGTACTCAGACGTTAAATTCACTCTACTTTCTGGTGTATCACACTTTGTAATTGAATGATTGGTGACCAAAAGATATTAAAGATTCTTGGCTATACTTGTTTTTTTCTATCTGATACAATAATTTTATCTATTTTTAGTGGGTAGTTTTGAAGAGCAAGTTCGTTACTGTTTAATACATTTTTGAAATCCATAGGAAATTATACACACATCTTGGCTATTTTTACACAGGATATGTGTCTCGGTGAATAACATAAAAATTTTGTTTTAATTCAAATAAATGCCTCGAGCTCCTTTTTGCGTTAGCGAATATTTTCAAATTTTGATTTGCGTAATCAATATAATATATTTGCGTCTTAACAATTTGGCATGTTTATATATAGCTTATGTAAACACAACAGAATAATGGAGAAAATCGATTCGGTGGTTTCATTAGCGTGCAATATTATATTTTTCAGGGTATTTTAAAATTATTTAAATTTTCCGACTGTATTATTATGGAGAAAAAGTTTTACACGAGGTAATGTTCGTGGTATGGTTCTTTTAAATTATTGAAATTAAGCTGAATTTCATGTTTTTGGTACTGTTATCAGACAAGATATATTTAATACTATACAGAGTGATTCATTGAAAATGTCACATCTCTAAAGTCGACTCTTTCTCAATGGGTTTTCGAAGGAAGGAAGGAAATGTTAAGAGGCAAGGTACATCGACATCGTGGTCATTTAGCACCTATTTGAGTGTAATTTCCTTCAAAGGTTTTCAACAGTTTGGCGTATAAGCCGATTTCCTTAATATATTGTATTCGTTTTTTGGCTGAAATTAATGTTACGAAACAGCACACTGGTATAGTCCCTAAATCCGACTCAGTCTAAGCCAGGTATGAAAGTTAAAATTATGGCGGACGCGCGCAGGGTTTCTTAGAATTGTTTACGAATTGTAACTATCTTATCTTATCATTGTTTTTGTGACCAGTCTTATCTAGAAAATACCAGGAATCCAATTGTTTTTGAGTAAGCCTCAATCTAGAATTATCTCGTGAAAAAGGCACTAATATATATAAGGGACCGAGCAGGAAGAGTTGAGTTTAGTTGATAATTTGACATCGTGAGATAAACAAGTAAATAAGTGAATATAAATTAGTGAACTGTTTATATAAATTAGTTTAAGTGAATATACTGTGTATATATGTAACGAATAGTGTAGTGTTCAAATAAATTAGTAAGTAGCTATACCGTGTGTTTAAAGTTTATCCCACCCGTTCACTGTTTAAATAAATTAGAAAAACATTACATTGGTGTCAGGTGTCAGGTGTGGGGTAATATTAATAAATTGCTACGTAAAAATGGCCAAGAGACTATGTGATCTGAAAGTGGCGGAGTAAAGAGAAGAATTGGAAGACTGTGAGTTGGAAACGTCCGGTAAGAAAAGTGAATGAGTAGAAAGACACTGGAAAAAGACGGCTTTGATCTAGAAACAGTTTTATTTAATAACGAGGCTCCCACCTTAATCTCGTCAATTTCTGATATGGAGTACGATATCTCTGCTAATATGGACGAAAAAATTTCAACTATGAAGATCGATATTCCTGCTAACATGAACAAGATTTCTACTAATATGGACGAGAGAATTTCAACCATGAAGATCGATTTTTATGATATGAAAATCGATATATCTGCTATCAAGCACGACATTTCTGCCGACATCTTATCTATCTTAATTAGGAGCAGAATTGTAAGATCGTGAGTTGGAAACGTCCGGTAAGAAAAGTGAATAAGTAGAAAGACTTTAAGTGGCACTGGAAAATTACGACTTTGATCCAGAAACAGTTTTATTTAACGGCGAGGCTTCTACCTTAATCTCGTCAATTTCTGCGATGGAAGAGAACATAAACGAGAAGATTTCTGCTATGAAGAACGACATTTCTGCTAATATCGCTGCTTTTATTTCTGCCAACATGGACGAGAAGATTTCTGCCATGGAATAGAAAATTTCTACGAATGTGAAAGGCGATATTTTGGCTATAAAGAACGATATTTCTGCTACGAAGAACGCTATATGTGCCGATATCTTATTAATGAAAAACGACATTGTCACTGACGTTGAAAATGAAATTTTGTCTCTAAAATCTGAAATTGAGAATAAGATGACAACGATGGACGCGAAAATCAGGTAGTGGAAAGAAAGATGACAGATACAAGAACTCAAGACAAGCCAGCGGAAGAAAAGAAGACCGAGCAAACAAAACCTTGCAAACCAGAAACACACCCTTAGTTAGAAGACATTGGTAGTTTTACCTGAGTCAAGGCCCCAACGGTCGATGAAAAAATGTCGTGGACCAATTATGTGAATAATTGGTCCGATAAGGAGAAAGCAGTGAACTTAACTATCACGCTTCGGGGAGATGCCTTAGATGTACTTCAGACGATACCTCTGGAAGAAACGGATGACTTCGAGCTGCTGAAGAAGAGGTTGGACAAGCGATATGGTGACGAACATTTGTACAGATTTCAGCTGAAGAACCGAAGGCGGAAACGTGACGATACTCTACAAGAGTATGAAGTGGATATTGCCCGACTCGTTCGATTTGCTTACCCCTCAGCACCAAAGAACATGATGCAATATCTGAGCATCCAGGCCTTTATTAATGGCTTACGTGACCCCGATATGCAGAGGACGCTTCGTGTAGCCCATCCGAAAACCCGCCCGTATCAAGAACGCACGAGGGTTGGCAACCGTCTTTCGAAAGAAGTTTGGGCAATAAGAAAAACTTGACGACGAGATTCCAGCCCCTGGCAAGACACTGAAACATAATTCGTGGTACGTCTTCTACGTGGTAACTAAAAATGCCTTCCAAGATCGATCTACCTACCGCGATGTGTGGGAAGCACTTCGTAACCTACGAGACCATGTGTTGGAATCCAGCGTGACGAAACTGGCTATGCCTAAGATAGCGAGTAACCAGTTGGATTGGCGTATAATCAGGAACAGTAGAGGTTATCTTCCGAGATACCGGTGTCCAGATATTAATTTGCAGCAACGACCCTTATTATCAGTATCCGATGAAGACGGTGCCCTGCTATTTCCATAAGATCGGTAGTGTAGAAATGGGGCCAGTTGCCAGTTCAAACATCCTGTCTCGGCTACACAAAAGTTCCAGGAGGAACTTCCATTCATGGAGGAGGTAAATGTTACGAAACAGCACACTGGTATAGTCCCTAAATCCGACTCAGTCTAAGCCAGGTATGAAAGTTAAAATTATGGGGGACGTTTACGAATTGTGACTATCTTATCATTGTTTTTGTGACCAGTCTTATCTAGAATATACCAGAAAGATTGTTTTTGAGTTAGCCGCAATCTAGAATTATCTAGTGAAAAAGGCACTAATATTTAAGGGACCGAGCAGGAAGAGTTGAGTTTAGTTGATAATTTGACATCGTGAGATAAACAAGTAAATAAGTGAATATAAATTAGTGAACTGTTTATATAAATTAGTTTAAGTGAATATACTGTGTATATATGTAATGAATTGTGTAGTGTTCAAATAAATTAGTAAGTAGCCAAAGTTCATCCCACCCGTTCACTGTTTAAATAAATTAGAAAAACATTACATTAAGTTTGGAGACATGATATCTTTGAAGGAGTTTGAGTTTAGTATGTTAATTATTTTACCTTGAAAATGTATATGTATACAGTCTGCGATTAAGTGTTTTATTGGAATTGAAGAAAAGCAGAAGGGGCAGTATGGGGATGAGTCGTTATTGAGTAGCAATGAGTGAGTAAGATTGGAGTGACCAATAGAAATTCTCCTCAATCTGATATTGTCTTTTCGTGATAGTTCATGAAAATTGAGTCGAAGAAGTTGTTTTTTATTTCGAATAATTTATTTCTGCCATTTGATGTTGACCAATGATTTTGGATTAAGTGTCGATTGATGGGGGAAAGAAGAGAACTAGACTCTTTAGAGTTATGAAGTCGTAAGGTAGGACCATCTGTATCAAATTGCTTGTTTCGCTAGTATGTCAGCTCCTTCATTTCTTGGTATACCTTTATCGCTGGGTACCCAAATGAGATTTTTCAATTTGGAGATATGGAAGAGATCATGTATTTGGGTAGCAATAGGGTGAGAAGAAATAAGTTTTTGTTTGTGTTGTAGTGCGTTGTAAGAATCTAAAATTAAGAGGGAATTGGTTTTTAGGTTGAGGTTAATGGCTTTCCGTATAGCAAGAAGTTCAACGTAGAGGATTTAATTATTTTGATGGAGTTTACATTTTGTTGACGAGTTATTAGCGGCAGTCACAGATGCGACTCCAATTTCAGATTTGGAACCGTCTGTGAATATGAGGCAGTGTTGTTCTCATTTTGAGTCGATGAGTTGTGACAGATGAGATGTAAAAAATGAGTTAGGTATGGAAGATTTGTAGAATGAAAGGAGGAAGACTTTAATGGATATCGAAAGTGTCTAAGGGGGAATATATTGAAGTTTATTGATACGATGTTTGGAAGGATATGATTTATGTTATTGAAGAGGAAGAATAAACGGTCATTTGAAAAAAAGGTATGCGTATTTCTAGCTGGTGAAGGGGATGGGGTTAGTATATTATTTTCTTATTTAACAATGACAGAGTATTTTATTAGTTGGATTTGTTTGAGTGTATTTAGTGAAAGGGAGTTTGTGATAATTTGTAAGCTTTCTATGAGAGAGTTACGAAAGGCTCCTGTTGAAATTCTTAGTGCTTGCTTCTGAATTGTGTTGAGCCAATTTTTATAGGTTGGTCTTGCAGAATCGAAGATGAAGCCGCCGTATATTAGTTTTGGAAAGATTGCCGTTCGATATAGCATAATCTGAACCCCAAGTATGATGAGCTAAGGATTTGACGATATTGAGGATGAGATAAACTGTGGAATTCAAGTAACTTACGTAAGATTTCAATTCCAAGCTGGAGGTTTACCATTATTTCCAGTAATTTACACATATGATGTGTAATTAATAATGGAATAATTTTGAAATTTCGATGTTGTCGAACTAGGTTGTTGGTTTCTAATTAGAATTGGAAAGTGAGTGTCTTCAAAATTTTAAGATTGGATATGTGAGATGATAGAGGAGGAGCGAACAGTACGATAAATAGTGGAAAATGTTCCAGTAGAGCTACATAGAAAAGTAGAATTGATGTTTAATAATGATAGGGAAAAAAGTTAAATTAGATTCTCGATGATATAGCCTCAGTGGGAGATATGATTGGAACCACAGATGAAATTATGAGCATTGAGATTTCCTAGTTGAATAAAAGTGCGGGAAATTTGGGATAGTGAGGAGGTAAAATCTTCGAGGGAGATGTTTGCTGAAAGTGTTAAGTATAAATTACATATGGTTAAAGATCGATGAAGAAAGGATTTTATGACACAAACTTCTAGGTTAGAGATGACGTTTATTATTTCGCTGCACGATTTCCTTCATGTCTGTTAGTAAAGTGGAGATTGAAATGTTTTATTTTTGCTGAGAAAGTATTTTCGAAGTTAGTCTCTTGGATACATATTATAGAAGGCGAGTAGAATTTTATTAAGAGTTTCAGCTCCTCTTGTCTGGGTTGAAAACCATTAATGTGGATTTTCGAGTTGAAGTGTTTTGTCTGTGTATTCGAGATTAATTAATCAGCTAAAACGGATTTTCATGCGGTTTTCACCAATATATACAAAGATTTATGAGAAAGGTTTAGGTATATAATTTGTCAAGGTAAATTGGTTGAAATATATATATAGGCCAGCACTCCTGCGTCGGAGTATAGACCGCTCTTTTTGAGCTCTTTTGATCCCTTTTGTACGGTGGATCAATCCGTGTGATATCTACTGCTTGCTACAGCATGCGGTGTGAGTTCGCCATCTTTGTAATTTTTTTCCATTCCTTTCTGTCCTCTATTTTTCTTCCCCAGTCACTAACTCCCATTTTCTTTAGGTCATCAATCACCTGATCTTCCCATCTAATTTTGGGACGTCCTCTGGGCCTGGGGTTGGCAGGCTTCCAATCAGTCATTTTCCTTATTGGATCGTCCTTATTCCTTCTTCGAAGATGCCCGTACCATCTTAGACGCTGTGCTTTTATATGTTTGCCTATATCTTTACCATTCATGTACTGACTTATTTCGTAGTTATATAGCCTTCTATACCCTTCATTCGGGATATGTTTTAGTTCTATTATCCTCCGCATGTTTTTCCTCTCTAGCACTCTGAGATTTTCTGCATCTTTATCAGTTAAGCTCATATTTTCACCAGCATACGTTATTACTGGTCGTATTGCAGCTTTATAAATTTTAATTTTGGTTTTTTTACTGATGCTTTTGTCCCTTAGCAGTTCCTGATACTCCCAATACACTTTGTTCCCTGCTATTATTCTTGCGTTTATTTCCGCACTTCTGTTGTTCTTCTCATCAATTACTATTCCCAGGTATCTGAATTGACTTGCTCTTTGAAAAGTGTAACCTCCCATATTTATAGTGGCTGTGTTGTCTGTCTTCCTCGAAATTTGCATATATTTCGGCTTCTCTTGGTTAACTACCAGCCCTCTCTTTGCTGCCTCTTTTATTAAGTTCTTGAATGTATTTTCTAGGGTTTCTTTGTCTCTAGTAATTAAAGCTAAGTCATCGGCATATCCTATTAATTGTGTGGAGCTGTTACTAATCATTCCTTTTATGTATATTGCTTTAATCACTCCATCTAGGGTTATGTTAAAAAGAGTTGTAGACAAACTATCTCCTTGACTTACACCTACATCAATGTTAATGTCTCCTGTATTCCCGTCTCTGGTTATCACTTTTGCAGTAGAATCCTTCATTGTCATTTTCACTAGTCTTATAAGTTTTTCAGAAATTCCTATGTTCCTCATATCAGATATTAGCCATTCTCTGTTGACAGAGTCAAACGCTTGCTGAAAGTCGATGAATAATACATGTAGATCAATGTCATGTTCATAACACTTTTCGATAGTCTGTGTTAGTAGGTGTATGGCGTCTACCGTAGATCTTCCTTTTCTAAATCCCTGTTGATATTGACCTAATATGGGATCAGCCTGTTTATTTAGTTCTATTTTTATTAGATTGGTTAATATTTTGTATGTAGTGTTGAGCAACATTATACTCCTGTAATTCTTGCATTTGGTTGGGTCTCTTTTTTTGAAGATTGGAACTATATGTCCAATACTCCACTCGTTTGGCATACGTTTTTCTGCCCATATATTCATTATCAGGTTATATATTTGTTGAAGTAAGGCTTCTCCTCCATGTTGGATTAGTTTGTTATTTATATCATCTGGACCTGCCACCTTGTTTGGTTTGAGTTGTTTCACAACATCTATAAATTCCTTGAAAGAGGGTCTGTACTGCTGTTCACCGATTTCTCCCTCCGTTACTGCTTCCTTATAATTTTCGTCCATAATATGATTGTTTTGGTATAGATTTGGAAAGTATGTTTCCCATTCTTTCTTATTTATTTTTACTGTCCCAATTGCGTTTCTGCTACTGTATTGCTTTCTCACATATTCGAAGAGTTTTCTATTTTCCCTATTGTTCCCTTCTATTTTTTGCATTTGTTGTTCAACCCAATTTGATTTTTTTCTTCTGTAGGTTTTTTCCGCTTTTTGCTTTATCTTTCTGTATTTGTCAATCTCTTCATATTTTCCTGTTTCCAACCATTTATTTCTTGCTTGTTTTTTCTCTACGCTTACCAGCTTACATTCTTCGTCGAACCATTCTTTGGATGCTTTGTTTTGTTGTAATCCAATTTCTTTCTCTGCAGAGTCTATAATGCTATTTTTAATGATCTACCATTCACTGTCTATATCTCCTTTTTCATTATGAATTCTCAGTTTATTTGTTAGGGTTTCCGCATAATTATTTTCACCCTTCTCTCTTTCCGGGTTTTTCAAGTTCCACTTTGTTTTGTTTTGTTTGGAAGGTTTATATCTTGATATTTTCATGTTCATCTTTGCTATTAGTAAAATGTGGTCTGTATCTGCATTTGCTCCTCGGTATGACCTTGTGTCTTTAACCATTTTCATCCATTTCTTTGATATCAAAACATGATCGATTTGTCTTGTGCTCCTTTTTATGCTTAAATTTTGTACTAATTATAAAAGTATTTGTCTCCGCAGCTAGGTTGCACAGTCTTTTGCCGTTATCGTTTATGATCTCGTGTATTGTTTCTTTTCCAGCTATTTCTCGATTATTTTCTTCTTTTCCTATCTGGGCATTAAAATCTACTATTATTATCAAAATGTCATTTCTAGAGATATCTTCACATGCGTCACTTATCTTCTAATAAAACTTCATTTTCTCTTCTTCGCTTGCTTCTTCCGTTGAGGCGTAGGCATTAATTATACTTATATTTATTTAAAACTTGAGAATATCAAGTTTTAAATATGAAATCCTACCGTCTATTGGCTTAAACTCAATTACTTTGTTTCGTATTTTTTTACTGACCATTATTGCTGTTCCATTCCTTCCTTGTTTTTCCTCCCCTGTGTAATACATCGTAAAGCTTTTGTTTTCTATTTTCCCTTGTTTTTTCCATCTGATTTCTTGTAACGCCAGAATGTCTAAATCATAATTCATCATTTCTTGCGCTATGCTGTGCATTTTCCCAACTTTTAGCATTGTTTTTATATTCCAAGTTCCAATTTTCAATGAGTTTACTTTTTGTTTCACCCGCTTCACCCTCTTTGATATTTTCCTAACGTTGTCTTTGGTTTTTGTTATAGTTTTAGTTACTTTTTTTCCTTGTTATTTGCCGTGGTCATTTTTACAATGTTTCGATCCTCATGAGCTACTTTTGCTGCTAGTTTTTTCCTTTTTTTATATCCGTAAGATTTTTAAACATTTTTGTAGTTCTTTCTTCATCAATATCCTCTTCTTCTTCGGTAATTGATCTACTGCTGAATGTTCTTTCTTTGGGTTTGGAACCTGATGGTCTAACTCTATCCTTCCCTTGCATGTTTTGTTTTAATTCATTTAAAGAGTAAGCCGTTCCGTTTATCCATAGTCTGTTATAATTTAGATTCGCTTGATGTCCTTCATTCCTTGCTTGTTTCATGTATCATCTAAGTTCTTTCCGTTGTATTAGTACTTTTCTAGTAAAGTCTTCGTTTATGTATATTGGTGTATTTTTTAATTTGTTTGTTTGTTTTAATAATTCTACGTTCTTCTTGTATTCCTTCAGTCCCAGCAAAATCGGCCTTGGTTTACTAGGGTTAAGATTTTGTTTCCCTATTCTTCTAGCTTCAATAACTTCATCGCTTTTAAGTTCCAGCTCCAGCTTCTCCATTACATTTTGTAAGACACTCGTTAGTTGCAGCTCATCTTCGTTTCCCGTTTCTCTCACTCCCTGTATTATAAGGTTTTTGCTCCTCGCTTCACGCTCTAATTTTTCTATTTTCTCTTCATGCCAGCCTGAAGCCTTTTTTAGTTCATGATTCTCCAGTCTAATGCGGTTGTTTTCTCTTTTTATATCCGCCATTTCGCTCTGAATGCTATCTAATTTTTTCTCAATCCTTTCATTTCTATTTTCAATTTCTTCTAGTTTTTCCAATATTTTCCCCAGTGTTTTCCCCATCTCTGAATTTTCTTCCATTTTGGAATTGACAGGTACCGCGTCACAGACCTAGTTTTTATTTACCAAGATGCTACTTAATTCAAATCTCGGCCTGGTGTCTGTGCTAGATGTGCTCTATCGTTTCCTTGAGCGTATAATTCGTTTTCATGAGCGTATAATTCGTTTTGTTTCCTAATTCAATTGTTGTATATTCCAGTTGTAGTGAATTTATTTCTTAGAATACGGTCCTGTATCGTCACACTAATATTGTTCTATTAGCTTCCCATTAACAAGTAATTAGTATGGTATCACAACTGTTTTTATTAGACAACTTTTTTATGGTTCTACTTTGAACATGTATGCTCATATACAATAAATGTTTTAAACTCACCTATTTATATCTGCTTTTTGTTACTTAATCACTGCTACTGCTTTAAGTCTGATATTGCCCACTTTTCTAAATTTCCACAGATTTTTAAACCACTTATTTTTTAATTTAATCGGGATCGAGATTTCACGTGCTTCGCCTTTGCTAGTTAGGGTTGAAATATATAAGGATAATTGTTGAATTAGTTTTTCCCATGGGCAGCTAAACGTAGCTCTTACTCCTCACAAAATTTGATTGTATCGTATAACGAAAATTCAGTTACAAACATTATTCACACAAAAATTTCACGAAAATAGACAGTAAGCTCACATTTTCACCTTAATTTTTATAAATTACAAACGTGTGAGTTTTCCTTATACACTTTTATATTTTTGCTATATTAGAAAACAAATTTGTACACCTGAGCAGATGAAACATTGTCACGAAAATCAAAAATAAAATTTGAACTTCAAATATCTAGAATACATGCAATATTTGTATGATTGAACATATTTTGAGGCTTTTATTCCACAATCTATTTGGTTGTTCTTAATAATGTTCTTTATGTATTTGGAATTCCACAACACTACCTAGAGCAAAGAAAGCAGAATATGGTGACAATAATACAATAATCAGGAAGTATGTTTAAAGTAATTGAACTCTTATTTTTTTTATGTTTTACATCTTTTCCAAAATTGTACTATTTTCAACGCTTTTTAAATCATATCTATATAAAGAAAGATTATTTATTATTATTTCCACCATAAATATTTTATTGCGTTTTACATTTTTAAAATAACATCCACCACATCCGAATTTCTTACGCAGTAAATTTATAAACACCCCCCGTATTTCCTGTGATAAAAATAACTCTTCCAACTATGACGACATAGATTAATTAGTGAGGAAAAAAACTGCTTATTCATTCCTCCAATTTGTATGGAATAATACGGACAGACACATGACTTGCCTTGAATTTGTATTTCTCCTTTGGATGTATATATAGATAACCTTCAGAACATCTCAAAAAATATCGAATAATTCGGATGAAAAGTCTTCGTGCAATCAACATTTTAGTATGAAATATATAAATAACAACAACGTAAACTCATTGGAGTTTGTAATGTTTTCTTTGCGTAAAATAGAATACAGAGTGGGTCGAAATTAGTGAAACATATACCGAAAATAAATAAATACGAGATTGTGTGAGGTGAAAGACTACCATAAGTAGGACCACTAAAAAGAAACAAAAATGAAAAAAGCCTTATAGCAACACAAAGCAGAAACGTTAAGGATTCCAAAATCACCGACTCAGCGTGAAACCAGATACAAAACTGAACTAAAACGAAAAGGGAGTTCTATGAGAATAAATAATACATCAGGAGAAACCAAAATAATAGAATGAATGTAAAGTTTGAACTGAAAAGTGAAAAAATCAAATCTCAAGATATGGTGTTATTGATTAGATTCCCCACTCATTTACACATCTGGTCTAAGACTGTCATCTTGAGATTTAATTTTTTCAATTTTTAGGTAATAACAAACGTGTGCAGCATCATCTTTCTCAGATGAAAGGAAAGCATGTACATGTTAATAAAGCATGTACTTTTCTAAATTCTCCTTTTATTATGTTTTTAATATTAAGGAACTGAGACATATGGAAAAGATGGAATTACTTAAAGAACTTTTTAAAACTAAAAATATCTTACATGCCATAAAATATTGTTCCAACATTTATTCTTAAAAAAGAAATTACAAGAGTTCTTGTTCTATCTAAGTGCTTCAGATGTGTTATTTGGTTTTTCTACTGAATATACTTCAGGTAGCTAGCAAGTTCTCATTATTACGGTATCTTCACAAGATTATGACTATTCATTGTTGACAGTTATTGAATCAACTTCGCCTAATAATAATGAATGACAATATATATTTCCCCCGCTTTTATATCGGGGAAACTTCCAAGCAAAGCCATGTCCGAGCATAACAGTATTCACTTTCAGTTAGAAATAGAGACACTAGTTGTGCACTAGCTCAGCACCATACTCAAACCATCGCCCCAGTCCGTTCACAAATCTCCAGGTTCATAAAAGAATCTATCGAAACAGAAACAAGTCCACAATCATTGAACATCAAAGATGACAGTAGAAAAATGAATTATATCTGGAAACCGTTTCTTCCTATCATCACGCAACAGGACCCGCAATTATCAAACGTCACGCCCGATGAAATCATCGCGCCTAAACCAACTAATAGCCGAAACACGTGTAATCACCCCACTACCGAACAGAATATAAATACACGCCACCACCAACAGTCGATACGTTTTCTAAGATCAGAGAGTAAGCAGATTGAGACTCTGACACCTTCTAAGATCAGGGAGTAGGCAGATTGAGGCACTGACACCTCAGAAGACGCTGACACGAAGGGTATGCAAATCGAAGCAACTTATACAGGTCAAACTAGTAAATATCTAGAAAATAGACTAAAAAGTCACAAATACGATAAAAATGCCACAGCTTTGAATAATCATACAATAACAAATAAACATCAATATGATTATAACAACAAAAAGATTTTAAAAACCGAAAATAATTTAAAGAAAAGGGAGTTTTATGAAATGATAGGAATCCAAAAAAGCAACCAGGTGATTAATGGAAAAAACGACATTAGTGGGTTTAATATTTTATATATCCCATTCTTATTAAAAATGGGTAAATATTCAAGTACATAATTGTCGCATTTCGTTATTAGATATTTGCCAAATGATTTTAGTGGACAACGAAATACGAAATCGCCGCAATGTGATTACTATGTTAAGTTTTAATAATGACGTAATTGTATGTGTGTGAGGGTTGATACATTTTAATATTTTGTTGTTTTGCTTATTGGATTAACTACATTTTAAGGGAATCCTTTTATATATCTCTGTACGGAAAAATATGTTCATAAAGAATGTGTTTTAATTTTGAAAAATGCCAAAAATTATGACCGAAACAACAATACGTTTATAAATTACTTAGACAGAAATATATGATTACGCAGCTTCAATAGAAGTTTTTTAATGACCTAATTCCAAGAATATATAATTCGCTATAGATTTTATCCCTTGATAATGAATAAAAGTTATTCGAAAACTCGGGAATAAATATCTAAAAGAATTTACTCTGGTGTCTTATTGCCACATCACCACAAAAATATCCAATATATATATATATATATATATATATATATATATATATATATTATATATGCGTGTGTGTGTATATAATAGTGTTATAATTATTATAGTAATAATTAGAATTCTTATTGGGTTCGCCAAATTACACATATATTTTAATAATGATTCCTTTTATTTAGTATGCTATTTATAAACATGTAGTTTATTCAATTCTTATGTTTTCTTACCTCGGCTGCTCTTATCCGTTTACGACTCTTAAAATCAATAGGGTTCTGGGCATATTATTATAATAAAATCAACCTTACTTATTAATGTCATATATTTATGTGACTGATAAAAAAAAATTTTTTGAAAACTTTTAAAAAACATACAAAACAATGATTCATATATAAACTATTTGTTACGTCTTATTACACAGTTAGACTGATGAAACTACTTATTAATAAAATAAATGATTAACCTTTTGTTCTACCAATTCTTACGTTATACATAATTAATGAGTTATTTATATATATATATATATATAAGCAACGAATAGATTAGTGGGTATTGCACGCAAATAGAAGAAGGGGCTACTGAAAAGAGTGGTAACCGCAGACATGCATGTTTCTAGCTCATTAGCCGTCATCGGTACATGTCTGCGGTTACCACTCTTTTCAGTAGCCCCTTCTTCTATTTGCGTGCAATACCCACTAATCTATTCGTTGCTTATTGTTCATATGTCACGCACTATTCGTACATCTTGTTATATATATATATATATATATATATATATATATAAATTTCCACTTTGAATATGACTTTCTTCATATTACAAAAAAATTATACCTTTCTTTTTAAAACGACTTTTTCTGGCTCATTTGCATAACTTGGTCGAAATCTTGTGAGCGTTGAAATTCTTAGAAATTTACAAGCACCTGCATTTCTAAATTTGCTTCTACTTTAAACGAAAAAACCTTTTAAAATGTTTCTTTCTAGGAGGATTATGAAATGATTTTAAATGCTAATTTTTAGTTTTATTCAGGACGTGAAATTGGAAACACATTTGATATTTTTATCGACTCAAAATTTACGTTTTAAATATTATTTTACCGTATGGTAATAATTGTGTATTGATATAAACTGGAATTAGTTGTGGTCTGTTACTAGTGGAAATTTTTATATATATTTTTGGTGAAGTTCGACATGAAAGAAATTATACATTTATCTACACTTTACAATGGTAAGTTTTAATATTACTCTTCTCTGGTATATTATATTCATGTAAAGATGAAAGAACTTTACTACCAGGTATATGAGCTCTTAAATTTTCTTATATCATTCGAAATTATTATTTTAAAATTATTATTCATACGTTCTTATTTGAAAGTTATTATTTATTTGGTACCAAATATATTTGATTAACACAAAACCGACCTTTTGTTCCTTTTTCTTGAAATGATGCCACACCGGGGGGACGCTTCCAATAGATTTTCCCGCCTTCGATGGATGAATATCTTGCTCGTAATTATCTGGGTGATAATTGTTTCCTCTGCTATTCGTAGTCTCACAAAACTTTGTTACACTTGATTTATTTATAACTGATTAAATTTATATGGATTTATATACCTTTGCCTTGATTAATTATAAAATTTGTTACATTGAAAAAATTGGATAACTTTATATTCGTGTTACTTATATGATCACTGACGCTCAACTTCCAATTTCCCGCATTTTACATCGAACAAAACCCTTTTTATGGTTTGTCACCGGAAGTGGATTTCGTTCTCGAAAGTTCGATTGAAAAATTCACCTGTCACTTTGTTTATTCTTGTTTTTTATTGTTTTCTAACTTAAACTTATTGCAAACTATTGTTTTTTATTCATAATACACTTATTGTCATTGACTTATTCACTCACACCTTATTATTATTGTCTTTTTCCATATTACTGTTTATTTGCGATGTTTTGATTGGTCAATGCAATTTCATTAATTTTACGTTTTCTACAACCTACATATTTACCTATTATACATGTATACAATTTATTTCTCATTATGTTTGATGTTATTACATCTATACACATAAACTATGTCGGTAATCATTTATTTCATTATTGTATTTTATATTCAAAATTATTTATGTTGGTATAATTTGTCTCAACTGTTTCATTTGGTATAAATTTGACCTTGCCTATATTACAGATTCCTACTTATTATAATATTACCTATATCTACTTTTATGATTAATTATTAACTAAATATCTTATTCTATATATTTTATTACTTCTAAATGTCTTTTTATTGTTTAATCATTATAGTTTTTGTTGATTTTGTTAGGAGATTCTATTTATTTTTAAAATATAAACAGATGCTCTGGGTGTCTAAGATTCCATGCAGCGTTATATTATTTCTTGATCTGCGTTTACTTGTGAGGTTCTGTATAAGGTTGTTTTTATTAAGTTGAAGAATTAATTTTACAACTGTTTATGATTTCTTTTTATATTTATTTACTTTCTTTTTGATTATACCCATTGATTGTACTTGGTTATATTGTTATACAAGGTATTTTATTATTTTGATACATTATCTTTAAAAAATTATTTTTATTGACAAATTTTAATTTTATATCCTTTATCAGGATTCTATATAGGTTATGTATATGTTCTATTTACAACAATATATATATATAAATATATATAAAACTGCAAACAATCTAGTAGGGATGCGGTCAATATAGGGCTGATCAAAAGAAAACTATTTTTTTACTACTTGAGCTTTCGGAAATTGTTTTTTTCCTTCATCAGAACATCTACAATGGACAAAAAAATTTTCAAATCAATAAAGCTGAACATATATTTGAGAAAAAACACAATTGACTCCCCAAAATAAGTTTTGAAAATTATCCATCAAGAACATCACAAGAGTTTTAACAGGAGCATGAAATTAATTAATAAAAATCGAGATATAAACAATTTTCTGACAGTCAATTTCAGTTAATTTTCTGACAGTCTAAACATTTAAAATGATCATATCTACAATATCTTGTAGGAATGTAAAAACTTTGAACTAACACAATAATTAAAGTACAGTCAGAATGAATATTAAAAACGATACCAAGGGAGAAAGATCTATTTCAAAGTTAGTAATTATTGGTTTTTTTCACGAAACAAAAAGAAGACCAATTCTTCTAATGATATTATTGGCAACTTAGGTATCGAATATATTTATACAGTGATGATGTGATGATATGAACTGGTGTTGCAAAAGAATATACAGAGTGATATATAAATATTGAAGTCAAGAAATGAAATAACTTTCTTGCTAAGTCCATCAAGATCAGACTTTTTATTTAGACAGTTATTTGAATTTTTATGTATGTGACACATCTCAAGAAAAAGTCTCTTATTGTAATTTTTTTCCCTTGCAAGTATTTTAGTATTATCAAAACTCATAGTATGCTTACCAACAATAACGTGTTGCGCCAAAGAACAAGACAACTTTGCAGTATTACAGTCGCTCTTAAGTGAAGTCAGTCTCCCAGATAAACATTTCAAAATATTAATAAGTTAAATGGAGATTTGGCTACAATTAAAACCAAAATGGAACAAAATATACCACATAAGATTTTAGAAAATTTCTCTGAATACCAGAAAAATCGTATGAAAATATTTTCTAAGAAACTAGAAATAAACAAAAAAATAAAATAGATGAACTTAAAATAAACAACAACCACATTTGTGTACTAAACCAAATAAAAATTGGATCACAAATTTAACTAATGATAATATACCAAAAGATATTCTATATACTCTTAATCTTGGTCAAAAGTTTAACTATAAATGAAACAATTTACCTACTGAACATATTATTCCAAATATAGAATCAGCCATAAGTAATTTTACAAACGAAATCCAAAATGATATTAGATAGAAAGTTAATAATGTTATTGGAAATTTCAAGAAAAATATAAAAAAATTTGCCACATTCTCATAACTTATGCATAAAAAACAAATAAAACCGTAATTATGAACAAAACAGAATATAAAGTAAACATGTTTAACATAATTGAAGATATAAAAACATATAAAAAAGAACGAAAAAACTCCTCAGAAAAAATTCAAACCAATGTAAACAAAACTATCAATAAATGGTTTCAATTACAATTAATAGACAAAAGGACAAAAAATCAATTATGTGTACACAACGCACAAGCTCCAGCTATTTATGGGTTACCCAAATTACACAAAAATGGAATACCACTTCGCCCTATAATAAGTAATACCCAAAGTACTTGTCTAATTTTATCTAATAATATTGGTAAAAATTATTTCTTTACAAAAGATTCCTGGAAATTTGTGAAATTCATAAGAGCACAAAAGGTCCCACAGAACCATATTTTAATCTCTCTTGATATAACATCTTTACACACTAACATTGACACAAAACTTGCTTTACGTATCTTAGAAGAGAAATGGGATTAAATCAAATACAAATACCACAAATCATTGAATTTGGAAGAATTCCTTCATGGCGCACGATTATGTCTTCCATTAACTTACTTTCAATTTGAAGATACATTTTACTCTCAAATTTTTGGAATAACATTGGGATCTCCTTTGGCAGCAATTATAGCTAACCTTGTCATGGAAGATGTTGAAAAACAAGTTTTAAATTCCTTAAGTTTTCAGCCAGTTTTCTTTAAAAGGTATGTTGATGACATGTTTGATGAAATTTTGAATGAATTTAATAATTTTAATGAGAGACTAAATTTTACAATCGAATCGAAACAAAATTTCTTAGACACCACCATCTCATATGACAAAAACGGGAATATTACCACAAACTGATATACAAAACCAGATGCATCTCACTTTTTTTCAAATGCGCCACTATGTCATTAAAAGAGCGTGATAAATAATCTAACTAATAGAGCTATTAAACTCGCACGTCCTAAATTTAGAGAAGCTAGCTTAAAAAAGAATTAAACCCATTCTAGCAGAAAACAACTACCCACAACAATTTACTAACAAAATTATAAATAAACGAATTCATTCTATATATAACAACTCCCAAACTAATAAAAAATACAATACTTATATCTCGGTTCCTTACGTAGATGATCTGTCAGAAAAAATGAACAAAATAACACAAAAGGAAAAAATATCAATTTCCCATAAACTTATTGACACCAACAAGATATTTTCTCAAATATAAAACGAAAAATAAATAAACAAACACATATAGTGTATCAAATTCCTTGCCAGGACTGCCCCAGTACATACATTGGTCAGAGTTAACAAAAAAGATTACAAGGTCACAAATACGCCAAAACAGATGTAACAGCACTCTCATATCATAGACAACAAACAGGGCACGCATTCAACTATGACCAAACTAAAATTCTCGAAAGGGAAAAATTATAAGGTGAGAACTGTTTTAGAAATGATTCATATTAAACAAAACTGCAACAGCATTAATTCCAGAAATAACATAAAAAACCTAAGTAGACTATTTATGACGGCATAATTAAAAAATATTAACACAGATAAGTATTTGAGTACCACCTGTGATACTTTTTGTAACTTACTATTGAATATATACTAAACATTGTAAACTTTCACCTGTACTATCAAATAGAAATTAAAAGTGCATTTGGTATGGGGAAAAAACCAATAATGTATGTTTTGTAAATAATATTTTGAAACTAATTAAGCTGTGATATGGAAGCTCATATTTTACAAAGCTATTTAAAATTAGATAAGATTTATTAACCATGTGATGTCCCGACAAACAGGTAATTTATTTCATTGTAAATTAATCAAATTTGAATATTTTACGAGTAAAATTTTTACTGTTTTTACTTTTTAATTGTAGTGTAGTGTTTGGGTAAAGATATTTTTAAATTGATTTACAGGTAATTTGATAATGATAGGATTATGTTGAGACGTACGTAAACAATAAAAAATGTATTAAAAGAAACCTCCAGAGCATGTTTAATGACCTCAATCCAAGAAACTTGCATATATATATATATATATATATATATATTGAAGTGATATTTTAAGTAGGGGAGATAAAACATCTAAAAGTTCCATTAATTTAGTTGGTGTCCAACATGTTTGAAATTAAAGAAAGAATTGATTCGAGCTTGTGAACTCGACGAGTAAACATCGCTGTGCGTAGGCTGTCGAATATTTGTAACTAAGTAAAACTTAAAAGTGATTGACGTGTGGTTCCCGTTGTGAATAATAACATCGAGGTAATTAGACTTTCAACTATAAATAATAACACTTTTTGCGATACTTGTTAATAGTACCAAAATAGCTGTTTCTTGTCGACAAGAGACGCATTATATTAAGTATCGGAAATGATAAGCAACCAGTTTTTCAAATAATGGAAACTGGTTTGCTAGTATACCTTCGACAAATTAATGGCAAATAATAATGATAATATACAGTGTGCCGCTTTTGACTACGAGAGCAGCACCAATCAAAATAAAACTCAAACCGCATCCAAAAATATAATGTCTCAA
This sequence comes from Galeruca laticollis, assembly GCA_963921935.1. Classification (NCBI taxonomy): domain Eukaryota; kingdom Metazoa; phylum Arthropoda; class Insecta; order Coleoptera; family Chrysomelidae; genus Galeruca; species Galeruca laticollis. The sequence goes on along the minus strand of OY998176.1, from coordinate 1,334,113 downwards.
GAAAACAGTGGTACTCAAAATCTTTCTCCTAGCACTTCGTATTCATCAGTAGCCAAACCTGCATTTTCCAAGAAGGATCAAGCAATTATCTTACATGCGGAAGGAAACCTACAATTGTTTGACTACGTTAAAGCCATAGGTGACATCATTGGTGCCAAGAACATTATATTTGCTTCCCGAATTTCTAATAATAGAATATGCATATGCCTTTCCAAAACTGAATTAGTTGATCTTATTGATAACTCCCACTCTATCATATCCATAGGAAACAAAACCTTCAACATCCGCAGACTCATTTCATCGACCAAACGAATAAATATTTCTAATATTAGCCCATGCATTCCACATGATCTAGCTGAAATCGCTCTTAAAAATCTAGGACTGAATCTAGCCCCTCCCATCTCTTTTCTAAAGGCCGGCATCACTGGGGATGAGTATAGTCATATTCTCAGCTTCAGACGACAAGTTTTTGTTTTCCTACCATATGACAATTTTGAACTGCAAACATCTACAACAATCCACTTCGACAACAACGATCACCGAATATTTCTTTCCACTGACCGAATGGATTGCTTCATGTGCAAAGAAACAGGTCATATTGCAACAAACTATTACTGATAACGAAAATCAACAGCTACCCCCTTGCCAAATAGACACAAGCACCAAAGTGAATGACCAAGAAAATAAACTAACGGTACTTCAAACAGCATTGAAGAGAGTTCATTCAGATACAACACCCACCGATAACGATGTTTCTGGAGATGTATCTCCGGTAATTTTAAGTGAATCATCTATTATGCCACCTCCTAATAATACCACCGACGCCATCAAACCCAGTAGAGCTGCAAGGAAGAAGCTAAAGAAAGAAACTACTCAAAAATCAGAACCCCAATCATATCTAACTGAGGAAACAATAACCATCATCAGAGAAGCGTACCTTCAAGACAACCCTGAAAACTATGTCATGTCCGTGGAAAATTTCATCGCTTTCATCGAAATCACATACAATAATGCTAACCCCGATGCAGAAGCTCTAAAATTCACGGTCGATATTGGAGGCCTCCTAACTAATATGCAAGATATATATCCCCATCTAAAAGATCGATAAATAAAAAATAGATTTTCTCGCCTGCGGAAAAAAATCAAAGGTAGCATAGCCCTCGAAGAAACCGGCACGGAGAGCATCTCTAGCGCAACAACGCAATCATCAGTAGGGCAGAAATCCTCTTAATAGCATCTAATCACTTTTTTTTCTTTTTTTACTACTTTAATCATGTTTCATTTAATCCTATAGAATTGCGATGGGTTTTATCCTCGCATTGAACGAATACAACACCGAAATTCTGAATATCAGCCTAATATACTGTGTCTCCAAGAAACAAACTCCAAAAATTCTCATAAGCCATATCTGAAAAACTTTGTAGTTCACCACTTTATCAGAACAACATTCACAATGGTCAGAGGAGGGGCTTCAATATTTATTTCTAATGATCTTTTCTCTTCCAAACTACCACTTACCACCAACCTTGAAGCCGTTGCTGTAAATGTCTGGTGTCCACACCTCCAAATTATGACTTACGAGAATCCGATATTGCAGATCTCACTTCATTTCACTTACCCAAGCTGTTCATTCTTGCTGGCGACTTCAATGCCCACAACGTAATGTAGGACTCAGAACGCACCTTCGGTAGAGGTAAAACAATAGAAAACATATTGAACAATAATACCAGTTTATGTCTACTAAATACTGGTAGCCACACCCACTTCAGCATAGCATCAGGAATTTTTTCAGCTATAGATGTCAGTTTAAGCGACCCCAGAACAGCATCCTTAACGAACTGGCGAGCATTAGAGAGCCTATACGATAGTGACCACTTGCCAATACTAATCACCGACAACACTATCAAACCACGAAATGGAAAACAAAATACGCAGATTGGAATATGTTCAAGTTATTTACTGAATCATTAACTGACACACTCGCGATTGACGAAAACATAGATGAAACAACTGTACAATTCGTAAAATGTATAATCACCTCGGCAGAAAAGTATATTGGAAAGTAAGAGATAGATGCCTCCAAAAAAATCATATCATGGTGGAATGAGTCCTGCAAAACAGCTGTAAAAGAATGTAACAAGGCTTTAAATAGACATAGGAAAACCCGTTCTCAAGTGGGTCTTATACACCTCAAGAAATTGGAAGCCAAGTCAAAACGTATCATTAAAGAAAGCAAAACGGCATCCTGGAACAACTATGTGAGCAGCATAACACCAGAAACTACTCCTGGGGAAGTTTGGAAAAAAGTAAGACAAATGCAAGGTCGTGCTACTTTAAACACTCTACCAGCAATAATTGAAGATGACCAACTTTTTACCAACAGCGAAGACATTGCCAATATCCTAGCAGACTCCCTTCAAGAAAAATCGATGAATATTAGCACACCTCAAACTCCCCTAGTCCAAAGTCCCCTAGATACTTTACATTCCAACTCACTCAATACCCCTTTCATATTCCAAGAACTCACACAAGCTATTTCTCTTTCCAAAAATTCCGCTGCCGGACCATATGGCGTCCCTTTCATCTTCCTAAAACACCTTTCTATATCCAGTCTAAACAAACTACTGGAACTGTATAATAAAATTTGGATCAACCATAAATTTCAGAAAATATAGAGAGAGTCTGTTATACAACTATTTATGAAAAATTATGCCGATTCCCACAAACTAGAATCCTTTAGATCCATTTCATGAACCTGCACAATGTGTAAGCTCCTAGAAAAAATGGTGAACAAACGGCTACTCTGGTACCTCGAAACTAATAAACTGCTGAATCCAGCCCAATCTGGTTTCCGGTCCCAAAGATGTACGACTGATAGTTTGATATCTATGTTTGCAGAGATTTCCAATGCTTCTGCAAAGAAACAAGAAGTGGTAGCAGTGAGTATTGATATACAAAGTGCGTTTGATAAAATATGGAGACCCGCTGTTACCAATAAATTAAAAGGAATAAATCTAGAAGGTAATATAATAAACTTTTTAACAAATTTTCTGAGTAATCGATCTTCCAAAGTATCCGTCAACGGTCATTTTTACTAACCATTTAACCTTGAAAATGGGGTCCCCCAAGGCTCGGTATTAAGCCCAACCCTATCAATTTTAGTTTTCATTGACGTATGCTCCTCTGCTAGACCTCCAATAAAATATTCTATTTATGCCGACGATCTTTTCTTGTACTGTCCCGGTAAATCCTCATTAACCACATCAACATTACTCCAAAATGCCGTAGACAAAATCTCCGACTGGACTGTTACAGTAGGATTCAATTTCTCTCCAACAAAATCGAAAGTAATCAAATTCAGCAGGGAACGGAACGAACAAATGCGGCCGGATATTAAACTGAACGAGAGAAGTTTAGATGTAGTAGACCACTATAAATTCCCAGGAATAACCTTCGATAGTAAACTCACGTGGAAGCACCACATAGACAATGTCAAAGGTAATTGTTTAAAACGCATAAATCTGATCAAGACACTATCACATCGCACATGGGAAGCTGATGAACAACAACTACTAAAAATCTATAGAGCTTTAATCAGATTAAAACTAGAATATGGCAGTATTGTGTATGGTAATGCAAGCAGATCTACTCTAAATAAGTTAAACTCAATACAGAATACTTCACTCCGCATCTCTTTAGGAGCCTTCAGATCCAGTGCTGCGAAATCACTCTGCTGCGTAGCGAATGAAATACCCCTATATCTCCGTAGACAACAGCTTCTACTGTCATACTCAGAACGGGTATCATCTAACCCTACAAATCCTGTATATCATATCATAAACTGAAACCAAACCGAAACCCAAAACACCGTAACTAGCTATCATACAATAAAACACCTTTTACAACCTTCACTCGAAAATATAGACCTCAAACAAACGGCCAACAGTTTTCTCTCGGACTCACCACCTTGGATTAGAATAGCTCCATATGCGAACACAACTTTAAGTAAATACAATAAACATGAAGTATCGAGCTCTTTTCTTCACCAATCCTTCCTAGAACTGATAGAACTGGAATATCCTGACGAAATTTTATACACAGACGCATCAAAACAGGAGAATGGAGTAGGCTGCTCCGCTACTGCAACACATTATTCAATCATCGCACATCAACTTCCTCCCTATTGTAGTGTACATACAGGCTAACTTTTAAGTATACTCTCAGCTGTCAAATGTATTGAGGACACCCATAAAAAAGTTGCAATATGCACCGATTCTCTGTCATCCATCCTCTCAATAAGGGACATATACTCCAAAAATTATTTAGCCCAACAAATTCAAGAAAGCATCCAATGCCTTCACTTGAAAGGAATTCACGTCTTCCTTATCTGGGTCCCCTCACATGTTGGTATTACCGGAAATGAAACTGCTGATAAGTCTGCTAAAGCTGCGGCATCGTCAGAGTTACCCAAACCACGTATTCAGCTCTACAGTGATCTTAAAACTTTCTTTAAAACGACCATCAGAAATAAATGGGCAAATATGTTGAGCACATCCACTAGCAAATTGTCGGAAGTTCAACGAACACCTAATTCCAGCATATTGCCATTAGTCAAGAGGGAAGAAAAACTCGTTTTTAGAAGATTGAGAATTGGACATACTCGCGCAACGCATGAATACTTAATGGAATCTGATAAGCAACGACCATCCTGTGCCCACTGTCATAATACCTTTCTTACGGGGAAACACATCTTGATAGACTGCCCTCACCATGTCACAGCAAGACAACGCCATCACCTGAACGGCGATCTTAAAAATATTCTGTGTCCGGACAATAGTACCTCAGTGATTGATTTCTCAAAAGACATTCAATTGTTTCATTTTTTGTAAATTTATATTGATGTATTACGGTTGTAAAGTAAATGTGTCAATGACCATCAGATCTCGAGACACTAAATAAATAAAAAAAAGATAGAATTACAAAATACACTGGAAATTATAACACTTCAGATGATATAGAAAACCTATAGATAAGGATCGAGCTGAATGAAGATATTTCTGATGATACCGCTAATAAAAACGAACATTGGTATGTTGAAGGATTTTTTTTGACAAGACAAAGATTTCAGTAGAGTTTTATCAAGATTTGAGTAGGCTCTACAATTGAAAAATTGTTATCAGAGAAACAAAGGATCATTCTATATGTTTTAATCACACCGACGAACATTTTCATATACAAGAACTAACTGGAGAACAATTCATCGTTCGTACTAAAAACAAATTATTTGTATATATGTTTATTGACATTTGATTTTGAATACAATAACTTATATTTACAATATTTCTATGATTTGAGAGATTTCAATAGGGCACCCTATATCTAATATAAGGTATGTACTGATCTTTAAAATATGAATATAACAAACCATTGATTTAATATATACACTATGCTAAATATGGTAGTTTAGTTTGAATAAATAAATTAACTATTCCATGTTTTTTACATTAAATAAGTAAATAAACAAACAAGAGGGGGTTTTCAGATGATAGTCAAATATTTGGTTGCCAAAACGATAAAAGAGAGTTTGTTTGATTATTGATATTGGAAAAAAAGAAAAGGATTGTTAATTGAGAAGTTTCGAAAGAAAAACCAGAGAACATTGAAATAGAAACTAGAAGCTATTAAACAAAAAGAGTTGAGAAATATATAATATAAAATAATACACAGTACCTATTTGATATAACCATCTGTAATTTCTACAATTACTCATCATAAATTGTTATCATAAGAATATAAAATTTAGTCAAGATATTAAGCAAAATTTGCGAAAGTTGAGCAGGTATTGGAAGAAAATATATCAAGAAAAGAAGACAGTAGCGATGTTATTCAAAGGATATCTCTGGAGATACATTTCCAGCTAAATTTGGAAGCACCCACGTGGATTCACGTTATTTCAATGTTTTTAACTTTGATTTTTAAGAATGTTTTGATTTTAACTAGTAGAGGGCAATTGTATTGCCGAATGTACTTATTTCTTTGACATTATTTACTGTTTTACACATTTCCTGTTTTCAAAATCTAGGATGCAATCTCGATTAATGTAAGTTGTAGAAATGTTTGTAGGGAATCTTTTTATAATCTATGTTTTTTCTTTCTTATATTGTAGTTCCCTGATGATGTAAATAAAGATTTACGAAAGCTCGGAGAATTGAATAGAGTATACTTTTCCTCATTTACTGCTATCCCCAATAATATATTTTTCAATTTGTGTTCTAATTGATCAGCAACGATCACGGCGTTTTTCGCTTTTCAGCTATATATATATATATATATATATATATATATATATATATATATATATATATATATATATATATATATATATATGTGTGTGTGTGTGTGTGTGTAGATAACTAAATTTTTAATGTATTTAGTAAGTGTTATTGTTGTGATTTTCTTTTAACGTTTTATTAAAGTTTCACTTATTTACATTTAGAACACTTAATGAGACTCATCTTAAGACCTTTAGACGGACAACTTAAAAAAATCGACTTGAGCTGTAAATTGAGGTTTTTAGAATAAAACTGTTATATTCACCTATGGGAATATTATTCAATCATTTACCTAGACAAACGAAAACAAACCTACATATATATGTATATATGTATATATGTATATATGTATATATGTATATATGTATATATGTATATATGTATATATGTATATATGTATATATGTATATATATATATATATATATATATATATATATATATATATATTTATTTTTATGTGTGGGATACTTTCTTTGACCTTTTCAGTATATTTACATATATCTGAAGTTTTTCTTGGTTTTAGGTCATTTTTCAAATTAAAAATATAAAAAGACGGTTTATGTTGTTGAGATTACCATCATTTATTTACGTTTCGGCTTATTCAGCATTTTTCAAAATAATACTACATCTAAAATAAAATGATTTTCTCACTAAGAAATACAATACTACAAAAAATCCTTTTTACTCACCCCAAACGTAGAATAATAGTGGTCAATATACATTAAAGTGTTCAGTCAAGAATTTCGTCGAAACATAAAATATTCTCATCACTCTTACTAAAAACAACATTCACAACAAAGAATCCACAACGTTTGTACACATTAAAATTATTTAGAGTACTGCTAGATATATTTTACTGAGGTTGTTTAAATCTTTCTTATTGTTAATGGCCTGCTGATTTTTTTGGATAGCTATTGATTCTAAAATTTCTCTTCTTTTGTATTTTGTTCCGACCTTATAATTTTTGTGTTTCCAAAATTAAATGTATGTTTTTTTGAGTTTTCGTGGAAAGTTAGAGCTGTTGTATTTTTTTTGCCGTATTTATGACCTTTTATTCGATTTTCCAAATACTGGCTAGTTTGTCCAATGTAAACACCACTGCAGTCGTTACACGGAATTTGATAAATTATATTACTCTTTTTATATTTCGGAGTTTTTGATTTTAATTTTGAAAAATTGTTGGAGAGCGTTTGATTTCCGTTTTAGCATATGGTAATATTGTGTTTACCATGTGTCTCCATGCCATTCATAAACGGATTATCACAACAAATTCAAGGGCTTTTTGGTAAACACAATATTACCATATGCCATAAAGCAAATCAAATTTTCTGTAGTATAAAAATTATCAAATATAATGAAAATGAATATGAAAAGAGAGCCAAAGAGATTTGGAATTCAAATTTATATAATATATTATCAAAAAAACACTTAAAAATTAAAACTCTTCAAAAAATATCATAAAACGCATAAACAAAGATTGAATTTTCTATCAAACCTTAATATTAAAAACAATCTATATTAGAAATTTCCTATCTAAATAATTTTAACCCAAAGTTCAGAATGTCTAAATTTATACTTGATATCTGTCAATGTAAAATACGTGAATTTTCTTGTAAATTGTCTGATCCCAAAATTGTCTGCACTTGACGTAGAAATTTATATAAGTAACGTTACTATAATTTAATCATAAGATGCATCTATTTTCGAAATAATTTTGATCAAAGGACTATTAATTCTCGAGAATAATATATAATATGGACTGGACTCACCAAACTGGATACTAGAAGATCTCGTACGTATTCTAAAACGTATTTTTGGAATTTCCGGAACAAACGTTTCCAAATCAATAATTTAGAAAACGCGAAAAACACTTGCACTTTAGCGGTAATTCTTTGTGAATAGTACACGCACTGGCTTTACAAAAGGCAAGATATGTTGAACTGATAACGATTATATAAATTCCCTAATATTCAAAATTAAATTTGAGACAACTCTTATTATGATGTTATCTCATGGGGATTTCAAATTCAACTGACTAAAATGTTTAAATAAATAATTCTCCTCTCCTTTGGTTACCAAGAAATATTTTTTTAAAAAAAAATACAAATTTACGTTTTTATATACCAAGAGAGATTTTCATTATTTTATTTATAAGTGCCATTTGCTAATAGAGACATCTGTATTCTGGTTTTTCAAATCGTTTTAAAATCTATCTGTCATTAAGTCTATTCTGCAGTAATGTCATATGAAATTGAAATGTCAAATTTTATTGGTATATTGAACCTTTCAAATTATTGATAATACAGTGTGTATCACTAGTATTACATGTACATATGCATATTTTCTTTATTTCATTGTTTTCTATAGAATTTAGATAGAGGATATGTATTAATATATATATATATATATATATATATATATATATATATATATATATATACACATAGGTAAATTTTTTTGTTTATATCATTAGCTAAACATTCCACTTTGGATTATAATAATTCATTCACTGTAACTGAAATCCGAAGTTCTCATGTTTTTAACTCCCAAGCTCTCGACTAATTCGTTAATAAAAGAAATTTATCCGATAAAAAAGCTCTTGTTTTTCTATAGTTGATAAAATAAAATGAGAGTTCCCTACCCAGTAATTTATTGCAAGCCACGAGTAAAGCTGAATACATTCCTTTTCAGTCAATAAAACAAATTAACTAACCAAATAAATGTGTTAGTTGTTGATAGGTTACTCAAAATAAATACTAATATTTTTACGTCTCACCTCAAACACGATAATCTTCCTGAAAAATCTTCCATGTTTGCTACTTCATAAAACGCGAATACTGAACAATTAACGAATCCCGCGTAAACTGAACAAACAACGTCGAGGTTTGGAGAGATTCCAGTCTCTCGAACACGTACTTGAAGTATAATCCAACTAATAATGTGGGAAATGATAGGAACGCGTTCAAATTCCGGAAAATTTTCGAAAGGAAGCTCCTTCATGCAAATTTTGCATACCCCTCCATTCATACGGGTTTCATCGTTTGGTTTATCACCGGACTGTACAGGGTTATTCATCTTATCAACACTATTGCTTGTGGGTACGATAGTTAAGTGGTTAGGACTATTAAGCTCAGCTACAAAAATGTATGAAAAAATGATAATAATTAATGTAGGACATAATAGACAACACAGAAACACGTCAGAGTAAGATTTAGTTTTACCTCCAGATTCAGGGAATCCTGCTAAACACATATAAAATTGCACTGTTGCTCCACATTATTTTCCCCAAATTTAGGGAAATTTAAAGATTTTAAAAAGAAGCATATGGAAAATATTGTGTAACTAAATGCGATGTTCCCTAAACTTTGTAACATACTATACAGCAAATAACAATATGGCCTATAAAAAGCTGTCTTTTATCATAAATTTGTGGTTAAGGTGGAGCGATGAAAATTTATGAGGAACGAATTTTAATAATATTCAACACAGAAATCTATCGACAGCCAATCTTAATTTTTTCCACTAGGTTTAGGGGAACCTGCTTTCACAATCATATGAAAATTTCACTGTTGCCTAACTTAATTTTTCCCATATTTAGCAAATTTAACGATTTGCTATATAGAAACATATAAAAATAGCGCTGTTGCCAGTCATTATTATCGACAAATTTAGTAAAACTTTGTGATTAGCCATACAGAAACATATGGAAAGTGCGGTGTAGCCAAATGTGATTTTCCCTAGATTTAGAGAAATTAATAACTTTTTACACAAACAACATTTAAAAATTGCACAGTTGTTAAACGTTATTTTCCTCAAATTCAGAGAAATTAATCTCCTGCTAAGTAAACCTTGGCGATTTCCCATGTTAATTTACATAAGGAATGGTCTAGAACCCGCCTAGCTCCTTTACTCACAATTGAAAGGAGAGATTAGAAAACTATTTTTATAGCCATTGCGCAAACCTAGACCCAGCAGGTGTGTATAAAGTGTCGGCGTTTACCATAAACAATAAAAACAAATATACTTTTGTTGGTATGTTAGCGGAAAAAGATGGCATAAAAAATGTCTACTTCTTAAAGGGTTACTACAAAAATATATTTGTAAGTGGTTACAACAATAGAGCAGCTCTTATTGCAGATGGTTATATTACAATACTTTATAATAATGGTATGGAGATAATATGTTTGCCTACAGAAGAAACGTTTGTAACGTTTACTACCAATGGTATTACGTCTTACCAAGGCAACACATTCGCCAAGATAGAAAATTTAAAGTTTTACATGGAGGTATGGAAGAATATCCCTTTTACCCAAGAAGATATGACTCAAATTAAAAACATTACCATGCAGAAGATGAAAGATTGTATTAAATTTAGACATTGCCAACGCTTAGAACAGGTTGCCGAAGGAACAGAAATGGTAATTGCCGCTATAAAGGAAGTTAAATACAGGGAGAGACTTCGTTACATATTACAGGTCGAAAATTCGGAAATCTTCTATTGCTCGAACTATTGGTTGGAAAAAGAATTTGCAGAAATGGACCTAAGTTATAGAATTAAGATAAAAATAGATAAAATTAAACATACGCCTAATAGAAAAAATGAAATAGTTGTATTTTGTGTATAATAATTGTTTGTATTATTGTAAATAAAAACAATTGAAAAAATAGTGTTTTGTTACTGTTTTGTTTATCCCTCCCAGTGTTGTTTTGATCCTATTTCCTAAAGATGCGGGTTAAGGGAGGTGGTGCCTCACCTAATACATGACATAAGACACACAACACAGGGGTAGCAGACACTCACACACCACAGAAGACAAGAAGGTAGATAGGTGACACAGAGCACAAGTTTTCTTAGGGTTTGCTATACAGATGATAGATGTTAGTTGACACACGTGACAGACGACGCACCCCACAACACATGTTTTCGTGGGGTTTGCTATGTTAGGTTAGCCCCATTGCGCGTGCGAAAAGGAGTACTGGATCTAAAAAAGTAGGTCTATCCAGCTTTAATGTAACATTTTCGTATAATTCGGATATTGTCTCTGTTCTCCTTTTCTTCTACAACTTCTATATGGTTAACAGGGAAGCAATTAAAGCTACATGCAGAAAGAATGTAATTTATAACCTTTTTCCTTGCGTCGGACTCTTTTGGTAAATTTATTTGTATTTCCGTCAACTTTCTTGTATTGCTTTTACTCCAATAAACATATTGCAGCATATTGTTAAACACAAGACAACAGCTGTTCTGTAGCCTCTCTGTCAACTTTGTCCACATTTTTGCAATCGAAACAGAGTATAACGGAGAATTTTGGAAGTACAACTTACTATCTTGTAGCAGAGGTATGCAATCTTATAAAGGACTGTAGCCTTCTCCATGAGAATTTCCAATTGGGTAGTTATATATCTAATCTGGTAAAGCAATCTATGCCAACTGTTTTATCATTGTTTACAATAACGTTGTACCTTTCCTTGTACTCTCCTTGGATGCAAAAGTTGTTTGTTAAATAGTTAATCATTTCTTCTTTGTTAAAAACTCCTGCAAAATCCTGCGTTATGTCTAAGTCCATTAGGTAGTAATCTTCCTTCCGAAGTTGCTCCAATAAATCCGGTAATTCTTCCAGGAGCCTGTCGAGTTTAACGTCCGCCAATTCTACTTTGTATGGAATGCAAACAGGTTATTTATGTTTCCTTTTAATAATTTCCAAATCTTCTCCGATTACTTCTCTTGTTCCAATGGCGAGTGGGTTGTTACTTAATAGGAGGAAAGGCAGCTTAGCTTTAACACCATGTTTTGCAGATACCAATTCGCCAAATTTTCCACATATATAAATATTAAAAGAACCACCTATTTATTTTTTGACAAGTTCAGAATTTACATCGCAGTCCTCTAAGCCGCATACCTTTACAAGCATTATGTTGTCCCAAAATGGTTCTGTAATTGGTATAAGTCCATCTTCCAGCGGCTGTTCGCCTTCCGTGTATTTAATATTTGCAATATCTGTAACCAAGTTGGTAACTTTCCAAATTTTCCAACAGGAGCCACAATCCAAATCTCTCATCGGTCGGTTTAACTTTCTTCTTACCGTAAAGTTGGGAAACACTAAACATTTTGGAGCTTGCCATGTTAACAGTTTCAGCGAAAATCGAATAATAAGCCTTAAAAAATGTTATTTCCCGTAGTTATGCTATCGCAGAAACGCGTGCGAGAAGAGGGGGGGTCGCCGAAACTGCTTCGCCGAAAGTAAAGTAATGTGGTTTTCTTACCTATATGAAACCTAACCCTGGGGGCACTTTTCGATTGATGGTGCTATGGATGTTGATCCAGCCTTTTGAATACACATTTTCATATTTCACATGTTTTTATCTATTTTAATTATTCATACATTTAGACTAGAGATGTAAGTTATTAGGTGAGCTGTTAGACTAGTTAATTATTAATATTATTAGATATCGAAATATCCAGCTGTATATCGAATTTTTGCCCATTTTATATGCAATAAAATTTTTTGTATATTCAGATGTTCTTATTTTACCTTTACCACCTCCTTACCCACAAATAAAGCTTTCATTCTCATGACTTACTCGACGCTTAACTAATGACTCATACAAGATGGCTGACGTCATTGAAATGGTGGATGCGTACAAGATGGCCGCCTCTGATTGACGCATGCGCAGATCGAAATTGCGTCAAAAATGACCACGATGGACCTGGCGATTTCCCATGTAAAGGACCCCGCACAAACCTTATGGAAAAGTGGTCCCGGTTAAATTGGCCCAAACTTTGGGAATGAACTGATCTTGATGAGTAGAAAAAAAGTCTCCACGGCACCAAACTCCGGGGATGCCGCGTTTTCGAGATATCCGCGTCTGAAAAGTGAAAATTGAGCTCCGAGATATAGGTTATCTCTGTAGGTTATTACAGTAAACCTTGGTATGGCGACCCGGTAACGTTAAAGTTCGGTTTAGAATATTGGTGGAAACGTCTACGAAAGCACGGAAGACAATATGAGACAAACTCTCGCCCAGGTGCGCCCAAATTGATGGGAAATAGGGTGGAATTCACATCGCCCACTAAGGAAAAAAGGTTTGTTCGCATCCATAGAATGAATGAACTACTGATCTGATGACTTTCCATGCGTGCAAGGTGATCTCCGAAATATTTGGAATCACGCGACTTGACAGGGGTGCCAAAAAATGGGCGTGGGCCCCAGCAAATAAGGCCTACACTAACTCTAGTTTATGTGGACATTACCAATTGTCATGGATTTTCTGAGGCACAGATTTGATTGCGTTGACCGAGCGCATCTTTGGCGTCCATGAGGAGTGTGCAAAGAAGGGGTTTCTGGGGCGCATGTGCGACTTTGTCTTTGCCTTGAAGTTTTTGAACGGAAGGACTGGGGCAAACACTCTATAACGTGCAAGTGAACCAAAAGAAGGCGTGATTATTGCAGGTCTAAAGGAAGAAACTTGAACACATCAACAAAGTATTTATTATGACAATTAAATTAAAAATAAATAGATTACCATTCTCAAAGACCCTACTCTTCTTCTAACCGCTGGATTTTTTGCACGTGTCTTTGTCGTGGTCTGTGTGCTGCATCAACAACATTATCAAGTAAAGCCGTAGTCGGGTATCTGGTGTGAGGTTGGTGCCGTGCATGTCCCAGAAACCATAACACACTCGCAACATGCGCACAGCTCCCCAATGTTCTCGCTCCACTTTTACAGGTACAATAATATCCAAAAATGAGCGGTTCATGCTCCGCTGCCCTTTCATCTGGATCATCGTCTGCCCTAAATGCAATAAACAACTGGTATTTTGCTGCATTTCGAAAACGAGAGTAAAGGCGAACTCGCATCAGTCCAGGTTCATCAAAGCGTTCATCAAATTCGAAAGTTTCAGTCCCTTCTCTCTGTAGCTTGTCCTGAATATAAGATGGAGATAAATTGATTTGGTAGATCCCCATGGTAATCTCTTTAAGGTAATCAATATCTAGTCTAGGAAAATTGGGCGCATGATTTTCATTCAAGCGAACCCATCCTCCATTGCGGCGCTCCAAATGATCATTTTCGACCCTAGTTTGAACAACGTTTGGATCTCGCGCTCTGCGTAGCATTGTTTCAGCCAACTCCCCATCTGCCTCCTGCATTTGTATTCGGTCCTTATATCTGTTAATGATGGCGCCCTCAATCCGGTAAAAATCTCCTAAATGGGATGCGTGATCCATCGGAATGCTGTCGTTGAAAAACTTGAACATGGACTTAATATGCCCATTGCGGGCCTCCACTAGCCATCTTGTCTTAGTAATAAGTCGGCAGTCATTAGCTTATTCTGTGTCTAGTTGCCGTTGTCCCCGTGGAAGGAGTGCAGGCATTTTACAACGAATGCCCAAATTCTCGAGGTACGGGAGGACGTCTCTATAGCCACGATCGAAAATGAAAATATCACCGTTTTCAAACCACTCTCGGATACCAATAATATTGTTTTCATACTCATTTTGTAAAATCGCTGCGTCGTTGTTCGCGGAATCAGAAAAGTAGGGACCCTGTATATCTAAGATATACCCATCTGGCGCCACTATAAGAGCGGGTTTCACTAAATGTCTTCCTTTATGTAGAGAGTAAGACTGTCTCAGAGCACTAAAATTACTACTTTTGGGGATATATGAATATGTTGCATCGAGATATGCAATGGCAACTGGCAATTCTGGGTTTTGATTGTACAATCGATTCGCCAATTCCGTCATGTGCTGTTCAATGTATTGCTGTCTATTAATAGCATTCAGGCCTATGTTTTCTGGCACAAATTGGACCATCAAGCATCTTCGAACTGTGGAAATCGCTAGAGAAACAGTTTGCCGACTCGAGTATTTAAAAATCAGTTTCAGGAATTCATCGGACAGACCCTGTCGAAGCTTGCACAAGAACGTCAATAAGTCTTTTCTATGTACCCGTCGACCGTGATTCTCATTTTCGTTATTACCTTCACAATATCTGTACATATCATCAAATTGAGCTTTACTTATGGAGGTTACACATCGAAATTCATCATCTGTGAAGGAATTCTCGTCGTTGAAGTTTGGCTCACCTGGTCTTGCCTCACGGCGCATTACTTGCAACAGGTTGTTCAGTTCTGGGCCAGGCAATCGGTATGGTCTATTCACAAATTCCAAACCGTCAAGAAGTAATCTTTGAACGAACCCGTTTTGATCCAAATGATGAGGACATGATCGAACAGACGGAGGAGCAAAGATATTCCGCAGAATGAATATTTTGACTCGACAGTTGCCTGATAAACGACTTGTATTCCTTTGCTCTCCGCAAAACAGGCAATATCGGTTCCGCGTCTGCTTCAACACATTCAATCTTATGCAGGTGGGGTCCGCTTCTAGATCTCGAATTTCCCTATTTATGCTTTGGTTGCAGTTAAAACAAATACGAGTATTTGCATCTATTTCGAGGCCAGGATGATTGAGATCATTGCGCCGGGTAACCGCAATTTCACGTTTTTGAGCGTGGGCTTCTCCATAGATAAGTACCATCACACGTGGCTGGAAACGGGCGTTACACACATAGCAATTTAGTCTGTTGCGAGCTGCCATACTTCCTAGGTTTCATGAACGACCCAATAAGAAGGTTATTTAAGACTTGGACTTCAATATTGGATGCGAAAAATACTTACTTCAGGGGATCGAACGTCAATTATCTATAATGAGTAAGGAACAGATCAATCACAAAGTTGATAAATTGACAAGGTGTCACAAAGCGTCACAGGAAATTGAACTTGAACTTGCAAAAATCTTCCTAATATAAACAAAGCGATTTTGTCTGATGTAAACAAAGATTTGATTGCAAAGGACGAACACAGAGGGCCTGTAATCGCTTTGTTTCTAGATATTGGGAGAACCAAGTGAATGTGGACGCCCTTGGAGGGAGACTTTGTTTATATGGTCTTCGCAGTCTGGTGGAATTTTTCGCGCATATTTTGTACAAAAATCAACCTCATCTGGCTAACAATACTCAAGTTTCCAGTAGAAGCGCACTAAGTGCGCACATAAAACAGAGTTGGTGTAGGTCTAATTTACTGGGGCCCGGCACCCATTTTTTGGCAACCTTAAAAAACCGTGTAAATCTAAATGTTTCAGAGAGCACCTTGCATGCATGGAAAATGATAAAATCAGGAGTTCATTCGTTCCATTGATGCAAACAAACCTTTTTTCCTTAGTGGGCGATGTGAATTCCACCCTATTTCCCATCAATTTGGGCGCACCTGGGCGAGAGTTTGTCTTATATTGTCTTCCGTGCTTTTGTAGACATTTCCACCAATATTCTAAACCGAACTTTTACGTTACCGGGTCGCCATACCAAGGTTTACTGTAATAACCTACAGAGATAACCTATATCTTGTAGCTCAATTTTCACTTTTCAGACGCGGATATCTCGAAAACGCGGCATCCCCGGAGTTTGGTGCCGTGGAGACTTTTTTCTACTCATCAAGATCTGTTCATTCCCAAAGTTTGGGCCAATTTAACCGGGACCACTTTTCCATAAGGTTTGTGCGGGGTCCTTTACATAAGGAATGGTCTAGAACCCGCCTAGCTCCTTTACTAAATTAATGAAAGCTGCGCTATTGCCAATTATTATTCCTAAGTTTGGGGAGATTTTATGACTTGCTACACAGAAACATATGGGAAGTGAAGTGTAGCCAAATATGATTTTCCCTAGATTTAGACAAATTAATAACTTTCTTTACACAAACATATGAAATTGAACAGTTGTCAAACTTCACTTTCCACACATTTAGGGAAATTAATGAAGTGCTATACACAAACTTATTAAAACTGCGCAGTTGTCAATCATTATTTACCTCAAATTTGAGGAAATTTTCGATTTGCTATATAGAAACAGATAAAAATTGCGCCGTTGTAAAATTTTATTTTCCCCAAATTCGAGAAAATTTAATTAAAACACAAACATTTAAAAATTGCGCTGTTGCCAAACTATATGTTCTCCAAATTTAGGGAAATTAAATAATATGCTATATAAAACAAATAATTTACTTACGTGTAATTTCCGCATTGAAAAACCTCCTTAATAATGAAATTTTGTGAATTGTATTCAGGAATCGAACTATATTCTTCACGTCGTTTATTTTCCATGACTTGTGAACTTAAAATCCTAACTGAACAATAAACATTACAAAATTTTTATTTATAAAATGAATTCGAGTGGAGTTTTTATTAAAACACGTCAACGAGATATAATCTTTTTATCGATTTACGTAGAGGATAATTATCATAAGGGATACGATCTTATTGATGAAAGTCAATCAGATGAGCGTCCTCTATATACAAGGTGTAACGAGAACGTATGTTCTAAATTAATTCCCAAAAATAATCATTGAGGTGGCACCATCAATTGAACATAACAGTTTTAAAACTTTTTTTTCCCCTTAGTGCTTTTTTGAAATATCAGATTTGATGAAGATGCGCCCTTTTTTAGTATACCACAAAATTTTTGTAGTAGTCGGTTTGGTAATAACAAATGAACATCAGCATTATTTCAATCATTTATCAATGGTTCTGCGTCATCTTTTACTTGGTTTGTTCATACTGCTCCATCTTATCAGATTTTTGCAAAGAATTGGAGAAAGAATCTGTTTCATATTCTAGGTCATTAATTCCATCAATTCAGTTTCAAATACTCAAATTTTTAACTGGAAATTTACCATATTTATTAACAAAGAAGCATAATTCTTCAACAAAAAAGGGCTATGAAATAAAAGCTGTTGAATACAATTTTTTTTAAAACAAAACAAAACCTTCACAAATTGTTCATCATCCAAAGTAAGTCATCTCCAATTCAATTTTAAGAAAAACGTTCCTGGTCTTCTATCAATTCAATCCTCCAGCTTTTAGAAAATCTTCCAAGAAACTCAATTAGTTTGTCATTTCAATTCAAATCGAGGTTTCTGATTCCCGAAGTCTTTCACACTTGATCAACTCGCTAATGGATCTTGTGCAATTTTCCCTATTGTAAGTTATTATGTAATTTTTTTTATTATAAAGAGTCTTTAATAAGGATACAATGTATATATAAATAAATTTTGCAGAAAAACCCAAATAAGACAATGGTTCACAATGAAAATATACAATTTAAAACCTTAAAAAAAAGTATTAAACTTAAAAGTGGGACTTGTTCATAGAAGAGAACATATGCTTCTTCACTGACTAAAGATTTCCACGATATTAATAGCACCCTTGATTCGTTATATTCGTGCCACTGTCCCGTGTAGGGATGTCGGCAATATGCTGTGTAGTGACCATTATAAGTGGTTCCACAGTGATTTGATATAGCGTAGAGGTTGTACATACAGGGTGCCACATTATCAGCCGCGTAATCGCTCATATCAAGCCCTTCTATTGGAAAATCTATTGCAATATTAAGTTTTCCGATAAATCTTTCTGTTTGCGAAAAGCGCTTCAGGTGAATAACCAATATTTTCGGAAATTTATGAATTGAGAATGATTTAGTGCATCGTCTTCGTTCCTAACATTTCGAACATGTTAGTTTGTTATCACCGTCGAGTGTTTCTTCTCTTGAAAACGAATCTAAACATTGTGAAAGTCGTAGTTGACCTGTTCTTTGGGGTATCAAAATGGATAAATCCCAAAAGGGAACTGAACAGTGACCACAGTGTGTGCATTTGATTGTTGCTTTTAATTGACCGACAAAGTTATCCACAATCTTGGAGTTGTCCATTCTCGGATATCTCAACCAAGATTCTTGTGCTTTCTCAATGTCACTAAGTTTGTCGATAATTTCTGTTAATATAGGCTTTGGTTTTTCATATACCTTGTTGATATCTTCGTGAAGCTCTGCTAATAGGTAACGAAGAAGCTCCAGTGCATAATGTTAAGTGTATCCCATGAACCTTGAAGTAAATCGCTGAATCTGACTTTCCAATGATACTGTATCAACTACTCTGTCTGAACTGTCTTCAGACCAAGGCACTTGAATAACTTCAGCAAATGCTTTGATTAGGTCACCTTTCATGCTAGATATGTTTATGTTAATATCTCTTATGTGTGCGTCTTTCTTTAGATATTCTAATAGCCACCTTGTGTTTGATATGCATTGAATAATACTATTCATGGAACATGCGTTACCAATATTATTGAGGTCTTTGAGACCCAAAGGTTTTTGGGGAATGGATCTGATTAAGGAGATATTGTTAAGAGCTCTTTCGCAACTACTATCATTGTCCGAATAATCTCGGATTCTATTATTGTCTTTCTCACTTGATCGGCGTGATAAGGAATTTGAATGGATGTTGTTTTCTATTGAATTGGATAGAGATATTGCGGTTTTGGAAAGTTTGGTTGATGTCGATAGACCATTGGTTTGGTTGACTTTGTTAATATATTCCTTGTTATCTACATCATTTTTAGACGTGTCCTTTTGTTCTTGTTGAGTTTAATTCCCTTTCTGAAAATCTTCAATCGAAAATGAAATGTATGAATAGAAGTTGTTAACTCTAGGATTATTTTTAGAAAGGAAATTGATGTTTATTGATTTCTCAATTACTACGATCCTATCGACTTCTGAACCATTATTGTTTTCTACGTCTTCATTCTCTTCTAATTTTGAATTTGACTGCAAAACATCGTGGTTATTTTGACACTTGTTGGAGGCAATGTCATTTTTTTGGTCACCGAAAAATTATTACTAGATTTTTTAACTCTGGTTGATATTGATTTGTACATTGGTCACATTAGATATTTTGGATCTAGCCTCAGTTATCTTATTGGCGAGGTTAGTACCATTTTTTACTGTTCGGGAGAGTGTGTCATTAAAATTTTTACTCAAGTCGGCTACTGATGCGTGATTTCCGTTATCATCTTCATCAGACAAATGGTCTGTATGAGTATTGTAAGAGTATGCCACACTGTTAGTATAAAATACTTCCATTTGGTCGTATACTTTTTTATTCGATGTCTCCAACTCTATTGGGGGTAAACCAGTTTTATATTTTGTTTTGGTCAAATATATTTTATTGCGTATAGGAATCGCATCATTCTCTAGCATAGTCATCTTCTTCAGTATCCCTATGAATGGGACATCATTTGGTTGGTGGTTATCTATATGTTTTAGTACACTGAGGCCCAAAAGCTTGGAGGCATGATTTATAAAATTGTCAACGCATGTGTTATCAGAGGGCACACATTCTGAAGAAGAGAATGAATATGTTAAATAAGAATTTCGGAGAAGGGAAAGATCACATGTTTTAGGGTCGGTAATGTTAGAAAATTTGAAAATGGTAGAAGAATTAGGTTTCTTATGATTAGGTTTCATAAAAAGTTGTTCTAGAGGCTTCCAACGGGGAAACGTAGCGAGAAAAAATGAAGCGTTTCCTATTTGAATTGCAATAATTATTTGTTGTATGAAGAACAATGTTGCTCTTGAATCATTGGTTTCTACTGATATATTTTTACCGATTTCTTTAATGAATTCTAAAGATTCATGACCGAAAACACCAGAGGTTTCAATTGCTACAGGAATTCCCCAAATTTTTGTATTTATTGATTTTAAAAAGTTTCGCCTTGTAAAGCTACAGTGTCTGCGGAAGTAGATGTGGATCGGACAAGGGATGGAGCCCAAGTGTCAATGCGAGTGAAATCTTATATAACTGGTCTGCCGTGTTGCCATGGAATGAGGGTCATACCATCTGGACGTTTGCAGATGACAGGCCTCGTTTGATTAGGTCATTTACTGCAGAATGACGTGAAAAACGGCCGGCACTTAATTTGCAACTCAAGCCGTGTCTATCATATTAATCAACACCAGCTCCGCAACGACAGCGATGTTTTACACAAATTTGACAACCTAAACGGAGGCCAACAGAAATACGGAAACTTTCGCATCTAAAAGCGTACCTAATGGGGCCGACGGTATAACGTTCAACCATGCTCCTTATTCCTTTGAAAATACTGCATTCAAACGAGCCTTGTCTGGTAAATTGATAGCTTTCTGAAGCAGATTTATTTTTTCAATGTTCATTAAAGGTATATCCCAGGATTTGTGATAGGGTTGATATTCATCGGGTACAACTTTGTTAGACTTTAATGACTAAATATTTTCTGCCTCCAATAATAAAGGTTTTCGTGCGTAGAAAAATAAAGGCAGAATATAATTAATGAAATTTTTTGAACTATTTAATGATGACAAAAAAGAAGGAAGAGCTACTGAAACGATTGAGCGAATTCCTAAACCACCATATGAAACAGATAGTGAAGCTTGTTTCCAAGAAAAGTCCTCTAATTCAATCTTAATTAATTACTCTAATGAATGACGAATGGTATTGTCAAAATTGATTAAGATATCATTATGTAACCAGGTCGGACTACATCTTAAGATATATGTTAATTTTGGAATTAATAGGCAATTCTTGAGAAGGTAATAAGCAATATGTGTCGGTAACCAGGATAAACGAGATGACATTTTTTTGAAAAAGGTTAGTTTTTCATGGAAAGCTGATAGAAAGGATTCGTTAAATAGAGGAGCACCTAATAGAAATAAATTTTGTCTGTTGGTAATTGTTATGCCTGGTGCTACAAGAATTAAATTTATCAATGTTTAAATTATTTGGTGATTCTAAGAAAAACAACTCGCATTTGCTGACATTGAGTTCAAGACCAATATGCTTGGAATTGTTTATAATATAGACAAGAGACTTGAACACCAAATTCGTATTACCACCTGAAGAAACATCATCAAGGTACCAAGCATTGAATTCTATGTCAATGTTGCTTATAAGTTTGTGTATGGATATGCAAAAAATATATGAAGGGAATCGATAACATTGATTGATGAAAGGAAAAATTTCAGGTAGAATATCTGCTACAAGTTTTAATAAATGATCGCGATTAATTGTATTGAAATCATTTTTGAAATCAATTTTCAGAAAAACGTTATTATTAACGT
Organism: Galeruca laticollis; assembly: GCA_963921935.1. Classification (NCBI taxonomy): domain Eukaryota; kingdom Metazoa; phylum Arthropoda; class Insecta; order Coleoptera; family Chrysomelidae; genus Galeruca; species Galeruca laticollis. The sequence goes on along the minus strand of OY998176.1, from coordinate 1,311,796 downwards.
CTGGATGATTAGAGATGAAACGTCTTGCGCATGTGCAACTGCTTCATAATTACCTTTCGACCCGAAACCAAATTGGAATGGACGAAGTAAATATCCTAATTTGTCTCTGATGTTTGAACAAATTATTTTCGCTAGTAAACGACGGTAAACTGTACCAATAGCAATTTAAATAAACTGTTCTCACCAAATGTAAACTTAAATACAGCTGTTTTTAAGGGTTATTATTTACATTCAGTGCACCTACTAAATATAATTCTTCATTATTTTATCATAAATAGCTGATTATATGCTTTTGCACTTTGTTGATAAACAACCATATAGTGAGGTTTTCATTTTTATTTTAAGTATTATCATCTTCTACAAACTAAGTTGAATTGGATCCAAAATTGTTAACGTAAACAAAAGAAAATAATTTCTTGTGTTTGAAAGGTTATCAGGCAGTGTCGTACCTTATTGATGGTATACCAATATACCAAATGTTACGATACAAAATGGCGCACGGGCAGGTCGTTACGTTTCACCGGAGGACGTGATTCATAACATTTAATCACAACAAAGGAATGTTATAATAGTAATTTATGCAACAAGTGCATAAAGTGGCCCTTTTTTTCACGAACGGAAAAAGTTGCGGCAATTCCATGAGTAAAAAAAAGACACTTTATGCACATGTTGCATACATTATTTTTTCTACAGCCCTATACAAAAAAATAAAATTCAAATAGAAATTTGGGATATTTTAATCAAGCTCCTACGGTAAATTACAATTAAACGTATTCCAGGTTTCATGAAAGTCCATCCTCGATGCCCAGCCAAGATTCATTGTGTTAGCTTATGGGAAGCGTGAAATAAAGTTAACGTTATGGCACTTTTTTACTTTTTTTCACTCTAACCATAAACAACCACTTTAAGCGCCTCAAACCGATGAAATACAAGGTACTTTAAAGATAGAGCGTAGAAAAATACTTTTTTGGATACGAAACTGTGAAGGCAGATACGTTTCAATTGTTTCATCGTGACATATCAGGTATGATATGTTTCAGATAGCCAGGAGATCAAAATGATTATCTGGCTGCCAATTAGTGCTAGCTCATTTAGTTCACGTTGTTAACAACGCTATCCAGGGTGCACCACGGGGAGGCAAACCAGCATTACGGGTCCTATAAATCCAGATACACTAAATTTTCAGTCATTTTTGGAAAAAATTCAGTTTGTCAATTTCTGAAAATTACTTATTTTAATTAATGGCGTGACTTTGAGAGAGCAAAAATTTCATAATATTATTGAATATAAGAAAATTTGGTAGGAATTGATCATAGCATTTGTATTTTAGTTGCTAATAACGCGTCATTGTTCAATACAATATTTAAAAAAGAAGAAGATATTGATGTTTATTTACGTTACTTGCGACAATCTGAATTGAATTAACGTCAATATACACGACAATCCTTTGAATAGATCGATAAAGATGTACTTGAATTGACTCATATTAATTTCAATAACAAAATAATCAATTGAAAAATATGTTATTTCAAGTAAATAAAAAATGTATTTGAAGCAGAATTTGTGGAAAACTATGGATCAGACTATTACCTATAGTCCGTTTTTAAAAGGCATGGAGTAATAAAAGCTCATTAGGTATGCAAAACCGATACAGGGTGTATAATCAAATATCTCCGAAGTTTATCTAATTTTGTACTAAAATTCCTCATTTGTTACGAATTTCAGGTAGACACCCCGTAACTCTGTATTCGGTTGGGTCGCCTATTGTATTGAAAGGGTCGCTCTATTGTATTTGAATGAACAAATAAACAATTTAATCCTCAGAGGCGTGCAATCAGGACAAAACAAACTTGGTATATGAATATGAAGGCACTATGAAATTATAATTGCGAAAACTATTCAAAAGAGTTCACATTATCGATTCAATAAAAACACATTTTTGGTGTTTCTATGAATAAACAATAAACATAAAATATTATATAAAAAATAGCAAATTTTTTTGCAGTAGGTATCAACTTTACTACTAATATACCGTTTACAATAGGAGAGGAAAAAAGAAAAATGCAGGAATAAAGTACGAATTAATGTAATATTTATAAAAAAAAAGTCTAACAAATAATAGTAATAACTAACACAAAAACTAGTCTATATATCAGAATCAGACGATTCTGTTGAGTTTCCATTATTAACATTGATTATAAATGGTTCAATCATGTGTTCACTTATATGATCCATTTCCCACATATTTAGTTCTTCTTGTATCACGTGTTCAACACATTTCTTCCAGTTTTCTTTGGTTACGTTACCTAACGCGTCTTCGAATAAAACTTTTACGTCACTCATTTTGAATGTCGTATTCTTTCTTGAAACTTCCCCTTTCACTTGGGCCCATATTATTTCTATGGGATTGAGTTGACAGTGATAAGGATGAAGCCTCAGCACCGTTATACCACGCACTGATGCCATTTGATCTACAACGTATCTACTATATTTGTGTTTATGTGAACTGGCAAGTTGCAAGAGCTCATTTTCCAGCGGGTTATCTGGGCATTAAATATTTTTCAAGGTTAGCCAATCGTGGATATCCTGTTTACGCCATGCAATTGAAGGTAATTTCTCCACTAACCAGGAGTGATAACTTGCGTTATCCATAACAATGACTGAGCCCGTTGGAATTAGATCTAACATTTGTGAGAAATAATCTTCGAAAACGTCTGCATCCATATCTTCATGATAATCTCCGGTTTGCTTTTACTCAAAGCACAACAATCCACCTTTAACAAAACCTTCGGCACTTCCGATATGAGTAATGATGTGTCGACGTCCTTTTCCTGCTGGTGGATTGAGGCCTGTTGACCACCCTTCAAGAGCTGCCTGCCTCCGACTTTTGACATTAGTGTCTTGCCAAAACATTGATACGGTATGACCTTCATTTAACCAAGTCTCATCCAAATAATAAATTCGTTTTTGATCTAGTCTTGCTTTCCGAATATTGCGCAAATAACTCCTCCTCCAAATGACAATGTCGTCTCTATCAATCAACATTGCGTTCCGATAATTTTCTTTATATTCAAATCCAAGTTCCTTCAAAATTTTCCATAATGTACTTCGAGACATTTTCGGAAAATCTGAATCTTCTTGAACCGCAGCCATAATTTTGGAGAGCGTTGGGATCTCTTTTCTTAAGATAAAAGCATGCACCTTACGCCTTATTCCATTCTTCAAGTTGTCATCCATTTCAAGTTTGGATCGGCCTGGGGACTTTGCTGGGGCTGTGATGTTTCCATTTTTTTTTCAACTTCATTAAATTATAAATTGTTGTTTTTGAAACACCCATCATTGTTGCAGTAATCTCCACAGTTTCATCAACACTTCCTGTCAAATTTATGATTTTTCTTCTAACTTCTTCGTTCTTCAACGAGGAATAGCAATTTAATATCAGACTTTTTTCGTTCAGCGACAATGGGCCAACTTTAGGTCGCTAAGATGGTGATAAATCCTCCATATCTGGTCGAATTTGGTTGGAACACTATATAGTTGGAAGGTGTAGTTAGGTGTTTGTCTCGTGTGATGAGAAGAGAACTTATATAGATGAACAAAAATAAACACCAGTTAACAATAACGGTAAAAAATAATAACAAATAACAGTAATAATGGGGAAATCAATCAACACAGCAGTTTCTCCAGAACTGAAAAGACTATATTTCACAATAATAAAACCATGTTTGAGCTACCTGTTTATCAAGTTTCTTCAACTACCTGCTAATTGTGTGAAATAATCGGCAAATGGGGTTGGTTTGTATATAAATATGTATTTGTATAAAATTGTTATTAACATTTATTTTATTATTTATTGTATGTAGGATTATAACTACCTGGAGCTTAGTGGAGGGACTCGTCTACGCCCTTTTATACATAATAATAAATTTTCTGGAAAATTGATGTCAGTGATATAATCCACAGTTTATTATATTATTGATAATTTGAAATTTCATTTTAAATAATATTACAAAACGGTTATTTTCGGAAATGAGATAATTTTAGAAGCCTTAACTTTTTTTAAATGACTGAATGTGGTACGCCTATGGATCCAGCCAAAATTAGTGATTTATTACTTCATGCCTAATAAAAACGGAGTATAAGAGTATATATATATATATATATATATAAAATTTTTCGAAACGTTGGGTAGTAAATAAGAGTTTCATTCAGCCCTACTTACGACGGAATCCCTAAGATATTGAGAGATTTTTGATTTATCTACCGTCAAGAATACCATTTTGCTTCATATATATATATATATATATATATATATATATATATATATATATATATATAATATATATATATATATATATATATATATATAACTAATGTTTTGTTAAAATCTAAACGGAAATAATATCCTGTATATCCGACAGACACTGCTTCAGACAAAAAGCAATGACTGTTAAGTGAAACTAATCAAAGGAGAATTGTGATATCTTATGACAAAAGAAGGGTAGACGATTTTATGCTGAACAATCACGAACTCGGTAGAAAGAAGAGATTCAAAGATTCAATTAAGTTAACATGTTTAAAGCAAGATTGATAACTTTGTCTTTGACAGTCTTCGTGATTTATATTTTCCGATAAATTGAGTTTACTTAAAAATGTTTTGTATATAGTTTTATACTTACCTATTTGATCGTTATGACTTTCTGCCTCTAAGGGTGCAAGAGGTAGAGTTGTTTTATGGTCTATTCCACAGAGTACTTTTCGGTTCAGCAATTGCTAAATGTACTTTGTTATGGAATATATTCAGAAGATCTAAATCGACTGAAGTCATAAAATACTGTTTTCTCCATCAGTAAATATATCTCTGTCCCACAAAATGGAACTCCCTTTACTACTCTGTAGTGATACTTTAGAGAAGCAAATAAAAATTCATTGCTTTATTTGATAAGTTCGGTAGGTATGGAGATACAGGACGATGAAGTTCAAAATCCCCACTTTTTTAAAAAGGTCCCCAATAAGTCCCTCTTCAATGTTTTTTGAAGTTGCTGCCAAATATATCAAGACAAAATACATACCTATTAGAAAAAATAAAATATCTGTTGTTCACAGGGTGATTCGTTCTTTCAAAGACTTGTTTTTGTTAAATTACGAATTTGTACAATGGAAATAAGCATCAAATATCATTAAAAAAAATCACAGTCAAAGTTTCTGAATATTGAATATAGTGTAGATCTCGATGTCCTTGTTAAAAGTTCTTATTGGTAGCTACTTTTCGAAATATTAAATGCTTAGTCTGTAAAATATAATTTTTTAGTAATACAACATAAATACAAAATAAAAGAAATATTGTGAACTAAATATTTTGATACAATGTGTTTGATTGTATTGCGACTTTGTATTACTGGGTGGTAGGCTACAAAAATTCATACTTATAGGGTGATCTGACTTGAGCTTGTAAGACGACAAAGTCAACAAATCCAAAAGAGCCGCCAAACAATACAAACAATATTGCTATTATTTTTTTGCGTGAGGTGGAGCTTTAGACGCATTTGGTTTCAAGTAGTATACCCTGTACTGTACCTACTTATATATTTATATAATCATTGGATGTTTATTGCAATCGTTAATGTTTTGAGCTAAAACTGATGGCATAGTTAAAAATTCATGCTTACACGGTAATCTCCATTATAAGTAGACTAAATCAACAAATCCAAAAGATTAACCGAACAGTCGGAACTATTTACCTATTATTTATTAGGTACAACATTTAAACTTGAGAATAACTATCTGTTTCTGTAATAGTATAAAAGGGCAATTTTTAGGAGGGTTTGAAAAGTCAAAATCTATTAAATACGTTAAAATATATCATGTGCACTAATATCTCTAGTAACTTTGGACTTAATGATATAACGAGTGAAACTCAACCTCTCCGTGCTCGTTATAGATATGCGGGTTGTCTCCCGTAGTACAACTCGTGCTCGCTAGTCGACTAGCTTCGAGTCGAAGAAGGGGTGGATTCTATAAAACGTAAATGTTTACTAAAAGGGCGCCAGAGAAGTTTTGGAAAGCACCCAAGACTTCTTAAGTTAGCCCACAACTAACAGCACTAATCAAACACTCTGAAGAGGTTTTAGGAAAGTTAATATTAAAAATGAGAGTCAGCAAATATCCCCTGATTGATGTTTAATATTTTCTTGGACCTTATGTATCTTTTCAAAATATGAGATATAAGTTTACAACATAAAGAAATTAATACCTGAGCTCAGCTGAAGGCTTTAGCTTCAGTATGTACATCATACAGTTCTACGATACCTGAGTAGAGCTGAAGGCTACTAACTCAGGGTGCAGAAGAGCTGAGGGCCCCAATCTACACAGATGTCTCAAATTATTGTTCAATTACAGGAAACGAACAAATGGTTCATGCACAATTTTTCAAATTCGGTGAAACTCTATCACCAAAACTACAATTGATTCAATAAATTGGGTTCACACTACCGCAAACTATATGAGTTTAAATTTTTATAAATGCCATTACATATATAAATGAAAATCGTCAAAGACAGAAAAATATACCTTAATATCGCAGCACCCTGGTACGTACCGTGGTATACCTAGTGCTCAAAGCCAACAATTTAATATTCAAATAAAATGTTGAACGTTTTAAACGTTTAACGAGTAATATCGCTTAAGTAGCGCAAAAATATGACATAGGAAAAACCATATAATAAAAATTTAGTAAAATTTTGACGGTAAAAAATGGATAAACGTTGAGGGTATATAACAATATTGAATAAAATGACGTTTACTACGATTTTCCTGCTTTGGAATCGCCCGATGTCGACGCTTCAAAAAAATATATTCCAGCCCTACTGGCTACTGATTCAGGCGAGTGATCTGGCTGACTATACTCCTCAATCAGCGGATAAATCCATAAAATTCAAGATAAATAAGAAAACCCCCCTAAATACTGAGTTCCTCGAGCAAAACGTCTAACAGAATATCCACGTGGTTGTATAAATCATGCAAAAATCCTGGAACGTGTTGCTCATCGGAACGGTTTTCCACAGAGAAACGCCGAGTCGGACCCTCTAGATGTTAACTCACACCGTATTTTCCTTCCCTAATCAGGTAATATCATTTCCACGTACAATGGCTGCCTGAGTGCATGAATTGTTTAAAACTCCCACAACGTAGTCTATTAAGGGCCCCATACACGGTAAATATTATTGTACAATATGTTGTGAAACTATTGTGTGTACTATTGACTTTTCACACTAGTAATGTAATATACTATATGTTAACATATAACCACCATGCTCACAAATAATATTATGCGAGTATATTTTGTTTAAGAAACATATCTTTTTACATCATAATTTACCTGTGTCCTGTCAAAATACGTTGAACAGTGGTTCTGCTTATTCCCAAGTCTCTCTGCTCTAATACTTAAATGCGGATTAAATTGCACATATGCCAAAACATGTATTGTGTTTTCCTCTGAACGACCTCTGCCGCGTCTTCTAAATACAGGAAGATTTACATTCCCAGTCTTTGCTAAACGGTGCGTGAGTCGACGAAAATCTCTGCTTCTGGGATGACGTTTTTGGGGATATTGTATAGGATATACCCTAGTCGCAACAGTTGAATTTCTCATACATTCAAAGTAAATACCTATCATATCAAATGGTTCTTCGTTTGTAAGAATCATCTTAGATATAACTTTTAAGTAAATTTTATATCGAATTTAATTTACATAAATCGCAGTGACACGTAAATGAACAAATTACTAGGTATATTAATTTGACACAAGACATTTCATTTTGTTTTGTTTTTTTCATGGCCCACTACTTGTTTTTATATATTTCCATTTTAACTTTCATAACGCAGTTACCCGGTGACAGCATAGGTTGAGTAGAACTGGAATTACAGGCGTGTTTTTCATGATAAAGTTCACGCTTCCCCCCCCCTCTTATTTGAAGAGATAGACTAAAACTTGTAAAATCAAATATACGCTGAATTTCTTGAAGAATACGATAATCATAGTTTAAATGCATCTTAATTAGGCAAAATTTGTAAATTATTAATTTTATAATTTTTGGTATTTAATTACACCCTCTGGCAGTGGACCTACAACTCTGTAAATAATTTCCAGGTTTTTCTCGAGGTCACTTCTCTTATAAATTTTTTTTTCGAAGCTGTACTATAAACGGTTCCCGAGATATGGCCGAGAGCCATTCTTATCGCGACACCCGGTACATTAATTTGTACAGAATCTCTGCTCAAAATACCCATCTGCCCCTCAAACAAAATATCATTTATGGCCTTTTTAGCAAACATTTGCTGCTGAGTGTTCATTTTCTTCAATTCTACTGCCCAAGCCATAGCTATCTTCTCATAATCATCTGGGGGTGTATCCAGACGTTTACGGGCTTTCGCCAATAACTCTTCATTTGCATTAAACTTTGGCTTTTTGGAGGGTCCAGGTTTTGAAGGTGCAACTACATGCTGAAAAAGAAGAGAAAAAACTGTACAACGACTGGCAATTAATTGGAAAAAATTGCCAGCAGTTAATTTATTTATTTTGCAGCACTGATAAATCAACATTTTTTATATTTATACCAGGTAAATCCAAAGTCTGGACCCTTCTAATTATTGTATTTTTAAAATAAACAAACACCCTTTGGGTAGTGGTAGTAACTTTAGATGTAAGTTTGCATCTTTTGCCGTTATCCAAAATTGTTGTTGCCCCCAAAAATGGGAGATTTTAGATGCAACTCAAAAATTTGAAATATAAACCCCTTTCAGTGACCTCTCATTTTAAAAAGCTTATCTTATTGAGCTGCCCCCAAAATCCCCCATTTTTGGGGGACACCCAAAATTTAGAATAACTTTAAAAGATACAACATCTTAAGTTCCTACTACCAGGGTGTTAGTTTGCTACATACCAAGGGCCGTAGCAATATAAATTTCTAATGAACACAAATTAATTAATGATAACTGGACTTTTAAGCAAGAAAACTATAACTTTTATTACGTTTCAGCTATGCATTTACTTATCAATTTATTTACTCTATTATCATTATTCTATTATTTTTTTTTTATTTATTTATTATTATTAACTTTATGGAGAGAGCCAACCTGTACCCAGTCAGAAACGACAAAATAATTACAATAATCTCACCTTAACCACAATCCGCTCTGCAGCAGAGCCTACTCGATGACGGGACGACTAGACCTCCGATTCGTCTTACAAAACTCTTCTAGAGTTTGGTACCCACAAGTCTACCGTATGACTTACCTCAGAGTGTACTAAATAATTTGATATTCTCTTACCCTAGATGTAAATAATGATGGTTTCAAAAAATCAAAGACAAAGAGTTCAGGTGACCCACTGGCGTTTATTCTATGATAAAAATATTTAGTTTCAGATTCAATTTAAAATTACAATTGAGCACAACTGAGTACAGCTGTCCATAAGAATAGTCAGCAAACAATAGGTTTCATTGAACCTTAATGGATTTCATTTAACCTTAATAAATTCCCTATCAACAACTTTAAATAAGAACTCAAAGCAATTACTTGAAGCGCACAAATATATTAAGTATACCTTATTATAATTTGAAGTTTAAAAAGCATCCTCAATGGATTGCAAAAATTTTTTGTTGTGGTAAATTCCAAGATCAATTTATTTTATTCATTAACAACAAAGGATTGTTTTAATCATCATATTCATTTTTGTTATATTTAAAAGTATTATTTTAAAAGAAGAAAAATGTAGATATAAAAATAAAAGTAATTAGATAAGACCAAAAACTTTGTCTACCTGTACAAAAACGTGTTTTCACGAGGCTGGCAGGAATCAACTGGATACTATGGAAAATAACTTTCACCATGTGGCGACGAATACATCAGACTAAGAAAGTAGCCACTGCATTAAATATTATTTCTAGATCTCCGATCGCTAACACAATACCATCAAATATATTTTTATACAGCTTAACCCGACTTCCTAATTTGTTTTAAAGTTGATTCCTGAGAACTATCTGAATATCTGGTTTTCCAATGGAAATGGGAAATTTCCAATTAAAACGTGCCAAAAAAAATCTAAAATAAAACCATGAAAGATGTAGGTTCGCAAGACTTACCTCGAAAAATCGTGATGAACGATTGAACAACTCCAATCCTCCATAGGCTATGGAGACAACTTGCTACCACAGGGGCACAGCAAAAGCAACAACACTAATAATGGCGTCTACATATTCTTCAACAACTGCTTCAACAGGTTCTACAGGGCGGAAGCCCCACTCCTTCCGAAAATTATCATTACCAAAATTGCCACTTTAGAAATTCAAAATAATTTCAGAACTCAATAAACAATGTAGACGAAATACTACAGAGACGAACTCACCCATCTTCACTGCCAAACTTCCACAGAAAACACTTCTCAGCAAGTATCCAAGATAAAGAGACATGCTCACCGAATCTCATACACATCCCCTCATTTTAGAAAATTAAAATCCTCTATCGTGCTATTCAGCATCCAGTTAAAACCCTAAATGATAATGATATTGATAGCCGAAAAGTTAAGTACAGAACTGACTATAAAATTTAACCATCATGTTTGTCCAGCTAATCGCCAACAACTGATAAAGCGATTTGCAAATAAATATCCTAAAAGTAAGCAACCCAATATACATTATTTTTACAATTATTTGTGGTATAAATCCAATTAAGTTAGATTTGAGAAAATTATTTAATGAATTTTAATATGTGAATTTTGAATTTCGATTAATTACAAGAAAATGAGTTAGTGAATTTTAATACCATAACAAGTTTATTTTAAAAAATACATAATTTATAGGCTGGGGCCGGACTTTTTACTCCGGACCCAAAGAAAAATTACATTGTCTTTGAATGGATTTTTCTTAACAGATACCGAAATCAGAAGAGGATTGGAAATTAACAAAAAACGGTGGAATTTTCCAAACTTTGGAAAGGGCATATGCATTGAGCATTATAAAATATCTACTGTTTCCACTCCTAACTTTAACAAGTATATAATACAAATCTAAAAATTCTATAAAAGTATAAGTGGAATAGTTCTACAGTGGATACCACTCGAAAAAAACGCGCATATAAGGCTCTACCTCACGGGGGGTAAGGAAACTAGCTTAAAATGGAGCTTAATGGAGTATTGAATGACCCTGTATGCATATTTGTTCAAAAGGTACTTAATAACTCAGATTCAAGAGGCAAAAAAAGTAATAACAAAATGGATTCTATTATTTGGCGGCTCATTTGGATTTGTTGATTTTGTCATCTTACAAGCTCAAGTCTGATCACCCTGTAAGTTTGAATTTTTGTAACCTACCACCCAATAATACAACGTCGCAATACAATCAAACACATTGTATCAAAATATTTAATTTACAATATTTCTTTAATTTTGTATTTACGTTGTATTATAAAAAATGATATTTCACAGACTTAAGCGTTTAATATTTCGAGAAGTAGCCATAGCATCTAATTCTAAACTTTTAACGTGGACACATAAATCTACACTATATCCAATATTCTGAAAATTTGACAATGATGTTTTTTTTTAAATAATATTTGATGCTTATTTCCATTGTAAAAATACGTAATTTAACAAAAACATGTCTGTGAAAGCAGGAATCACCCTATAAACAACAGATATTTTATTTTGGCTAATAAGTATGTATTTTGTCTTGATATATTTGGCAGTAACATTAAAAAATATTTAAGAGGGACTTTTTGGGGACCGTTTAAAAAAAGTTGGGATTTTGAACTTCAATTCCCCGTATCTCAAAATCTAGCAATAGGATAAGGTTGGGATGGTGACTTTTCATCAGGACATCAATTTACAGTATATATCAAAAATTCAGACAGTTTGACGGGGCTCCTGTTTCTATAAGAGAAGTGCAGTGTTCTTTCAACTCAAGATGGGTCAGTGGCTAATTTAATGACACAAAAGTAGCCGCAATCGATATCAGACACAGACCAAAATATTCCAGATCAAGAACAACCAAAACCAAGAAAGCGTTAAGTTAACATAAATAAGTGGAAGATATTAAAAAATGTTAAGTTAAGATTAAAAGGTAAGTTTCATGCTGGAATTAAAAAAAAACAGGAAAGTGGGATATATAATTAAGCTAAATACCTTGGTCCAAGGTGTAATGGAAATCGAGCACCAAGACAAGATTTCAAATGTGGTAGATTAGAGAAGATGATCTAAAGTGAATACATTCGCACTTTTGGAATCTGTCATCTAGGAAGCGTAAAAAGGTTTACGTCACTGGGTGTGTATTGCAGGCACGTCCTAATAATAGAACAGGGATGGCCAAGAGGTCTACTGGTCGACCGCGAAGACGATTTAGGTAGCCCGCGAGAGTAAAAATAAACTGAACAGAAAATATTTAAAAATAATATCAATTATTTTAAAATGTTCCTTTTCGCGCCAAGAACACGTTTATATAAGTAGGTACTCACACGCTTCGGTCTGTCGTAACTCGTAACGTGGTATATTGTTGCGTGCGTGTGTGTGAGTGAGTCGTGTAAACGCGACTCACCGCTAGTATATTGTTGTCTCTTTTCATTTCGCATTGTTTTCTCTTTTTGTGACCTCGCCCACGAAGGATCGGCCAAATAATAACAAGAGCCTGTACTAGTTTCGACTTGAGTGCGAACGTAGGTATTTACAACTAATTTGTTGCGTCGCGATTATTAAAAGTTAACGCAGGGGCCTTGAGACTTAGTGTTTTTTAACTATTTTATCAGAATGAGTGGGCCATCTAGTTAGAGTGCTAAAAAAGTAAGACTTGCCATTATCACAGTGAGTGGGAAGAGGATTTTTTTTCCTTATGGTCAAGGATAAATGTGTGTGCCTAATCTGTAACTCAAGTGTCGCATTACCGAAAAGAGCTAATGTTGAAAGGCATTTCAAAACTACACATTCCAAATACGCCACCGATTTTCCATTTGGCAGTGAAAACCGAAAGATAAAAGTACGTGAATTAAAAATCAGTTTAAACGCACAACAATCTTTTTTTACAAAACCAGATTCGAAATCCAAAGATGCAACACTGGCGTCATTTGCTGTTACAGAAATATTAATGAAACGAAAGAAACCTTTCGAAGATGGAGAAATGATCAAGGAAGCCATGCAGAGACCTGGAGAAGCACTTTTTAATGACTTTAAAAACAAAAAAGATATTATTACAGCAATAAATGATATTTCACTTTCACGGAACACAGTAATGTAGCGCAGTGAAGCCTTAATTGAAAATTTGAAACAACTGCTTAATGAAGACTTGCAGAAATGTTGTTTCTTGTCACTACAGTTTGATGAATCCACCGATGTAACCGACATTGCCTAGTTTTTGAAGACATGACAACAAAAAGAAGAATTATTGACAATGATTACATTGAAGAGGCAAACCAGAGGTGAATATATTTACAGATCTTTTAAGAGTTTTGTAGAAAATACTTCATTTCCGATACACAAACTAGTTGTTATCACGACAGATGGAGCACCCGCTATGCTGGGACAAAGAATTGGTTTTATTTCATTGTGCAAAAATGATGACAACATTCCAAGTTTCACCAACTATCACTGCATCATACACCAGCAAGTTTTGTGCTCTATAATTCTGGAATCAGATGTTATTATGAAAATTGCTTTTAAAATAGTTAATTCTATTCGAGCCAGAAGTTTGCAAAGGCGTCAATTTCGAGCTCATCTTGAAGAGACAGAAGCCGTACACTCATACCTTTTGCTACATACAGATGTTAGGTGGCTTAGCCGTGGTGCCTTTTTGAAGAGATTTCGCCAATTACTGCCAGAAATCAAGACATTCGTTCAATCAAAAGGAGAAAATATACCTGAGCTTGAAGATGAAAAATGGCTTATGAAGCTGGCCTTTCTTTGTGACATAACAGAAAAACTCAATGAGTTGAACCTAAATCTTCAAGGGAAAGACAAAACCGTCATTGACATGACATCTTTGATTAAAACTTTTAAAAGTCAAATTCAAATGCATGCATCTCAATTAAAACGAGGTGAACTGAAAAATTATAAAAGCATGGAAGAAGAATGTACGCACAATTCAAATCGAGACTACAAAATTTTCGCAGAACAGCTGGAGAATTTGCATCTGGAGTTCGAAAGAAGGTTTGCAGATTTTGCCGCTCTCGAAGAAGTGCTAAGTTTCATGGTATTCCCTTTCAATGAAAACATTGACATTGACAGCTTGACCGTTAAAATCGGCAACTTAACCGATACTGAATCTCTTGTGGTCGAAGAAGAAATAATAAAAATGAGAAGCGATATATTTCTGAAAGCCAGAGCATCTGGTAGTACAGAATTTTGGAAAGTGATTTGCAAAGAAAAGTTTTCATGCCTAAGAAAGGTGGCTTTATATTTGACTTCATTTGTTCTACCTATCTTTGCGAATCAACGTTTTCAACTATGAATGCAATAAAAACCAAAAATTGTTCCCGCTTAACAGACGCTCACTTAACTTCCTGCTTGCGCATCGCAGTTACTTCGTACACTGCCCAATATGATAAACTTGTGGAGAATATGCAGTGTCAAACATCCACTCAAAAGCGTAAAACGCGATGAAAAATTCGAATTAAGTATGTAATATTCAATAAATGAATACATACAAACTTATTACAAAAATGTTTTATTTCTCTTTTCTAAATTCTACCTTGCAGTCGACCGCAGAAAGTATTTTCGAGCACAAGTAGACCTCACAGGTCAAAAGTTTGGCCACCCCTGGTATAGAACAAAAGCCTACTGATGTTACCACTTTAAGTAAAAACACTGGATATACATTCTACTTGACTGTAAGAGAAAATGGAGATACTGTGAAGAGACGTGTATGCTGAAACATGTTTATCAACACTTTAAATATTGCCGAGAAGATTGTGCACTCATGTATTTCATCAGACCAACCCAGTAGAAGCCAGAAAAACGAAGAAAATCGAGCTCAGACCTTACGACAAAAATGACACGTCGTCAAGAGTGTAGAGGAGTTTCTGAATTCCCCTCCTAAAGTAGAAAGTTATCAACCATCATCCATTCAACTTTACATTAAGCTCTTGTGGTCTAGTCTAGTAGAGATATGTACCGCTTTTATGAAGATTAATGCCAAACACAAAACAAAATTGCATCAACTTTCTACAATACTTTGAAAGCCACGAACTTAAATCTTCATATTCCCAAAATGGAACAATGTAATAAACAAAAATACAAGAAATATGAGCAAAATAATCAATCAGTAAGAAAATCCAAAACGAGATAAAGAACGATCCATAACTTTACTAATATTGAAACCTATACCGTTGATCTATGAGGCTATGCTATTGGCTCCAAGACTAAATGCAAGTGTAATTTACCACAAGACTACGTTGAAGGTCCGCAATGAAACATTAAGTATTGCATATGCCGTGTGGTATGTTTAGCACGAAGCTGTGGCAGAGATTGAAAGTGATGTATTTGCATCAATTCATACAGACATTTTACAAAAGACGATAGACAGAAGACAGTCCGAAAAAATTACGGTTCGGATTGATGGATCGGAATATCAGAACCGAAATATCAAACTGTCTAATGCGTTGATAGAATTGAGCATTCATTGAAACAAACGTAATCATAGAACAAAAATACTAGAAAGTGGAATACACCTTCATGGAGGTAGACTCCATTCATTCTACTATTGAGCAGAAATTGCGGAGAAAAGTCTATACACCAGCAGAGTATATTCCAATAATTCAGTCTGCAAGATCAGTTCAATTCATGCAGTGATAGTGTACACATCGCCCACGAATTGAGTGCTAGCAGTTATTTATTTAAGTAGAAACTATTTGAGAATTTTGAATAATATTAAGTTTAGTTTAGGTACAACACAAATAAAAAAGTAAGTCTCCTGAAAAAACAGTGACAACAACGAAAAAACAGGTACGACTAGTGATAATTTACAAGTTTATGATATAAATAATAAAAACCGATCGACTGATACCGGTCCTTATTTTGTATATGTTGAACATATAAATAAACAGCTAGGTAGATTATTTCCCATTCGTATTGGACATTATCTTTTTCAAATTAATTAATTTAAGGAAAACGTATCAGATATTATATCAGTAGGGAGAAATCGAGTTAAAGTAATTTTTAAAACATATTCTATTGCAAATAGTTTAATTAATCATGAAATAATTTTCAAAAATGATCTTATAGCTTATGTACCTACATTTTTCACCCAAAAAAAAGGAGTTATAAAAATGGTAGATACATTTTTTGATGAGACTTATTTAGATAACAATATTAACTCGGATAAAAAAGTTATGAGTGTGAAAAGAATGCTGAGGAAATTCAAAAATTCAGATGGTACAACAAAATTAATACTAAGACAAATGATAATCATATCATTTCTTGGTAGTAAACTCCCTTCTAGAGTGCAAATTAATTTATGTAATTTTGAGGTTGAACCGTATATATATCCGGTTGTCCAATATTCCAAATGCATGAGATACGGACACACGACAAAATTATGCAAAGGACTTGAGAAGTGTAGAAAATGTGGTGATAAAATGGAAGAAAATCATAATTGTAACGTTACTCATGAATATTGTATTTACTGTGAAAAATTCGATCATAATGCATTAAATAAAAATTGTCCCACATATAAAGTTCAATCTAATATGAAAAAAACAATGGCATATCATAATATATCATTTAAGGAAGCGGAAAAAATAGTTATTAATCCATCTTATGCTAAAATTACCACCAATAATAGATTTTCGATACTTAATAATCTTAATAATTTTCCAGAATTAACACCTAGCCCAAAAGACTCACATGTTGCTACTTAATCACTCACCCAAAGACCTCGAACACAACCGACTAAACGTAAAAGTGTATCTCCTATTAGAGTATCTCAAACTGCAAAAAAAGTTCCACCACGCCCACAATCACAACCTGTCATTCCAAACCCTCACCGTGATGATTTCATGGCTCATAAAGAAAAAATAATATTTGAAGTTAATTCGTTAATAACTAAAGCACTTACTGATCCTACATATTTCCAAAGTAAATACAAAAATTTAGAAGAAATTCATAATAGTATTAGAAATCAATTTAGCTCAATTATAAATAATCCAGTCAGTGATTTAGAGAGTATATATGATGATGATTACATTTGTTTCAATGGAATTGTCGTTCAATTACTAATAAAAAAAACAACTCATCACAATTTTTATTTATTCATTCGATATTTTAATATTACAAGAGCTACAAACTAAAAAGGAAGATCATTTTTGTCTTCGAGGTTATTATCCCATACAAAAAAAAGGGATGATGGTTACGGAGGTGTAGGCATTTATGTCAAAAAAGATATTAACTTTAGTGAAATTGGAATAATAAAATTTTTTAATGCTAGCATAGAAATTTGTGCAATAGAAATCAGTGACTTGAAAATAACCTTAGTAAACATATATAAACCACCTAACGCAAACACTGTTAATGACAATGACTGGATAAATATTTTCTCACAATTTTCAGGTAAGGTTATTATCTGTGGTGATTTTAATTGTCACCATAATTTATGGGGATCCCACAAGGATGATGTACAAGGTAAAAGACTTATAGATGCTTTAGATCACTGCAATTTAATATGTGTCAATAATGGTAAACCAACTCGAATACACAGGCCTAATGAAAATCCTTCTAGGGTTGATCTTACTTTTGCTACTCCTAACTTAGTTTCCTATCTAGATTGGCAAATTATGGAAGAAACTCAAGGTTCTGATCATTTTATAATAAGCATTTCTCTCCATTTGTCAGGTAATCGCGTAAATATTTTAACTTCTAATAGATGGAATGACTCGAGAGCAAATTGGATAACATATCAGGACTATATTGATCAAATATTAACTGAATATGATACTGATACTAATCTCTCAGAAAAAGCTGACTTGTTAATTACAGCCATGTCAAAAGCCGCAGATTTGTCTATGCCTATCAAAAAACCTTTTATTCCAATAACTAAAAATCTATTTGGTGGAACATAGAATGTACAGAAGCAGCAGAAAAGAGGAAACAAGCTCTTCCTGAATATAGAAGAATATATAATTTGCAAAATTTTATTAATTATAAAAGAAGTGTAGCAATTGCCAAATTAACTTTTAAAAAAGCTAATCAAGATAGCTGGGTCTCCTTTATAAATTCTATCAATAGGAATACTCCCCAAACTAAAATCTGGAATTTCATAAAAAGAATTTCAAATAAACATTTTCAGAATGATCGTACTCCTCTACCACCACAATTGCTTGAAGAAATATTTGACATAATTTGTCCTGCAACTGTCCAAAATAAACTCGAACTTGATCTTAAAAACAAATCTTAAAAACAAATCCTTATTTAGAAACTCCATTTAATATGCAAGAATTACTTCACGCTGTCAAAACTTCCTGAAATAATGCGCCTGGTAAAGACAATTTAACATATGAAATGATAGAAAACCTTCACAAAATAGCAAAAACAAATCTTTCAGATATTTTTAACGGCTGGTGGTTACAAAATGATTACATAGAAACCATGAAAGACGTAATTATTACCTTATTACCCAAACCTTTTAAGGATAGCTCTATTGCGACATCATTTCGGCCAATTTCTTTATTTTCCACCATTATAAAAACGAAATTGACTGTCTCGACCCTTACTTCGTGGAATATGCTCATATTATAAAAACTTTTGAGTGAATGATCAAAGCGCGATTAGAATAGTTCACAGAAAACAATCAACTTCTTTCGGCAACACAATATGGGTATCGTAAGGGTTACGGCACGATAGATGCTATAACACAATTAGTTATTCACGTACAAGTAAGTTTTTCTGAAAACAAATATCTTGCTTGTTTATTTATCGACATTAAAGGCGCCTATGATGCTGTAGATTTAAACATACTAACAAAAAAACTTATAGAATTCGGTTTTGGTAATAAAGTGGCGACCAATATTTTTAATCTGTACACAAATCGGAAAATCTACCTCAGAGATCATAAGAATGAACTTCATGGTCCGAGGGTATTGTCTCAAGGTCTACCGCAAGGATCTGTTTTGAGCCCTTTTCTTTTTAATTTATATACAACAGAATTGCATCGGATATGAGATGATTCTTGTTATAAAGTTCAGTATGCTGATGATTTTGCCTATTACACGATCCAAAATTCACACCAAGAGTGCTTGTGTGTTCTCGAGAACATGATGAATACTATTAGACGATCCTTATATGACTTAGGTTTTAACATATCGCCTGAAAAATGCTCTGTCCTTTTTTTCACGAGACATCGATATCAGCCACCCGCAACAGTGCTTCTCTCTGAACTTACAATTCCAGTGGTGAATAATTATAAATACCTAGGCATATTTCTGGATAGTAAGTTGTTGTGGACGAAACATATTGAGTATATCAAATGTAGATGTGAAAAAGGGATAAACATGTTAAGATGTGTTTCTAGGTTAAAGTTTGGTGTTGGTGTGGCCATTTCATTAATGTTTTATAGAGCATACATCCGCTCAATTCTGGATTATGGATCGACTTTGTACGGTTATGCTAGCAAAACAAATCTACAGTTTGTAGATCGCATTCAATTTGAAGCTCTACGTATATGTATAGGAGCAATGAGATCATCCCCAACTGATGCAATCTTAGTTGAATCTCTTGAACCTCCATTAGCAATTAGACGCGAATATCTGGCAAATAAATATTCAATCAAAATTATAGAAAAAGGTTGCTGCAATAACCTCAATAATCTTGCTTATCTCACAACAAAATGTTTAACGAACAAATATTGGAAGATTAAAAATAATCCACCTTTGGTCGATGCTTTTATTTTTACTAATAAATTTCATGAGTTAATTCATACTATCGACATATATCCAATGTTTAGATTCAGCTATGACTCATGTATGTTTGAACCTAACATCATATTCCCCTTATATTCACTTTCAGACATAGTTAACAAAAACATTATGATATCCATTCTTTCAAACTATACAAATTATTCAACTATTTACACGGATGGCTCAAAAACCTATAATGGAACTGGATGTGCCTTTTATCATTCGAATAAATGTTTTTCTGTTAAATTGCGTTTACATGATACATGTTCAATTTACACAGCGGAGATGTATGCAATATAGCAATCTCTCACTTATATATTTGAGAACAAAATTGGCAATTGTCTTATAATAACCGATTCAAAAGCAGCATTGGAAACTATAGGAACTAAAAAATTATATAATCAGGTAAAAAAATTCCTTTTATGGAATATTAAAAACTATGAAATTGACTGTCTCGACCCTTACTTCGTGGAATATGCTCACATTAGTGTTTTTAAATGAGACCGTGAGTTTCATTTAAAAACACTAATTAAAAACTATCTATACCTATTAAGTAATTCTGATACTAAAATATCGTTCATCTGGGTAAAAGGACATGCTGGCATTAAAGGGAATTAAATTGTAGATAGCCTTGCCAAAAAGGCAGTTTTGGAAAACATGTTTTTTTGATTTTTATAACACACTTGACCTATTGCCGTCACTTAAAAGACAAATCACTCACAGTTGGAATAGTGTATGGCAGGAATACGTAAAAGAGTCTAAAAACCCATACACACTTATACATCCAGAAATACCCAAAACAATACCACATATTCAAGAGTACAATAAAAATAAATACTACACTACGATAGTAACAAGAATGAAACTAAATCATGGTATCTTTCCTGCGCACCTTGCTAAAATAGGAATGATAGGCTCTTGTAAATGTTCATGCGACAATAGTTCAATAGCTGATCTTAACCATTTAATTTTTTCCTGTAGAAATCACCAATATCAAATAAATATATTTCTAAATTTTCTCATTAATCACAATATTTCTTTACCGACAAATTTAACTCACCTATTAAGTTTAAACGAAAAACCTATTTTAGACGCCTTAGTTGAGCTATTTAAAAGTGCACAAATTTCAATATAAAGTTGAACATTGAAATTAAATAATTTTTGTGGCTAAGAACTAAGTTTTCTACGGCCAAAATTTCACACATACACACACACACACACACTAGTCTAGGGCATTTAGCACTAAATCACCCGAATAGAGGAAATTTGGGAGCACAACAGATATCGAGATGCGGTTTTCTGCATTGTGTTGGGGAAGGTCCAAGAAGAAACTGACGAAAATGTGGGTTAGCAGTTTTTTGAAAAACGCCTTCTGGGCCCGTTACAACACATATTATAAAAACAATTGCTTTGGGAGTCTTGTGTGCCTCGAAACTGGATTTGAGAAAGGCGCCAACGCTATAAAGGGAGTAGAGTATCGTTACCACGGAACCGGCGCGGACAGAAATATTCTTTATCGACTGAACAGAATAAATATGGGTCCAACGTGGAGTCGGCGTGTGTGTGGCATCAGTATTAAATCTGTCGCTTAGGACCACGTTTCTTTTTCGTTGTATGTAAATATAGTGCTACAGTACTTAAGTTTCTTGGATTTTGGACCTTTTTTTGGTGTTTGAGTGGTGTCTGGCACTCTTGGACCACGTGGGGTTTCCGTTACAAGTGAATACAGTGCTAATTTTTTGTATTTTGAACCATTTTTTGGCGTTTGATTTGTGTCCGGCACTTTTGCAAGTCATCTTTGATAGACCACGTGTTCGAGGATTTGTTTTTCAACGGAATCGAATATTGGCTTGAGCTTACAATGGATGTTTTTGGAGATATAAGCAGCTGCGGTAGTGAAGAGGTATGTATCTTTTATGGGGTATTTTATGCCTGGCTATATAAAATCATTGTATCTATGTATAAAATAGAGAATATTATGGCGTATAGAACATAATTACATATAACATAAATACGAAGTTTTTTTCAACGTAGTCAGGGCAGGTTATATATGTATGCATATACAACAATAAATATATATGGTGTGCTCACTGGCATGCAAGAATTGCGATGACAATTGCTCAAACCAAAAAGGCGCTCCCGATGGGGCAGATAATAGTGACGACGAAGAAGATAAAGAAGAGGAAGAAAATGGAGAAGGGGAAGAAGGAGAGCAACGGGAAGAAGAAGATGAGGAGTTTGAACAAGATGTTTAGTTCTTAAGTTGAAAATTTCAGTTTATAATGAATAGTTCAAGATTAATAAAAACTTCTATTTGTTATTTGAATAAAGAATTATGTTCATAATTTGTGATTTTTCATTACCTGCCAGTATTGAATTCAGCATCTCCGAAAACCCCCGAGTAACGAGTTTGGAGCCATTTACATGGACTACGCGATTTCCCCCCAGAATGACCCACCAGATACCTCCACAGACCCGCCCCCGTGCACCCCCGGGTAATTACAATGCCACAGTTGAATTCAGCATCCCCGTAAACCCCGAGTCACAAGCTTGGAGCGATTCTCATGCACGCTGCCATTCCTGCCCCAATTCGGCCCGGCGCACCCCCACAGTGCCGCCCCTGAGCGACCCAGATATTGCAATGCCAGCATTGAATTCAGCATCTCCGAAAACCCCCGAGTAACGAGTTTGGAGCCATTTACATGGACTACGCGATTTCCCCCCAGAATGACCCACCGGATACCCCCACAGAGCCGCCCACGTGCACCCCCGGATAATTACAATGCCACAGTTGAATTCGGCATCCCCAAAAACTCCCGAGTAACGAGTTTGGAGCGATTCTCATGCACGCTGCCATTCCTGCCCCAATTCACCCCCCGCGCACCCCCGCAGAGCCACCCCCGCACACCCTCGGGTAATTCTAATGCCAGAATTGGATCCAGCATCTCCGAAAACCCGCGAGTAACGAGTGTGGAGCGATTTTAATGCACGCTGCCATTTCTCCCCCCAATTCACCCCCTGGACAGCCCCACAGAGCCACCCCCGTGCACCCCTGGGTAATTAAAATGCCAGAATTGAATTTGGCGTCCCCGAAAACCCCCGAGTAACGAGTGTGGAGCGATTTTAATGCATGCTGCCATTTCTCCCCCCAATTCACCCCCCACGCACCCCCACAGAGCCGCCCCCGTGCACCCCCGGGTAATTCTAATGCCATAATCGAGTTCGGCAGCCCCGAAAACCCCCGAGTAACGATTTCCGAGCGATTTTTCCGCGTTTACAATCGTTCTCATAACGGTACAAATAATGATGCAATTGGAAAATGCATTTTCCGGCCCAGAAGGCGTTTTTCAAAAAACTGCTAACCCACATTTTCGTCAGTTTCTTCTGGGACCTTCCCCAATACAATGCAGAAAACCGCATCTCGATATCTGTTGTGCTCCCAAATTTCCTCTATTTTTGCTAAATGCCCTAGTCTACACAGTCTGCAAGACAACCTTCGAGTCCGTATGAAGCAATTTAGTGTAGTGGTGATGATTTTTATAGATTTCAGCCAGTATACTACAAAGAATGAAGACATTTCTAGCTAATGCCACCCTGTCACTCGATACTCGATACCGTTTCGTGAAGTCATACATTAGTTCTGTCCTCTTATATGGCTCGGAATCCTGGACAATGGGAAAGAGGATAATGCAGCGACTGGAAGCATTTGAAATGTGGATCTTCCGTAGACTTTTGAAGATACTATGGACCCGAAGAATGACAAATGAAAATGTTATAAGAATGATGGGAACAGACAGGGAACTTTTACATGTGAAACAGCGCAATACTGGTTATCTGGGACATGTATACAGAGGAGAAAAATATCAACTTTTGAGACTGCGTATGGACGGAAAGATAGAGGGCCGAAGAGGACCCGGAAGACGAAAATGCTCATGGCTTAAGAATATAAGAGAGTGGACAGGATTAGACACATGCACCCTATTGAGAGCAGCAATAAATAGTGAGGAGTTTGCTGGTATTGTCGCCAACCTTTAGTAGTGAAGAGGGCACTTGAAGAAGAAGAAGAAGATTTGCCTTGGCAGTGTCATCAAAATAGTTTTTGATACAAACACAGTATGATTGCAGTCCCAAGTTTAGTACGAAATGTATCATCAAAAATCTTGATTTACTAATATTACAAAAAATAATCAGTTTTCAATCCTTCCTGTGAAGTGGTACATAACTCACATTCGACCCATTGCATGTACCACGACACTACATTTTTGGAGACATTTCGGTTTGTTAGCACGATACAGTCTCCAAAGTATATATAAATGACCAATTTCATGATTGCATATTGTTCAGGATGTATCACAGATGATTCCCATTGATTTTCCGCTCACCAGAGCGATTACAATAAATATCCAACATTTTTGATCATTTTTGAAAAAAATTTCGATTCGTTAGCACCATACTGCTTCAATCAATATGTGGGCAGTAACAATTAATAAAACGATTATAGGACCTTATTTTAGGGATAAAACCATGACACGTGAAGAGTACTGGGCATTTTTAAATTCAGAGTTAACTCAAGAATGAGCCAGAATTTTTCCTGATGATCAGGCTCTCAACATCCAATATTATTATATCTAGAATCTTGAATTTTCCTATCTGATAGTATATTTCCTGATTGGATTGTTTGTGTATATACTGTAATTAGTGATTTTTGTAATAAATATAAACAACATTTTTTACAACAACATTTATTAAACTAAAATAATAAACAGATCGATAGTGTCACCAGATGAAAGGCTTTGTTATTTTCAAATTTGACAGACTGCATAACAATCCCAGTAAAAGATAAATCAACAGAAACTAAGAAATGCGATTGATAAATGCGAGAATAGAAAGCATGTAAGAAAAAATAAATATAACTAGCGAGAAATATATACAAAATTATTCCTAACCTAAATAAATATAAACAAACTTAACATATAGAATAACAAACAACAATTTTAATTATCTTCTTCAACGTCGGATTGTACCGGTGTATCTTCGGCTATGGCTGGTTCTTCTTCGTCGTCACCGGTTTCTGAAGCATCTCCGGCTAAAGCTCTAGCTTCGGCGTCGAGAGCATCTAGTTCGGCTTGTTGTCTTTCAAGTTCCGCTAATTCGAATCTTTGTTGAATTAGTTCATCCATTTCTCTTTGTTTCTTTGTTTCTTCATCCTCTTCTTCTTCTACTGTAGGTTCAGGTTCAGGTTGATCAGATTCGAGAGCTTGTGCTTCGGCTTCAAGGGCATCTAACTCCGCTTGCTGCCTTTCCAATTCTGCCAGCTCTACTTCTTGTTTAGCTAATTCTTCTTCAGCATTTTCCGCTTCTTCTGTTGTCGTTGTTGCGATTAGCTCTTCTTCTGCTTCTTTAGCTGACTCGTCGGCTTCTTTTTGTGCGGCGTCTGCTTCTTCCCTCGCTTTTTCAGCTAATTCGGCTAATTCTTTTTCTTTTCTCTCCAATTCTTCCAATTCGGCTTCTTGTCTGGCTAATTCGGCTAATTCTTCTTCTTGGCGAGCTAATTCGGCTAATTCGGCTTCTCGTTTTGCTTGTTCAGCTAATTCAGCCTCTTGTCTCGCTAATTCGGCAAGCTCTTCAGCTTGTCGCGCGAGGTCGGCTTGTTTTTCTTCTTCCGCTTGTCGGGCAAGTTCTTCGAGACGTTCAAGTTGTTTCCTTTCTTCTTCGGCTTTTGCGTCTTCTTCCAAACGACGTTGTTCTTCCTGGCGAATACGTTCTTCTTCTGCCAAGCGGGCTTTTTCTATTTCAGCCTAAAACAATTAAAAATAAGTATAATTTTCAATTATTCAGACTATGAGATTCCATACCTGTTTTGCTAATTCTTCTTGCCTTGCCAATTCCGCTTTCCGTTCCAGTTCAGCAGCTCTTTCTGCTGCTGCTTGTGCTGCCAATTCCTCTTGCCTGGCTAACTCTGCTTTCCTAGCTGCTTCTTCTTTTTTATTTTGAGCATCACGTCTGGATTGTTCTTCCGCTAAAGCCCTATTAACAAAATAAGACCGCCGTGTTGAAAGTGTAACAAATGAAAGAAAATATAATTTCGCTCACCTTTCTTCTGCCAATCGTTCTTCTTCTTTCTTTTTTTTAGCTTTAACAGCATCGTCTACAGCTACAGATGATCTCTGGAGTTTTTCTTCTTCATTTATGAACGCCAATCTTGCAGCTCTTGCTTCGCGTAATTTTTGCATTTCTTTTGAAGTTTCTTCATTTTCTTCCAATCTTTTGGCGGTGAATTTGCGGGTAGCACGAGCTGGATTCAGAGGGGCTGAAACAAATAACAAAATTTGATTAAGAAGTGCAAAAACTTTTCTAAATTATCGGAAAAATAGAATTTGTTATAAATAATCGATGGTGGTATTTTCAACTCTTGAATTTTCTTGACGATTAAACATATTAACAATACTGTGCTAACTCAAAAACGTTATATGATAGGAGAATTGAAACTTTTTTCTCTATATGTTGAAATAACGTCAGTAATTTGAGAATAATAAAAATTACTGCTCATTATGGTAATATACAATGGGGCCGAAAGTAAAATTCCTCTAAGTCTTATGTCTATTATAACAGTATTTTCTTAATATTGATTGTTGTTCCGAAGTTTTACTTCGTTCTAGACGTATCCACAGTTGCAGAATTGTACCATTTTCTTCAATATTTCAACATTGTTCTAGGACCTCTTCTACCTAAAACTTAACTTTCAAGAACCAGTTGTGGAGCTCCTCAGAAACTTTCAGTTATTCTTTGGACTTCTATAAAACACTGACATTCTTTTTTAAATGAAAACTTCTTTAGCCGTGCTGAGCGATTTTAGGTAGGGGAAAAACTTATATGTTCGCGTTGCCGATGGCTTCGGTATGCTCGTGACATATTACCCTTAGGTAGTATTGTGCGATATATCGGTAACCGCTATATTTCACCGCTACGTGGCAAATCTCTGGTGCTACCGGCTATTCACTTCTTGCAGTTACTGCAGCTACACGGCATAGTCTTGATAGACATGCAGCTCAAATGCAATATAGCATATAAAGTTATTTTAAACATGCTCGTGGTTCCTAATGTAAACTAAGTAATGAGGAAAACATACAGAAGAACACTAATCAAGGCGTGACCTAATTAAGAAAAATACTAAAATCTAATAGAAGTGATACCATTAGAGTCTCGAGTAGTTCTTTTAATGAAACCCAACATTTTCATGGAATTATGCATACCAGTAGTGATATGGTGGTTGACGGTAAGTGCTCTGTCAAGAATTACTCTTATATCATTGATTGTATCGAGTTTTTGACCATTTATGTTCTAGTTGGGTACGGTAAGATTTCACCATTCAGACAGGTTATTCAATTCTTATTGCAATATTCTACTCATGTTTTTAAATAATTTTACCTCCGACCACCCCTGTAAGTAGTAAAAAACACACAGTCGGTAATCAATGTAAGACGTCTAATACGCACGGTAAAACAAAACGAGCGGCTGTAAAGTAAATCGCACGGCTTCCATAGCAACCACTTAGCAACTGTCAATAGACGTAGCCATTTTATTCAAAATGTATTACTTAGATATTTGACGTTGAATTTTATTCTATATATAAATGGTAGATAACATTTATTAGATATGAGATTGCATTTAATACTAAGAGTTATTTGGAATTATATGATAATTGGTTCAGTTTCATCCAACCCGCATCTTTTAGCTGTCTGAATGTATCTCATATTAGTAAACAATAGTATATTATATACCAAGCGACTAAAGTGGCCCATTTAATCCCGCGGGTGCTGTTTGATTCCTGAGGGAAGTAATCCACCTAAGGGATTATTGTCACTTTAGTCGAGAGGTGTATACGCTATTTTATGTAATTCCGGTAATTCTACATACATTTTTAATAAAAATAAATACCACTTAGGACGGACTTTTACGAAACTTGGCTGGGCATCGATGATGTACGTTTTTACTTGTACTTTAAATACCAGTGGATTCATGCTGTGCACTCCGATAAGATAAGAGGAACAATGGAATCAGTTCATCCGAATCGGGCTGATTTTGGGAGACAAATAACGGTAGATTGCAGCAAATTGTCTTGTTATGACGTTCCACTAAACGATCAGACTGTGGACGCATTGGTGAAGTTCGAGTTTTCTTAATCACGAGGATTTTCATTAAATGATATCCATTTCGATGTATTTGCTAGAGGGTGCCACATAAGCTACGTTATTGTTGTAATTGTGTCTTAAATTTTTTTATCGTTAACGCTATTTCGCTTTTCATTGTAACATATTAAAATTACATAATTTATTGAAAAAATATATATTTATCATTAGTCTCAAAAGTCGGATTTTAAAAACCCCCTACATCATTTTCATTTTATTTATTAGCACTTTGACGTATTAATAAATCAACCATTATGAACTCAATAACTTTTAATTAAGAAAAAAATAATAATTTATTCAAAAATACAATAACAAAATTTAAATATTATTTTATGAATATGGTTTATGCAAAATCGCCTAATCTTAAATAATGTCATTAGTGTACATTTGTTTGCTTCTCTCATTTCTTGCCAAAGTTGGACTCAACTATTTAGAGGGTTTTTGTAAAGAATTTCCTTCATGTTGTAATAAATACGAATACCTAAAAGATAATTTTATGGTAGACAATTTCAGAACACACGGTGAAACATATTTTATTTTTCATTTAATAATAACGGGAACGCGACACACATAATGTTTAATAAAACAATACGAAGCCAAAACAGAATAGAGAAATAAAAAACATTTTACTGGGTCAAAGCGAAATAATTGTTTTGAATACAATTATTTCAATAACAAAAACTAGCACGATTCAAAAAACAAAAGCTGTTTTTTGCCACTCGACGAAAACCCCAAAAACGAAGTCGGGGGAAAACAAAAAAAGGAGTGGACAAAGAGACCAGCAGCGGCAGTGAGTGTGTACCGGAGGTCGATCACGCGAAGGGAAAGGATTTTCCCCTGCCACGGTGAACGGTACTAGTGTTTTTTTAGTGTTAGCGGTACGAGTGGTAAAAACTACCCTCTACGCTAATTGCCTTTCGACATAGCACGATTCCGTTTATTGGCACGGCTCGCGGTGAACAAGCAGATAGTGAAAAAAAATCAAGAAAATTCCCGGCGAGATGGAGGACGTTTGTCAAGCAGTAAGTTTTGAATTAAATTCAGATTGGGATAATTTTCACTAGTGATATATTTACTCGTTATTGGTCGAGCTGGATTCTGAACTTGGGTGTATAGGTCAATTGCTATATACAAGGTGTAGCGATAGCAAATATATTTATTAGATTTTTTTGTTGATTGTTGATCATTTAAAAGAGACAGGACATAGCTGTTCACTCTCAGATTAAGTTTATCGTCCTGACAAATATATAATTTACCGTGTGTACTGGAATAATTAAGATTTTGCCGAGAGGCCGGAGCGTATGTTTTCCATATTTTCGCGGGTTTCAGCGGAATTGCGCTGATAAGTCAATCTATTATAGAGAAATATTGTTATCAGTCTTTTGTTCAGCCGTAAATTATAAATTAAAACTCTTTCTTATTTTGCCAGCGTAAACGCATAAATTTATCGTAGCTAATTATATTACTGGGGACTTTCGCAACTTGTAACGCCAGTGTCGATAAATAAGTTAAATTGTTTTCCTTAGCTCATCAGAATTTTTCTTTATAGAACAAAAATTTCACTTTCGTTCCCTAAAGGTCAATGACGACCGAACGACGTAAAATGAATCATTGTTGCATATAAAGGTATTTACACGTAATAGTTATTTATTTTTTCTCGACACCGGAGAATAGAAGGATTGAGAAACAAATATATAAAACATACGCCTTTCACGCATTTTTTTTGAATAAAAAGACCAAGCCGATAAAAAGGGCTAGTTTTGCCGCACCACCGAACAAACGAGAACTCTGTTCATAAATTTGATTTTGTTTTTATAATTGTAGTATATACAGGAGTAGGTTTGATAATGAACCAATTTTAGATAAATATGTATAGGTAGAGTTATACCAGGGAATTGGGATTAATTTAATCATACGGGATTGTAGTTTAATTTTAAATATATATGTATAGCTGTATAGGAGGATTTGGATAAATTATTTTATTATATATATTTTTTGTATAACGTGGAGGTTCTACATTATTTTTCCTATCACCCCTACTCCAAAAATTTCCCCCTCTGGAAGTGTAACAATCGTGGACGTGTGACCGAGACGAGGAGGACAAACCCTGTCCTGGCAAAGGAAGATTCATCCGTTTTAAGACCAGGAGAACCTAACGAAACCCAATCGGACTGGATTGCCTTACACGCTCAGCCGCGTACTGGAGGCAGAATTTGGTGGAATCGAAGGTAGGGATACTTTTGGCATTTTGATCAAGTTATCTTACATATCTGGAATCAAAGATTACAGTGAACTGGTGACAGCGGTTTGCGAACCATTCTCAAATTTAAACAAAACCACCCAGGATTAGGGTGATCTTACATCTGGTCTACTTTATTACAATGTAATGTAATGAAATCCAACTGATTATATTCTAGACTGCGTGTTGGACTACCACGACCAATCCAGTTCCCAGGAAATATGGTTTTTAAATAGTTTTGTACTTCAAGAGTGTAATCTTCAGCAGCCTCGTCCTCCATAATCAACATATTGTATCTCAAATTGGGTGGTTAATAGTCGGGCATATCAATTAACTCATTTTGTAAGAAATTTTAATAATTTTTATCATTTAATCTTTGGGGCGACTCGTATAATCCCAGAAAGTATTCGCCAATAATCAAACACGAAATATTGATTTCGAATTCGTGTTGAAAATGCCGATCTCTTGTTACATGAGCATTTTCTAACGTACCAAAAATGGTTATTTTTTAAATTGAAAATTCCACGGCGATTAAATGAAGCTTCATCTGTAAATAGTATTGACGAATGTGTGGTCATTATCTCGTTTGTTCCGAATATCTCGTGTAAACTGATATCTTAAATAGTCCAGGAGGAATCGGCGCATGAGTACCGAAAACTATTCCACCTCAGTTTTTTATGCGATCCTCTTTGAATTGCCCTACTGATGATATAAATGCATGTTGCCATGGGGCAACCTAGTGTCATATTGTTTAAACCGAAATTGTTTAAACAATTGGAAGAAATTGTTATTTTTCATCCGGACAATTTTTTTATATCCTTTATTGAAATACGAATAAAAAAGATCCTATAACTTTTCACGATAAAGTTAATATTTTTAGAGATATGAATTTTCAAAGATTCGAAAAATCTCTAATTTGGGTAGTTTTGACCCATGAAAAATATATTAAAAAAATATGAATAGTAATTTTTTTAATTCTTTATATAATAGTTAATAATATTCTTAATAGAGATTTAAGAAAACTTCATTGTGTATACCTGTTATTTTCGCGCGCTCACAAGTATGCGTCGCTACCTTTAAGTATTGCCGTCTTTCACTGACTCATGCGATGTATCGTCCTCTCTGTGACCTGAATCATTATTTATCATTTATCTTAAAAACCATTATCTTTATCAAGATTGGTAAAGAGAGCAATGTTATTAATAATTAAATTGTCTACAATTTGTTTTTAACAAAAGTAATTTAATTACGAATCGGAATATACAATTAAAATTACTTTTTTATCAGTTTATATTATTTTTTTGTTGTTATCATAGTAATTTATGCATTTTTATCAATAATAATAAGATATAATGATATTTGAAAAATTTTTGGAATCATAATTATATATAAATAATAAGCTTTTGTTCAAATAGACATTTGGAAAAATGCATTGAATCCGGTATATAAAACATTAGATTTTACGAATTTCGGATACAAACTAGAGAATGATACTTTGCTAATACCTTTATTTATAATCAAAAGCCCATTTCCAACTGACCTTAAAAAACCGTGTAATTGTAAAAAGCATGTAAAACCAAAGCTTGTTACTGTAAAAAAATAAGATTAAATGCACACTTCTATGTGGTTGTGATTCAGAAGACTGTTTCTTTCTTTCTTTCTCTTTTCCTTATACCTTCACAGGCGTCGGATTGGAGTTCTTCATGTACCCATTTTTTCCACTCTTTTCTGTCCCTGGCCAATGCCTTCATCTCTTCTAATGTTTTTCCCTTGCTTTTTCCAATTTATTCAATCTGATCTATCCATTTCCTCCTGGGTCTTCCACTTTGTCTTTTTCTTGATATTCCTATTTCCATAACTTTTCTCGCAATTCTTTCTTCATTCTTACTAGGTGGCCATACCAGTTTAATTGTTTCTTCTTATTCTTTGATATTATTGGTTCTTGATCAGTTATGCTTCTGATTTCTTCTTTCCTTACTTTATCCCATTTTGTTTCACCTGCTATTTTCCTTAAATATTTCATTTCCATTGCATTTATTTTTGTTTCCTGTTTTTTCTGCATTACCCAGTTCTCACTAGCATAAGTTATAGTTGGGACTGTAATTTTGTTGTAGATTTCCATATCAATGTGTTTATGGCTTAATATTGTTCGATTTAAGGAATAATATTATCTAGTTGATTTATTTGCTCTGTTATTAAGTTCTGCATCTATTTTCCCTTCTTCTGTTATGATACTTCCTAGGTAATTATAAGTTGTTACTCTTTCTAATGTTTTGTAATTACATTTCAATTCCTTGCAGCTACTCCCCTCTCGCTGTTTTTCATTTACTATCATTACTTTGGTTTTTTCTGTATTTATTGTCATTTTCATATTTTCTATTTCTCTTGCCAATAAGTTGATTAGTTTCTGCATTTTATTTTTTGATTTTGCTATAAGTACAATATCGTCTGCATACAGTAATTTACTTAATCTGACCGGCACCATGTTTCTGTACCCTATTATCATGTCCAGATTTCCGCCTTGTCTTTTTATTTCCTTCACTATTTTGTCCATCATAATGACAAACATCAGAGGGCTTAAGCTATCGCCTTGTTTTATACCTTTTTTCATTAGAAACTCTTCCGATCTTCGACCTCCTATCTGAACTCTAATTTAACTGTCTCGTATGTGCTTTTAATGATATTAATTAGAGCTTTCGGTACTTCTAAATCCTCCAACACCTCCCAAATTTTTTCTCTTACCACTGTGTCAAAAGCTGCCTTCAAGTCAATAAATGTTAAATACATTTCTTCTCCCGCTTCTATGGTATTATCAATTAGCCTTCTTAAAATATATATATTACCATTTGCTTGTCGTCCTGGTCTAAAAGCTGCTTGTTCCTCTTCTAATCTCGCTTCTACATAACGTCTTAATCGGATCTCTATTATTCTCGTGTAGATTTTGAAACTGGTTTGGGCTAAGCATATTGGTCTATAATTATTGCACATTGTCTGATCCCCTTTTTTATGTATTGGCAGTATAAGGTTATTTTCCCAGTCTTTGGGAATTTTCTGAGTATCCCATGCTTCCCTGCATATGAGACACAGCCAGTCTTGTCCTTTTTCTCCTAACCATTTTATCATCTCTGGTACTACTTCATCCTCCCCACTGGCTTCTCCTATTTCAAGTTTATTTATAGCCATTTCCATTTCGTCTCTTTGGATTGCATGGTATTCATGTTCATTCCATTCCTCCAACGCTATCTTCGTTGTTTTCTTCTTCGACCTATTACTAAATTTGTCTTCGTAGTGTTCTTTCCAAGTCTTTAGTATTTGATTTATTTCGGTCTCCAATTCGTTATTTTCATTTTTTATTGCTCTTATATCTTCTCCTTTACTTCCTCGTAGTCTTTTTATTGTTGTCCAAAATTTTCTGTTATCCGATGCATGTGTCTCTGACATCTCCCTTCCAAATTCTTTCCATGAGTCCCTTTTCGCTTTCTTAACCGCTTCCTTGACGATGTTTCTTTTTCCGTTATATATTTCCTTATCTTCCTGTGTTTTTGTTTGGAGATCTTTTTTCCATGAGGTTTTTTTTTCTTTTACTAATGTTTGTATTTCTTTGTTCCACCACTTAGTCCTCTTTAAACGTTTGTTGAATTTATTTCTTCCACATATATCCTCTGCTGTTTCAAGTAATATTTGTTTGAATACTGTCCACCGTTTTTCGAATTCCCTGTCAGTTTCTTCGTGATATTTAGATTTTTTTTCTGTGTTTCTTCATTCACTTATTGCGATTCTACCGAATCTTACTTCTTCTGTCTTCATTATTTTTTCTTCATATTCCGCTACTACCAATCTATGGTTTGTACTCAACTCAGCCTCTTTTCTTGTCTCTACTTTTTTTACCATATTTGATAGGTTTTGTGTATAAACTATGTAATCGATTAAACTTTTTGCGTTTCTTTCTTCCGCTACAAAGGTATATTTATCCTCTAGTTTTTGGTTCCACATCGTATTTCCTATTATTAAAACGTTACTTTGACAAAAAACTATCATCTTAAGACCATTTCTGTTCGTTGTTTCCTCACCATAAACTCATACAACCATTCCTCGATTGTAATCTCTACCAACTCTTGCGTTCCAATCCCCCATAATGATTATGTTTTCGTTTTGCTCTCTTATATCATCCACTACTTCCTGTAATTGTATGTAAAGTTCAGAAACCTCTTCCTCTCCCGTTCTTTTAACCGGTGCATATATTTGTATTATATTCAATATTTCTTTTAGTCGTATACTTAGTACTAGTATTCTTGTATTTATATCCTTCATATTTATTACCTTTTTGTTTATTTCCTCTGTTAAAATTATTCCTACTCCCTCTTTTTTTCTTCGTTCTACTTCTACCCCTGAGTAATATAATTTGTGATTATTTGTTAAATTTATTTGTCCTGATCCTTTTTTCTTTGTTTCACTTATTCCTAGAATATGTACTTTGTTGTTTTCCATTACCTCCGTTATTTCGATTTCCTTTCCTGTTAATGTATTAATATTCCATATACCTATATTTATATGTTCTTGGTCTGCACTATTTATATATTGTCTACGATTATTTTTTTCCCATTGACTAGTCTGATCATTTTTTTATCTTGTCCCTACCATAATTATTTTTGTGTTTAAATTTCCTATTAGTTTCTTCTTTATCCCTATTGCTAAAACTACTTCTATTCTTACTACTATACTTATTACTATTCCTAATATTATTATTTTTATTTAATTTATCTCCGTGTATGTCTTCTAGTTTTTTGGGTACCCTGTTTGTATCATTTTCCGAGTTGGTGCTATATCTTCATCGTCTTCCATGCTGGGTGACCACTGGCTAGCCGTTCTTCCTTTTTTTTGTTTGCATTTGTTTTTGTTTCTCCTTCTCGATTGTATTCCAGCTGATATAAGGTATATATAGTGTCCTCCACTCTTAATTTATCATATATTATACTTCGTCTACATCCTTTTTCTCTGGCCGACTTTAGATAGGGGATGAGTGCCTTCCGTTTATCTTGTATTGCTTTTGGTAGATCCTCTGATATCCATACTTTTGTACCTTTCAAGTTTTTGGCTTCTCTTATTATTTCTATTTTTTTATCTTCTCTTGATAGCTCTAGCCATAGTGGTCTATTTCTGTTATCATCTGTATTATATCTGCTGCCATGTTTATTTTAACCTTTATTCTATCTAAAACTTGTTTAATTCTGTTGTTTCTTATTTCGCACGTTTCGTTCTCAGTTTCTTCTATTCCATATACTACAAGGTTCTTTCTCTTGCTTTCTTTTTCCAATTGTTGTATTCTCTTATCCTGAATTCCGATTTTTTGTTCCATTCGGGTGACTTTGTTCTTTAATTCATTTATTATGTATAAGAAAACTGATCTTACCTCTATTTGCAGTGTTTATTTCCACTTATTTGCAATCTGTGCACTTTTTAAATCACTTATATGTAAACTAACTGAATTATTTCAAAGTATTTCCTCTAAATTTATAATTATTTATGACACTAACTCTAGCCCCACTTTTCACTAACCCAGCCAGGACCGAACTCCTCAGAAGACTGTAAGAATAAAATATATAAAAATGATATTGATAATAAATAAATACTTGTTTTTAAATCTTGTTTCATTATTTCATACTTCTACATCTATAACCTTCGTTTGAAAAAGTTATGCTTGTAATTACTTTCTGTTTTAATAACAAAAAAGTAATATAAACTGATAAAAAAGTAATTTTAATCACATGTTCCGATTCGTACTTAAATAACTTTCGTAAAATTGATTCCAGAAAAAAATTGTTAAATACAAATTGTAGACAATTTAATTATTAATAACATTGCTTTCTTTAACAATCTTGATAAAGTTAATAGTAAAAATAACAATTCCTTCCAATTGGCAATATGGCACGGGGTTGCCCCATGGCAACATGCATTTATATAATCAGTAGGGCAATTTGAAGAGGATCGTATAATAAAATTGAGGTGGAATAGTTTTCGGTACTCATGCGCCGATTCCTCCTGGACTAAAAGGAAGATCTCTGTGTAATAAATTTTGGACATCATGTGTAAAATGAAACGGATGATAGTTTTCTACGTGCAATACTTTTAAAATAGAATCTTCCCTAATTCCTGTTGCTGCAGATATTCGCCTTGATTTTTGTTGATAATTTACATTGCAAACTAGTATTTTGT
This sequence comes from Galeruca laticollis, assembly GCA_963921935.1. Classification (NCBI taxonomy): domain Eukaryota; kingdom Metazoa; phylum Arthropoda; class Insecta; order Coleoptera; family Chrysomelidae; genus Galeruca; species Galeruca laticollis. Next base: position 1,275,229 of record OY998176.1, on the reverse strand, counting down.
CTTCTTCATCAGACGTAATCATTTTCGGACGATTAAATTATTATCTATTTTAGCAAGAAATGATCCGTTTTTACCTCAATTCATATACAGATCTGGATCATATTGAGCCAAATGCTCAAAAACAGAACACTTTTTTTCTAAAAATGACATAAAATCGTTAAGAAAAAGTGATTTAGTTGCATCTCTTTCAGATTCGAATGCTTTCCTCATACCAAAATCTAACTTTTGGGATAATATATGAATAAAACTAAATCGGAAAGATTATCTTGAATGTTACAATTATCTAAAACACCTTTATTCGTTAAAAAATCTCTTAACGGGAAAGAATTTTCTCTTGTAGTGACAAGAGTAATTAAATTTTTTAGGTAAGCATTGACAATGAGACATTTATTTTCATATCTTTCTTTTAAAATATCTAATGCAATTTTAAAGTTTGAGTGAATAACTTCTAAATTATCAATTAATTGTAAAGGTTTCTATTTTAAATAGATTGATATTTGTACATCAGAAACAGTTTTATCCATTAAAATTAAATTATTAAATATTTCATAGAAAGTAGGCCAGTTGGCAACATTGACAAAAAGCGTTTGAATATCAAGTTCAAGTAATTTAACTGACTGAGATGACGTTGGAACAGATACCTGAGTCGTATTTTCAGACTGAGATTGAGATTGTAAATTTTGCTTAGTTTGATATTCAAAAAAATCAATCGTTTTGCCTAAACCACTACTACAATCAAAACAAACAAAGCGTCAAAAAACTTGGACCCCCCAAATTTCTTCGATAGATAATATTGTTCCACTCTTCCTGTACACCCAGAATCAGCTCCTGAAGGATTATTGGTAGGTTTGGTCTCCTTAATATGGTTTCTAAAAACAATTCCATTTCCGGCGATTGTGCTAGCCAGTTCATTCGCTGGACATTGGCTTCAGCTAACACATTTCGGATCCTTTTAGTGCGATGTGGACGGGCGTTGTATCCATAAAATTGAAATTTGGTCCAAATTCTTCTCTCCGAGGTAGAACAATTGGTCTTATGGCATTTTCCAGGTAGAAGTTTCGCATCAGCGTCTCTCGTATGTGAATAAGTGGAGTGCGATAACCATGCATAATACCCTCCCAAAACATAACTGTCCCTCTTTAGTAAGGAACCACTTCTTAAAGAAAGGCTAAACGTACCGCATGTCCCTTACACGATGGCTGTTTGAGCTGTTGTGTGATTTATTACAAAATAACCTCAGAATCATTGAGCAATGGTGCTTGTCAGTGGGGCTAAACAATAACCCAAAACAAGACCATAGTAATTCCATTTACGCGGAAAAGAACACTTCCAGCCATGAAACCCATATCCTTAAACAGAGAAATCATAGAATGGAAATCAGAAATTATATATCTAGGGATAACCCTAGACAGTAAGCTTCTGTGGAATAAGCATGTGAAATAACTGCTAGTAAATCAATACGAGCTTTGATGCCGTGCAAGAATTTAGCTGGTAAGAGGTGGGGCTGTAACCCAAAAATACTGCGATGTATGTACGCCATGATGGTGAGAGCAGCAATTACGTACGGGGCAATAGTTTGGCATACAAAAGCAAGTCAGTACAGCACAAGGAAGACCCTCGACAAAGTTCAAGGGCTTGCCTGTGTGTGCATCACTGGATCTATGAGAACGTGTCCAACTAGGGCACTTGAGATCATTACAGATCCCCACCTCTACATCTGGTGATAGAAAGATCTGCCCAAGATGCAATTCTTAGAATATCTAAGGAAGGTTCGGGCAATGAGAGTATTAAAAATCAGGGAGCCTGGTCCTCTCTAACAAAATACATCTCATCAGCGAATCTCCCCAGTGACAAAATGATCAAGAAAGGAAGTATCGAAAAGAATTTCACTATGATGCTAAATAAGAGGAGAGACTGGGAAAGAGATTACACCATCCAAACTCTCAAAGAAAACACTAGTAGATGGTATACGGATGGTTCAAAAACTACCACTGGAGCAGGCGCTGGAGTGTTTGGGCTTGGCACCTTAGGTTTCAGTGCATTGTAACGCCGTTAAAATCTACTCTATTCTAATTCACACGACGGCTGTCACTTCTCAATCCAAATCGGGACTCGTCTGGAAAAAGGATACCTATTTCTCCATTGAGGTAAAAGCCAGTTCCTGTGGATACGGCCCCATGCTAAGCAGCCAGCCCTATGTGCTTTAGTAAGCCTCGGCACTCTTAAAGGTATTCTTGATGGTAAATTGGCACCAGCTAGACTTCGTTGAATTGTAGGCCTAGAAATGAATCTTCCGTACATTCTTCTGAAATGTGTTCTTACCGCTGTGACTGTGTTATTCAAATTGCATCGAGCAAAATTGAATGAATATCGATCCTCATTTTCGCCTCTAACACAGTGATACCCACTACCAGGTCTCCTATTCATACCTCCAATTTCTTGAAACAGTTACACGATTCTGATAACAGACGACCTAGGAATACCAAGACTTTCTGAAATCCTATGATTTGACCAGTTCTGTTGATGTAGGGCGATTATTTTAGCTATATCAAATCCTGAAATTTAATGGCCAGGAATTTTTGAACAATTGGAAACGAATTATACTTTTAGTGTTTTTTTTTTAGTCAATTTAATTATACTTTTCTATATTTATGGGAAACTGACAATTTTTAACAAATGCTGTAGTTAAAGACAGTTATAAAGTTTTGTGGCGTTTTTTATTCATGATAAAAACCAACAATTCATACGATATCATTTCTACATAAACAAAATTTTGATGAACGTTTCATATTTGGTGTTATACAGGGGATCCAAGTTTTTTGACGCTCTGTGTATTTTTCTAAAACAATGTCTATATCTGAAGAATCATCTAAAGCATCAAACTTATCTTGAATATCGAAATACTTACTTGGTAAAGCAATAGGTTAACAACATTTCTCTTGTGGTATATTGTATCATATACATATATCATAAACAACCGCTTATAACCTTTCTTACTTCCACTGATTCTCGACGAACAGACAGGATTCATGCTAGGAAAGGGAACAAGGGAACAAATTCTGAATGTTAGACAGATAATAGAAAAAGCATATGAATTCAATGTAAAAACTTATTTGTGCTTTGTCGACTACAGCAAGCCATTTGACTGTGTGAAATGAAAGAAATTGTGGCTTATCTTGGAAAACATGGGAGTACGAAAGCATGTGATTATTTTCCTTAAAATCTTCACGACAACAGTTTTGGGAAAATAAAAGTCAACAACACGCTATCTAAATCTTTTACTCCAAAGTGCGGTGTACGACAGGGCTGTATTATGTCACCTATACTCTTTAATATATACGGGGACTATATAATGAGAAAAGTTCTGCAAGGCTGGCGAGGGGGATTAACCATAGGAGAAGGAAGAATTACTAACCTAAGATATGCAGAGGACACCTTAATACTAGCTTGCTCGGAAGAAAGCATGAGAAAGTTGGACAGGATCAGCAGAGAACATGGTCTTGCGCTGAACAGAAAGAAGACGCAAACTTTGATAATAGACCGCAACCCTACCAATGTTGAACAGATCGATGGTTTTGAAGTAATTGAGAAATTTAATTACTTAGGATTACTTATTACAAACAAAGGCGGTCGCCAATCGAAGAAAAATAGATGCCTTTGAAATGTGGGCATATAGAAGAATGCTGCGATTCTCATACACTTAATGAACTAAAAATCACCACAAGGCTCTCAACCAAGATAAACCAGTCAAGATAGAGAAGGATGGAGAACTAAGATCCGAGCAATTGAGACATGAGGTCACCATACTCTTTCGAAAATAGACGTATAAGAGAGAGAGATATTGTATGATAGAGTATCGATTTTTTACACCTTTATTTTTATTTATCCAAGTTTCAATTCGAGTAGTATTTGATTTTTGAATCTTTCGAATTTTAACCAATTCCGCCGCTTTATTAACATCAACCTTGTTTTAACAAATAAGAAAATATAAGAGAAATAATGATAATATTATGAATTAAATCTGAAGATAAGTTTGAAAACTAGCGAATGGCGCAATTAGTATGAATTGGGTAACTTTTTAAGTCCGAGACCTCAAAATTTATAATTTTTTAATAAAAAATTAAAACATTTTCAAAAAGAATGAATGAGTATATTTTCCAATAAATAGTTTTAAAATTCTAATTAAAAACATAATGTTTTTCCTTTATTTGATAAATGTTGGTGGTGTCACCCCATTGAAAGTGAAAAGCAATAAGTTGGATCATTTATTATTTATAATATTGAAGAAATAACAAAACACAATAATAACTAAGACAGAAAAGGAATTGTTATACAATTAAAATTTCTTCTTTCTAGCTTTGACAGTTGCAAACTCAGCAATAACTTCATCGAAATTTATATTTTGTATTGCCTCGTGTTCGATGGCTAATATACCAAGATTGCTAAGCCGCGATTAGGTCAATGCTAACCGCAAATAGTTTTTTATTAATTTTAATTTACTGAAACTCCTCTCACATGAAGCTACGGACACGCAAACCGTTATGAACAATTTCAGTGTAATCATACGATTTGGAAGAGATTCTGTAAAATTCCATTCTACAATAAACTTTAAAAAATCTAGAGACACCAATCAGTAACCGTGACATTAGCGGCTTTTAAATGTCTTCGCAGTCTTGGTATCTCCGAAAGTAATTCGGTTTCTGAGGCCTCATCATAAAAATCAGTAAATTTAGATGTAGCTAATTTCAGTTCCACAGTATTCGCCAAAAGCAAAGCATTAGTTTGTACTATCTCGAACAATGAAGCTACATCCTGAAGAGACTTCGATCTTGTTTGGAGTTCAACTTCAAAACATTCCAACATATATTTTTGAAGTTCCTCTTTCAGTGTGAGTCCTGCATCGCCGGCCATCTCACCAACCATTCGTTTTTTACGCCAAAGTCGTTGTTCTGTTGGAATATCGTAGTTTTCTGATTTTTTTGTTGCAATGTCTATTGCCTCTTCCACAATGTGATCCCGTTTTTCTTCGATATAAAAACGAAGTGCCTCTATTTTTGTAGCAGATTCATCAACAGTCAAGCCTTTACTTTGCAATGCAATCTGTGCAGCATTTGTTTCCCGAAGAACATCATACCAGAAGAAAAGATAACATAAAAAAGTGTAATTGCACACAGCAGGCATGAGGTTTTGTGCAGTACCTCTGGAGTCTACATTTTCTCGTCCATCACACAACTCCTCAATTGCGTCTACAAGTCCTTCAAAATTCTCTGCTAGTGGTTTTACTGCACGGTAATGAGCATTCCAACGCGTTATTGAGAGTCTTTTAACAGATAATTTGCTGTGTTTCATAAGCACTTAAGGCTAGTGGAGGCGGAAAAATAAGAAAAAATCGTCTCTACCGTTCCAAAAAATGTAACGCATGATACATTTTGGGCAAATGAAAGTTGACCACACAAATTAATCGAGTGATCAATACAACCAATAAAAATTGCTTTATTGTTTTTTGTTTTAATAATGGACTGTACTCCTCCGTGCACACCGCTCGTAACAGCAGCATTGTCATAGCCTTGGGAAAGACACATCGTAATATCTAAATCCTCTGTCTTAAGCTTTTCAAGAATTTCATCGCTTAGATCAGCATTCCTTGCACAGGAAAACATTCAGGGAATGCTTCTTTGACTTCCACTTTCCTATTTCCTATTTTCCCATAACGTATCACTTCAGACATTTGGTCAATATGTGAAATGTCAGGTATGCTTTCAAACATAATACCAAAATAATTCGCTGATTAGTTTTCCCTTGGTTTGATAGAACATTAATGAATTCATTCTGTATATCTAGCGACAAATATGATATTTTTGAAGTTTTATCTTCCTCAAATTTCATCAAGTGTTCTTTCAACACTACATCATACTTTGACAATAGTTTTACTAATTCCAAAAAATTGCCTTTATTTTTAGAGTCTTGTCCTTCATCATGTCCACGAAACGCCAAGTTTTGTTTAGCCAGAAATAAAGTTATATCCAGTAATCTAGTCAACAGATGCTTCCACTTCTGTTTTTCTGTATCCAAAGATTGCAAAGCTGCATCATCTATTGTTTTATTCAATTTTAGTCTCATTTCTAAAATTTTCCATTTTTCAAGATTTTCTAGATGTTAATTTGAACATTCGTGGTCAGCTACTTTCGGATTTAATTTCCAACACTTTTGAAATCCAGTCGTAAATGTTCCCGCATTGGTATTATTGGCCATAGCAAATAAACGACAGCAAAAACAGTACAAGTTTTTAGAGGTGAGGGAATTTTATAAAACCATCTTTAGAGAGACGAGCGTCACCTCTATTTTGTTTCCGTGCCTAGAAACAGTGGCAAATGATCCTTCTTTGTTTTGGAAATATTCACTTCCTTTTTTTATTATTTCAATGTGAACATTGTAAGGAACAGGAATACTCCATTCTGACACATCATTCAATTGAGAAAATGGTTCATTGGTAGCAATAATAGTACTGCTACTATTATTTTCAGCATCTTTTTCGTTTGTGTTAATTAATTCTGTACTGTCAATGTTACTTCCTGAAGATGAGCTGATATTATTTAAATCATCTCTTGAATTTGCATCAAGGTGAAAATCAGTTTCTTTTGATGAACTTGGGCTGTCATCAGTTTTTGTAAAATACTTAAAAATTGATCCAGGCATACTCTGAGCTACATCCAATCTAGACTGTTTGGGTTTCCTTTGCTGGAATCCACTTTTTCATTTGGATGTATACACTCCCCGGGGCATTTTTCACTTGATGTTTGTTTCTTACACTAAAACAAAAAGCCAGTTGTTATGGTCTATAATGTGAGAGTATTTTCTCATAAAATAGAAGCAATATGAAACGAATTTACTAAAAACTTTATTAAAAAAAATTGAAATTAATTAATTAGACTAATTAGTAAAATTATTGGAATAACAAGATTAGTAAATTACTAATATCGCATTCGAATAAAGTTATTAGTAAATTTGGTTTCATTCGTTCGAATAACGAAATCATTCATAGTCGCGTACTTGTCGATATGTAAATTTCAATTTATTATTCTGCAAAACGTGCGATTTAGAACGTAAAATGATAATTAAATATGAAAGTAGATAAAATCTCCTGATTTATATTATAATAATATTAGGTTAACACAGTAAAAGATCTAAGCACGCTCAACAAGTTCACTACAGGAAGCGACCATCGACTAATTAGAGCTCGACTGGTCTTAGATATAAAACTAGAAAGCTCAAGACTGATCAAAACCAACACCACGAAAAACATAAACAACGGAAGGTTGAAAGAGAACTCTCACCAATATGAAGCACTGCTAGAAGAAAGACTACAAAAAGTGGAATATAACAACCCTGAACTGATGGACACAATTCGAAACTGCGCCGTAGAAGTGGGAGGTCTGCAACAACGAGGTGAACACAAAAAACTAACTCCGGAAACAAAAGCACTATTACAAAAACGAAGAGAAATGAAAAAGACAACAAACATTCAAATAATTGAATACACCGAACTGTGCAAGACGATACGAAAGAAAATCGCAGAAGATATCAGAAATTACAACGAGAAACTGGTACAAACAACAATAGAGAACCGTAAAAGCTACAAAAAGGGCACTAATAATAGGGAAAAGACAGATAGTTGCATTAACTGATGGAAACACAAGAACCACAGACAGGAATGAAATAATCGACCTAGTAGCCAAATTCTATGGAGACCTATACAAGGCCCCTGAAAACTTGAAAGAAACAATAGAGCACTCAGAAGATGCCATACCAGAAGTAGTGGTGGAGGAAGTAGAAATGGCACTAAAAAGCATGAAAAATGGCAAAACAGCGGGAAATGACGGCATCACGACCGAAATACTCAAATATGCAGGAGCTAAAACATGGAAGTACCTTGCCAAACTATACACGAACTGTCTGATGTCCAGGAGCATACCTAAAGAGTGAAACAGCGCCCTTATAGTGTTGATCCACAAGAAAGGCAGCAAAGGAGACATTAAGAACTACAGACCAATAAGTCTACTACCAGTGACGTACAAGGTATTCACAAAGATCATTCACAACAGAATACAAAATACACAAGACTCGGCCCAACCACGAGAACAGGCTGGATTCCGCAAAGGCTTCAGTACAATAGATCACATCCATCCCCTCAAAGAGGTTATCAGTCGAACCAAAGAATACGACCAACCACTAGCACTAGCCTTCATCGACTTTGAGAAAGCATTCGACTCTATATATCCCAGAGCAGTAATAAATGCCCTAACAGAACAAGGGGTCGACAAGCCATATATTGAGACCCTAGCAAATATACAGGGTGTCCCGGGACTAATGGGAAAAAAGTCAGGAGAGTATAATATGAGCCAAAATAATGTTAGTACTTCATATAAACTTTTACTATGCAGGCCCTCGTTTTCGAGTTATAGGCCTCCAAAGTTTTAATTTTGAATTTGGTTTTTATTTTTATTTTTTGTACTTGTTATTTGATCTTTATAAAATTTACGGCAAAGCTATAATGTAAGTGTATGTTTATTTTGGTAAGGTAAACAGATTCACAGTAGTGCATTGAAGCCAGGGACGGACTACTCGCAATGGTTAGTGATGCAAAAATTTTGCAGGTATGGCACACCCTGTATGAAATTATCGAAATTCACTTCCCCACACATTAAGCTAACGAAAAAGTACTCTTGTTGGAATTCGATAAAATAAGCCGTTTGGCTAATATTTACAGTTTTATTAATGCACTACGTACAAATCTACCTTACTAACTTATTAATACGATGTCCAGAATTTACTTGCTTTTAATCAAAATTACGAACACAACATTATTGAACCATTAAGAAAACCTCAAAAAACACAAGTTATAAAACATTAGACTAAAACTAATTCCTAAACAACAACAAAAACTAACGTTATTCTAATAAATGTTCAATATGAGCTCCTCCCACTTCTACGCACATTCTAAGTCTACGAAGGTTGTTTCTTTGCACTTGAAAGAGCAATCCCACACTATTTCTAATAACATTGCAGTGTAACACAATTCTGTCTATTAAATCTTGCCTTGTTTGCACAGGTGTTGCGTATACCTTACTTTTGAGATAACCCTAGAGAAAGAAATCCATAGGATTAACGTCTCCTGATCGCGGTGGCCATTGAAAAGGGCCTCCACGATCAATCCATCTATTAGGAAGCCTTGTGTGTAAATGCTGTCGTACATCTAAACTGAAATGAGGAGGGGCCCCATCATGCATGAACCATAAATTCCTACGAGTTTGTAGTAGCACATCATCAAACAGGTTCCATAACTCATTTTCCAAAAACTCCAAATATCTCTGACCGGTCAAAGTACCGTCAATAAAGTATGGCTGTATCAAATGATTGCCAACTATTCCTGCCAAACATTAACCATGAATCTATGCTGGATCCTAGTTTGGATAATGCCATGTGGATTCACATCATCCCATAAATGCATATTATGAGAATTTATGATTCCATCTCTGGTGAAACCGGATTCGTTCGTAAACAGAACGTTACTAATAAATGTGTTGTCTGCTTGTTGTTGTCGCAGAAACCACTGGCTATACTCAAGTCGTGCAGGATAATCAGCCACTGTCATACGGTGTACTTTTTTCATGTGAAAAGGATATAAAAGCTGTTCTTTTAGGACGCGATGAACAACTGATTTCGAGACGTTATGTTCTCTTGATAATTTTCTAAAACTCGATGGTTCATTATCAACTGCATTTAACAAGTCTTGTTCAACTGCCCCAGTACGTATGCTTCGTACTGGACCTTCTCCAGCTTTTTCTGGCGAAAATCTTCCTAAAATTTGAAATTTTGTTTTGTATACATGGAAAATTACATTTACTTATTCACACCTGTTTCTCGTAACCTGAGATCAATACGCCCAAACATTCGTCTGTCTGGCAATGCTCTGTTTGCAAAATGTTCTTCATAAAGCCTTTTGGCCTCTAAACAGTTTCGAGAAGCCAGTCCATACATCAGATGTTTATATGCGTACTCAATAAAAGCGAATTCTGCTATTGTAACTGTTAAATTAAGGACTTATGAATTATTGACAAGTACTGACTACGAACTATTCTACACAACGTTTGACAACTAATCCTATGGTAACTTGATAAACGGTAAAAACACTTATACAAAGTTTTAACCAACCTCCCAATTAATAAGTCGCTAATGTTTTTCATCTTCTGCTATCGTTGAATTATTTTTTTGTAGTACTCTAGCTAAATATTGGACATCTATTAAAAGTTAGTTTTACCTCGTTGTGTACTTATAAAAATGGTGAATGCGTAAACTGGTACGTAGTGCATTAATAAAACTGTAAATATTAGCCAAACGGCTTATTTTATCGAATTCCAACAAGAGTACCTTTTCGTTAGCTTAATGTGTGGGGAAGTGAATTTCGATAATTTCATACAGGGTGTGCCGTACCTGCAAAATTTTTGGATCACTAACCATAGCGAGTAGTCCGTCCCTGGCTTCAATGCACTACTGTAAATCTGTTTACCTTACCAAAATAAACATACACATACATTATAGCTTTGCCGTGAATTTTATAAAGATCAAATAACTAGTACAAAAAATACAAATAAAAACCAAATTCAAAATTAAAACTTTGGAGGCCTATAACTCGAAAACGAGGGCCTGCATAGTAAAAGTTTATATGAAGTACTAACATTATTTTAGCTCAGATTATACGCTCCTGACTTTTTTCCCATTAGTCCCGGGACACCCTGTATATAGGGACGCCAAAGCGAGAGTTAGGATATATGAGGGCACACCAGAATTCCCCACCAGCAGAGGAGTTAGACAAGGAGACGCAATATCACCAAAGTTATTTACAGCAACACTAGAAAGCATCTTCAGAAAACTGGGCGGGAACAACACAGGTCTGAATATAGATGGAGAATACTTGAACCATCTAAGATTCGCGGATGACATCATCCTGATAGCGAGTAACCCTGGCGAAATGCAACAACAAATAAATGAACTGAATGCAGCAAGCAACGAAGTAGGCCTTGGAATGAATCTGAGTAAGACCAAGATAATGTATAACGAGCTGATAAACGCACAAGAAATAACAATTAATGACACTGCCCTGGAAATAGTAGAGGAATACATATACCTGGGTCAACTAATACACATATCAGGCTCTCTACTTCCAGAAATAAACAGAAGAATCAAATTAGCATGGAGAACATTTGGACAGAACTCTATCATCTTCAAGTCTAGAATATCACTCCGTTTGAAAAAGAAAGCGTTTGATCAGTGCGTACTACCAGTATTAACATACGGCTGTGAAACCTGGACCCTGGAAACTGATATCATTAGAAAACTCCAGGTAACGCAGAGGTCTATGGAATGATGCATGCTTGGAATAACAAGGAGAGATAGAAAAAGGCTTGATTGGATCAGACAAAAGACCCAAGTGATAGATGTCATAAATAGAATCAGATCCCTAAAGTGGCAATGGGTGGGGCATCTCGCTAGAAGGACAGACGATAGATGGACCACAAAGATAACGCAATGGTATCCCCGAGGCGTGAAAAGACCAAGAAGACGCCCCATCTTAGGATGGGACTACGACATAAAGAAACTCGCAGGATCAACTTGGGGCCGCATAGCTAGCAATAGACAACAATGGGCCCACATGGAAATGGAATATATAAATATGTAAAGGGAGGCTACACCATAACAAAATGGTTGAATAAGCTGCGTATGATGAATATTAGTTTGAAAGGAAATATATTATGTATGTTATAATCAGATAAAAATTCCGTTAAAAGTATTATGACGTATTAGCCCAGGTTGACTTTATGGTGCCAGTCCATACGTACTCACGCAAAAATGACTGATATGACATTAGCCATTTTTGCATAACCCTTGTTTCGTATGGAAGACCAGAGTTTCTGGGAAACGTATACAAATGGATTGTAGATTGAAAGACAGATGTACAGAAAAAATAGCAGTAGTTACCACTCTCCTGGTCTTCACTTATAAAGGGCGCCCTTCTGCTGTTTGCGTCTAGATGTGTGATGCACAGCGCAAAAACACAGTAAATGTGTTATCATTAAAACTAATAGGTTAGACCGTAACTGAATTTTTGTATCGACGTATACACTATCGATGTCGGTATTAATCTGTTTTACTCCTTCGTCGCCGTGGCAGTACTTCTAAATTGACTATACGGCCTGTCCTTGCAAATATGTCATATACATTTTCAATTTGGGAAACAGAAATTAAAAATTATTATCGAGTATTGAACAACCCTATAGGTTTCGTCCATAGAAGTACTAGGAAATTAATTTGATTTTAAAATTATCTTACCTGTAAAATATTTGATATGAATCAATCAAAAAGAAATAACATTCAAATATTGTTACGTTTTGAACGAAGGAAGATGCGTGGTTTCAAATACGGGTCTGTTTTGTCATATACCGTCACACATACCTGAACAGCCTCATATTATTCCAAATATTTGTTTGGTCCTACATATACATTATCATAACGTCAAACATTTTACTCATTTTCAAAATAATTTTTCGCTTAGACCACTCGTTAGATACCAATAAATATTGTAATGTAATTTTCTATAAAAAAAATATCATGATAATTATCGAGAAGATTATTGAGACTACAGCGATTGAGATTATTTGAGGAATACTTGTTTGAGCCATACCCACAGTTCACAAATCAGCCTTTTCAAACGGCATCTTGGAGTGCCAGAGGAAACAATTTGTTCTGGCTAACAGCAAAAGCACAGCTTATAAAGTAATTACCGGTGTCTCAGGACAGCGTCTCAGATCCTCTTTTTATTATTCAGAATTTTTACGAAACTGAAAGTCCGAGAAACTATTATTCTTAACTACTTGGAGCAGTCTTAGCAATATATTTATATAAACTAACATCAATTATGGTCTAGTTTATAACAATGTTTCAACTGGCGCGAATTGGCTCAGTTTTCAATTGAATAAAACAGCAGCATTATTCAATCCCCGCGTAATTTGATGGATTATTTAGATAGTTGACAGAATCTTTGCTATTATTATCTTAGTGAAGCGCATCTTCGTTATGACCTATTCTTTCAGAAATTGTATACACTCCGGAGGCTGTATCGTACTTAACCCGAAATTTCTCCAAAAAGAACAAAAATGTAGCACTTCAGGTACCATAGCACCCGTTGTACTAGCTCTGGTGAGCTAAAAAGGTTCATCTATAAGATGCTTTGAACAATATTCAATTATAAAATGGGTCACTTGTATACACGATGGAGGCTGTATCGTGCGAACAAATTGAAAATTCTCCAAAAATGACAAAAATTTGGTTCCTCAAGTACCATGACACTCGTTGTACTGGCTTTAATGAGCTAAATCTACATAGGATTTATCTAAGAGACGCCCTGAATAGTATCCAATCATAAAATTGGTCACTTGTATATACTCCGGAGGCTGTATCGTGCTAACAAACTGAAATTTCTCAAAAATGACAGAAATGTCGTACTTAAAGTACTATAGCACCTGTTGAGATGGCTGTGGTGAGCTGAAAATCAATAGGGTTCATCTATGAGATGTTCTAAATAATATTCAATCACAAAATTGGTGACTCCTTGGACTACGGAGGCTATATCGTGCTAACAAACAAATTTCTCAAGAAATTACAAAAATTTCGTACTTCAAGTACCATAGCATCCGTTGTACTGGATATTGTGAGCTGAAAATCAATAGGGTTCATATGTGAGATGTCCTGAACAATATACAACCATAAAATTGGTGATTTGTTGCACTCCGGAGGCTGTATCGTGCTAACAAGACATGTAACGGAAAAAGGCCGACAACAACGACGACACACACACACGGTTTTTTTCCTAAAAACCGTTTTTTCGTGTTGTTCATGATGAAAAACGTGAAAATAACTAAAAAAAATTTCAACTTTTTTGTGGGTAAACCAATACTTTTCTCGCATATTAAATAGGTTGAGCGGAAAAGTAATAAAAGGATCGAAGAAGAGATTATGGCGGGAATTTTGTGAGGACATGTGTCAGAATTAACAAGATTCTCAAAAAGGACACTTCTAACAAGTAAGGTTCTATTCAGGCGCTGAGCGGCGAGTTCAAGAGTACAGAGAAAGACGTTTTAGAGCACCTCCTTAGTGTGCACTTTCCAGGTTTGGTAAAGATATACTCAAATTACGATAACGGGCCGGTAGTCAAAACAAAGGCTACCAAAGAGGACTGGGAACTGACAAATGACATATTAAGACCCCCATTTTGTTAGATGACCTATACATTCATTTGTCCCTTACAAAACTCAAAGACCAGATGGCATATTTCCCAAGCTACTGCAAGAGAAAATTGATATCATAATGGGTTCTTCAGTTTTGATATTACGCAGTAGCCTTGCTTTAGGGTATATACAAATTGCATTAAGGGAGTCAAAGGTGGTGTTTATTCCCAAACCAGATAAATAAACGTACACCCAGGCTAAACCCTGCAGAACAATTAGACTGACATCATTTATGGTGAAAAACATTGAAAAATAAACGGTTTTAAAGATTAAAACTAACTTTTCCGCATCTGTGGCCCTGAACAATATTCTATCATAAAATTGTTACTTGTATACACTTCGGGGGATGTATCGTGCTAACAAACCGAAATTTCTCCAAAAATAACCAAAAATTTAGTATATCTAGTTTAATAGGACCCGCTGTACTCGCTCTAGTCAACTGAAAATCAATAGGGTACATCTGTGAGACACCTTGAACAATAATTATTCATAAAGTTGATCAATCGTATACTATCTGGAGGCTGTATCGTGCTAACAAACTGAAAATTCTCGAAAAATGACAAAAATTTGGTACTGCAAGTACCACACCACCCGTTGTACTGGCTTTAGTGAGCTCAATATCAATAGGGTTCATCTTCAAGACGCTCTGAATGATATCCAATCATAAAATTCATCACTTGTATATACTCCGGAGGCTGTATCGTGCTAACAAACTGAAACTTCTCCAAAAATGACGAAAATATCGTACTTAAAGTACTGTAGCGCCGGTTGTGTTGGCTCTGGTGAGCTGAAAATCAATTGGGTTCATCAGTTAGATGCCCTGAATAATATTCAATCATAAAATTGGTGACTTGTTGAACTCCGGAGGCTGTATCGTGCTAACAAACTGAAATTTCTCGAAAAACTACAAAATGTCTTACTTCAAGTACCATAGCACCCGTTGTACTGGCTCTGGTGAGCTGAAAATCAATAGAGTTCATCTGTGAAATGTCTTAAATAATATTCCATCATAAAATTGGTGACTTATTGCACTCCGGAGGCTATATCGTGCTAACAAGACTTGCAAAAGAAAAGTGGCCGACGACAACGACGACGACGACGACGACGACGACATACACACAGGATTTTTTTTCTAAAAACCGTTTTTTCGTGTTGTTGTTGATGGATAACGTAAAAATAACTCAAAAAAAAATTTCAAATTTCCAACTTTTTTATGGGTAAACCAATACTTTTCTCGCATATTAGATAGGTTGGCGGAAAAGTAAAATACAAATTCATTTGCAGGAAGGAGTGCTTAAGAGCATCCCTCTACAAAGTCTACAATGGATCTATGAAGCAGAGAAATCAGGAGAAGCTGCCCTACAGCATTTGGTCTCGGGTCTCCAAAGGAGTCTGAATCAAAAATAAATAGCTATTGAGCATATTTAAAGATCGAAGGTGGTTTTGATAACACATCGATGTTATCAATATACAAATCCCTAAAAAGAAAGTGATAAATAATCCCACATGCAGATGGACAAGATTCATGCTAGAGCTTGACATAACATAAACCCTTAAAACAACTGATGGGTGTCCTCAAGTGGAGCACTATCACCACTATGGTGGAAACTAGTTTCCCTATATAAAGAGGTGAAATGTCTGGGAGTGACACTTGATACTAAACTGAATTGGAAGACACACATGGAAAAAAATTCCAACAAAGGCAACCAAGCTTTTCTGGCAATGCAGAAGAATTAACGGCAAAACTTGAGGAATTCAACCTAATGTAGTACGCTGACTTTATACAACAGTGATTAGGCCGATTACCTATGGGACGATAGTCTGGTGGAGGACAGAAGTGTCCTCAGTAGAGAATAAATTAACTGCAATCCAAAGACAAGCCCTCCTCGGGATTCCCGGGGCATTGAACAGCATCAATGAGAGCCCTTCCTCCTCTTGAACTTTTTTTGAGGTCAGAGGCAATTATGACCCAGAAGAATGTTCGAGATACAAATGGGACAATACTAGATCATTCACTCAATACTATATAAACCTAACTTACAAATGGGACTGGATAGTATGATACCAGAGAACATATTTACCGAGCCAGTGAATATAATTATTCCATCTAGGGAATACTCGGAAATTCTAGAAACATCATCTGGTTCACTGATGACTCGGAAACGAACCACGGCACTGGGGCTGGTATAAATGGACCTAGGAAGAAATTTTTCTCCAGCCTTGGTTGATATACGTCTGTATTTCAGGCAGAAATGATTGCTGCCATACCCTGTATTGATGAAAACATCAGCAGAGGGAGGTTATGCAGGACAAAAAACTGTTAAAATATTTACTAACAGCCAGGCTTTGCTTAAAACTATCAGCAATTCGACCACTAAATCTAGACCGGTAGGAAAACTTGTTCAAATGAAATTGTTTCTAGATAATACCACAATATATTTAAAAATAAATTGCGCTTCTTTTCTGACATGGACAATGTCTTGTGAAAGATTTTCCAAGAATTAAATCTCGTTTGATATATTATGTATTAGATCAAATGGACTTAATGGAATATGCCTGTTCCAGCAACAATTCCCATATAGAGGCTTTGAAGATTAAACTGCTTAAAATCATCAGATACATTACTGCAAACACGTGCACCAAGAACTGAGTATATATAATTAGAAAGTATACTAGAAACTTCCTCCAATTGGCCCAACGTAGAAGTACCGGGTGTCCATCTTTATTTTCCCTCATTTTAACTGCCCATAACTTCTAAACGGTTTGAGATAGAAACATGCGGTTTTCAATAAAATGTTTCATTTCAGCACAAGTTTTGTTTAAAATAATTAATTTTTTTTATTCGTTTTGCCAACGTCACAACAAAAATGGCGGTCGTTTGACAATGTTTTTGTTGACTTTTGTTAATGGAACACCCAGTATGTTTTTTGTAGTTTGAAAAAACCGACCATTACCTACTCTTCACTGCAAAATTTTTCAAAATCGATGAACTTGTAACTGAGCAATTAGTTTTTAAAATGAGAGATGCAAAGTAATATTTAATCACAAAAAGTAACAACAATAAAACTCAATTTTATTCAAAACAAGATACAAAGAAAGAAGTGATAGTTTTAATTAGTTAAATGTTCAGTGTGCCGCTCTCCTTGATAAATACACTTGTTTAACCTTACATATGAATTTACAAAAGACTAGCGCAGCATATCTTGGGTAATGCTGTTAAATGTATGACGAATATTAATCTTTAATTCATCCAAATTTTGTGGTGCAGAATTATACGCTAAAGATTTTACATATTCCCATACAAAAAAATTAAGAACTGTTAGGTCACGTGAATTAGGAGCCCATTCTACTGGACCACTTCTGCCAATTCAATTGTCACCAAATTTATTGGAAATAGAGTTTCTAGCTATTAAAGAAAAATGGGGGGCTGCCCCATCCTGCTAGAAATAGATTTCATTCCAATTACCATTTAATTGCACGTCTTGATCCAACTGTGAATAAAAAAATTATTCCAACAAATCTGTATAAGTATTTCCATTCATTGTTTTTCAGCGAAAAATAATGGTCCATGTAATTTATTGTTATTGACAGCACACCATACATCTCTTTCATATTGTTCAAACTCGTGCGGATTTACTTCAGACCAAATTCTGCAATTATGTTTATTAACTACTCCAGTTAAATGAAATGTGGCTTCAACAGACATTATTAGATTGACATTAGGTGCACTCCTTGTGAGATCCATTAACATTTCACACATAAAAACACGCTCTTCGAAGTCTCTCTTATTCAGTTTTTGCTGAATTTGAATTTTATAAGGTTTCAGTTTTATTGCTTTCAAAATGTTCTGAACTTTAGACTTACTAATGTTGAAATGAGAAGCAAATTTTATTAACGACGATTTTGGATATCTCCTAACAAAGTCATATACAGCTATGGTGTTGTCTGAATAATTGTCAATTGGTATTCTCTTCCTTCGAGATAATGATCCAGTTTCTTTATAAGTGCGTTACCAACTTCTAATTGTTTTTGAAGTGGGTGGTTGTTTATTACAATCTCTGAAAAAACGTCTTTGAGTTAAAATCACAGATTTTGTTTTAGCAAAAGTAAGTACCACATTTGCTTTTTCTACGTCTGAAAATACCATTTGCACATAAAAATAGACAATAACAATGACTGACAATTCGTAAAGTTGATGAAATTGACATAAAACTTCCAAAGCTTACTATGATTAAAAGTACTAAGTAAGCATCTCTCATTTTAAAAATTAATTGCTCAGTCACTCGTTAACTGTTTTTAAAAATTTTTGCATTGGACGATAGGTAAAGGTCGGTTCTTTCAAACTACAAAAAAATATACTGGGTGTACCGTTTACAAAAGTCAGAAAAAATTATCAAACATCCGTCATTGTTTGTTGTGACGTAGGCGAGACGAATAAAAAAGCTTTTTTAAACAAAACTTGTGCGAAAATTGAACATTTTAGTGAAAACCGCATGTTGCTATTGCAAACCGTTTAGAAGTTATGAACAGTTAAAATGAGGGAAAATAAAGATGGACACTTGCAAAATCTGGTTTTATTTATACTGGTCAAGATGACATCGTTATTTGACCTTCATGTAACATAGAAGGATATCGTTTGATATCTGGAGATGATCCAATAGCTGATTATCGTCACTGAAATCCTCAATGTCCATTTATGAAAGTAACAACAGAACAGTGGACACTTGCGGTTTATTTGGAGTTGAAATTTTACCCAATTCTCTTCCATAAGTTGACTTAATTATCAGTTTTCAATTTATAATATAGATAATATAACGACTGTACCGATAAATAATTCAGCTTTACCAAAACATATAAGCCCTATGGGGGATACTTATCCTATGCTCTTACTTCTTTTGATTAGTTAAACACTAATAATCCAGCTATTCTCACTACCCCAGTGGGTTGGTTATTTCCAGCCTTTGGTAATCCAACAGCTTTTGCACTGCCGTCGAGTTTGTGCTGATCTTCATACTCCTTCTGATATTCTCTGTCGCAAATATAATCCATGTATTTCTTCTGATATTTTTACCATTCTAAAATATTTCTATACACGGAAAAAACAGTAAAATTGGCAACGTCACATATTATTTTTGTTTGTTAATATGATAATTGATTTGAAATAAAACGCAATGTATCAAAATAGAATTTATTGAAAACAGTGCCTATTATATCATCATTTCCATAAAACAATCATCTTGTGCAATATTACACAATCAACATGGCAGTATATTTCATTATTATCAAAAATACAATAAATTATGTGCAAATTATTTGAAGCCCGTTAATAGCTAAGAAGAAGGAGGAGGAAAATCAAATGCGAAAGAAGAAGAATTATTCAGTTATTTCCGTAATTTCTGGCTTCTCTTGAGTTTTTTCTGGAGATTCAGCTTTTTGGACTGTAAGGAAAGAAAATCGACAATGTCAATACACACAGATTAGACACAAAAACAAAATAAAAGAGAAAATTGTTAGTAAAAAAATGTTATGATTGTTACAGAAAATGAAGATAGTATAACGATTTATATTTTTTTTTCGAAATTGCACAAATAGTCTGCAATCAGTTTGATAGGAGCTGTCTGAGATTTTCTAAATATAAATATAAACAGTTTATAAAAATAATCTCCATTTTTAAATTTACAAAATTTAAACAATATTATTTTCATAAAACTATTCATTCTAGTAAATCAACATATAATGGACAACCCTGTATATGAACCGAATGTAAATGGCTAAATATATAAAATGATTGAAAAAAACAACGAATTACCTTTGATGGGTTCACTGCTTGCTGTAATCGCTTTTTCCTGTTTGAATCTGTTGATGTAATAGCTCAAAAGTTGGATGTCGTTCTTCAATGGATCCTCGTATAGATAGAGATGAGGTCTGCGACTATAAACTCTATCGCCTGCGTAGGATACGGATGCTAGATGGCCAGTTCCTGGGAGATAGATTCGCCAGGATAATCAGAATGAGGAAAACTTTTCGTTACATGAAGCGCCAGCTGGTGGATTTAAGCGTTAGTTTCTTGCAAGCAGCAAAGCATAAAACTTCAATAATTTAAGAACGAAATAGAGAATATTGTATAGAAACAAATAAGAGGAAAAAGGAAAGGAAATGGGGAATAGAGAACGTGAGATAATGTCAGAGGATAGAATTGGCGGCAAAAAATAAAAAGATAAGACAGGGGAAAAGAGAATAGTAGAAACACAATTAAAGAGGAGATTGGATAATTCGAAAGAAAAAGAGGAGGTAGAGGAAAGATCGTACAATAAAGATAATAAGAGGAAATGAGACAAAACTAAAAAGAAGAGATAGTGAAAATTGGAGAAAACAATCTTGAGAAAATATCAGAGAATAGAGGAAAAGAGGATTGAATATGAAGCTAAAAACAGAGGTGATTCGACAAGGGAAAATATAATAATAGAAGGACAATGGAAGAGGAGATTGGAAAATTATAAACAAAACGAGAGGGTAGAGGAAACATCGTAGAAAAAATCAATAACGGGAAAGTAGACAAGACTAAAAACTTTTAAAAATGTCAGAGGATAGAATATTATGATGCAAAAAATGAGAAGATTGGTCAAAGATAAAGAAAATAATAGAAGGAATGGATGGGATAATGAAAGAGAAGATTTGAGAATTGGAAACAAGAAGAGAAGGTATAGGATTTATCGCTGGAAAAATCAATAAGACGAAAACAGACAAGGCTAAAAAGAGCAGACAGTAAAAAGAAAATGAAACAAACGTGAAAAAATTTCAGAGGATATAATATTATGAAGTAAAGAATGAGAAGATTGGTCAAAGATAAAGAAAATAATAGAAGGAATGGATGGGATAATGAAAGAGGAGATTGGAGAATTGGAAACAAGAAGAGAAGGTATAGGAATTATCGCAGAAAAAATCAATAAGAGGAAAGGAGACAGGACTAAAAAGAGTAGAGTAGTAAAAATAAAAGAGAACAAACTTCAAAAAATGCCCAAGGTTAAAATATAATGAAGCAAAAAATGAGAAGATTGGTAAAGGTAAAGAAAATAATAGAAGGAAAGGATATGACAATTAAAGAGGAAATTGGAGAACTAGAAACAAGAAGAGACGGTAGATGAAATATTGTAGAAAAAACCAATAAGAGGAATGTAGACAAGGCTAAAAAGAGCAGATATGTAGTAAAATTAAAAAAAAATGTCAGACGATAGAGGATAAAATATTATGAAGCTAAAAATGAGAATATGGGTCAAAGGTAAAAAAAATAATAAGAAGAAATAATAGGATAATGAAGAAGATTGAAGAATTAGAAACAAAAAGATAAAACAGGATAAAATCGTACAAAAAAGTCAGTAAGAGAAGAGAAGACGACAAAAAAGATCAGATAGTAAATAGAGAAGAAAACAAACTTTAGAGAAAAATCAGAGGATAAAGGAAAAGAAGATAAAATATGAAACAAAAACGACAAGCTTGAACCTGGAAAAAAAGATGATGAAAAAAAAGGATAGGACAACGAAAGAGAAAATTGGAGAATTATAAACAAAAACAGAAGGTAGAGGAAAGATTCTACAAAAAAATCAATAAGAGGAATGAAGACAAGACTAAAAAGAGCAGATAGTAAAAATAAAAGAAAACTAACTTGAGAATATGAAGCAAAATGCGAGAAAAAGATTAAACAAGGAAAAAGAAAATAATAAAGGGTAAGAATAGAACAATAGAGGAGGAAATTAGAGAATTAGAAACCTAAACATAAGGTAGAGAAAAGATCATAAAAATAGCAGTAAGTTGAGAGAAGACCAGACAAAAATGAGCAGGTAGTAAAGAGAGAAGAACACAAACATGAGACAATGGCAGTGGATGGAGGAAAAAAGGGTAGAATATGAGACAATAATGAGATGAATCGATAAGGGGAAAGAAAATAATAGAAGGAAAGAATAGGACAATAAAAGAGGAGATTGGAGTATTAGAAACAAATAGGGAGGACAGAGGAAAGATCATACAAAAAGGACAGTAAAGGGAAAGAGGACATGACAAAAAAAACAAATAGTAAAAAGAGAATATGACAAAATAGAGGAACATAGGATATAACATCATGTGAAAAAGAGAAGATTTGACAAAAGGAGAGAAAATAATAGAAGGAAATGATAGGAAAATAAAAGAGGAGATTGGAGAATTAGATACAAAAAGGTAAGACAGAGAAAAAAGTAGTGAGTAAATTATTATATTAAACTTTATTTTCTTCTATTCCTTCTGTTACAATTATACTTCTATCAAAAATATCATCTACATTTTCAATATTGCAAAAACATTGTAAATAAATTGAATGAAGGTTATGATTGGAATAAATTTTATACAATATGTCCCCCCAAGTTTGAAAGTTCTGCATTATCTAAAACCCAAAATGCAGTCAGCAAATATCAAATTTTTTAGTCGTATACGAGGTTTGTCAAAAAATATGAGTTGATGATATTACTAATAAAGATTGATCAGAAAGTAAAACAACGTTTAAATATGCAAGTACATCCATTTGAATTTAATCTTTTTTTCACCAATATTTCTATTTTAAATAAACCTTTATCTCTTGTGATTATGAAACAAATGATAACCCCAAATAAAACACGTAATAAGTGCATATTCATTTATTTTTCAAATAATAAAATACATTCAAATACTAAGTAATAAATTTTCATTCAGACTAATGCTTCGACATATCCACTTTGTCGTTCAATACACTTAATCGTTCTATTGGAAAATTCACGCAATACATTCCATATCATTTGTGGAGAAATTTCTTGACATATTTCTAAAATCATCCTATCCAAGTGGTCAATATCTTGAAATGGCGCTTTCTGGTAAAATTTTTATTTCAGATAACCCCATAAAAAGTAATCAAGGAGGGTTAGGTCAGGGGATCTAGCAGGCCAAACGAGATCAGAATATCTGTGATTAACTTTTCCATGAAACAAATTTTCAAGATACTTCCTAACATTTATTGTACTGTGGCATGCGGCACTGTCTTGTTGGTACCAAATATACATTGACGTTCTATTAAGGGTAGTTCGTTCACGAATTCATTGATATGAGTTTGTAAGAACTGTAAATAATGTTCGGCATTCATATATTCGCGAAAAAAAAGGTCCTGTTAATTTGTTATTATAAATGCCACACCGCGCGTTCGTCTTAAACGAATATTGATCAAAAAGATTCCTCTTCTAACTCTCCTTGGATGAGAGAGTAAAAATCAAAGCGCCCATCATAATCCTTTTCGTTTAATGTGTGCACGATTTTTGGTTTGTATGGTTTCTATTTATTTAAAATTCTTGCCACTGTATTTTTACTTACTCGTACATTTTGTTGTAACAACGACTTTCTTTTGCGCAATGACAATTTTGGATTTGCTACAACAGTCAGCTTTACATCAAACTGCGTGTTCTCATTAGCAACTAGTTTTCGAAGTTTTCCATTAAAATTATTTTTAATGTTGGTCAGTGCAGATGTAATTAATTAAATTTGCATTATTGTAGACATACGTCTCAAAAATAATTTTATTAACGTAAATGAATGTAGTTACATCTTCAAACGTGATTTTTAATTCTGATCAACTTTTTTTAATAACATTTTTCGATATTGTCAAATTTAAAGGTACTTTACTCCTGAGTAAAATTCATATTTTTTGACAAACCTCGTACACTACTAAAAAATTTGATATTTGATGACCGTATTTTAGGTTTTAAATATTGCGGAACTTTTTATGAAGAATAACTTTTTCTCATAACATCAATAATAAAAAAGTTTTCCATATGATTCCAAGTTACACAATATGCAATTAAAAAAGCTTTGTCATGTATTTGGAATTTAAAGGTCTATAGAGCAAATATAATATGTAATATTTGTATATTTTTTTGGAAAAAAATAATATATTTACTGTATGAAGTTTCCAGACCAGGAACAAACTTAATGTAAATGAAAATAAAGAAGATTTACTTTAGGAATTCATATAATAATTTGGATTTGATAGTAAAATATGATGAAGAAGCACTAATATTTGGAGAAATAAGTTCCCAAAAGTCTCTCTGACTTGTTATAGTCTAGACTCCAAAACAAAAGCTCTATATCGTAGCAAATATATAGTACAAGCGATTGCAGTAGTGAGTTTTGAACCATTAATGGGAAATGAATCTAATGTAAACTACCTGGATGCAATTCTCAAATATGGTACAAAAAACAGAACCTCACGAAAATGTTTAAGCTGATTTGAGTTTGCTAACTAAACGTTTTAC
The DNA here is from genome assembly GCA_963921935.1 of Galeruca laticollis. Taxonomy (NCBI): domain Eukaryota; kingdom Metazoa; phylum Arthropoda; class Insecta; order Coleoptera; family Chrysomelidae; genus Galeruca; species Galeruca laticollis. The sequence continues at coordinate 1,250,583 of OY998176.1, read as the reverse complement.
TGCAAGATGCAAAAATGGGAAGATATTAAGCTGTAAAAATAGTGAAAAAAAATTATAAAAGCATATTTGGAGAATTGAATTCCTAAATGTATACTAACTGGTGAAATTTCTAGATTAGGATGAAACATGACTAATTAATTGTAAAAAAATGGACTTATATTTAGATAGAATAATTCGAATTTTTGAAGACAAAAATATCAAAAAAAACTTGAAAATGTTGATAGACTGGTTGCAGTTCAGCCAATATACCGCGATATTTCAATGCAAATAGATACAGAATGATTGATTAACAAAATCTCGAGAGATCCCGAAAAATCAGTAAAAAATCTGCTGTATAATGAAATTTGATAATTTCTAGAACAGGTAAAGTTCGATTCTACAGACCTTTATTTTTATATATATGTTATGGACCAAGTAATAAATTGGGGCATTTTTCTTAATGCCCGGGTATTATGAATAATGACAAGCTACTTAGGGCGAAGTAATTAATTATAATTTAAAGTTCCTTATTTATCACATTGCCTAGACATTGTGAATATTGTCATGTAGTTTTCGGGCAATCTAATAATAATGTGTGTATTTGATACTGCTTGGGGTGCGGGCGGGTGGTGAACAAACACATGGCACGCGGTGACCAATCAGAGCCCACGACGGCAAATGGTTACGAGCGATCGTCATGTTTAGTTTAGTTTTGCATTCAAAGCAAATGTAGACAAACGTGGAAAGTTATATTTTCGTGATTCTGTGTTGAATTATAGTGAAAGGCACTTATCACTTCGCAATTATTTTGTTAGTTTGCAATGGATAAATCGAAATTAGTTGACATGAATCGTCGATTTGACGAAAGATTAAAAGAATTGATTTCACTCAAAGGAAAAAATATTCAGTTTTTCAGTTACGAAACTTACACAGAATTGATTAAAAAGGCGAAATCTTCAAAATCAAAATTGTCAAATAAAAAACCAGAAGATTATCAGCGTTTGCGGAGATTCGATGTTATGACTATTGGAGAGGCGGAAAAATTAATTGTCCCGGTCAAAGAAGACAACATAATCAGGTATTACGTGAATGAAAACGAAATATTTCAGATTCTATACGAGACCCACCTACAAATTGGACAAGGTGGAAGGAACCGAATGGAGAAAGAGTTGAATTTACGCTATAAAAATATTACGAGAGAATTGAGTGTCATTTATTTAAACTTATGTGACAATTGTGAAAAAAAGCGCAACGTTCCGAAGAAAGGATTAATAGTCAAACTTATTTTTAGCAGCGAAATGAATGCAAGATGTCAAGACTTAATTTACATGCAGACCCAAGCAGATGGTCCATATAAATTTATATTGGTATACCAAGACCATCTTACGAAATTCATTCAGCTGCGTCCGCTCAAGGCCAAAAAGACTGAAGAAGTATCATATGTACTCCTTGACATTTTTACAATATTCGGTGCACTTAGCATTCTTCAAAGCGATAATGGCAGAGAGTTTGCGAATAAAATTGTTCAGGAAGCTTGTAGCCTGTGGCCCTAATTAAAAATTGTACATTGTAAACCGAGGCACTCTCAAAGCCATAGGTCGGTAGAGAGCCTGCCAAGATATAGAGAATATCCTCAGTACGTGGTTGGAAGATAACAACATCAATAAATGGTCCGAAGGATCAAAGTTCGTTCAATTAATGAAAAACAGAGCGCATCACACAGGCATTAACTGTACTCCATATGAAGCCATGTTTGGGACGAAGTTAAAAGTATGACTCAAAAGTTTATCTATACCAAATGAGGCTTTGGTTGATGTTAGTTCAGAATAAGAATTAGAAAAAACTCTTATCCTTCGAGGGCCCTGCTATCGAAAAGTTGCGTTCAAAGAAAATAATCAAGTAGAGACTACTGACGATGATCAAATTGAGTTCATCGAAAATGAAACAGTCCACAGAGAATCCATTAAAAAAGATAAAGTAGAGTTCATTGAAAATGAAACAGGCCAAAGAGAATCCATTGAAAATGATAAAGTAGAGTCCAACAAAACAAAATAGGCAATGCAATACATTTATATCCATTACCTATTAGTTTCAATGCTCAGGATGAAGAAATTTTGTATTTAAATTCAATATTTGAAGACAAAATGCTTTCATCAGAACAAAACGTGGAGCGCAAGACAGAAAATGTTATGCTCCTTAGAAAATCAGCTTTAATTAATTTGCAGAAACAAGCCGAAAAATGTTGGATGCATCTAATGCTAAATATCCCGTAGCTAATATTGGCGATACAGTCAGGGTCCGGGTTTTAGATGTCGATCGAGCTCGTAGTGACGGAAGATATATACTTGCTAATGTAATTGAAATAACACCCGCTAATATTTATAAATTGGGAACGAAACATGGTGTTCTGAATCAACTTAATTCTAGAAACCAGTTTACAGTGTGAAAGGAAAGTTTATTTCGCCTGCAGATGTTCCGAAGACAGAGCTTGCATTGAGAGAGAGTGTAAGATTGTCGTCCAAATGTGGCGGGTAAGGATACAGTCGTTGTACTTGCAAAGGTGGCTGTAAGTCTGACAAATGCGGCTGTCGCAAAAACAAGAAACTTTGCAACTCAAAGTGCCATCAAAGCGGCAATTGTTCTAACAAATAATTATGACATTTATTTTGTTTCAATGTTCAATTCTTCAAGTTTTCCTTGAAATTATAAGCCCGATTATAAACATTGCTTAAGGTACAGTTCCTTTTCAGTTAGATTATACAACACTGCTGTGAGTCATAGCATCTATAAACAGAAAAAAGTTGTATAATTCTTGTGATTATATGGGTAGTTTTATTTTTGGACTTTTTATAATTTTATTAACTTGTAGCCAGTTTTAACAAGAGTTTAACTTTTGGATAAAAAAAGTAACTATGATTAAGACTAAGAACTAGTGGATTTACAACCTCAACATATCTACTAAGTATATATTATAGGTCTGATTGGTCTGTGGAGTTTTTAAAGTTTAATTTTATTTACCTGTCACCAGTCTTAACAACAGTTTAACATTTAAATTTGAAAAAAATAACTATGATTAAGGCTACTAAAAACTAGAAGATTCACAATTTCTATCTAATAAGTATAAATTATAAGCCTGATTTTCAATTTTATTACCATAGGTTAGCAGAGTTCCTATGAAAGGAGAGATTTTATCTGTTTGCAGAACTGACTCTGTTTGAAATAAAAATAACAGTATTAAAACCTCGTTTTAATTACTCTGCCCCATAGGCGACACACATTATACATAATGCCCGGACTATTTGATTATCTCAAAAATTTGTATTACTCTGCCCTCTCATATTGGGCATTTTTCAAACTGTGCGGGCTCTTTTTACACTGTCCTATTAATCACTTGGTCCATAACATATATATATTAACGAATTTGAATCATAAAAACGAGATTGTTTTATAAAAATAAGCACCTATTCAAATTAGACATAAAAAATAAAATTTATTGTTAAATGTCGTATTACATCATACACTTGGTTAATATACATCTACTTTTCCTTTTTATCAAGCTGCAGTTTTCCAACATTCTGTTCGATCATATCCCCGAGCCACCATTCAATGAAAGCTCAAACATGCAAGCGTGTGTGTACGGCTTTATAGTCAATTAGTATGATCGTAAATGTATATTGCGGGGCTCGGAGAATGACTCCTACTCAACTCACCGATATATTTTTTATAGGGTTCAGTGAAATAAGTAGTATACTCGGTTTTACGTGATGGTGACGTTATTAAAAGGCGATGGATGTAATTGTCGTTAGACAATCTAGCCGGTAGATCGTCGTCGTAGCTATATCTGGAAAGAAAAATTTAGGTTGTCACTTTTTTGTACGATATAAATATACAGGGGGTTTCAGGTTATCTTACCGCAATCTATATCTTACTTATAACTAATGTTTTGATTAAATTGACTGTCTCGACCCTTACTTCGTGGAATATGCTCATATTAGTGTTTTTAAATGAAACTCAAGGTCTCTAGTTAATTCCACAATATGATACAAGTTATTGAAAATTCTAAAAAATTGACAATTGTTTCGATAAATCAATATCATCGTCAGAATGACAGAAGTTACATTTCATTTTATGCCTACCTGATGTTTAGTAGTTATATTTTTGGCTAGACCAAGAAGTAACCTAACTTGTGATTGTTTTGATTGATTTTTATTGTTGAATACGATTTTTGCCAAGACCACTCTTTATGCCTGAACACTGAAATGCTGGTGACAATTATGGGAACTCGGAAAATCTTTATTGTCTTTAGAAGATGCAATGGCTTTTGTGGATGAGTTTGAGAAATTGCTTGGTCAATATATAGTGAACCAAAGCAATCTTTCAAAAATAATAATAACAATTTCACATCATCAAATAATGTTTAAAATAATAGTTTTAGTTATCACAGAAATAATTATTTTGATTATCCTAGAAATGACAATTATGATCAATACTAATATAATAATAATGATAAGAATTATCAAACATTAACTTTTTCAAGTCTACCTATGAATATTCAACCACGGCCTCAGCAACCACGAAATTACGTCACTAGTTCTCAGGTGTAATGTATTTAGACCTCACCAGATACCTGCAAATAAACTACCAAAACCAGAACCGATGTCAAGAACATCGAGAAATTTCGCTGAATATCCAAGAAATAATAGTAATTTCACTTCACAAAATAGCAATAATAGCAGATTCCATAATAATAATAATCAATATTTCTGTGATAACGGCAAAAAAACTGATTTTACATGTGAGTAGTTGTATAATAATAGTTATGGAAATGAAATCGAAGAAGAAAAAGTAAGATCAATCAAAATTTTCGGATAGCCCCTCAAATAAAAAAGGTAGTAGAAATCAATATAATGTCGTATGTTGAAGTGTAAAAAAAACAAAATTGAAACTTTTAGTTGATACTGGCAGTACAAAATCTTTACTTCGACCTTCAGTTGCCAAGAAATATTACGCGAATTGTATTTATTATTCAAACGAGTTGATTTTTATGATACATTATAAAATATTTTGGACATTGCTAGAGACTTGCTATTTGTTACCTATGGTTTTTAGGAACTTGACTACATACTTGAACTAACTGATGGTTTTGCTAAGCAGGGTTCAAAACTATTGTTGGCTTTTGCTGATGATATAGATACGGTGGCTCATTCAACTGGAGGTATGAGAGAAATGTTCTCCCAACTCGAGGAGGAAGCAGGTAATCTGGGTCTACGAGTAAATGAAGTAAAAGCGAAATACATGGTAGTAACCAAGAACCCAATACCTAGAATCAGACAGAATATTTCCATGAATGAGTACAACTTTGAAGTGGTTCAGGAGTTTAGATACCTAGGAGTGATAATTACAAATGATAATCGAGTAGGAAGAGATGTTTCAGCAAGAATAATGGCGGGAAAAAGGGCGCAATATTCTCTTACAACACTCTTGAGATCTAAACTGTTACGAAGACAATCAAAATTAACAATAGACAATTATTCGCCCGGTGGTTACATATTTCAGCGAAACCTGGACCCTTAATCAACGGGAACTAAATAAGCTTCTCGTCTTTGAAAGGGAGGTTCTTAGAATGATATTTGGACCGCAACAAGATGAAGCAACAGGACACTGGAAAAGACGCCACAATACTGAGTTGTCAGCGCTGTATGGCAGTGAGAACATAGTCAGACACATAAAGGATAATCCAATAAGATGTGCAGAGCATGTATTGAGATCAAAAGACCACAGATTATTAAAAACAGTATTCCTTGAGAGACCAGATGGTAGAAGATCAATAGGTCGACCCAGGACAAGATGCAAAGATGCCGTCGCAGCAGATGTGTCTAGTATGGGAGTCCAACAGTGAGAAATGGGGACACAAGGTCGAGGAAGATGGAGGGCGATAGTGGATGCGGCCAAGACTCACCCAGAGTTGTAGAGTCAGGAAAAGAAAGGAGAAGACCCTTTGAATGGCCACCTAGGTCACCAGATCTGACACCGCACGATTTCTTCCTATGGGGGCACTTGAAATACGTTTTATTCAAAATCTTGAACAACTGCAACAAAGAATTGTACAGGAATGTAGGGCTATTTCACCAGAGAATATTTAAATGGTCTAAGAACAGTTTGAATTCCGACTGTACTTGTGTTGAGAAAACATGGAACCCATTTCAAACAATTCATTAAGTAGTGTTTTAAATGAAACCCACGGTTTCTAGTTAAGTCCACAATATAATAAAAGTTATTGAAAATTCTAAAAAATTGACAATTGTTTCGATAAATCAATATCATGGTCAGAATGACAGAAGTTACATTTCATTTGATGCCTACCTAATGTTAGTAGTTATTTTTGGCTAGACCAAGAAGTGACCTAACTTGTGATTGACTCAATATATGTTTATAGAAAAAAGAAGAAGATGTGATATTACAAATATTGAAGCTTAGATATTATTAGCCCTATGTTGATATCCTGGATATAATTTTTCCAATTAAGATCAGTATAACTGTGCAATGATATAGAATACCAGGAAAACTATATCTGCTGATCTTTACAATTATCACTTAAGAAGACAGTTTATTAGTGGAGAACTCCCTAGATTTAACTGTTCATTGACAACTTCATATTGTGGGTTTCTTAAATGTCTTCTAATTTCCAATTCTTCAAGGAAATACAGTTCTGTTTCTTTTCACAAATATGCAGCACTTCTAGCTTTGTGTTAGGTGTCAATGAATGATTGGTATCAAGTAGATGTTTTGCGTAGTGGGATTTATCTGGTTGTTTTAATCTGTATGCTCGTAAGTGTTCACTGTATCGGATTTCAAAATTCCTAAGGGTCTGACCCAAATAGATTGCATTACATTCTGGACATTTGAGTTTATATATACCTGACTTCTTTAATAGTGGTAATTTTGTTTTTACAATTAACAATTTTGTACTAACGTTACTTTCTGTTTTGAAAGAAACTGTTGTATCCGTTGCTAACGATATTATCTTTGAAATATTATTAGAAATATTTCCTGCATATGTGATGGTTTTATAAGTTTCCATTTCATCAGCTTGTTTAGGAAATATTAGCTTATTTATCATATCTAATGTATAACCGTTGGATGTTGAAATTTGTCTAATTCTATTAATCTCTCTATCAAAATTACATTTGTTCTTAGGAACTGAAAAAGGTCTATGTATCATTGAATTATATGCCGCTAGTCTGTGTGACATAGGGTGATTGGAATTGAATGGAATTGTCACATCAGTCTGTGTTGGTTTTCGGTAAATTGAATAATCAAGTATATTATTTACTCTTTGAATTTTCAAATCGAGAAAATTGATTGAGCTATTTTCTCCAATTTCTAATGTAAATTTAATTTTTGAGTGTAAATTATGGATGTGGTTGAAACATACTAATTGTCGTTCACTACCCATAAAACAAGCTAATATGTCATCTACATATCTATACCAAAATAAAATAGTTTTCGAAATATTACTTTCAAAGATCTTTCTTTCTAAATTGTCCATAAAAATGTTTACTAAAATAGGTGATATAGGGCTTCCCATTGGTAAACCTTCATTTTGAATATATATCTTATTGTCAAAAGTGAAATAGTTCTGATTCCTGGATTAATATTTTCATCTTCTAGTAATTTTCTTACAAGTATTAGACATTCTTTAGGAGGAATTTTAGTGAACATATTAGTTACATCGAACGAAATGAGTTTATAGTTATCTTGCAAGTGGATTGCTTTCAACTTTTTGATTAGTTCTATTGAATTTCTAATTGAGTACTGAGATTCATATCCGTAACTATTGAGTATATTGTTGAGCTGCTTTGCCAATATATTATTAGGAGCATTAACATAAGAAACTACAGGTCTAATTGGTTTCGTTATTTTATGTAATTTAACGGTTCCATATAATTGTGGACAATGAGGATTCTTATCTATGATAGACCTCTTTTCGTAATCACTTAAAAGATAATTTGAATTAATAACAATATCCCTTACATTTTTGGAAAACTCTTTTGTTGGGTCTGCTTTAAGAACTAATAATGTAAGGGATATTGTTAATAATTCAAATTATCTTTTAAGTGATTACGAAAAGAGGTCTATCATACATAAGAACCGTTACATTACATAAAATAACGAAACCAATTAGACCGGTAGTTTCTTATGTTAATGCTCCTAATAATATATTGGCAAAGAAGCTCAACAATATATTCAATAAATACGGATATGAATCTCAGTACTCAATTAGAGATTCAATAGAACTAATCAAAAAGTTGAAAGCAATCCACTTGCAAGATAACTATAAACTCATTTCGTTCGATGTAACTAATATGTTCACTAAAATTCCTCCTAAAGAATGTCTAATACTTGTAAGAAAATTACTAGAAGATAAATATATTAATCCAGGAATAATATCAGATATACTTAATTTATTTGATGTATGCATTAATCAGAATTATTTCACTTTTGACAATAAGATATATATTCAAAATGAAAGTTTACCAATGGGAAGCCCTATACCACCTATTTTAGCAAACATTTTTATGGACAATTTAGAAAGAAAGATCTTTGAAAGTAATATTTCGAAAAATATTTTATTTTGGTATAGATATGTAGATGACATATTAGCTTGATTTATGGGTAGTGAACGACAATTAGATGTATTTTTCAACCACATCAATAATTTACACCCAAAAATTAAATTTACATTAGAAATTGAAGAAAATAGCTCAATCAATTTTCTTGATTTAAAAATTCAAAGAGTTAATAATATACTTGTTTATTCAATTTACCGAAAACCAACACAGACTGATGTGACAATTCCATTCAATTCCAATCACCCTATGTCACACAGACTAGCGGCATATAATTCAATGATACATAGAGCTTTTTCAGTTCCTATGAACAAATGTAATTTTGATAGAGAGATTAATACAATTAGACAAATAGCAACACATCCAACGGTTATCCATTAGATATGATAAATAAGCTAATTAGTAAAAAAGAGGAAAAAAATGGCATTACAACTAATATTTCCTAAACAAGCTGATGAAATGAAAACGTATAAAACCATCACATATGCAGGAAATATTTTTAATAATATTTCAAAGATAATATATTCAGCAACGAATACAACAGTTTCTTTTAAAACAGAAAGTAACGTTAGTACAAAATTGTTAAATGTAAAAACAAAAATACCACAATTGTCAATTTTTTAGAATTTGCAATAACTTTTATTATATTGTGAAATTAATTAGAAACCGTGAGTTTCATTTAAAATACTATTATGAGCAGATTCCACGAAGTAAGGGTCGAGACAGTTAATTTAATTCATAAAGTAATTATAAATGTAAAAGTTACAATATTTCAATTTAGAAATTGAATACATTTTTCACATTCGTGAGGTCAAGTACTCCAATTTTTATAACAAAATAATGAAATGTTTCTAAGATTTACATAAGGAACTCAAAAATGGCAAAAGAAATAGGGGTTGCCATTTAAAATTCTATTGGTAGATGCCCAGGGGGTCAGGGGGTTGAAAGCAATACGATAACAAACACCTCAACCGTTGTCCCCCTTGATATGTAAATTGACGTGTTTCTCCACATTTTGTTACTGTCATTAGCTCAGGCAATATTAAATGCCGTTCACTTTCAAATTGACACCCTGTTGTAAGAATAATTGAATGTAGTTTGTTCTAGAATTTAGATCGACATTGATTGTACAGCTAATTCTCAAATTGTAATAATTTTTTTTTTAATAATTTTCTCAAGTAAAATACGTAAGGCTGGATTGAAATTTTATTTTTTAACATTAATATCAGTAACTTACTTACAGAGGCAAGAAATTGTTTCAAATTCAAGCCGACATAAAAATCAGTGTCGTACACGTTAATGTACTTTGTGAAATGGTTTTTTTCTGTATGACTTACCTTGAGACCGTTAATGGCCAGCTGGAACGAGCGCGAGGAACCGGGTCATGAATCCGTTTCAACAGAGACGCCGTTTGTGCGCGAATCAACCTTGTTTCGTCATCGAATATCTGGAAAATAAAAATCTGTTAGATAACCTATTTAACCGTAACATTATGATGAGTACGCAGGTTGAGAACAAGCAAGAAGCAAAAGCTCATTTAATAGACGTTAATTAATAACTCAGAAAAGTTATTTTTATAGCATTTCAACAAAATTGTATAAAACTTTTTTCCTATAGTCATATCGAGATAATAAAATTACTCACTTTCTGTAATCTATCGCCAGTTCCTTTATTACATTGTGCTTCTAACGATGCAACAGTTTTATACAGAGGCCAATAAGAAGAATCCCAGAATAGAGATCGAATTGGCTCATAGTAGTCGCAATACAAGCTAAGTGGTTTGTAAATTTTGTGACGAAGATACGACTGTGTAGGGTAAATCCTGTATTCCCTAATATTACTTATCGGGTCCCGTAGGAAAATCATTTTCTGCAAACGAATCCATTTTAAAATATAGTCACATTTATTAATAACGGCGACAATCATGTGGTTATTAAGATTTGTTTTACAATTTAATCACAGATCAGCTGGTATTATTGGAACCTCCGTCGCTCATACATAAAGAGCTTAAAATGGGTTAAACCATCAAAACATAGAATAATTGTATCTGAAGCTTGTATTTTAAATTACGAAATTATTTATTAATTTGTTCAACAAAAATTTCTAAATAAAACTTCGATTATATCATAGCTTGCCTACTATAGACAATGCAAAGGTGAATAAGATTGGTTGTGATATTGTGTGATGATACTAATATTAAAAAGGCATATTAAGAAACTATTTTATGAAAATAACAACGGTACAAAACTTGGGGACTGTTGGCATGGACAAAATGTGCGCGGTTAAATGCAGAATGTCGCTGGTTTCCAATTTAGATGATATTGAGGACTGCTGGTAATACTGGCAAGGATATAAACCATATTTTAAAATCTTTTTGTACGCTGTTGGCTTTGATAAACTAATGGGAATTAAAAAAATGGCATTTCCGTTAAGAAATATGTTCCGAAAACCAAAACTTTGTCACTTTCAAAATAACAGCAGCTTAAATGATAACGATATTTTTCTTCTGTCTAATACATACTGAATAGTGAAACTAGTTCAAAGCTTTTGAAGTGATCACAAACTTCCAAAAAAAAACAAATTTAGAAGTCGAAAGGTTTTTATTACACATTTTTTATACTAGTTCTCATAATTATAGATGTACTTATGTCTGATGCAGTATCAGAAACTGAGAATACCAAGCTAACTCTGGCTCCGTTAGATGCAACAATAGTTATTTGTTTTACTAGGCATAAAAGCACAAGATTTAATACCGCGGCTGGTGTTTCATAGCCAAGTGTAGCGAGGCTATGAAACCAGCCAAGGCATTAAATCTGCTTTTCTGCCGTGTGAAACATATAATTCTTTCTTCAAATTTGTTCCAATTTCACGCAAAATCGACTTTTTCATATTAAATTGCATTTCATTATCAATATCCAAATAACTAAATTATTTTATCAAAGGTAACTGGGCCCTGCGTTACTATGTTTACCGCTGATGACGTTTGTTGAATATGTTTGTTTACTGTTTACTTTGTCATTGTCAGTTTTGAAAAGTTGTTATGTTAGAAATGGATTTACTGCAAAGTGAGGATGAGTTGATGCAATTAACACCACCTGAGATAAAAGACCAAGCGCGAGATGTGGAATTTAACCTTTTACCGGAAAAATCAAGAACTGAATATAGACAGAAGAAAAATATAGGATCTTACTCTGAAAATGTGCTGATTGTCTATTTTTCCGATCTTTCAAAGAAAATGAAGCCTTCAACGTTATGGTCTACATTTTCGATGTTGAAAGCTACCCTGAACATAAAAAATAACATTGATTTGGCAAAATACCTGAAGTTACGGGCTTTTTTGAAACGCCAATCAGACGGTTTCCATGCAAAAAAATCCCCAGTTTTTCAAAGAGAAGAAATCGAGAAATTTTTACCAAATTCCCCAGATGAACTGTATTTGTGTACAAAGGTAGATATATATTAAAAATGATCTATTATGGATTAAAGAACTAATTTTCAATTTATATTTTAGGTTGTACTTATTGTTGCAGTCGCTGGGGCTTGTAGATGTGATGAGATTTTGCAAATGAAAACAGATGATATAAATGATATTGCGACAAATTGCTAATTATGCTACCAAATACTAAGACCAAGAGATCAAGATCTTTTGTAGTAACGGAATATTTAAGCGTTTACAGAAAATATGCAGCCTCCAGACCCTCGAATTTAAATAATCGGCATGTCTTCTATAAGTATGCGAACGATAAAGCACATCATCAATTCATTGGTATTCACAAATTCGGTAAAATGCCAGAAGAAATTGCTACTTTTCTGGGACTATCCCATGCGAAAGAGTATACCGGGCACTGCCTTCGCAGAACTTCGGCCACGTTGCTGGTGCATTCTGGTGGGGAGGGCTATATTGAGGACTCGCTAGCCAATAAGTCGAACATCGGCAATAAAATATTTTCTGGCGTTTCCGGAGTATCAAGTGTGGATACTGAAGTTGTTAATTTTACTGGAAAGTAGGGAAATGGACAGAGTTCAATTGTATTAAATAATTGTTCACAATTCACCATATATATATATATATATATATATATATATATATATATATATATATATATATATATATATCTTATAAATAAAAATTTTGTGTTGTAGTTTGTAGTTTCAATGCATTAAAACCAGTTTATTATCATCAGCATCATTTTGAGTTTTCTTAATGTAATTGTCAATTTTAATAACCAGTTTGATTTAAATTATTACTTGGAAGGTTGCCTAGCAACGAACTTTTTCTGCCTAGGCAGTAAAAGTGGACTTTTTCTGCCTAGGCATTGAAAGTACAACTTCTAAGCCTGCCAAATGTCATTAAAAGGCCGCTTTTAATGTCATTTGGAGAAAAAAATATTTTTGGAGGATTTCGAAACAAATTTGTTTCAAAAAGAAGGGCCACAAAATTATCGTAGTCTAGCTCTACTGAAAACAAAAGTAGGACAAGAGACTATAGAGTGCTTTTTTAAATGAAACTAACTGTTTCTAGATAATTCCACAATGTGGAGTTATCTACAATTAGTTGATTTCATTTGAAAAAGTAATACTAGTAGATTCCACAGAGCTAGGTCCACCGCATATTGAAGCCAGCACACGCACAGCCCACGCGTGTGTTATTCAATAAACAAGGGTTTAAATAGGATACCGCACATTGATCCCAACCCACGCCGAGCACCCGCCGAACCAACGTTCGCTTGGGTCGGTTTGAGTGTGTCGCACAGTTTTCGTGAGTCGTGGGTCGTATGTACTGCTCGATTTATTAAAAATGGAGAAGTTGATAGAGTTAGTTAGAAGTTTCTCAATTCTTTATGACACCGGATTATATAGGATCCAAATTTAAGGATAAAGGAGATAAATTATAAAAATGGTAGGTTTATGTCGTATATTGTAAGTAGGTATGTATAATGTGGACTATTTAAGAGGTATCTCATGTTACGTATAAAACTTCTTTATTTCAAGGTAAAGTATTATATAGGGTGTCCCATTTCAATACGACTGGCGAAATAAAATAAGAACATTACATTTTCGGAAAAACTTATAGAGATTAAAGGCAAATTTTCGATGCCACCAATACTTCTAACCTAAAGTAGAGGGTTTAAGGTCATTTAAAGTCAAATTTGTTTCTTCGAACTCAGAATCCATGTTGTCGTTGTGGAACTGGGTCTGGGTTGGGTATGGAGTGGATTCAACATGCGGTAGATAAGAGAATCGTTGACGTGAGTTGTGCATGTGTTGTGTGTGGGTTGTACGTGGGCTGTGCATGTGCTGGATTGAATATGCGGCAGGTCTAAGTGTTGAAACAGTAAATGGCTATATAGTATATAGAGTTATTGAGAATATGAATGTAACCTCGGGATCCTAAAATATTTCATTTCAGTCAAATGCTGAGAATTTAAACTTTTTAAGCCTAAAATATTCATATTTTTCAATTGCATTCTCTAATGAAGAACTCGTGTATTCAATGAAGTCATCATAGTTGCTAAAATCAGTAAGTCAAGCTTTTATTCTAATGACTATAAACAATATCAGAGATGTGTGACTACCAGCTGATTATCTGGAAAAGTATATACAGTACTTCTCAAAAGTCCCCTCCCCTCTTTTCTTTTGTATAATGGTACTTAGACTGATGACATTTGGAATGTGAAAATGAACTATTGTAAGCTTCTCTACTAGTGGGTTCAGTTTTAAGTCCAATTATTTTTTTATTATTCATTAACGATGTCACCAACTCACGAATTAATGGTAAATTCGTTTTATTAACTGATGACACTAGTGTAACCTGAAGTAGTTCAGATATACGAACTTTACATTCTACCATAGGCAAATATCTCATTACTATTAAGGCCTGGTCTGACTCGAACGGGCTTTGTTTTAACACTGAGAAAACTTTAGTTTCATCGTACAAAGGAGTTTTGTAACATCTCATAATTAATAATGACTTAATAAGGTCTTCAAATTCGATTAAGTTTCTTGGTCTCCATATTGACGGTGCCCTTAAATGTTCTGTACATGTAGACTCTTTAGCGAAAAAATTATCCTCTGCTTGTTTTGCCATCAAATATGTGTCTAAGCAGCTTGATTCTTGTACTGCTTTATCAACTTACTACTCTTTGTTCGAATCGCACCTTCGCTATGGTTTGCGTTTCTGGGGGGTCTTGTAGATGCACCTCTTCGTAAGCGGACTTTTGAATCTTTATTAATTAAACGCGAAACTCAAATTTAAGTGTTTATCATTAACATCGTAAATCCAAAAAATGGAATGATTGAATAGATAAACGAGGTGTCACTTGCCGCAGGGTCCCATTTAATATTATTGGTTTCAGTTGCCTGGTGACGTAACAGCTAATTACGCTTACAATAGTTCCTCTTCATGTTCCAAATTTCATCAGTGAAAAGAGAAGAGGGAGGAAGGGACTTTTGAGAAACAATGAATAACCACATGAATGTACCTATAAATAATTGTAAATTATCAAACAACACAAAAAAAATGAATTAACGCCACAGTGAATAATGTTTGCAGGCAATGATTCTGTATCTTTGTCACAAAAAGTTTTATCAAACCCCCAAGCATATTACGAACACAGTACGTATTGTTAAACGGTTTTATTTAGCTCACCCCGTTTGTTTTATTCTTGGGTCAAATTTAGTAATTAAAATTTCACCCTCTTCCTGTCAACCGATTAACCTGAAATTTTGTATACACTTTGGATTTTGGTGACAATACAATTATGTTTATTCATTATCATTATAAATTCAAGATGGTCGCCGCTACAAAATGGCGGATAATTTATGTTTTATTAATCCCATCAATATGGGTATCAAATGAAAGGGCTCAACAAGCAGAATACAATATACTATAAAAAATTTAAATCCAAGATGGCGGCCGCTACAAAATGGCGGGTAACGTAGGTTTTATCAATCCCATCAATACGGGTATCAAATGAAAGTGCTCAACCAGTAGAATACAATATACTATATAAAATTAAAATCCAAGATAACGGCCTCTACAAAATGGCGGATAACGTAGGTTTTATCAATCCCATCAACATGGGTATCAAATGAAAGGTCTCAACAAGTAGAATACAATTTACTATGCAAAATTGAAATATAAGATGGCCGCCGCTACCAAATGGCTGATAACAATTTTTTATCAATCGCACCAATATGGGTAGATATCAACAAATAAAAGGGCTTGACAAGAAGAATACAGTGCACTATACAACCTCAATATTTAAGATGGGCGCAGCCACTAAATGGCGTATAATAATAAGATTTAAATTTAGAAATTGAATCTGTAATTTAGGTATCTGATTAATCCAGCCTGAATCCACCACCCAAGTCAAGATTTTGTATCGTGTTGAGGACTGTGTGGCGTTAGGGTGGCTAAAAATGATACGTCGTTAGCGTTTTCCCCTCAAGACTCAGGCGCATCTTGTTGTACATAGCCTTGCCCCTTTATTGGACCTCTGGGGGGGTCGACCGTTTAAATGTCCATCACTCGTGGGAACAAAATGGTAAAAAAAATATAAAAAATACAAACACAAATAAAACAGAAACTGCAACACAACGTAAACGAAGGCTTCAAAAAGCGAAAGAAAAGTATAAAGCAAAACGAGCTAACGAAAGTGAAGGTGATAGAAATAGTCGATTACAGAAACGACGGGAACAATTAGCGTCAAAAACACTTTCTATTAAAGTTATTACGAGACCAAATTAATAGATGATACGCAAAGGAAGCGGTTAAAGTCTGCTCACTAACAGGAGTTGCAGCTAGATTAATAAATGGAGCTACGATACACAGTACTTTAAAATTGCCTGTACAGAAAGACGGTCGCATAACAGGTATGTCACCACTGTCCGGAAACTATTTGCGAATAATGAGGCAACAATGGCATCAGACAGAATTTTTGATTGTCGACGAGATTTCCATGGTGTCTTATCAAATGTTATGCATGATGGACGCTCGATTAAGGCAAATTAAGAACTGTAAAAATGAGTCTTTTGGAGGAGTAAACGTATTACTTTTCGGTGATCTTTCACAACTGCCTCCCATAAAACGATCAGGAACACCTGTTTTCAAACAGCCAGAACATCTCCAACCAGCTACACATCTCTGGCGTTTATTCACGCTGTGTGAATTAACTGAAAATATGCGTCAGCAAGGTGACCAGACTTTTATTGATATTTTGAATGCTTTGAGGGTCGGTGAGCTAACAACCCAACATTTTAGTATTTTAATGGGAAGACTTCTTCAAGACACGAGTGATGAGTTTGCAATAGACAAAGCGTTAAGGGTATACCCCACAAATCATTAAGTTAACGACCACAACTCTGCTGTATTGAATTTGTACAGAAATAATGGTGCTCGCATTTACAAAATAAAAGCGCAGGATCAGCTAGTACACGCCACACGAAATGCAGACAATGTGGATACAGCTACTATAATACCAGCTGATATCAACAAAACTGGGGGTTTACCAGCGGAACTGGAAATATTTGTGGGGGCAAAAGTGATGCTACGGTCCAATATTGACGTTTCAAAGGGATTAGTAAATGGCGCTATAGGCTACATCAACGAAATCGTTTGGCCTCAATTTCGTCGAACTCAGATGTATGCAACAGATGTACCTTCCGTCCGAATTGATTTCGCAAGAGACGGAGTACATCTTATACACCCGAAAGCCATACAGTTTCCAGCTAAGTAGAATTACGGGACGGCTGAAAGAAGAATGTTGCCTTTAATACTATCATGGGCTTCTACAATACATAAAACGGAGGGCAGCACTGTGGATCACGCAGTCGTATACTTAGGTGCGAAACTGTTTGAAGAAGGTCAAGACTACGTGGCTCTTAGTAGAGTAAGATCTTTGCAGGGACTACGTATAGTGGAGTTGGACTGCAATAAACTAACGGGCAAGAAACCTTGCAATAATGAAACACTAAATGAATTAAACAGAATGCGAAATAAAAACTAAAAACCAAAAAATAAAAATAGGTAAAAAAACTTTTTAAGTTAAACGGTTTTATGTTAAACATACATTGCAATGTTTAAGATAAATGTACTAAAAACCAAAAAATAATAAAATAGATACAGTCGTGGGAATTATAAACATATGCATGGACTAGACAAAAAGAAAACCGTGGGGCACGTCAATTGTCTACAAATTATCGACTTAATGTGCGATAGAAGAATCGTTTAATTCGTCGTTAGGCAGTTGGCCCGCAGACGGTGAGGAAATTACTTACTATTTTCTTGCTCATGGAAATTCCAATAGTTATACACTCCATGTAAATAAAAGAGATGTTTCAACTAGTTTATCGTTGAATATTCACACTGCTGGCTGGCGAGGAATCGTTTCACTGCTCGTAGTTTGTCTTTAATCGACAAAACATATGATAAAAGTACTACTCGCTCACCACTATGAAGCCCTAAAACTCGCTTATAATCGAGCTTGCTAGCTTGTTTCCACATTCTAGCCCTACTTATCACACGTCCATCGTTGTCGGTTGAACAACTGCCTAATTATAGTGTAACATTACAAAACAAAAATTTTAATCAACGATTGTAGACAATTGACGTGCCCCACGGTTTTATTTTAGTCTAGTCTATGCATATGTTTATAATTCCCACGACTGTATCTATTTTATTATTTTTTGGTTTTTAGTACATTTATCTTAAACATTGCAATGTATGTTCAACATAAAACCGTTTAACTTAAAAAGTTTTTTTACCTATTTTTATTTACAATGAAAACACTTTCAGTAATTATTAAATTACACCCAGTGACATAGAACACACAGTAAATATCATTTTATTTCAAAAATATTTCACATAGGTATCTACATGTGTATCACACAAGTTTTATAGACCGGGAACCGGAGACATTTGTGTTAAGTTCGTTCGCAAAAGCTGAAATTTTTTCCTAAGCTGGTAAGTGAATGGACCCCAGCTGACCCAGTTTCGAGGAGTGTAGCTGTGACAGCCCCCCATTCAAATGCAACAACAGCTCCGTGAAATACTAGGAGTGACTATAAGTCAGTAAACAGTAAGAGGAAGACTGCAGAAAAGTAACTTGACCCCTAAAACAGAAAACTTCATCTTCATTGGACATTGGAACAACGGGGTCTGTTCTGCTCTTAGACGGGAACAGAATATGCCTCTATGTTAGCGACAGAGGAAGAAAAGTGTATCGGAGACCAGGAGAGAGATTTGCAGAATACTGCATTTAAAAGAGGATTGTTTATGGCAGTGGATCCTGCATGATCTGGGGTGCAATTTCTATGAGAGCCCGAGCTGACACTATTTTCACATGTAGACACGATCATTGTCATGGAAGAGGAGGTTTAACCGGTAGTAGGTACATCGAGGACATTTTAGGAGATCATGTGGTTCCTTATATAGATTACATTGGAGATTAATGCATTTTTATACATGACAATACGAGGGCGGACACCGCAAGAATCGTGCAAGATTACATTACTGAAGTAGGTTTTCGGGTAATGGAGTGGCCATCTTACAGTCTTAACCTAAACATTTATGGGAAGAATTCGTGTCCCAAACTCGATCGCAGAACTTATTGTCGCAGTAGAAGAAGAGTGGTTTTACATCCCACAAGAAAGAATAACTAACGTCATTAGATCAATGCCTAATCGTGAGCTAGATGTTATAAGAGCTAGAAGGGGTCATACCCGTTATAAAAAATTAAGTGTTAATTTAGATAATTGGTAATAAACCATACTTCTTTCAATAAAAAACAAGTTAATTTGTATCATGCAATAATTTAATAATTTTAAGCACAAGAACCCGCAATAAATTTTAAACAACTTAAACTCATATCGAATAATATTATAAATTGTCTTTAATACAGCATTTTTTTTGAACTGATGAATGGTTTCTAAAAAACATTTAGTTAAAGTTTACATTGGGCCGATTTCTATGCACGCAAGTGTATTAAAAATGAAGGATTCTCAACCTTCTATTTGCTCTGTATAAGGTAATTATGACTTTAAGGTGGATTTTGTATACTTAATTTGCTATTACCAATTTGTATAAGCACAGGATGATGGATTCAGTGTGGGAACTAATTTATTCAAAATTTGTTTAGCAAATATCGATTAAAGAGAGGGTCATGAATCACTGGGGAAATTTGAAATGTAAAACTCTAGGGAGAATTCGGCAAAGTTAATAGGTAAAACCGCTGGACACTATCATGTTTACATATTTTGGTATAATATAGTAAATAATTTTTATATGGGATTATTGTACATGTTTAGAGTGCCAAATATATTTTTTTCTCTGTGTGTGATTCTTCTGGGACTATACACTCAAAAACATTGTATTGTTAAATACAGTATCCGCCAAAATAAACAGTACCGAAAATAAAAATTAGTTTTTAATTTCTGTAATGTAAGTGTTCAAAATGTTCACCATTTCGACGCAAACAAGCTTCATATCGAGTTTGTAAGTCAATAAACATATTTAAAAAAAGTGGTTGATGTAACTGCCGAAAAATATTTTGTATTCTTTCCCGTAGTTCGGCAATATTCGCCGGCGGATTTTCCGAGTGAAATATTTTGTCCTTCATTATGCCCCAAATGTATGCGTCAGGTGGCGTTAGATCAGGTGAATGAGGAGGATATTCGAAGTCTGTTCCCCGAGAAACTATTCTATTATCGAAATGCTGACGGAGTAAGTCTAAGGTGCGCACAGCTGTATGGCTCGTTGCACCATCTTGTTGGAACCATTGTGTGCGAAACTGTAGATTTCGTGCACGGCAAAAGTTATTTAGTTCTCTCACAAAAGGTATAATAATTTTCTCTCTATAACGCTCTTGGTTGACAGTGAGTGGATTCTGATTATCATCTCCAACGAAATAAGGACCAATCATTCCATGACCAGATACCGCGCACCAAACGGTAACTCGAAGACTGTGGAGTGGTTTCTCTACAATGACATCAGGACGTTCATATCCAAGGAATCTGGTTGTTTGTCGATTAATATAGCCGCTAAGATGAACGTGACTCTCGTCTGAAAACCATATGTTTTCCAAAAATTCGGGATCTTCGTAAATTAAACTCAACATGCGATCACAGTAAATTTCTCTTGCACGTTTGTCCGCAGCATTTAGTCGTTGTCCAACTTGAATACGCTATGGATAACCACCAATTGATTTGAACATGCGACGTAAAGACGTTTCACTAATGTTGAGTTTACATGCAGTTCTTACAAGACTTCTTTGAGGTGATTGCACAACTTGGTTAAAAACACGTCCTTCATTTTCGTTAGTGCATACTGTTTTTCGACGACCTGAAGAACCTTTACCTTGACACAATACACTACCAGTGCGACGAAATTTTTCAACAACAGCTAACATCACACTTTTACTAGGAGCTGCTTTATTAAATTTTTGTTGATATTCTATTGACACCTGTTCTGAGCTTGGACCATCATTACGACCTTTTCCGTATGAACGAAAATAATGCTGTACCAAAAAAACTTTTTCTTCCGTTGTTAGAACCATTTTTAAATCAAATTTAACTGCAGCGTACTATTAATATATCAACTAATGACAATTAAGTCAAATATGACAAATCCATATTACATAAACAACTCTACAGCACTCTCTGTTTCGGTACTGTTTATTTTGGCGGATACCGTATGAATAGATTGAGCTCTATCAAATAAATAACTTATTATATTGTACTTTAAAAGGATGCAGAGGAGGCCACTCTCATTTTTTAAGGATTTAAAATTCGGCTAGCAATAAATGAGTCTAGAATAATATTATTACAATTCTTCTTGACTATTGATCTATCTATTCCAAGGCAATTTTATGCCTTCAGAGTTCAAGGACAGGTGCATCACAGAATAGGCAGCATGTTGTCTGAATCTAACCAGAAGCCCTATTTTCTTCAAATATACTTTGTTGGTGATGAACATCTTGAAAAAGACGTTTGTTTTGTGGGATTTATCCCGACATTTATCCAGAATTAGTTCATCAACTGCAGATGTTGCTACATTGTGAAAGTTTCTGAATTAACTAGGGATATATTTCTTTGTTTTTTTTAGCAGGTCCGATTTTTATTTTTGGCGATGTATGGTTTTCATTTTCAGCTCTCCAATTGAGAACTTAACTGTGTTTTAGAGTAAAATGTTTAAATAACAGGTTTTTTGCGGTATAGACATTGAAGTTGGGTGCGGCCCGATTGCACTCTAGAGCTCACGTTCCCTTGGCATCTTCTTGTGGAAATGGGCAATGAATGAGTTTACTTCCTATTCATAGGCGTTGAATTTGGAAGAAAAAGAGCGGGCTGTGGAAGAATTATATAGAATAAGTTTTATGCGTTGTATAAATTTTAAATAAGTATAGGATATTTTCACATGTAGGCTTTTGAATCCGAACATATTGGGGGTGCTGGAAAGATGGTGACGGAATGAGTGCAAGGATGGTAGTGAAAGGCTAAGTGAGTGAGTGGGTTCACCGTATAGTAAAAATGTATAGGGCTCTGAGAAATGGAATATAAACATGTATGAATATATAAAATTTGCTGTTTAATGGGAGTGTATAAGGGTGGTAAAGGTGTAAATAGGTAAGTATAAGTAAAGGGTTTTGATAGGCCAACTAGAGTAGTTTGTGAGTGTGTAAGTAAGGATTCCGATAGTAATATTGGAGTGTTGTAAGGGCTTTAAAATTAAGATTAGAAGGGTAAGTGAATAACTATGTAAGTGACGATTCCAATAGTAATATTGGAATGTTGTAAGGGCACTAACATTGAGATTAGAATGGTAAATGAATAAGTATGTAAGTAAGGATTTCAATAATAATATTAAAGTGTTGTAAGTGCTCTAATATTATGATTACAGTGATAAGTGAATAAGTATTTGAGAGCTCTAGAGGTTTTTAAAGGGAATGAATAACAGCTCTAGCATGGGAACGAGAGGTATTTTTTTTATTTAAGAGAACGAGTAAGAGCTTTAGAATAGGCAAGTATCTCCGCGTGCCTGTGTAATCATAAGAAATAACATAAAATATATTTGTGTTTCAGAATACGTGTCACGGGACCTTGTTGCAATCATGGTTCACCTCAACATTGGGGGTGTCGATCGAGACATCGTCATTACCTCTTCCTACTTCGCTGGATACGGGCCGATGATACCGCCAGAAGAGGTACAAGAGCTAGTGAGACACTGCAATAGCAAACGGCTGCCAATTAGAATTGGTTGTGATGCCAACGCACTCAATACTGTGTAGGGAAGCACCAATAACAACGCAAAAGGTGAGTGTCTATTAGAATATCTCTTAGCAAATAACCTTGAGACCTTAAACGTGGGGACAACCCCCATTTTTGTCACAAGAGCAACAGAAGAGGTGCTGGACGTAACAATGGTTAATGTTGCTGCTAGGAAGAATGTAAAAGATTGGAGGGTGATGAGCGAGCCATCACTTTCCGACCATAGGATTATCGAATTTAGGATAGAGGGAAATACCACCTCGATTCCTACTGAAATACTGATTGGTCTCTTTACAAGATCAATCTGAAGGACAAGTTGGAACACGTCGAAGTGAATGGGGTAAACGACCCGCACTACGACCTAGAACAAAGAGTCGAACAGATAAGTGAGGCAATAGTGGGAGCTTTTCATTCCAGTTGCCCACTCTCAAAAGCTCGTTCAGAAAAGGATACTCATTGGTGGAATGAGAACCTGTCAAACCTCAGAAAAGAGGTCCGTCGGCTCTTTAAATAGAGCCAAACGTGACGGTAATTGGCAGGGGTACACTGAGAAGATTACTCGATACAATGAAGAGATTAGGAAGGCCAAAACGCTCAATTTTCAAGCCTTTTGCGAAAAGATCACTTCCACTCACACAGCGGCCAGACTCAAAAAGTTTTTGCAAATGGGGGAACTAACCCCACAATGTCGCTGAAAAAGCCAGACGGATCATACACGGAAGGTGAAGAGGAACGATCGATTCTTCTTCTTAGTACCTAACCAGCAACAAGCACCGAAATAGCCATGAACTACACGAAAAAGTCCCGCAAGGAAGATTGGGACATTGCTAAGAAAATATTTACCAGACAACGGTTGGAATGGGCGATAAGTACCTTTCAACCATATAAATCACCAGGAGTGGATGGAATATTTCCAACACTCCTACAGCAAGTGATTGAGGAGATTCTGCCTCACCTACTGAAGATTACAAGAAGCAGTCTAGCAGTCGGTCTAATACCTAGAAAATGGAGAAGGGCAAGGGTAACCTTCATACAAAAAATAGGGAAAAAAGATGGGACTGATACCCGATCTTTTAGATCCATCTGTCTAACATCGTTTCTCCTCAAATCGATGGAGAAAGTAGTTGATAACTACATAAAAACAGAGAATCTGGAGAATATACCACTTCATAAATGTCAGCATGCCTACAAAGCGGTTCGATCAACGGAGACGGTTCTGTATCAGCTGACCGAAGTCATCCAGAGAACTCTGAACAACAAAGAAATCGCAATGTGCGCATTCCTGGATATATCAGGGGCCTTTGACAACACAACTCATGTGTCTGTCAAAAAGCACTCAGAAGGCGAGGAGTGAATGAAACCATTGTAAAATGGATGTATGAGTTGTTGACAACGAGGATAGCCGAGACACAGGTGGGGAATAAAACCACCTCAGTTAAAGCCACTCGGGGGACACCTCAAGGGGGAGTGATATATCCCCTTGTATGGAGCCTCGTAGTAGATGAGTTGCTCTACAGGCTAAGGGAGCTTAGTTTCAAATGTATGGGCTATGTCGATGACATAGTTTTAATAGTCAGATGCAGGTTCGAGAGCACCTTGTGTGATTTATTACAAAAGGGCCTCAGAATCATTGAGCAATGGTGCTTGTCAGTGGGGCTAAACATTAACTCAAGCAAGACCATAGTAATGCCATTTACTCGGAAAAGAGTACTTCCAGACATGAAACCCATATTCTTAAACGGGGAAATCATAGAATAGAAATCAGAGGTTAAATATCTAAGGATAACCCTGGACAGTAAGCTTCTGTGGAATGTTGAAATAACTGCTAGTAAAGCAATAAGAGTTTGATGGCGTGCATAAATCTAGCTGGTGAGAGGTGGGGCTGTAACCCAAAAATACTGCGATGGATGTGCGCCATGATTGTGAGACCAGCAATTACGTATAGGGCAATAGTTTGGCACACAAAAGCAAGTCAGTACAGCATGAGTAAGACCATCGACAAAGTTCAAAGACTTGCCTGTGTGTGCATCACTAGAACTATGAGAACGTGTCCAACTAAGGGCACTTGATATCATTACAGATCTCACATCTCTACTTCTGGTGATAGAAAGATCTGCCCAAGAGGCAATTCTTAGAATATCTAAGGAAGGTTCAGGCAATGAGAGTAGTAAAAATCAGGGAGCTTGGTCCTCTCTGGCAAGATACATCTCATCAGCGAATCTTCCCAGTAACGAAATGATCAGGAAAGTAAGCATCGGAAAGATCCTAAATACGAGGTGAGACTAGGAAAGGGAATACATCACCCAAACTCTCAAAGAAAACACCATTCGATGGTATACGGTTCAAAAACCACCATTGGAGCAGGCGCTGTAGTATTTGGGCCTGGTACCAGATACTCATTATCTTTAGGCTCGTTCTCGAGCGTCTTTTAGGCAGAAATACTTGCGATCGAAAGATGCGTGTAAATGAACCTAGAAAGAAACTACCAGAAATGTGACATATCGATCCATTCTGATAGTCAAGCAGCTATCAAAGCATTGAGCTTCCATATCATTGACTCAAAGTTGGCATGGGAGTGCCGAAAAAAACTTGATGAATTAAGCAAGAATAACAGGGTCTCATTAGTCTGGGTTCCTGGCCACTCGGGAATCACGGGAAATGAAGAACACTTGCCAGGAAATGAGCACAAATGCCCTTTATTGGCCCGGAGTCTTTCTGTGGTGTAGCAAAATGCTCCTACAAAAAAGAGTTTCGGAAAAAAGAGAAGCACTCTGGCGGTGCTTTCCCGGGTTGGAACATTCCAAAAAGTTCCTGTGGAACTTTGACACTGCTAGATCCAACAAATATCTGAACCTCAGTAAAGACAGGCTAACGATGATTGTATGTGTTGATAGCGTGTTTTTGTTAGACGAGAGAATGAGAGAAGAATAAGGAGCCAACTGGAATTTTTTTCGGGACTACTTGATCTATATACCGGCGCAATTCGCCACCGGCAGAGGCTTACTCGGTTTGATTGGAGCCTAGCGACTTACGACACGCCAAGCGTCGTCTCTAGATTGATACAAAGGTGGTACCAGTTTGTTAAAGACATGTTACTAGTTGCGGTTATTACTTTAAACACAACATTTGCATTACAATTTATACAAATATACTTACCTTTTCTATGAAAACGATCCTATACTTACAGATTTTAAATGGTAGTATCTGTCGGACGGCAATGTATATTTATAATACAAATATCTGTAGTAAGGGTAATTGGGCCAGTAATTAGTATAGCGATTCAAGCTACTGAGAGGCCAGTAGTAATCGTAGTACAGCGATAAAGGCTTGTAGGTCCTGTAGGAATATGGGTAATATGAATAATCCACAGCCTTTATTGGATACGGAGTGTCTAAGTAAACGGTTTTCTGAAATATTTTTATTGGAAATTTTGTTATGTTGATAATTCTGAAGTAATGACCAGAGGCTTTTTCAAAATTATTTTAAATTAAAAAATATATATGATGGTTGATAAAAAAGCAAATGACTCACTCAGTGGATGAGGAGAAGATGTGGATGTATGTTACTGAGGTTCAAAGAATATTCGTAGTACGACTGGGTTTTCGTCTTTCCAAAAACTACTTAGTCTAGTTATAGTAAAGGAAAGGAAATGATAAGAGGAGAAGGAATCGGTTTGTCATTTACTCACTTGTCAACTTGAATTATTTGATTAGTACCCAGAAAGTATTTGAATTTCAATAACTAAAAGTACTATTTTGCTAGTTTATTTGTATGTGTAATGCACTCGAGGAATTTGTAATTACTCATACTTGATATAAATATTTTACTTAATGGTCATTACTTCGTATTTATCTTATATAAAGCTACATCATCAGTTTTGTGTATTGTTTTAATCAAATTTGCATGTACTTACGATTGTATATAACATCGTGTATCCTTTTTCCCAAATTATAATAACTTATACCGTTACTGCATCTATATAAAATATATTTTATTGAAATATTTTTGTTTTTCAAACGTACCATTAGAAAATTCGAAATAGCTGTTAAAAAATTGTAAATTTATAGAAGAAGTATTTTCTACCACATTGCAGACGTTTCGGATGCGTTTGCTGCATCCATCAATTTTTTACAACTGAATTTTATTTATAATTTGTAAAACTTGTCTTAGTCCCAAGTGAAACTTAGTACTACTAGAGGCTTCATTTGCTAGAACGGTTTACTAGGTCCATTGGGGTAGTTTTTTTCAATATTTTCCTGATGAGTGTGTCTTCCATTGGGTTCTTCTCTATATTATTTAAATGTTGTTCAATCCTCCTGGCATATTTTTTGAGAAGTTGGTAATCTTGTTTAAGGAGATCTATAGCTATGATTTTGCATCCCACATGAGTATGAACGTGTTATAGATAAAAAAGCAAGGAAAATAATGAGAGACATTGAGAAACAAAGAGAATATTGAAAATAAATACGGCAATTCCTTTTGATAGCATCATGAAATTTATATTTTTCAATAATAGGAAGATTATATTTTCCTAAAATCAAATTTTCAACAAATTATTCAAGATAAACTAATAATAAACCCGGTATAACGTGAGTAGAATTCCGTAAAAACCCATTGCTTTGAATATTTCATAAATTTAAGGATAAAACGGAGATTAGAAAATTCTGTAGAGGATTCACAAGCCCGGAACTTGTTTGCAGTTCATTTTAAATTTCCATCCATTCATTTCCGCTCATAATCCACTATTTATTCTGCACTTGCAAAGCCAGGACCCTGTTGACGCTATTTTTTTATTAAGTTTTTTTAATTTTAAACGTGTAAAATTTTTTATGATTAATCAGAATAAAAAAATAAGCTGCTCCATAATACAGAACTTCACTCAAGAAGTCAGAATTAGTGTAATATAGAATTAAATTGTTGTTAGCATATACAGAGCATTTCAATAAAAACTACTACTACTATATAAATCTGAAAGCTTTCTTTTATGTGATGATTGATATATTTCTTTTTAAAAAAGCGAAACCCTCAGATTTATATAGAGTGGATAGTTATTTTTAAAAACGCGCTGCCTTTTATATCGCATCTCTGATTTTATCTCATGTAAACAGTAAAATTCTACTGGATGTAATTGGAACGTGAGTTCAGAATGTACAATACCTGAATAATGTGCTGGGTAGCTGTCAAGCTAATCAAAAATATTTCCCCTGGTGTAAAGAAGCACATCTTCTAACAAAAATGGTAACTCAATACAAAGGAACTCCAAAGATGTATTGCTATTTAGTGATTAATCAAAGAAATAGGGCCCAATAATTATAGGTCCTAATATACCGCACCAAACAGCGTCCCTAATGTTGCAATTCCTGCATCCTATGGGGATTTTCGGCACTCCAGTAATGCATGTTATG
Organism: Galeruca laticollis; assembly: GCA_963921935.1. Classification (NCBI taxonomy): domain Eukaryota; kingdom Metazoa; phylum Arthropoda; class Insecta; order Coleoptera; family Chrysomelidae; genus Galeruca; species Galeruca laticollis. The sequence continues at coordinate 1,222,304 of OY998176.1, read as the reverse complement.
CAAATTGATTCTACCGTCACTGTGAAAAGTTGCCTCGTCTGTCCAAAGAGTTTGCGACAAAACTTGAGGATTTTCTTTGATCATCTTCAAAAGCCTTCGATCAAAATCAACTTAATATAAGGTTTGGTGCAAAACTACATGGTAGGGATGTAAGCTAATAACAATTGATTTCGTCAATGTCACAGTATTTTTTAATAATTGACAACAGCTACTAGTTTCCGCCTACATAAGGGCCATGTTCAGGCTAATTAAAAAACACTCAATGTGCAACACACATGAATCATCAAAAATGTTGAGATTAAAGTTAGAAGAAATTGGTATGAGAGGTTGAAATATTAAAACTTGAAAATTTTAACAATTCCTCCTCTCATTTTATTGTAGTTGAAAATTGAAAAAACTTTAAAACGCTTTAACTATCTTATATAAAAAAGGATGTGACAAACGAAAAAATTAAATTTCATTTTGTATTACTAAAGTTAAATTAAACGGGCTATAGAATTGATCTCAAAAAGGGCGATCAACGAACATGAAAGAAAATATTTTATGGAGGGTAAGAGTCAAACTGCTCACACTTGTGCGAATGAGAAAATGAATTCGAGATTAAGGAAGGGAATGTCTTATTTATAGGACCATTAACACACACAACGCAAAAGTCTAGGGATATTTTTATAAGCAGTCGAGTTTTTACCTGTAATCAACTTGAAAAAGTAATACAAAATTTAGAGTTTAAATTATTGTTTAATATGTCAAAAACATTAACTTTTGTGCAAAAAATAACAGAAAACTGAACAAAAATATTATTTTAATAACCATTGTTTTATCATACGTCAAAAAAATAAACGGTTTTAAAGATCGAAACTAACCTTTCCGCATCTGTGAGATGCCCTGTACAATATTCTATCATAAAAGTGTTACTTGTATACACTCCGGAGGCTGTATCGTGCTAACAACCCGAAATTTCTCCAAAAAGAACTAAAAATGTAGTACTTCAGGTACCATCGCATCCGTTGTACTAGCTCTGGTGAGCTAAAAATCAATAACGTTTATCTATTAGATGCCCTTAACAATATTCAATCATAAAATTGGTCACTTGTATACACTCTGGAGGCTGTATCGTGCTGTGAGAAGTCCTGAATAATATTCAATCCAAAAATTGGTGACTTGTTGCACTCCGGAGGCTGTACCGTGAAAATTCTCCGAATAAGACAAAAATTTGGTACTTCAAGTACTATAGTACTCGTTGTACAGGCTTTAGTGAGCTGAATATCAATAGGGTTCATCTTTGAAACGCCCTGAATAATATCCAATCATAAAATTGGTCACTTGTATATACTCCGGAGGCTGTATCGTGCTAATAAACTGAAAATTCTCAAAAAATTACAAAAATGTCGTACTTCAAGTACCATAGCACCCGTTGTACTGTCTCGGGTGAGCTGAAAATCAATAGAGTTTCTCTGTGAGATGTCTTGAATAATATTCAATCATAAAATTGGTGACTTGTTGCACTCCGGAGGCTGTACCGAGCTAACAACAGATGTAACGAAAAGTGGCCAACGACGACGACGACATACACACAAGATTTTTTTTCTAAAATCCGGTTTTTCGTGTTGTTCTAGATGAAAAACTTAAAAATAACTTATTCTTTTCAAAATTCCAACTTTTATTGGGGTAAACCAATATTTTTCTCACAACTTTATGAGACAAATGGAATTTTTCGCCTTGTAATTGCACCGGCCTCAAACAAACGGTCAAGCTAAACGTTACGACCAATTTGTGAAACGAAAATTGGATGCCATGAAGTCTGAATATGTGTCAATGCAATCGAAAATTCAAGCAATATTTATATATAATTAATAGTTCTTCGCCAACTTCTTTTATAAGAAATAAAACTTCAAAAGTTTTTCTTTTTTTCCAACGTTTTGAATCCTTTATTTAGGTTCATCATCAGGGCTATTCGTATAATACACATAATGAATGTTCTATTACAAATTCGTTATAAGACAATCTCCTACAATACCTTTCAAATCAAACTAAACAATTTATCACTAAATTCAAACCTGCTATTTTACAGTTTATAAAAGTGAATTTAACAACTGCAACCAATCATATATAGGACAAACCTCACAATACTTGAAAAATAGATTACGTAACCACCAAAATGATGTCAAGAATTTAAAAAATAATACAGCTCTGTCCAGTCATTCTTTTAATACTGGCCATGAATTTAATTTCAACAATTTTCAGATTTTGGATACTGAAACCAATTTTCATAAAAGATGTATCAAAGAAATGATTCACATTGAGAAAACTAACAATTCACTTAATTTTCGTGAAGATGTAGATAAATTGGATAATGTATATAGCAATCTACTAAACAAAATTTAATTTCAAACTTGTGATGTCTCCACCTTCCCGTTTCAATATACCATCTACAACTGTACTAAAATGTTTTATTATTTTGATGTTTTCGCGTTTAGAAAGAAATTAATTCATATCGCCAACAATACATACAGAAAAGATTTCACTACCTATTTGAAATATAAAATGAATTGAGCAATGGACATATGTAGACCATAAAAATTACCACAAGTTCCTTCTGAAAATGACTTAGATGATTTTAAAAAGTTCACTGTCCTTGTCTTATATGTATGTTTCATGATAATTGTTTTTAAAAAAAAACATAATGGATATGTTAAAGTACCTGGTGAGTTTTTCAATTTTAAGCTTTGTAATATAAGAAAAAATAGGGATATTTAACTAATGTTTGTTGTGAACTCTCAATTTTATATTTTCAACCTTGATTAAATAATGTTAATACCATCTTTAAATAAAAATAAGAAAAGTTTTTATTATTATAAGGTATTGTTGCAGATTGTCTTATAACGAATTATAATCCTGCAGCGCGATTGTCTCTAGACAAATGTGGACATCTCAGCGGTCGCCGACTACGAAGATTGGTTTCATGGAGACGATTCCTCACCGTAACTCGGGTGCTGTGATTCTCGGTTGCCTTCTAGTGGTTAAAACTAAATACCGGTCTTGAGCGACGGTTGTAAAATGACCACGTCCTGTATTTTGCTCGTTTGATCTCCCATTGTCTCTAAACCGACGCCATAATCAACTTATGACGCTTTGTGAGACTCCCAACTGTTCGGCTACTCGGATTTGTGGCACACCAGTTTGAAGGAGGCCCACCGCCCTATTCATCTCATCCAATGTTAAATGTTATCATTCCATGGTAAAAACACACTATCTTTAATACACCTACTAAACAAGAACAGTATGAAATGACTAAAATCGGAATTAAATAAAACATTAAAATGTCAGTTTTTTCATCCCTTGTGAAAAACGTTCTAAACACGTATTGTTATCTGCTTTACAATTTTTTTATATAAAAAAGTAAGTTTTTAGACTAACAGTTATAGACGAAGCAAATCAATATGAACACGAAAATTGCTTTCATCAGTTTTCGGATTTTTCAAAAATCCCTAGACTTTTGCGTTGTGTGTAACTCAGAGGGAAGAATAAAACAGCTTCAGCATCGATTCCTACAAAGAAGAGTCCGGAAAAGTCAATCTTAATTCCCATAGGGAAGAGTTCGTAATGGTCATCTGATTGGAAGGAAGCAAATGATGGTGATAACCTCGGGAAATAGATTTCTTCTTTATTTACATAGAAAAATCTAATAGTAGAAGATAAATAATAAGCATAATATTATGATCAAGCATCTTAAGGAAAAGGAATCCATACTGCATAGATAAATAGTCCATTACAATCCCGATGAAACTAATAACAAAACGAAAAGAACTTCACTCTCAACATGTGACTTTTTAATCAGCCTGAGCATGGCCCTTATGTATACCGAAACTAGTGACTGTTGTCAATTATTGACTTTGAGTTTCATTCAGAAAAATTACTGTCAGTCACATTTTTTTGAACTATAGATGACATTTACCTTGGTTTAGTCTTAATGCTAGAGTAATTCTAACAAATTTTAAATTTATTATGTTAAGTAGACTAGTTTATCAACATACGTGTTGAATATACTTTAAATTATTGACCTTTACCCTGATGTCATTAATATCTGATAACATAACCGACAAATATTAAATTATTTTGTTATCTTTTTCACTATTAATAGAAAGAGACGCCACTTAATAATTATGTCGGTTATGTTATCAAAGGTAATACCACGAGTGCTTCAAATATTTTATCGATAACTTTTTTTACATGAAAAATTGTTTATTTGGAAGAAATATGAAAAGAAACCGATTGATAAAATCACGAGTCCATCAAGACGAGTGATTTTATCTAAATTCGGTTTGTTTGAATGTTTTTGCCTTAAATAAACAAGTTTGAGTTATGAAAATAAAAAATTATGTGATAAAATTTGAAGAACGAATTGTATTTGGGAATATTATTTTTTTCAACAATTTAAAAGGATTTTGCTTTATTTTATTGAATTCAAAGAATACATAAGCTAACTGGAAATATAATCAACTTTTTGAACAAGAGAAAAAATTAATTATTTGAAAAATTACAGTTATTAAAAACACAGTTTTGTAAATAGTTTGGCCAGCAGAAATAGCTGTCTCTTCCAACTCATGTGAGGATATAATATTGGTTGTTGTTGTATTGGCTAATGTTGCCGCACTTGTTGATGTATTGGCAATAAATCCGATTTGTTCGTTCTAACTTTATCCATGGTGACGTGTTCTTTATTAGATGAGTAACCAAAGTTGATCGGCCTGAGTGATTAGTTATTGTTCTTTTTTTGGTGTCAAGTCCACAATTTTCAGCTGATTTCTTTAACCATTTGCCCATTTCATTCTTACCCACTAGTACATTTTTATACCAAGTAGCATTTGCATTTTACCAATAAGGATTTGGAGTAAGAAAAAATCGATCAGTGGTGGTATTTTTACCGCGTTTATCCACAATCTTATGGGGCACCGTTCAGGATACTCTGAGTTAGGTGTCAACCATTTTGTGTCGGTCCATTTTTTATTCCCACCCTGGCAAGTTCTACTAAATATAGGATTATATTTTAATCGTCCTGTTTTTTCACCTGAATTATTTAAGAAGCATCCAGTGCAGATTCTGTCCCAGACATGAATGATGTGAATGAAAAAGAAATACCAGTAGAAACTGCGACAACTTATATGCACCAACAGATTATTCATGTCCAAAATGAAAAGCCAGTGGAAACGTCAACTACTGATAATAATATTCACCATTACATCCAAGATAATAACAATCTCGAAGAACATGATTCAGAAATAGAAGATGCAAATGATGTTGACTACATTCCCATGCCCGAAAATGAACTTCAAGATAATGGAAACCTAACGGAAGCTGCAACAGAACGGCCAAAAAAGGGAAGGAAAAGAAAATTTGTAGGACGGACATTTAAGACAAAAAGTAAACTTCAACACAGTAACAAAAACTATTACACAGATTCTGGAAAATCTGTTCATTCAAAACATTTTATTGAGAATTACGAATGTCCATGCAAGAAGAGGTATCATACACTTTTTTTCAGACGTTGACAGAAAAAATATTTTTGATGAATTTTATAAACTAGCGAATTATAATTCACAAATTTCGTTCATTGCAGCCAATATTGAAGAAGAAAGCATTAAACGTAAAAGGGTTGAAAATTCCGAGAAACGATCCCATACTAGGTTATACTATTTAAAAAACCAGACTGGGTGCGAAACTTTTTTTGAAAAAACTTTGAGGATTTCTTCTAAGAGAATCAACACTGCTGTATCAAAATTGAGAGAGGGAACCATTAGAGGTAGGAGAGGTGAGCAACAGGGGGGAAAAACAAATTGACAGATGCAGTTGTTGTCGAAGCCGTAATAAAACATTACTGTAAAGCACCAACACAAAATTTAAACTTAGGGTACAATATAACGGAACAGAAGATGTACGAGTTATTTTTGGAGGAAAATCTGAACTTCAAGCTTTCTTTCACTATATTCAAGAAAATCTTTTACGAAAATTTCAATCTGCGGAGAAAGCCATTAGTAAAAGACACATGTAGCATATGCGATGGATTTGAGGCATCTAAAAGCCAACAAAATACGAAAGAAGCACTTGAGAAGCATCTGCATAAAGCTGAAACCGCCAGACAAACGTTAAAGGCAGATTTGAAAGAAGCGGAAGAAATTCTGATCTTGAGACAATAACTTACGACATGGAAAAAACTCTACCACTGCCTAATATTCCCACAAACTTAGTTTTTTCATAAAAGGCAATTCTGGTTGTACATTGATGGTGTCCATTGTGAGAAAAATGGATACTGCTTGGTATGGAAAGAGGGGGCAGCTGGGCGAGGAACCCGGGAAGTTGGATCTGTCCTGAAGAAGTTCATTGAAGATCATCTCAATCCAAACACAAGAACGTTGATAATGTGGTCAGATAGTTGCGGAGGACAGAATCGCAATATCAAGATTGTTTTAATGATGAAAACAATTCTCAGAAATCATCAAACTTTAGATACAGTTTATTTCAAGTATCTAGTACCGGGCCACAGCTTTCTACCCAATGATTCAGATGTTTCGTTTATTGAAAAAGCAATAAAGATGAATCAAAGGATTTATACTAGCAATGATTATATAAACATAATGAAGCATTGAAGACATAAAAAACCATTAACTGTAACAGAAATGAAGAAAGAAAACTGCTTTTCTGTACAAGCAATAGAACGTGCAGTTGTCAACAGAAAACAAGACCAAAACAAAGAAAAAGTTAGTTGGCTTAAAACCAGAGTTATAAAAATACCAAAAGAAGAACCTTTCAGTATCTTTTTTGAATATACCCATAACAATAAAGAAATTAATATATAGAAGAATTTGAAAAAAACACAATCAAATTTCAATACAAATCTAGAATTGCTTTGGCCAGAAGGTAATGAAATTTCAACAAAAAAACTTGCAGATCTTAAGGCGTTTATTCCGGCGAATGCAAAACAATTTTATAAACATTTGAAGGGAGCAGAATTCCAAGATTACCTGGAGGGATTTGGGCCAGATCTGGACTTCGAAAATGAGTTTGAAGAGAAAACTTATTTATTAGAAAGGAACTAAACGACAAAAGTCTCAAAATTAATTAAAAAATCGTACTTTAGGACACTTATTTTTCAGAAATCGAGTAAATTGAATTATTCACATCATTCATAAATAAATGTTGTTATTTGAAAGTAATTAAGTGAGTGTCTGCAATGTTGCAGCTCCAGACGGCGTTTTCTTGAAACTACGTAGATGTCGCTTGGTGCTCTTCTGATAAGCATGAGTCATATAAAAACGCAAATTTCACTAAAATATAAAAAATTTGAAGCTGCTTTAGAATATGTTACAAAAATGGCAACTCTCATTAAATTTTTTTAATAAAATCGTAAAAATAAATAATCTCTGCATAAAGCGACCTCTAGTTTTTCTGTTTTAAAATAATTGATAAGGTATATGACCGATTTTCAAAATCCACACAACTCCTTTCATATAAGTCCTGATAGGATGAATAGTTAAAGAAATATTAGAATGTAAACACTGAAAAATATATGGTATTCCTTCTCGCTTATTATGACAGATGCAAAGAAATGTCACTATAGAAAATTATCTGGTATTAAACAGGTTTTTAAATGACTATATCAAAGTTATAGCTGATTCTGCGATTTTCTGAGATAATAATAATTTTAGATTTGAACATAGCAGTAACGCCCCCTAGAGGTGAAATTTGGAGGTTGAAAATAATTTCCAGCCATTTCTCTTGGCCACTTTTACTATCAATATTTTTCCTCGCAACCTGGGACAAACACTTTCCGAGATACAGCCGGTAGATCTTCATTCAGTCTTTCAAGTATTAATTTTTCTAGTATTTAGGATATTACTGAGAGTAAGGTTCATAGGACGATTTGAAAAATCTTTTCCGAGTTTGCCAATTATTATAATCTGTGCGCTATCTTTTCAATCGCGTTTATAAAAGGCGCTACCTTTTCTAAAACACCAATCAAAATTGAAGTTTTTTTTCACGAAACTTATTTTTATTTCCAGTAACAATAAATTTAATACCAAATAATGGAAAACACTAAAAAAGGATGAAAAAATTTGGTGTAGTAAGTTACTACGACTTCAAAACGAAAAGATATGAGTTTTAGAAATTTATTACAAAAAATATATAGTTACAATGTTATTTAAATATTTTTCTTAATAAATATATTCGCAGCCCATCCAGTTGGGTCTAAAAGTATAGATCGTGTCTTAGCTAAAATAAAAAAAAATTCAATAGAAAAAATTGTTTACTGTAACTAATAACGAATAAATTAACTATTTAATTCATTTTAGTTATAGAAAAAATCCTTATTTTAAATCAAATTATTCACCACTCCATAGGGATTACCCCTTCAGAAAATTTCAAATCAATAAGGATAATGTGTTGTTCCATTTTATATTTTCTGCGAATTTTAGTAATCCCCTAATATATCTTTAAAGTACATTACTATTGTTTAGGATATATTTTACAATTTGCCTCGACGTGAATTTAAAATTATACTATTGATTACATAAAATGGTGGCTGGTATACTTACTCGTTGTTCTCGAAGTGACCTCGACGATGGTCGGTAATCATTGTAATGGTTGAATAATCTTTGGGTAGACCAATAATAAGGGAACCACACACGGGATCTTCTAGTCCAATCATCTACCCAAGATATTGGAGGAGAAAATTGATAATTTCTGAAATACTTCGAGTCTGGCCAATACGTATAGTTGTATCCATGAATGGGATCGTATCTGGTTTCTAATCTCACCATTTCTTACGAAATAATCATGTATTATGACAAAATCATTAAATTTTAAATAAATACTTACTCGCAGAAATCACACCCAGCCACTTAAAACTGTACCAGCGAAATGCATTTATTTTTCAAAATACGTAAAATTTTAACCGTAAATTTTTGGACAACCGCCAGTACACATTTTTGTTCGCAAGTTATTGTATTCCGACTATAGTGATAACCTCTAAATACTTCGCGTTGATTCATGTTATATAAATAATGTAGGTGTGTTTATTTTGGGTTATTTTTACAATGAAAATAAGCTTAACATATTTTTAGTACGTAGGAGACGCGTGATGATTCACGCATTTGATTCAGAATACTATTTTGATTCAACTAAATTGTTTCGGCATGCTTTAATAGATTGAAATGTCAAGACACCTTGTAAATATAGAATTACAGTAACACAACAAGCTTTTTCTACTCCCATATTTTTTTTGATTTTGACAGTCGTCTTTCAGCCAGTCACAATAGCAACTAACAAATAATATATATAAAAAGACAAACATTTCCCACACCTTTGACTTAAAAGAAAAAAGAACTACCTACTATACCTAAGAATACAACAAGGATATATCAGGGTCACACGCTTTTTGTCTGTGTGTGTTGTTACACGAACTTTGTTATCAAAAACTTTTATACACGTAAAATACAAAATATCAATTTTCAATAATACAGAAAAATATATAAATTGTGCAAACAGGATCTGTAGATTAAAAATAATATGCAGACTGAATGAAATATATTTAGAATCGTATTTATACGTTGAATATGATGAGATTGCACCAACGGTCGTAGCAGTACCAGAATCCAGAGGGTATGTCGGCAATAAACAGGATTTAACTCCCGTCAGAATATTATAATTTATCTCAAATAACACTACGGTACATAACATGCAGAAAAATAACAAAATCAATCATTTTTTTCTCCTTCCTCTTCTCCAATATCGCTTAAAGGAGTTTCACTTAAAACTATGCACCCAATACTATCACACCCATTAGGCATGCAACCTCTTACTCATATATTCCTCCTGCAATCCTGTAACATCTTAAAAAACCATCTGACAACATAACCAAGTAAATTCTTATTAGAACGTCCGGAGAGTGATGACCCTCGTCATCTTATATACTCCCCATTCATAAAACCTCAAAATCAGTCAACTTTCCTCATACAAACACGCACTCTCTTAAAACCACCCAAACTTAAATTAACAGGCAAACTGCTTTCAATCAGTACATAATCAACAAAAGCACAAACCACATAAATGAAGTAAAAGTTCTCAATTGGCGCGTGGTAAAATCAATAATAAAGTGAGTGAAATGTGAAAAAATATTTTTAATTACATCACCTACATATACAACGAACAATATATCCAATGGAAGAGGTTACTTGAACCAACAAACAATTAATCGAAAACAAGCATTTAATTAACTAAAAACACATCTATTCTTGTTTAAGTTGTGTCATACACCTCCGGGGCGGACGTCGTGGATAAATTCGTGTAGAACTCGTGTTGAATGGGAGGTATGTACGAAAGGAGGTCTAGCATGCCTTTTTTTCGCTGCCGTCACGGGTCGTATCCTTTAGTACAGATCTGTGGTCGATAGATTCGAGAAAAGTGGGGTCTTTCACATATCTTGAGATTCAGGTTTAAACATTCAAATGGAAAATCTTTGAAAGCGTTTATGAATGTTCTTTCACAACTCTGATCTTAAGTCAACTAACTTGCTGGTTGTTCTTATTCTTTGTTTTTCTCGTAATGGCCTTCTCCACTGAACGAACGACTTTTAGGAACATTTTGGTCAGGTGAAATGATTTATTTCTTCTACACTGTGTAATTATGTTACACCAGTATTCAGGAATGTATATAGCGTATATTTGCACAGAACCGTATCCTAAATCATTGGGTAAGAATGAATGTGCACTAACTATGAATTTGTGGTATATGACTTCAATATCATTGCCTTTGCTATTCACCAACTGCATGTAAAAAAACCATTTAAATGTTACGATTTTGTCCAGTACAAGCATCGCTATAAGCAACAACATGCTTGCATTTTGTAACACGTGTCCGGAGATGTTTAGTAATGCACAAACCGATCTGTTATATACACTACTCAAAGAATTTAACGCAATTCCAGCCTTCCTCGAACAATATTAATGCTTGAGCAAATTCTTCGCCAGTAAGATTTCGTGTTTCACGTTGCATATTAACTAAAATAAAGGTTTTTACAAAAAACTAGCTAATGACAATTTACTGTAACTTATTGTTTTTCATAGCCTGCTACTTACTTTTATCATTATAAATTTTAATTAAAAACATGTTATGCTATAAAATTGATTTTCTCTTGTTGTGGCCAAGATAATAGAGTAAATCAAAAAACAAAATGTTACAAAAAGATAAAGCTACAGTTTGATTTTAATTTTAAGTTGATATTGTTACTGTTGAACTCCACAAGGTGTTACAAGTTTTATGAAAAAATCAGGTTGTCACTGCAACACCCCGTATTTATACAAAACTAAGTTTGTATGCAAATACAGTAAGTACACTAACTCTCTGGAAGTGTCAACCTATCATTCAAAAAAGAATTCATTCAAATCTGACAAGCAGTTTAGACAAAAATTTACTTTAAACTTTTGGTTATTTTTTGGTGGTGCGTTAAATTCTTGGAGTAGTGTATATGTTATACGTATATGTTACCCACGTCAGTTTTTAGCTCGAGGCAACCTACGTTGTATACGTACATGTTTCTTTTGTAACTAGTATCCCAACGAAGTTGATATGACCGGAAATGTCGAAAGTGAATGCTTAAAGTTTTCCTCTTGCTGTGCTCCCAATTTGTCCCATTCCATGGATTCTTTGACAGCTTCTGCCTTCTTTAAGTGTACCTCATACTGTTGTGTTATTGTAGCCCTTTCTTGTTCATTCTGCGATGCTTCATATTTTACTTTCCAAGAATCACATTCGGAGCATGTGGCTTGGGGAGGTTTATGAAAATGCTAATTAAGAGAGTTTATAAGCGTTCCTATATAAATGGCTTCTGTTACCGGTGGTAAATTTCCTTATAAGCAATATTATAAGTACAGATTGTAGGTACATAAGGCACTAATTCAAATTTTCCGCAAGGTAGCCTCCGTTAGGATTATAGGTCCTAGTGTAATGGGATTTGTATGAAAGAAATGAGTTGACATGATTACAATCAGCGTTGATATGCTCTACATAGGTTTTATTTTTAGGAGCATGTCGTGCAGGGTCTTCAAACCCAGAGAGCTTTCCTAACACTATCTTCTGCAGAGCTCTAATTCCTCTTACATCCGAAATTTGTAAAATTTTATGCTGTCGATTAGGGTCAGACACTTAGAAATTTTGAAATGCGATACAGTGAACACTTACGCGCATACAGATTAAAACAACCAGATTAATCCCACTACGCAAAACATCTACTTGACACCAATCATTCATTGGCACCTAACACAGAACTAGAAGTGCTGCATATTTGTGAAAAGAAACAAGAACTAGATATCCTTGAAGAATTGGAAATTAGAAGACATTTAAGAAACCCACAATATTAAGTTGTCGATGAACAGTTAAATCTAGGAAGTTCTCCACTAATAAACTGTCTTCTTAAGTGATAATTGTAAAGATCAGCAGATATAGTTTTCCTGGTTTTCTATATCATTGCACAGTTATACTTATCTTAATTGGAAAAATGATATCCAGGATATCACCATAGGGCTGATAATATCTAAGCTTCAATATTTGTAATATCACATCTTCTTCTTTTTTCTATAAACATATATTAAGTCAATCACAAGTTAGGTCACTTCTTGGTCTAGCCAAAAATAACTACTAAACATCAGGTAGGCATCAAATGAAATATAACTTCTGTCATTCTGACGATGATATGGATTTATCGAAACAATTGTCATTTTTTTAGAATTTTCAACAACTTTCATTATATTGTGGAATTAGCTAGAAACAGTTAGTGTCATTTAAAACACTAATAAGAGTAGATTCCACGAAGTAAGGGTCGAGACAGTTAATTTTATTGTGAAAACATTCTTTGCAAACGATTACATTATTTTCGCCTACCTAAAAACGGTAATGATCAACCTTCTGCTTTAACAGCCTTGAAGAATTTTTTTGCCGTCTTCTGGAAGGCAATGTCGATTAAGTATGCGTTTTGAATTTTTAAACGATCCCATGTCCCAAAAGTTTTAAAACAAACTTTTGCGTGCTGCTTCTGGTATATTCTCTGTACAGTTTTTCCTAAGCATGAGCAGAAACGAAGAGAAGGAACCAAACATTCTGTGAGTATATCAATGTGACAAGAGCGGTTTCTTCCAAATGAAAACAATGACGCTAAGTTCATTCAGCTACTCTCTGAACAATAAACAGTTGCAGGATTTGAAACACAAATTGCTACCGGTATTGCAGACACAAGCATTGTGAACTGTGCAATTGGTACAGCCCTTACGAATCCCTCAATCGCTGTAGTTGGTGAATAAATCGACCTGCTTGTGTAAGATTGAAACCACAATTTTTCCATCGCAACACCTCCAACAGCTACCATTTTGTAACAGTATACTGTTTCTTTACAATTTTAGTGCATGTGACTCTACATCCGTAACATTAAAAAACTGAAAAACTCAATTGACAAGCTTCTTAATAAACCTGAAAAACAGCAGTACACCATATCAACATATAAAACAGTTTCAGCAGCTTGTGAGCAAACGTTTCTAACGTGCGAAAGCCAATATGTAGGAACTTGACTACCTACGATATCTGGCATTTATTAAATCTTTGGCCAACATCAAATCCTAGATTCCATCAATTCCTCCAACTCTTATAGAGTGTATTTTCTACAAGTTCGGGATTAACTGGGGAATAAGTTATCACCTGAGCAGTGAGGATAGCGTTGTAAAGAGGATGGCACCTTTGAACCAGTGAAAACCACTCAACCTCCAGCTCCGGGGTCTACTTTCAACAACATAGGTGCAAATGTAGTTGTCAAGCAAGATCTGGTTGCCGAAAACGAGGCATAAAATGCACCTTGCTGTGCAGAATATGCCAATGCTCCATTGATGGATGACAAAGATTCCGATGGAAGACGATTTCTTTTAATGAATTGATTTTATTGAGCTGAAATGATTTTTAATCTGAAGCAATGATATATTACTCACAAACTATTCTGTGTATTTCATTTATAAATGAGGTATAACGTGAGGTAAACTTTGTGCTGTATACTATGCAATGTAATTAAGTAATTGTATGTCAATTGTAAATTATCAAATACATAATTTTCTTTTGTTTGACCACATTCTATATTTCAAAACGTTTATGCTAAGAAAAATATGAACGTTCCGCAAATTTTTTTGCATACATTCACCAAATTTCACTGGGCTAATAGGTACAATAACAGCACAGTAAGCTAAATTTTCAATTTATGGAGGTGAATAATTCGTTTTACAATGCTTGTTAAACTTTTCAATAAATTTAACTTTAACAATGACATGAGAATACAAGCAATCTAATTCCGTTGTTGCCTTAGGTTGCTACACATATTACTGAACATAAATATCTACTATGCAGAGTATATGTGCCGCATTCAATTCATTTCCTTCTTATATACATTTGACTGAAACTCTGTCATCCTACTGTTAATATAAATGATTTGTTCAGTCAGTTTTATTGTATCATCGGTTATTCTCTCATAAATCATATTGCCATACGCCTGGAAAAGCCTTGAAATGCGGTGGAAACCATGGAAATTAGATTGTGGATGAATTGAGTTGACAAGCGTCGGGGAAAATATGTTCTGTCAACAGCAAAGAGTGAATATCGGATAACCATACTTATTAAGAGACTTCTGGAAATTTGTTCCTGAAATAAGGAGCTTGGTGAAACGAAATTTAATCTTGACGAAGGTTTTTATGCGGCAACAATAAGAAACTTGTCCTTTGATCGATGGATGAATATTTAATCTTCTGAGCTTTTACTTTATTATAATTTGTAGCTTATAATATGGCAGTAATGCTATAATTTGAAAATTAATACTGAATTGGTTTTTATTTTATTATTTTCATAATAAAAAGAATTTGGTATTAAGATTATTTACTAGGAGTAGGATTTTTATTATAGTATTAAGAAGTTGAATGGATGAGGCTTTTACTTGATGAAGATCCATAATGAACGATGAAATAAAACAATATAGTTTGTTTAAATCTTCATATATTTGAACTAATGTTCAATTTAAACTTGTTGACGCGTTTTACTAACACAGTAGCTTTGTCAAAACGAATGAAGGTAAAATATAAAAATGTCTTAATATATACAGTTCTAAATCTATTTACTAAGGTTAACAATGGTATTAAAAGATATTACCTGGAAATTCATTCACTACAAACATTCCTAAGCTATCTTCTAGGTAAAGAGGTTCAATAAAGGAGACTGATTGATATCTATTTGGTCGTTAAGGAGATTACCTGAATATTTATTTTTGTTAATCTCTAGGGCTTCTAATAAATTTAAACTAAAGGATTTACCGACTACATGGAGAATTTCAAAATTTGGGTCGAAAATTTGTTGGTTTTCTAATAAATGATTTGATTAGTTAGAATCTAATTTTTTGTTGTCATAGCTACGTTTGTGTTCCGAAATTCTAGTTTTAAAATTTCTAAAAGTTCTACCGATATAAATTTTATCACAATTGTCATTACCACATTTTAATTTATAAACTCCTGATTTGTTTAATTTTGAAGATTAAGATTTATTATTTTTAATGAATTTGTATAAATTGTGATCAGTTTTAAAGGAAATATTCATGTCTAAAGTTTCTAAAAATGATTTAATTTTTAAGGATGGTGTTCCAAAGTATGTTAAGCTTTTAAATTGTCTATTATTTTTATCTGAAGGGAATACTTGTTCTAAAGTCTGTTTTTTTATCTTTTTATTTATGGTATTGTCAATTAAATTTGGATCGTAATTATTATCAACTGCTATTTGTTTTATGATATTTAATTCTTTGGTATAATTATTAATATTTAATGGGACTGTTAAGAGTCTGTGTATCATACTATTGAAAGCTGCTAGTTTATGACTGAATGGGTGAACCGAACTATTATGAATTGTAATATCTGTATGTGATGGTTTATGAAATATAGAAAAATCATGTTTATTATTTATATTTGAAATTGTAAGATCTAGAAAGTTTATGGACTTATTTTGTTCAAGTTCTACGGTAAATTTGATATTATTGTGAATCGAGTTTATGTAAGTAATGAAGCTCTCTAATTGTCTATTTGTACCGATGAAGCTAGCTAAAATGTCGTCCACATATCGGTGCCAGTACATAAATTTTTTACTAAGGGGGTGTTCATGAATTATTTTTCCTATATTATCCATGAATATTTCTGCTAGTAGGGGGCTGAGAGGGTTGCCCATAATCAAACCATCTTTACTGCTATAAACCTCTCCATTGAAATGAAAATAATTTTGATTCAAACACACTTTTAATAAAGTAATTATATCAGAGTGAATTATAGGATTAACATTATTGTATGTGAGCAAGTTATCAACAAGAGTTATAGTTTCTTCAGGAGGTATACTGGGGAATAGATTTGTTTTGACAAAGCTACTGTGTTAGTGAAACGCGTCAACAAGTTTAAAGTGAACATGAGTTCAAATATATGAAGATTTAAACAAACTATATAGTATTAAGAAATATTGAAATATCATATTACTTCTTTTAACAAAAATGAATCTATCGAAGGATATGCGTATGGTCTAGGCTGTTATCTATAAAACTGCAGAGTATATTGAAAAAAAGGTTGGTAATTTTATTGATTCGGAATAATTTTCGATTGGATCCCAGAAAGCGCAGGGAGCATCATTTCCTTTTTTTGATGCATCGGTAAATATTAAGTGATAATTAGGATATTTGTATTTTATATCGGAAGTAAAAAGTAGGTTTCTGAAGGCAGGGGGGTATAGAGAATAATCTCTCAAATAATCTACCTTGATTTCAGTCATTATCGTTAAATTTGTTTGATATAAGGGAATCACATCATTTTTATACATATGTTCTGTGAGTTCTAGACATTCTGCATATGATTCTCAAATTAATAAGGATTTTTTTCCTCCAATATTCACAGGTTAAATCGTATACATATAGTTTGTGTATTATATTAACTAGGCTACAGTTTTTGGACATTATTTTCATGAGGAACTTACTACATAAAAATTATCTCCTAATGTCAAGTGGCATCTCACACCATTCGACATATAAGTTAGAGATAGGCGTACTCTTTAAGGCCCCTATTGCTAGTCTTAAGCATTCATTTGTCACAATGTCTAACTTCTTTAGATGGGTTGCAGCTGCTTGCGAATACGATATAGATCCGTAGTCAAATATGGATCTTATGTATGACCTGTATAGTAGTAGAGATATTTTTGGATCTGCTCCCCAGTTGTAGGAGCTTACAGCCCTAAAAATATTTTGAACCCTTTTTCACATTTCTTCGATATTTTCTCGATATGTTCTTTCCATAGAAATTTTCAGTCCATCGTCAAACCTAAGTAAGTTACACTTTGACATACAGTATTCTGTAACATGATTTCATTTGGAATTGATCTTTCTCTACTAAAAATACATGCCTCGGTTTTTTTTTCAAGAATATAGTCAGTCCTTTTCGAAAACACCAATCTTCAAGTATTCCAAAAAA
Source organism: Galeruca laticollis (assembly GCA_963921935.1). NCBI lineage: Eukaryota > Metazoa > Arthropoda > Insecta > Coleoptera > Chrysomelidae > Galeruca > Galeruca laticollis. The sequence goes on along the minus strand of OY998176.1, from coordinate 1,204,740 downwards.
ATTACTCAGGTAATTGCATCCATCCTCTATATCACAATTTTCAACATAAGCACATATATCATCAGCAAACTCAAACACTGTGACTTCATTACACCGGTTCACACATTATTTCAATTTTAAGGTATATATAACGTACAGAAGAGGACTTAAAATACTGTCCTGGGGTATGCCCAGGGAGGCAGTTCTGGGTCCTGTAATCTCTTGATCTATTTTGATAGATATAGTTCTATTAATATATAGTTTGATAATTCTCTGAGAAAATGTGTGGCTAAATCCGATTTGTATCATTTCCTGATATAAAATTCGTAGGCTCACATTATCATAAGCTCCTTCAATATCTATAAAAACAACAATAACTGACTTGTTTTTTGAAAATGATCGATTTGTATCTATTACAAGATTAGATACATTGTTTGTTTCAAGCCACTGTTCTATTCTTGTCTTAACCATGCGTTCAAATGTTTTCAGTATACAGGAAGCTGATGAAATTAACTGTCTCGACCCTTACTTCGTGAAATCTGCTCATATTAGTGTTTTTAAATGAAACTCACGGTCTCTAGTTAATTCCACAATATAATACAAGTTATTGAAAATTCTAAAAAATTGACAATTGTTTTTTTTGGCTAGACCAAGAAGTAACCTAACTTGTGATTGGCTTAATATATGTTTATAGAAAAAAGAAGAAGATGTGATATTACAAATATTGAAATCCACAATATGAAGTTGCAATGAACAGTTAAATCTAGGGAATTCTCCACTAATAAACTGTCTTCTTAAGTGATAATTGTAAAGATCAGCAGATATAGTTTTCCTGGTTTTCTATATCATTGCACAGTTATACTGATCTCAATTGGAAAAATGATATCCAGGATATCACCATAGAGCTTCAATATTTGTAATATCACATCTTCATCTTTTTTCTATAAACATATATTAAGTCAATCACAAGTTAGGTCACTTCTTGGTCTAGCCAAAAATAACTACTAAACATCAGATAGGCATCAAATAAAATGTAACTTCTGTCATTCTGACGATGATGTTGATTTATCGAAACAATTGTCAATTTTTTAGTATTTTCAATAACTTTTATTATATTGTGGAATTAACTAGAAACCGTGAGTTTCATTTAAAACACTAATAGGAAGCTAATGATATTCCCCTATATGATTCGGCTACTCCAGGATGTTTGTGCAATTTTAAGATAGGAATAACGATGTATTTTTTTCAATCTTCTGGATAGGATCCACTTTCCCATATATTATTTATTATCTACTCCAGGAACTGTGTTTTTGTGTGATCTAAGACTGTCTCTAAGTTCACTTATAGAAAATTTTCTGCATAATTCATCTCCTGTATCATCGACAATATCTTCCTTCCCTTGTAGGATGCTATTCATATCTTCTTTCGCCCACTGTGGTGTTATCTTATGTATAAAATCGGTTGACCATTTTCCGAGGCTTATTGGTTCGGTATATTTGTTTTTAACTTTTCTGATTTCTATCCAGATTTATTTAATAGGCGAATTTTTATTTAATTTAGAGCAAAATAATCTACAAGATTCCCTCTTGCATTTTTTTATAACTTTTTTCGTTATAGTCATTTTTTTCAATTGAATGTAATTTTCCAAGTTTGTTATTTGTGTAAAACGCAAAAGGGCTTCTTTTTGATTTTTTAATGAAATATCACATTCTTGATTCCACCAATGTTTATTAAATTTTGAGTTGACCACTGTTTTATTTTTGGGTATGAAATATTTTACTGCTTGGTTTAGTTCATTTATAAATTCATTGTAATATGTAATATTTCTTCTAGAGGTGCCATATAGAAAAGTGGCCAATTCGCTTTGTTGAGGCTCCATCTTTTTGAATCTGTAACTTTATTAGGTAGTTCCAACTGTACTTCTATAAGTATAGGGAACTAATCTGAGCCTATTGTCATTTGTTGCGCATGCCAATTGCATAACGTAGCTATATCTGGTATTACTATGGTAAGATCAACAGCTGATTTATTTATTTGGTTAGGTGTTGGCATTAAAGTTTGATCACCGTTGTTAAGAAATACTGAATTTGCAATTTCTATTGCTGCAAGTAGGTTTACTCCTGCTCTATCAGTAATATCACAACCCCACTCATTATGGTGACAATTTAAGTCACCTGCTACTACAAATGGTTTTTCCCCCCTTAATTTGTTATTTTTAATGGCTCTGTATGATTATCTAACAATTCTTTTATAGCATTTACTATGGTATCGCATAATTTTATTGCCTTTCTTGTTGGTTGCGTGTTAGAGATATCGGATAATTAATAATTTGAAATTTTCCCATAAACTGAACGAAATCGGGCCTTAGGCATTTCTAGTACTTCCGAATAACCGGATGTCGACGCTTGAGAGCTAAACGCGTGACCGTTATCGCGCTGTTCCTTAATATACGCTGTATAATAATTACTTGTGTTTGAATTATTTTTCTTTTTAATTACATTGGCATTGCTTTTTTCTTGTTTATTTTTTGCTTCGTTATATGATATATTTTCAGTTACCTTAATGTTTTTAAAAGTTTTTTGTTTATCAAACTCCGTGCATTTTTTATCTATCTGTGGCTGTATAATCACCCCCGCACAGAATACAAAAATGCTCACTAGTTTTCTGACAATTTTCTGTATCATGCTAATCTCCACAATCTCTACAACGTATTTTCCCTTTACATTGAGTACTTAAATGTCCATATCTCATACATTTTAAACATTGCACTACTTTTGGTTTATATAATTCGACCTAGTAAACAAGTTTTTCTATGACTACTTGATTAAATTTAGAATACATATTTTTATTGTTTACATTCAATTGTTTTTTCACAATACATTAGTTTCCGTAATTATATTGTCTGATAGTTTTACTTTTTTTGTCATTTCATTATCTACCTCATTTTCCCTATTTCGTTATGCCTCTGATTCCGTCTCTATGTTAATATCATTTTTTCCTCTACCAGGTGGAACTTTTTCCGTTATTGACATCGCTTATATTCTACCTACAAAAGTTTAAACACTCGATATGCTCGGCTACCGTATACACGTCTAGTCTGTGTTAATATCTTTACCCAACTGCTACTTCAACTTGATTTTTGCAATTATCGTCGAAACAATTCGGTGAATATCGATTAAATATTTCATTATTATTTCAGCAAGAAATAAAGTAGGAATTTATTATTTCAATGTAAAATTTCAACACATTAATAAGTGATATATATCAATCTACATTTATTTACCACTGATTTTGTGTATTTTTTGGAGCGTAAATTATTATCAAAAAATATGTAACTGTCTCATTAATTTTCACAACCATGATTTTTTAAAAAAATGTCTGATATATTTAAAGGATTTCAAAGGATATTTTTATATCACGAAATATTTTATTTGCATTCTATACATTTTATACATTCAATTTTTTTTATACTTATTTTTTAGTAAAAAAATTATGTATGATGATGGAAATTATTTGTTCACCAATAAGTGTGGGTATATTGATATTTTCTCAACTGAAATAAAATCACAGTTTCAGTATTTCATCAGTCCAGTGATATAAAAAATTTTATTGGAATATTCAAAAGGATATTTTCAATTTATACCAGCACTATTTGAACAACGTTTCGAACGTATTCATAACCACTGCAGTCTTTACTGTTTCCTAATAAATCTTCTACAATTTATAGTTTTTTCCTTTTGAATATTCAGAAATTAATTTATCGCATACCCGTAAATCTCTGAGTAACAGATTATTGAGATACGTTCTGAATTCTGGTATTGGCAACAACATTGAATAATATTCCGGCCATTTGCCGTAATAGTCCAAAGGTCTATTAATTTTATAGTCCGGTATATCTACAGGAACGTATTTCGAATAAGGCCATAGTTCGTATCGATAATAAGGGTTGTATTGTAATCCTAGCATTCCTGAAAATAAATCGACATAAATCTAGAGCAATTGTTGTTTTTGATATCACGAAAATATATTTTATTTTATTAGTTAACACGAGATTTCCTTGAAAAAACTATATTAGAAGAATCTGCAAAAAATGAGAGCAGGAAACAAATTTGGTGAAAGAAAGAAATAAAGAGAGGAGTCAAAATTATGTGTCCAAAACTATTACTTTTATTAAAATTTAAAGAAGAATGACCTCTTTAATATAATTCGCCAAGACGATAGAGAGGAAACAATGATGAGAAAAAATTATGCACCAAAAGGAGGAAGAAGAATTAAAGCACAGATTTGTATTTAAGGAATGTATGATAAGAGTTAATCAGCAGCTCTGGGGTTATGTTAACAATGATTCAAGAACAAACAAACTCTCTAGAAAGAAAGTTTTTTACTTGCTCGTGATAAATTTCTTCACCTTTGAATGACTTGGAATCAAAACTAATTATATCATATTAATAAATATTTCCAACACATAATGTTTTAAATAAGCCATTATAAACAAAATGACATTGGAAAATACCAACAAATACCCTGGGCGCACCCACCATAATTTAAAAAAATTATTTTCAATTATTTAATACTAGTATTTTGATTTATAATTTCGTTGATCAATTGAACATATTAAATAAAATATTTCTAACGCTTCTTATAATGATTTTAAATTGTTTGTTTAAAGATCTCATTGTGCGTTGCCATCATATTTTAAAATAATTTATTCTCTACAGTCCTGATGATGAAGATAAGATAGTAAAATAATTTAGTGAATAT